>JAEHOC010000001.1:4464537-5102328 GCA_016834605.1 Chlamydomonas incerta | reverse complement strand
TTGGGAGCATGAAGGCGCCCTCCTGTCCGAACCGGCCCTGGCTGCTGCTCACCAGCTCCAGCGCCGCCGCGCCCGCCGCGCCGCTCAGCAGCTGCGCCGGCGGCGCAGGCGCCGCCGCCTCTCCTGCCGCTGTGCACGCCGCCGTCCCTGTCCCTGCGCCGCCAGGCGCTACCGAGGGCGCCGGCGCCTCCAGCTGCTGCTCCTGCCGCTGCTCCTGCTCCAGGTCCCGGGGCGGCGGCGGCTCCTGCTGCGGCGGCTCCTGGTCTGTGGGCGCCATGGCGATGCCGTACAGGATGACCTCCCGCAGCCGCGGCGGCAGGCCCTGGTCCGCCAGCACGGCGGCCAGGGGCGTGGCGGGGCTGGACAGCGCCTCCTGGGGGGTGGGGGGGGGGCGAGGGGCGTGAGGCGGGGTTGGGGACGCACGGCGGAAAGCAGCGATTCAATGTGCTGCTGCGTGCTGGTGGTGGATGCTTGGTGGTGGTGGTGGCGGCCCAAGGGGGGTATTGGTTGGTCTCCCACTTGCAATAGTGTGGCTTGGCGTGGTGCCTAGTCTGGTACGGTATGCTCGGGCTGGTACTCACACCAATCACCCCACCGTACCGCACGCCACCCCGCTCCTGCCCCGCCGCCCCCCACCTGCAGGTGGCCCTGCCCCGCGCGCGCCTCCACGCAGCCGCCGATGAAGCGCATGAGCGCCCGCTTGTCGCCCAGGCCCAGGCGCCGGTCGCGGAAGATGTCGGCGCGGCTGGCGGGCACCGGGTGCAGCCCGCCGTCCTGGAGCAGGTAGCTGGGGGGCGGGCCGGGGGATTTGCAAGAAAACAACTGATGGGAAGGTGCAGGTGCAAGGGTGGTGACGTAACCGCTGCCGCCCGCCTTATACCCCCTGCTATCGCATTTGCCTGTCCCTTGTCTAGTTAGGTTGGTCTAGCAACACCCTCCCCCCCTTCACCACTCCCGCCTCACCCCGCCTCCACCGCCCTGAACTCCAGGTAGTGGTGGCAGCGGCAGTGCACCAGCAGGTCCACCAGCGGCTCGGCCTGGTATACCAGCTGAGGGGGAGGCAGGCGGCAGGCGGCGGTGGTGGTAAGGAGGGGGAATCAGGGCGTGGAGTGGTGGGTGGCGTGGAGTGGTTAGCAGCGATGTGGAGGTTCGAGCGTGGACGTGGATGAGTGGCATCAGCCCCTCCCCAACCACACACGCCGCCGCCCCCCCCGCAGGCGCCACCGTGTCAGACCCGCCCGCCCACAAGACCCAACCCGCCGCCCATCTGCCTCGAGCCGCCGCCCATCTGCCTCGAGCCGCCAGCCTCCCCAGTCACCTTGGGCACCAGGTCCAGGATATAGGCGCGCCGGTCCGCCGGCCCGCCGCCCTCCTCCCCCGGCACCGCCATCGCCGTGACGCTGCTGCCCGCCACAGGCAGCGGCCGCTGGCGCAGCTGCAGCAGCCGGCAGCCGGGCGGCAGCGGCTCCGGTGCGGCGAGCACGTCGGGCAACGAGTGCTCGTGCTCCGGCTGCTGCTGGCGGGAAGGTGCGGGGTGTTGCGACGCGTTGGCGCCGGCTGTCCCGGGCTCGCCCGGCTGCGCCGCGCGCTGCTGCATCGATTGCATCACATCATGAAGCGCTGCGGGCGTGAATGATGCGAAGTCGGTCCCGTATGTGTCCACCGCGTCGACAATTAGGACGCTCTTCCCCGACTTGACGAGCGACCTGCAGCCGGGCAGCGCGTTTGGACATGCTTGTTGTGTTGCATGTATTTGGTGCGATGGCTGTCGCTTTCGCACGGCCAGCTGCCGAGCCAGCTCGCGACGATCCCTCTGCGCGCGCTCTGCTCACCCCGCGACCAGGCATTCGGGCAACCCAGATCCAATAACAACGACATCATAGTGATTTGGCGTTATCCTCCAGGCCATCTTGTCCCAGCGAGAGAGCTCAAGCGGTTCTACACAGTTTTTACACGGGCATAGTGCTAATTTAAATGTTTTATGATAACAAAGTCATCCGCTTATTACAGCGTAAGCGCTGGGCCCAGCAAGCGGCCTTCCTCATCGCCACGCGGGTTTGGGCCTCCCCCCCGCGCATTTCCCGGCCCCCCGGCCCGCGACAACGCAACTTTCAACCCTGCAACTGGTGTGGGAACTATTCCCACGGCTATTACCCGCGGATATGCAACCCGACACAACGCCCCGACATTACGCCCATCTCAGGCCACCTCACGCCTCTCTCAGGCCCGCTCCTGCTGCCCCTCCTGCGGCCCGGTGTGCTCGGGGTGGCCCTCCAGCCGCGTCACGTCGATGACCGCCAGGTAGCCGGCGGCGCGGGCGGAGCGCTGCCCCATCACCGCGTCTTCGTAAGCCTGCGAGCACGCGCAAGTGTGTGTGTGTGTGTGTGTGTGTGTGTGTGTGTGTGTGCGTGTGTGTGTGTGTGTGTGTGTGTGTGTGTGTGTGTGTGTGTGTGTGTGTGTGTGTGTGTGTGAGGTCAGAAAGCAGCGGCAGCTGTAGCAGCAGCGGCAGTAGCAACAACGAAGCCAGAGCTGGCGATACAGCCGCCGCAATCCGCATCTCGATCTCCCACCCCCGCCACGCCACGCCACGCCCCCCCCCCCGCCGCACAGCCGCCCCCTCACGCACCACGCACTCCTCCGGCTTGAGGCCCAGCCTCTCCGCCGCCAGCGCGAATATGTCGGGCGCGGGCTTGCAGCGCGGCACGTCGGCGGAGGTGACCACCGCCTGGAAGCGGTCGGCCAGGCCGCGCTCCGCGAGGGACTGGGGGCATGAATGGAGGTTGTAGACACCAGCCCAATCTAAACCCAAGCGAAAGTAGACAACGGGGGGTGGGGATAGTCTTTTCCAATTCCCAAATTAACCATTGCAAACACAAAAGGGGAGTGGGAGTGGGAGTGGGAGTGGGAGTGGGAGTGGGAGTGGGAGTGGGAGTGGGAGTGGGAGTGGGAGTGGGAGTGGGAGTGGGAGTGGGAGTGGGAGTGGGAGTGGGAGTGGGAGTGGGAGTGGGAGTGGGAGTGGGAGTGGGAGTGGGAGTGGGAGTGGGAGTGGGAGTGGGAGTGGGAGTGGGAGTGGGAGTGGGAGTGGGAGTGGGAGTGGGAGTGGGAGTGGGAGTGGGAGTGGGAGTGGGAGTGGGAGTGGGAGTGGGAGTGGGAGTGGGAGTGGGAGTGGGAGTGGGAGTGGGAGTGGGAGTGGGAGTGGGAGTGGGAGTGGGAGTGGGAGTGGGAGTGGGGAGCAAGGAGGTAAAGCGGATGGGGCCGGCGGGCGGGAGGGCGGCTGGACTGGGTGGTGGCCGAGGTGGCGCGCCAGGGGAGGGCGTGGCGCTGCTAGGTGACACGCCACATGCGCACGCCATCCCCCTGCCCTTTTTGCCTAGCCCCCCGCCCGTGCATTTCCATGCACCCGCAGCCCCGCAGCCGCGCAGCCCCGCAGCCCCGCAGCCCCGCGCCACTGCGCCCCCCGTTCACCCGCTCCACTGCGTCCTTGCGTCCGCCGCTGCACACCGCCAGCCGCAGCCCGCGTCGCTGCGCCTCCTCCAGG
Organism: Chlamydomonas incerta; assembly: GCA_016834605.1. Taxonomy (NCBI): domain Eukaryota; kingdom Viridiplantae; phylum Chlorophyta; class Chlorophyceae; order Chlamydomonadales; family Chlamydomonadaceae; genus Chlamydomonas; species Chlamydomonas incerta. The sequence continues at coordinate 5,098,790 of JAEHOC010000001.1, read as the reverse complement.
ACATCCATCACCTGCGCGCACACACCCACATGTGTAGTTGCTACGTGTGTGCGCAGGCGCAGCCAGGCAGGCACGTGCGTGCGCGCGTGCGTACGCAAGCCGGTGCGCCTCAGGGGTTTCAACTCTGCATCCCCGGTTCGTGCATTTGGGGGCACGTACGGCCGGCACGGCCGGACTGCCAGAGGCTTCCGCAGCTGCGTGCCGGCCTACCGCCGCTAACCCCGGTGCGGGCGAGCGCCCCGAGAGCCCCATCAGGCCACCTACTCACTCCCGCACCCACCGGCCGCACGGCGGCGCTGTGCGGCAGCCCGCGCTCCGTGAACAGCCCCGACTCCTCCTTCACCAGCGCCTTGCGCTCCTCGGCGGGCAGGTCCACGCCCTACCGGGAGCAGCAGGCGGCGGCGGCGGCGATGGCGGTGTGCGGGCGAGTCGGGGGTTTTGTCCATCATGTCGTTCGAGTGGAGCGCCCCGGGCCCCTATACCGCTGGGCTCACTTGTCAAGGGCACGCAGGTCCTACTTTGGGAGGCGGGGCCGCATGCACGCATGACTGGCGAAGCTGGTTTCGGCCACTCGGGGTCGAAACCAGGTCGAAACCAGTTTGAAACCGAGTCGAAGCCACCAGGGCTTCGACGCCCTGACTCGCCGAAACCACGGTTTCTGCCCCGGGTGAAGCAACCGTTAACAAGTTGCGCGCAGTCATGCCGATGTAATACGTCCAAAGCAAGGCGGCAAGAGACGACTGCGTCCAGCGAAGTCGGTTTCGTACCCGCTCCCCTCGCATGCGTTGGCGTCGAATCCGCTTGGTGCCCCGACGCCGCCTAGGCTGCTAGCGACGACGCCCGCACCTGGTCGCGGCACAGCCTGTCCACAATCTCGTGGCCAGCCATCCTGATGAGGGATCAGGACGAGGGGGCAGAGGAGGTGGGGATGGGAGGGGGTGTGTGGAGCCGGCGCAGCGACAGGGGCCGGAGGAGCGCAATGACACAACTGGCGCGGCCGCGCGTGGCTGCTCCCCGTGGCTGCTCCCCGGTAGGGTTATCTCCCCGCACGAGGCCACGGCCCATGATCCGTCATCCATCATTCGTCCTCACCACCCCGCCCACCACCCCGCCCGCACCCCCACGCACCCTGTGAGCGCCATGTAGGTGTCCTTATCCATCTTGAGGCCGCGCTTGCCGCACGCCTCAGCCCAGCTGTCCACGCGCCTGTGCATGTGGCGGCAGGGCGGGTGAAAGCGCCCGCGTGTGCAGAACTCACTCGCCTGCCCACGACACTCCACTCCCGCCACACACACACGCGCCAGTCCACCCCCGCGCTTCGTCCAGTTAGGCTTGGTATAGCTTGGGCTGGTATCCACAGGCCTACCCCCATGTCCTGTTACCGCCCGCCTCCACCTCCGCCTGGGCCTCCCCACCTCCACCTACCGCTCCTCCACCGCCCCTCCACGCGCCTCACGCACCGCCCCACACGCCCCACGCGCCCCGCACGCCCCACGCACCCCACACGCCCTACACGCCCCACGCGCCCCACGCACGCACCGCCCCACCTGTCGTTGGTGTCCAGCAGCGTGCCGTCCATGTCGAACACCGCGCCCCGCGCCCGCGCCGGCAGGATGCCCTCGTGCACGAGCAGCCCGCCGCTGTGGGCGTCGGTCTGGAAGGCGCGCGGGTCGGCCATGGCTCCTGTGGGTCGGCCTGCCTGCGGGGCGCCGCCGCCGGGTGCCGCCGCGGCTGAGGACTCGGAGCTGGTGCTGGTGTGGTTGTGGTTGTGGCTGCTGGCGGCGGCTGCGGTTGTGGTGGCGAGGAAGCGGGGGCCGCGGCAGTGCTGCAGCAGGCTGCTGGCGCGCAGCAGGGCGGAGGGCGCGGGCAGGCGCGAGAGTGAGAGCAGTGATGATCGCGCGGTGAGGCGGTGCAGCATTTGCTGCTGCTGCCGATTGCACGCTCGTGTTGTGTTCAGGGAGTAGCGGGCTCGCGGCATGCCATGGAGGCGCTCTGGGCGGTATTGCAGCGCAAGTTAAAATCGATGGGCAAGCCAATGCAGCCCCGATTCGTCACCGCTCCAGAGCCTCGCGCCTAGCGCACACGTCACGAAGACACATGCCGCTGCACCACGCATTTCGGTCTCATAAGCAGCAGCCCGCCGCCCGGCTGCTGCTGCAGCTCCGCATACGCCGCGCACCCGCCCGCCTACGACGCCCGGCCCCGACGCCTCCTCTCCACATATGACGCCTGCTCTCCCCATTCGCTCGCCTACTTCTTCCGCCCGCCTCCTCCCTTGCCGCCCCTTCCCCCGCCTTTTGCTATCCAGCCGCCCGCTGCAGCTCCCGCCTTCTTCGCCACGCCGCCGGCTGCGCCCCCCGCCTTGCTCCTGCCCTTGCCCTTGCTTTTGAACCGGCCCCGGCCGCCACCCCTGCTGCCGCCGCCGCTGCCGCCGCCACCGCCTCCGGCCTCTCCGCGGTACCGCTTCCAGGCCTGGGCCCCCGTGTACTCCACGCCGTTTTGCGCAAAGACCTGTGGAGGGCCCAGCAGGATGCACACATACATGCACACGGATACGAATGGAGGGAGGGGGGTGAGCGCTAGAGCTAGGTAGGCATTCAGCTTCACACGCAGGGATGCGGGGCAGACAGCGCAAGACCCGCACCAGTGACACCACGGTGCAGGGACAGGGCAGGGCATCGCGCCGGACGCGAGGACCGCACGCCGTGCGGCCTGCGCTGCCGCCCACCTTGATGCCTTGTTGGTTGGTGAACCAGTGGCCGGGATCGCCCCTGGCGCCGCCGCCGTCATTGCCGTACCCGCCGCCGCCGCCCGCGGCCGCGCGCCGCCGCCCGCCGCGGCCGCCGCCGCTCTTGGCGCCGTGCAGGTCGCGCGCCCACTCCTCCAGCTCCTGCTCCTCGTTCATGCCACCGCCGCCGCCATCCCCGTACCCACCTCCTCCGCCGCCCCCATAGGCGCCCCCGCCTCCGCCGTACCCGCCGCCACAGCCGCCCCCACTCGCGTTGTGGTTTGCGGCGGCGTGCGGGTTCTTGTGCATGGGCGCCACGGCTGCGTTGGCGGGCCCTTGGAACTGCTGCTGGTACAGGATGAAGACGGGGTCGGGCCAGGGGGCGCCCCTGCGCAGTGCAGCAGGGGACCCATCCGGGCGCCGTCAGTAGAGATCCACACGTCCGGAGTCCCAGACATCCTGTCCACGCCCCACCGCCAGCCCACCGCAACCACCAACGTAAGAATTACCATTCCCAAGCGCGCCTGCCAAGTGTCCCAACTTGTGTCCCAAGTCGGCCGTCAAGCACACCAGCGCACCTGGGGTCGTAGCCGCCGGTCAGGACCGCCGCCGGCACGAAGTCGGGCAGCAGTGTCCACCAGGGCGCGTCCTCCGCCGGCGCCGCAGCCGCGGGCGCCTGCGTGAACTGCTGGATGCGCGTCTGCTGCTGCTGCTGCTGGTGCTGTTGTTGTTGCTGTTGTTGTTGTTGTTGGTGCTGTTGTTGGTACTGTTGCTGAGGTTGTTGGGGCTGGTATTGCTGCTGCTGCTGCTGCTGCTGCTGGTGTGGGTGCAGAGGCCACGCCGCCGGTCCTGCCGCGTTGTGCTGCTGGCCGGCCTGGCCGTACCCGTGCGGGCCAGGCGTGCTGGCCTGCGGGGGGCGGTCGTTCTGGGGGCTGTGGCCGCCCGCCGCCAGCTGCTGCGCATGCCCCTTGTACTGCCCGCCCTGGTGGTGCTGCTGCTGTTGCTGCTGTTGCAGGGGCTGTTGCTGTTGCTGTTGCTGCCGCTGCTGTCCCTGCTGAGCAAGCGGGTGCTGGTACTGCGGCAGCTGCAGCGAAGCGCCCGCCCCCGCCCCCACTGCCGCCATGCCATTGCTACCGCCCAGCAGCGACAGCGGCACACTGCGCCGCCGCGGCCCGTCGGGACCGGCGCCAAGGCCGCCGAGCCCGAGGCTGCCGGCAAGCCCGCTCAGCGCGCCGAGGCTGTGTCGTGCAGGCGCGCCCCGCAGCGCAGCGGCGGGAGCGGGTGCACCTGCTTGGCCCTGGGCCACGCCCCAGCCGGCGCAACCCAAGCCGCCGCCGGCGCCCAGACTGGCACGCGCCTGCATCCCGTCCTCTCCATCCTGCAAACAAGGACAACGCCAAGTAGAAACGGATGGAATGGCATAATGGAATGCAGGCACGCGCGCTGCACGTGCACAGCACCCGGGGCTCGAGCCGCCATGCAAGCGCTTGCGCGGCAGCACTGGTACCGATTTCCTCAATACCCCCAGTCCCATCGCGCGGCCGCCCCTACCTGCGAGCACTCCTCAATGGCGTCCTCCTCGTCCTCCACCAGCCACTCCGGCGCCGCGCCGTCACCGCCGCCAGCACCACCAGCGGCAGCAGCACCGCGAGCACCGGCAGCCAAAGGCGCACCCTGGCCCGGCTGGCCCGGCTGCCCCTTCACCGCCGCCGCTCTCGCGCCGCCGCCGCCTGCTGCGCCGTCGGCAGCGCCCTCGTCCTCCGAGTCCTCCAGCACCGCTCGGTGCCGCCGCTTCTGTCCTCGCGCTGGCTCCGCTGGCTCCGCCGCCGGACCGTCCTCAAGTAGCGCCTCCTCGTCTGCCGCCTCCGCCTCCTCGCCGCCTGCATGCTGCCAGCCGGCCGTGAGGGCGGCGCCACCTCTTCCGGCAGGCCCCGGCGCCACCCCTGGGTTATGGGCCTGCAGCGGCGGCTGCTGGCGCTGCCGGCCCTCTTCCTCCGCCTCCTCCTCATCATCGAGCAGCGACACGACCGGCACACGGCCTGCCGGTGCTGCGGGTCTCGCCCTGCCGCCGGCTGCGAGCGCCGCGGCCCCAGCCGGTCCCAGCCTGCCTGGCGCCGCAGCCGCCCTGTCGTCGACCGCCAGGTCGATCACCGGCGGCGCGGACAGCCGGCTGTTGTGGCGGTTGCGCGCCACGCCACCCGCACCAGCACCAGCGCCGTCCCTGGCCCCGGCCCCGACCGCGGGCTGCACCGGGCTGTTGGCCGCGGAGGCAGGCGCGGACCGCGGCAGCTGCTGGCGCCGCGCGAGCGCCTGTGCCTGCCCCTGGGCCGGGGCCTGCTGCTGCTGCGACTGCGTGGGCGCCTGCTGCTGCGTCTGCGTGCCGGATGCACGTGCGAAGAAGGACGCAATGGAGCCCCTGGCTGCTGCTGCCGCTGCTGCTGAACCGGCTGTTCCAGGCTGCTGGCCCTGCTGACGCTGCGAGCCTGAGGCCTTGCCCCCAGCTGCAGCCATCCTGCCGGCGGCGGCTGCAGAGCCCGAGGTCCCTGGCGCATGCCTGCCCTGCTGCGCCGCAGCCGGTCCCGGGGCGAGTGCGCGTGGAGGCGGTTGCTTCCGCCCGGGGCCCTCAGACTGCGGCTGCGCCGCCGCCCGCGCCGCCGGGACACCGGGTTGGCGCGCGGCGGCTGGCGGGCGCTGCGCGGGCTGGAAGAAGCTGGCACCATCGTTGTGCTGCTGCCAGCCCGAGTACAGCTGCTGCATGTCGTGGGCGTGACTGGCGGCGCGTTGCTGCTGCTGCTGCTGCTGCTGCCTTTGTGGCGGAAGCTGCAGTTGCCACTCCTCCTGTTGTTGTTCCTGCTGCTGCGGTTGCCGCGCCTGTGCCTGCGCCTGCTGCTGGCCGCTGTGCATGTAATTGGCCCACATGCCGGGTGCCGCCTCCTCGCCGCCGCCCGCAGCCGCAGCCTGCCCCTGACCGCCTCCTGGACACGCATCCCCCGCCCTCGCCCCCGGGCCCGGGCCCGCGCCCGCGCCCGCAGCCGCACCCGCGCCCGCAGCCGCACCTGCACCAGCGCCAGCGCCGCCGTCAGGTGTGCGACCGGCGGTGCGGCGCAGCGCGAGCCGGCTCCTGCGGCCGCTGCTTGCCGGCGTCAGTCCTGCCTGCTGCGTGCCGCCGGCTACTCCTCCTGGCCCCGCTCCTGGCCCCGCTCCTGCACCTTCCGCAGCGCCATGCCAGGGGCCCGGGCCCGCACCCGCCGTCCCGGTATGCAATGGCTGGGGTGTGTGGTCCGGACCTGGCACCGGCAAGGCGCGCTCTACGGAGACCCGCCGCGGAGCGCCGCCGTATGCCTCGTGCATCGGCGGCGGCGTGCGCCGTGCCAGCCGGCCTGCAGCTGCCGCCTCCGCCTCCGCTTCCTCCTGCTCCCCTCCCACCATGCCGCCTGCCCCCGCCGCGACAGCTGCGGGCTTGGCGGCGGTGGCGGAGCGCCGCCGGTAGGCTGCCTGGATTGCGGCAGCCATGGTCGCCGCGTCCACTGCCTCTATGGCGCTTGAGGGGTGCTGGCCGGACCCCGGCGCACTTGGGGCTGCCGCGGGTTGACCGTCGCCGTTGGGGGCGGGGGCGGCGGACGTGCCAGCCCCTTGCGCGTGCGGTGAGGGCGCGGCGGGCGCTGCGAACGTGACTGCGGGCGCAGTGGAAGCGTGCGCAGGGGCGGGTGTGTTGCCGCCCTCCGGGGCTTCTGGGGCGGAACTGACCGCTCCCGCACCACCCTGCCGTGCAACACGCGCGGCCGCTTGTTCCTGTTGGCCGGCGCCGGCCGTGCCGGCCCGCGCCTCTGGAGCAGCAGCGCCCGCAGCCGGGCCCGCAGCCGGCCGAGCGCTTTGCAGCTGCTGCGCGACCGGCCGCACGAAGTTGAAGAGGGGCTGTGTGAAGCTGTCGATCTCAAAATCATCGTCCTCGTCGTCGCTGCTGCTGCCGCTGGCGCCGCTCTGCGGCCCCTGCAGCTGCCGTGCGAGCGGGGCTTCCGCTGCAGCTGGTGCCGCAGCGGGCGCCCTGGCCACTGCTGCCGCTGCTGGCGGGTCATCCCTGCTAGGCCCCGCCGCGATGCTTTGCTGCTGGGCGGTCTGCGCTTCAACAGGCACCCACCCACCACCGGCTGACACACCCACATCGTCTGGCGCAGCTTTGCAGAGCCTCGACACGACTGCAGGTGCCGGAGACCGCTGGACTCCCACCAAAGTGGTGCTGTTGTTAGCAAGTGGGCGCCTTGCTCCCAACAGAACCTGGCCCAGTCCCAGCGGCGCCTGCCGTGGTTTCAAGGCCGGGCCGGGCTGGGCCTGGGGCTGCGGTCGGGGCTGGGGAGGTGCTTGCGCCACCGCTGCAGTCGCGGGTGCGCCGCGCCGAAAGAGGTTGAAGCGCGGGGCCCCTCCATCCTCGAAATCGTCGTCCGAGCTTCCAGAGTCGTGAGCATCGTCGCTGCGAGCTTCAGAGACGGTGGCCATCGCCGCCGAATTCCCCCCCGTAGAGCGCACGCTCCGGATTCGTGCTAATTTAGACAACACCAAACGACTGGCCTAGCCTGAAGCCCGTTAAAGTGGATGATTCTTGAAAGCCGGCATTTGTCGCGCGGTCACGTTTACAAGACTCAAGACAGATATGGACAGAGCTACAGCGTGTTATGCCATACGTAAAGCATCATCGTTTGTTATTACTACTGGTCGCACAATATCAAGTCAAGAGGCGGATTCGACAGAAGACTGTCTCGCGATCGGTCGGGGCGATGCGGTTCCCCTCGGCAGCTCCATCTGCAACTTACACATCCACCAAACAGATTCAATGTCATGTGGGATCAATCTATGGTAGGCCGGAGCAGCTCTGAGGGCTCGACAGCACCGCACGCGCCTCACGGTTTGAATCCAGCTGCGACGAAAGGCACAGTCAGTGGCATCCCGACCATGGGAGTAAGCGCTTACCTCGCTCATAAGGTTCCAATTGATGAATACGTGCGGTCGTGAAGCAGGGTCACTGGATAGCATCACAGCAGACACTTATGGAACCCACCGCGGGGCAGGACATGACGCCTCAAGATGCCGCTTGTGTGTGTCAATCGAGCACAGCGGGCTTTCGTTGGCGGGGTCAACCCCCCAGTGCGGAATCTGAAACGCCTCAGAAATTCATGCCCCGAGGAGTGCACCACCTGCTGTCCTAGCCCGCGCAGAGAGTTGGCATTCACTCAACGCACTCCCACAACCTCCCCTGCCCACAACCGACAAAGCGCCCATAAGCTCAGACTCACTACCATGGTGCCCAACCAGCAACTCAACAATAGAGGCACTGCATACATTCGCACGTGTGAAGCTTGGCCGAAACGCAGACGCCTCACAGTGCCCGCTTAGACACCAGGCCATGGCGCTTGAGGCATTGCAGGGTTGCTGTGTTCCCCGCGACACGGATATAGTGCACGTCATCACTGCGCAAAGGCTGTCGGGCGGGAAGGAAAGTTTGTGTCAGGCAGCAGACAAGGGGGTCAGGAGGGCAGGCAGCGAGGAGCAAGCGTCCCGCGAAACAAGAAAGGTGGCTTCTCCCGGACATAGCCGGGGTCGGTCTGTACAGGCACAACCAGTAGCCGCGTCCAGCTATTGGAGCACAAGCACAGCAGCGCACACGACAGCCAAACAGCACGACACCCCGTAGCCGCAACACTCAGACTAGCTGCCGCGGCCTACTGCCGCATAGCATGTTATGCTCGCCAGCAAAGACGTCTGACCAGACCGCGGCCAGTCTCAACCTGCGCGCCTGCACCGCTTCTCCACGGTCACTTCTCCCTGCGCCTGTATATATACCACTGTAGCCAGGGGCGCCTGCAAGGTGTGCTAACCCCACATCTTGGCCCGGCTAGCAGCAGCAGGCGCACGGCCACGCACCAGCTTGCGGCCACCAGCTTATTACGGTTGGCGCCATGGGGGTGGCTGATCATCCCCATTCCCCAGATCTGCTTATCACGAGGCACTTGTACGGCGGGCTCAGGGGCGGCTGGAAGCCGCCCGAGGTTTGCAGCCCCTGAACAAGCCGTAGCACAGGAGCAGTCGACTGCCGGCGCCTGCCGAACAGTTGCTGCACATTGTACGATACCTCCGCCGCCATCCCCGCGGCTCCCGTCGCCCGACCCATCCCGCAGTGCAGCCACCGCCTGGCACCTGCCCCCTACCGGCGCCGCTGCCGCAAGAGCGGCGTCCCAAAGGATTGAAAAGTTCGGCGGCGAAAGGTAGGCGTGGCGCCGGCGCTGCCCGAGCATGTGCCGGCGGCGGCCGTGGTGCCGGCGCTCCCACCACCGCTCCCACTTCCACCGCGCGCCGCTGCCGCTTCCACCGCCGCCGCCGCTTCCCACCACCGCTTCCGCTTCCGCCGGCGCCGCCGCTTCCCACCGTCGCGGCCGCTTCCGCCGGCGCCGCTGCTTCCCCCGGCGCCGCCACTTTCACTGCTGCCGCCAATTGCGGCGCCACCGCCGCTCCCGAGGGCGCCACCACTTTCAACTGAGGCCCAGCGCGCGGACAACCATACCGTCGGGGCCGCGGGCTCTGGCCTGCGGGCTGGTCTCCTGCTGCCGCCGGCTGGGCGGCGGCCGTCGCCTTCGGTGGCTGGAGCGGCCGGCGGTACTGCTGGGGGGACGTGCGAGCAGCTCTCTGGCTCTTCGCCAGAGACAACCGCACCAGCCACCGAAGCCCAAGGGCACCCCTCCGGGGCAAAGCAAGGGCAGTCCGGGTCCCTAAAACAGTGGGGCCATGCATCATGAATGCGACATTGTCCGACCATGAGTCCGACCATTCAGCACCCAGGTCGTGAGGGGCCATCTCCGGCCGTCCCCCATCTCCGAAACCGCCGTCCCCCAGCCAACCAGCTGTCTGCTGATGACCTTTGCGCGCATCACGTGTGTACCTCCGAATCACGCGTGTCGTCGCGGCCACTACGTACGCCAAGCCGAAGCCCACCAAAGCCCCACCACCACGCTGCTACCGCATGCGTCGGCCGACGGTGCTGCACGCAGCATTGCCTTGACAAGATTTCAACGACTCCACCCGACGCCAAACCGCCAAGACTTCGCCCATCCGTATCAGCCGTCGCGTGCGTGTGGCAGTGATAACCGCCGGTGGGAGACGTAGCGAGCCTATGCCAGGCCCTTACACCACGTGCTGGCACACCAGCGCGTGCAGATAAGTCATATACCGTGGCCACATGTATACGTACAGGGGGTACACGCACGACATTGCAGCAGGGCACAGATAGCTAGGGTTGCGCCCTTGGCATGGCAACTGGCAAGCCCAAACGACCACTGTGCACCCGCGTCAAAAGTTGAATAGGAATCGCAGCAAATGGACTTCTTGTTTGATGAGCCAGCGGCTGGTGCGTGGTGAGGTATAGTCACACCTACCAAGATACATACGGGCCGTGCACCCACACATGTGCGACATACCTGCTAACCACGGTCCTGAAACCGTCAATGCCAGGGGAGGGGTACTCGGTGCAACTCGGCCTGGATCCAAGCTCGCGCTGCATGGGACCCGGCCCCAACCTCCCCTAGTCACTGCGTCCTGCCCGCCCTCGAGAAAGTTGCATGGGAAGTTGGACGGCCTCGCCGGTGGGTCGCGCTCATACTGGGCTCACGCAACCCACCTACCTAGTTGCGACTGTATTATGGGGCGCACATTTGAACCGCGCGTTTACGTAGATAGACCGCCAGGGCCGGCATGTATGTGTCCAGCGGACTGAATGCACACATGCTTGTTGGGCGCCAGCGACAGACGCAGCGCCCAGCGGCCCCAGCCCCCGCTCGCTGTGCCTGCGCTGCGCCCATCACTGCAAACGCACACCGACAACTGATTGGATGGGTGATGCCAGGTGACGACTGGATGGATGGGCGGTTTTGCGACATCGACACGAACAAAGACGACTAGAATACTGGTTCGGGCCCCTCAATGTTTATGCGTACCAAGCCTACCTAGCTACCAAACCTGTCATCCTGCTGCCGCAAAGCAACGAACGCGGATAGGGCAGACCAGGAAACCTCTGTGCGCGGGTGGCAGCGTGTGCATCTATCCGCGCAGTAGTGCAATGCAGTAGTGCTGCAGCCCACCGCCAGCCCCCGCCGGCTACGGGCTCAAATAAATGAGGTTGTGGACCTGCATGGTCCTGAACCAACCAACCTATCAAACACGCATGCTCATGAGCCACAAGCGCGCGCCCACCGGGCCTCCGCCCGTGTAACAGGAGGTCTACAGACTTGTGCGACACGTTCACACAAACCCAGGACCGTATGCTCGTCAATGCTCGTCAATGACTCGATATCCTTCGACCCTCTGACCGTACCCACCGGGTTACTTAAGCGCCTCGGACCGAAACCCCCCGGTGTATCTTAGCACCACCATTCTCGGTTGTCTGTTTAGTTAGCTCATAGGTCAGAATCTATGTCTAGCGCACTACCGTTACAGCTCGGCAGCAGGTGTAACACGGGGCCGCGCACCGCCGCCGCGTCAATACATCTGGAGGTCCGGAGTTCAGACGGCGGCGGCTGGAGGCAGCGTGTGACATTCGGGCGGCACACCATCATTCCTGCGGCTGCAGCTGTGCAGCTAGCAACCAAGTACGCTGTAGCAATCTTACATCAGTATCCTGCAGTATCACTACTGCACATCACAGGGGCGGCATTTGTAACAAGAGTAGACTATATGCACGCACTTTTGCGTTCAGTAATTCTACCCAAAAGTGCGATCTGCAGAAGCGCAGGTAGGTTAGGTTGGATAGCGTGCCGAAGGCAACGGCGGAGACTGGCAGCAGATGGCTCGCGGCGATACGCACGCACGCACTCCCACGCATGTATGTATATGCACCCCTGGGCGCGGGGTGATCGCATGCTGCTGCTGTGCACATGTTATGCCCCGTGCCCACCACCTGCATGCCCCGTGCCCACCACCTAGCTAGCTACACAGCAGCCACATAAACACGCCTGCTCTGCCGCTGCGCGCGCCACCATAAGAAATGTGTCAGGTTAACTCAACATGCTAGCCGCAGCAAGCCATGTAGTGCTTTACTCCTTCTCGTTAGCTGCTTCCGTCCAATACCGCCCCCCCAGCTACCCATAGCCCATGATGGATGGCCCCATCTTGCGTTTTTACATGAACACAGTGCACGCGAGGCAGGGGCTGTAGAAATTCATGAAGCTTGGCGCTGACGTGCATATCGTGAGCGAGGTCAGCTTTTGTGCCAGCAGGCGGCGCGCGGGGAGGCATGTGTGTACGCGCAGCAGTACGGTTGTCGTACATCAAATGATGGACGTCCTCGGATTAACTCTACCCACGCACGGTGCGTGCATTCGCAGCCCATGCATATGCCTGTACGTGTGCCTGACTGTTTATTTGATGGTTCGCATGCGTGAGCCAGCCTGTGTCGTACTTAGCTAGTTGGTGTGTGCGCGCAGCAGAGTGGCGCAGTAACGGCGTCTCGTGGTGGCTGGATCCGGTATCAGCTTGCTTGCGTCGTCGATGTGTGCCGCGCGTCATACATGGCTACCTTCCGTACGTATCCCCTTTTCTTGGCCTGTTTATTTGCCTCATTCTACATACATCTCCTGGCTTTGGATGAGGCACGGTCCTGATGAGGTTCTGGTCGTGCCGTCGAGGTTGTTCGAGAATCTCCTTCTGGCACCCTGCTCCCTCTCAGACCCCTCCGTCCCTTACTCCTTACGTCTTGTAGTCTTCCTCTTTGGACCAAATAGCTATCGGTGAGCATACACAGCAGACACAAACGTAGCTAGCTATTGACCCCATATGATCAAGGCTTCCAGAACGCACCTAGCAACTCACGAGGTAACTGTCGCAGTTATCTGTGGGGTGCCCAAACAGATGGGGAACCGCAGCGGCGCAGCAGCGTGGGTATATTTTTGCACGCACCCAGTCGCGCACACTACTAACTGCGTGTACCGCGTGTACTGCGTGTCGCCTTTCGCCCATGCGTTGACTTATCTCCCCCCAAGTTCCCCTGCCTCCCCCCCTTTCCCTTCCCCCACTCAACCCAGGTAAATGAAATCCCTGCGCTCACCTAGGTATGGTGTGGATATTGCAATATCATTATGTATGGCCGAGTTTGCCGCCTCGTCTGTGCGTGTGGAAGCCGGAGGAGGCGCGCCGCGGCCATAACCATGGCCATGCCGCACTGTCGTGCGGAGCAGCCCACTTAGGCGCAAGGCGGCGGTCCAGACTTCTAACTCCAGCGTGCCTGATTGCTTCCTTTTTCCCGTGACATAAGCGCGGTTCACGGCAGTGCGCTGGCACCTGGCAAATCGTGATGGTCATCGGCTGCACGAGCGCTTCAGCCCCGTGCCAACTAGGCCATCGCTTAAATTGCGTATCATAGATCGCGTAAACCGCTGCATTACCGCGGGAACGGCGGCTTTTAACGCTGGGCTCTTCCAAAAGCAAGTCACTGTAGTGAACGCACGGGCGTGCGAAGGAACGAGCACTTGATCGCGCTAAGATTACATTCTGTGAAATAAATACGTGTTCTGACCACAGAAGCGCGAGGCAATCCCGGCGTTCCCAGACTCGGCACATGGCGCCAGCGACTCAGTGTCGAGTAACTGCGTTCCGCTGCACGCACAGAATAAGATTTTGTTTCAATACATTTAGGCTCTATAGTGAGCGAGACAGTACGCTGTCACAAAACTATGTCAGCCTCCGCTTGTGCCACACCCAGACCCTCTCAAGCGATATAGGGTAGTTGTCTGAGACTGCTTTAACTGGGGGCGAGGGTCGCCGTGGCGACAGGACCGAAATGAAGTCCGAGCCCCAGCAAGACGACCCTGAATGGAACCAGGGCGATGTTCAATGGGACGGTCTGATGCTAACAGCACAGTCTCAAGGTATTTGGGGACAGTACGCGAAGGAGGGCGCAAGCGACTGGTGCGCCTCGACCGGTTTCACAGGACATTTTTTACATGCAGGTGGAGAGGCAAATATACCGGCGATTGACAAGTATTACATCAAGGGCCGAGGCGCAGGGAGCACCGGCGCGACGGAGCGGGGGACAAGCGCCTCAACTCACTGCAGGGTGCGTTTCGGGCCTGTCGGGAGTGCATGCGTGAAGCTGAAAATGAAATGATGGAACGGACATTATTTGGATTGTGGCGGCAGGTCCCCGGGTGCAACGCCGACCTGACTCGCGACCTCGCCTACTTCAGGTTAGTCCCCGCCACGCGCTGAGAGCTATAATCAGAGACGTATAGCAGTCTGAGTTTGCCGCGCTGCAATTTGGCGGCATGTCAGACGTCGGGACCGCGCGGCGGCCCGCACTACAAAACCGACAACCGCCCCCCCCCCCCCCCCCCCCCACACACACACACCTCCTTCGAGTGTCAAGTGTGCCTCGACCCCTCCGGGCCCTTGCCTGCATGCCTGCGCAGGAAGTATCGCATCTGTCGTGAACATCTGAAGTCGCCGGTGCTGGTGGTGGAAGGCGTCCCCAGCCGCTTCTGCCAGCAATGCTCCAGGTGACTTGAGACAGGTCGTTGTGCGGGCGCTGGGGGCTGCCATGCGGGCTGGGCTTTTGCCGGCCGGGGTGGGGCCGAGGCAGCGCCCGCCCATAACGGTAGCAAGCGAACGCTTACGAGGCCACGCATAACCGCCGCCCTGCCGTGGCTGTGGCGCGTCGCAGGTTCCACCATGTCAAAGAGTTTGACGGGCCGCAGAGGTGAGGACTGGGGGCACCGAATCGAGTCAAATCGACAAAGCCGCCGCCGCGTTCCCCCTCACGCGACTACTCATGGTCATGGGGGCATTGACCATGGGCTGCACCTGTGCTCATGATCCACCATAACCATAACGTGATGGAAACTGCAGGACATGCCGAGCCATGCTGGAGCGGCTGCGCTTAAAGCGCAGCAGCGGCAAGGCGGTGGGAGGCGGCGGAGGTGGAGGCGGCGCCGCATCCGATGGCGCCGGCGGCGCTGCGGGCAGCGGCAGCGGCACCAGTCGCGGTGGCCGCGGCGCGAGGGCGAAGGGCGACACTCGCCACCCAGATGCCGTGCAGACACACAGCTCCTCGCGTTCCAACTCTACGGGGAACAAGCAGGAGGAGGTGAGAGGCAGCGGTGGCGGTGCTGTGGCGCGAAATACTAGCTGTGCGGGGCGGCTGTCGCTGCGGGCCGCTGTCGCTGCGGGCCGCTGTCGCTGCGGGCCGCTGCGTGGTCCCCTTTGCACGGGCACTTGCGGCTGCTCCCGCGCTGTTTTGGCTGCCCTTTGTGCCCGTATGCATTCCACCCCGTCCTAAACCATTCGTTGCCACCTACAACACAGGGCGCCCCGTCAAGCACGCAGCAGCAACAGCAGCAGCAGCTGACGCACGCTCTCAGCGGCGAGGGCCTGGATACGATGGCCGGGGCTGCCGGCGCCCCGCGCTCCCGCACCGGGCATCAGCAGATTGCGCTGATGCAATCGCCGGGCTCTGCACCGGGGGTCGGAGTCGGCGGCGGCGGCGGCAGCGGCCCGAACGCGCTCGGCGCTTCCTCACACGCCCGCCCCGACACGCTGCAACTCTTCCTCTCACACAACGTGGCGCTGCTGCCCATCCGCCGAGATGGCGCCGGAGCCGCCGGGACTTCCGTTGAAGGGCCGGCAGCGGCCGCGCCCGCTGGCGGTCGCGCTGCCGACGCCGGCCGCACGGCCAGCGGTGGCGACGGCGCCGACCGCGGCAGCGCCGGAGCCTGTGGCGGCGGCGGCGGCGGCACAGGGCCTATATCCGAGGATCACTCAGGGGCCCAGGCGCCGCTCGCAGTCGACCGCCGGCTGGGCCCGGATATGGACGGGCCGGTGGGGCAGGGCCCGGCAGGTCTGGGGGGAGCTGGGCCGAGCGGCCGCCTGGGCAGCAGCATCCTGACGGGCACCGCTGGCGGCGGCTCCAGCGCGCACCTCCCCGGTCTGGGCTCCAGCTCGGGGTCCTTTTTCGCGGACGCGCCGTACGGGCACGGCGGAAACGGCGGCGGCGGCGGAGATGGGCTGCGGCTGCAGCACCAGCAGCTGCTGGCAGCCAGGGAGCAGGAGCTGCTGCTGCTGCGGGAGCAGGAGGCTGTAGCAGCGGCGGCGGCGGCGGCGGCGGCAGTGGCGATGGAGCGGGCCGGCAGCGGCGGCAGCACCGGGCTGGGGCTGAGCGCGGGCCGTGTGGCAGGCGATATGAACCTGGAGATGCAGCTGCGCGCGATGTATCGCGAGGTGAGCACACTGCGCACTGCCAGCACTGCCAACACCGAGCCTGCGTGTATGTCTTGGGCCCCTGCCTGCACCAGCCGACATTCCACCCCAACCGCACCATACTTGCATTCCCTCTCACCCCTGCTCGCAGATGGCGATCGGCGAGATGGCCACGCCGCAGCTTCTTGCGCAGCAGGACGGTCTGGGGCCGATCGCGCACCTCAGCTCGGGCGCCGGCGCCGGCGCCCGCACCTACAGCGCATTGCCGATGCAGTCTTCGATCATAGGTGGCGGTGGCGGTGGCAACCTGCTAGCGCAACAGCATCGCCTGCAGCAACAGCAGCTACTGCTGCAGCTGCAGCAGCAAAAGCAGTTGCTGCAGCGGCCAAACTCTGATGACGGGATGGACACGTCAGGCAGCGGCGGCGCGCTGGCGCAGCCACTGGTCAGCGTGGGGCGCACCGGCAGCGACGCGGAGGCATCTCTGGCGGCGGCCAAGGAACTGGCGGAGCTGCAGCAGCTGCGGCAGCTGCAGATGCAGCACCGCCAGCTGCTACTGCAACAGCAGCACCAACAACAACAACAACAGTTCCCTGGCGGCGGCAGCAGCAGCGGCGCCGCCAACAACAACAACCTGTACCGCAGTGCCGGCACCAGCAACGGCCACGGCGGCGTTGCGGGCGACGGAATGGACGCAGACGACTACATGGGCACCGGTGGCGTCGTGAACTTTCTGCAGCTGCCCATTCGTCAGGGCTCAGGCACCAACGCTGCAGCGCTTGATCTGGGTCGGGCCGCGCACAACCTGCAAGACCTCCGCGTCATGTCTGGATCGAACCTGGGCCTTGGAGGCGGCAGCGCTGCTTCCAGCGAGCCCGCCGTCGGCTCGGGGCGGCTGCTACAGCTTCTGCCGCAGACGGCGCCCGGGCCTGGGCAGCTGCTGCTACAGCAGCAGCAGCAGCACCGCTCGCAGCCGCACCCACAGCTGCAGCTGCAACTACAGCTGCTACAGCAGCAGCAGCGGCAGGGGCTAAACCTGCGGCAGGCCAGCGACGCGCAGCAGCGCATGCTACAGCTGCATCAGCAGCTGGACGCCTGCCCTGCCCTCGGCAGCGGCGGCGGCACCATCGGCGCCATTGGCATCTTCGGCCATGACGGCAGCCGCGGCGGCGCCGCAGGCGCTGGCGCCGGCGGCGAAGCCGCCGCTGTCGTCGTGCCCAAGATCGAGCCAACGTACGGCGGCGCAGTCGGGCTTGCTGGCGGAGGTGGCGGCGGCACCGGCAGCCGCGGCGGCGCGATGCTTGGGCCCGGGACCATGGGCTCCGCCGGCAACGGCAGTAGCAGCATGGCGTCCATGATGATGGCCACCATCCCCGAGGCCGGCGACGGCCGCAGCGGCAGTAGCAGCGGCGGCTGGGCCTCGGCGGACGAGGTGGACGCGGCGCTGGACATGCTGATGGAGGAGTCGGGCTCGGGCGCGGTGTACCAGACCTCGGATGTGAGCGGGGGTGGGGAAGTTGTGAACGCCTGCCTCAAGCTAAACCAGCCGAACTAGACAAGGGACAGGCACATGCAATGCAATAGCAGCAATGGGTGTGTGTGTGGCAGCGCTCCGGGTGTAGCGGGCCGGCTGTGTTTCGTGTGGGCGGCAGCTGCTGGTCGGGGCGTGCGTGTGCGCCTGCTCCCAATACCGCCACACCACTAACACCTCCACCGCCCGAACACCCACGCACCCACGCGCCCACAGGCCGGCACGCTGGAGCGCATCTGCGTCAAGCTGCACCACATGCACCCACGCGACCTGCCGCCCGACCTGATGTCCGCCGTGGGCTCCTGGCTGGCCGGCGCCCCCGCCGACCTGGTGCAGGGCGCCATCCGCCCGGGCTGCACCCACCTCATCCTGGACGTCTACGCGCTCGGGGAGGGCCAGATGGCCATCATGGCGGCGGCCGCCGCCGCCGGCGGCCGCGCCGTGGCGGCGGCAGCTGGCAGCGGCGCCAGCGCTGGCGCCGCCAGCGGGGCCGGCGCGCCGGCTGGTGCCAGCCGGCGGCAGCTGGCCCCGGGCCTGGCTTCGTTGTCAGCGGGGGAACCGTCGGGCCGTGCGGCGGGCAGCGGCGGCGCCGGCGCAGCTGGAGACGGCTGCGCCGACGCCGTCGCGGCCGGCGGCCTGCGCGGCGCGTGCACGGAGGCGGGCAGGACCCAGTACGCCGGGACCGGCACGGGCAAGGCGGCGGGCCGAGTGCTGGATGCGCTGGTGGCGGCGGCGGCGGCGGAGGGGCTCAGCATCGACGACCTGGAGTCGGCGGCGGCGTTCGCGGGCGCCGAGGAGATGAAACCGCACGTGGACGTCCCCAGCGGTGCCGCCGGCGGCGGCCGCAGCGGCCCCGCCCGGGCGGCGGCGGAGCTGCGGCAGTTCGTGATGCACGGCGGCAGCACGCGCGGCGCGCTGGCGACCTACAAGAAGCTGCTGGGGCCGCGGGCGGTGCAGTCGATGTGTGTGGCGGTCGGCAACGAGGTGCGGGCCCCGTGTGTGTGAAGTGCGGGTCCGCCGTGGTTTATTGCCGGACCGCCGACAACCACACCGAATCCAATACAATGCGTCGTGCTGAATCCCTGCTCTCCGAGGCTTCTACCTGCCTGCCTGCTTCCGCCTGCCCGCCCGCCCCCGCCCGCTCTTACCTGCCTGCCTGCCCCCACCTGCCCGCCCCCGCCCACCCGCCTGCAGCGTCTGGCGCTGTCTGCCCGCGACTCGGCTCGCTACGTGGCGGACATACGCGGCACCGTGGCCGGCCTGCGCACGCCGCTGCTGCTGTCGGTGTGGCCGCTGGCGGTGGTGGCAGGTGCGCGCCACCTTTCGGGCTGCCAGCAGCCTCATAGCGCGCGGCCCTTCGAGTGCGGGGACACTGCCGTTTCATGCCGGGAAGGATAGGAAAGGCAAGGGACCCCTGCCTGCCAAAGTTATCGCACCTGACCGCCGCCGTCCTGCGCCCACGCCCTGCTTGTGTTTCGCGCGCGCAGGCCTGCCCACCCGGGTGCGCGCCTCGGGCGCGCACCTGCTGGGCCCCGGCCGCCGCCCGCACGTGCGCATGCAGGGCGCGCACGTGCACGCCGAAGTCAGCACCGCGGCCGGCGCCGCGCCGGGCGGCAGCGGCGTCGCGGGCACTGCAGGCGCGGGCGGCTGCAGCGGCGGCGAGGGCATCGGTCTGCGGCAGCGGTTCGCCGCCTCGCCCGACCTGGCGGCGCAGGTGGTGTCGGCGACGCTGCCTGGCAGCCACCGCGCAGAGGCGGTGGACGCGTTCGCGGTGGGTGGCAGGGCAGTGCAGGGCGGCGGGCGGGGCGGTGATGGACCGGCCGCTCGGGTTTGCATGGGTTGCGGAACTGGGCGGCATCGCGCCGAGCAAGGTGACCGGCGTCTGGTTGCCCGCCCAGCTTAGCGCCAACGGCCCGGCTGTCCCCCTGCCACGACCCCTTCCAACCCCGCAGGAGGTGGAGCTTAGGCTCACGGCGCCGCCCGGCATGGGCATGCTCGCAGTCGAGTGGGAGGACGAGCGCGGCGCCACCGGCCCCAGCCCCGGGCCCGGCGCCGCCGCCGCCGCCGCCGCTGGCGGCGCCCACAGCGCCGCCATTGCGATCAGCGAGTGGGTGCCGCTGCTGGTGCTGCCGGACGTGGGCATGGCGGCGGAGGTGAACCGGCTGGCCCAGGCACGCGAGCGCGCGCGCAAGAGGTGGGTGCACCCGCATCTGGTGCCTACGTGTGTTGCATGCCCGCGTGCACAATGACGTGCCCCAATGACGCCAGTGCCACCCTCAATCACACTCTTTGCCGCCCATGCCGCCACGCCGCCCATGAGCCCTCCTGCGCCTGCTCCCTTGGCCCGCACATATTCCTGAGGGGTTTTAGGGTTTTACCCGAAAACCCTAAAACCCTGCTCCCTTGGCCCGCACATATGCCGGTACACACGCCCAGTCTCTTGTTGACGTTTTCCCTTGTGCTCTCCAACACTGGTTGAGCTTTTCCTTGTGCTCTCTAACATGCAAATGCAGCGTGCGCTCCTTCCTGGTGGACTTCGGCATGGTGCTCGACTTCGCGGCGCGCGTGGAGCGCGGCGACCTGCTGCCCATCCCCGCCGCCGCCGCCGAGGAGGAGGAGCAGCAGCTGCTGCAGCAGCCGCAGCAGCCGGGCGGCGGCGCCGCCGCCGCCGAGCAGCAGCGGCGGGGCCTGCAGCGCCCTCAGGAGGGGCGACTGCTGTCGTCGATCGCGGCGGGAGGAGCGGCGGCGCGCACCAGCCTGGGCAACCGGGGCGCCATGGATGCGAGCTTGCGCGCGGCGGTGGCGGCGATGGCCCCGGACGGCTGCGACTGGCAGGCGCGCAGCGGCGGCGGCGGTGAGTGCCCGCCTGGATGACGCGACGCTTAAACGCGACACCAAGCAGCCTGCCTTGCGCTCGGACACTGGCCCGCGCGTGCTTGCCCCGTTCCTAACCCCTCGCATTTCATCGTTCCTGCCGTGCGCGAGCGCTGAGCACGGCCTCAACGACCCATACACACGTGTTGGGTTGGGCTGGTACCAGTGTGAACACGCGCCCCTCCCTGTACCCGCCGCCTTGCAGGCACCGACCAGCGTGCGCCCTCCTCCACGTCCTCGCCCGCCGCCACCAGCGGCATACCCTCAGCCCACAGCTCGGGCGGCGACCGCGCCGGCGCCACGCTGGCCGCCAGGGGCCCCTTCATGGATCTGGATTCGGACGTGGTGCCAGTCGGTGGCGGCCACGTGGCGGTGGATCTGGATTCCTCCCGCGCCGAGCTGCAGGGCCGGCCGCGCCTGTACCGCCGCCACCTGGCGCGCATCGCGACGCTGCTGCCGCGGCTGCTCGCGTTCGCGGTGAGTGGGGCACCGACGGGCGCTGACGGGCGCTGACGGCCGCAGATGGAGTGGCCGCATTGGATTCCACGGCCGCCTCGTGCCTTGCCGACGCCAACCGCCGCCGTGGCGTAACGTTGCTGTGATCCTGGGTGCCGCTGCCACCCCTTGGCTTGGATTAGCTTGGGCTGGTACCTGCAACACCCCCTGACCGACACGCATGCCGCCACTCACAAACCCCCTGCCGGTCGTCCACCACCACAACAGGCGGACGCGGGTCTGGCGCAGGTGATGGGCTGGCTCATCGACTTCAGTCTGGAGTATGTGTATTTCGGCGACCTGGCCGCCGCCTTCGCGGCGGTAGAGGCCATGCCGACCGCCGCCGCCGCCCTGGGCGGCGTGCGCGGTGTCCTGCTGGGCGCGGCGGCCGCTGGCGGCGGCACTGCTGGTGCAACTGCGGGAGGTGGTGGTGGCACTGGCGGCGGCGGCGGCGGGCTGCCGCTGCTGCACCGCGCAGTGCGCAGCGGCAGCCCGCGCGCGGTGCGGGTGCTGCTGGCGCGCGCGGCGTCGGCGGGCATGATGTGTAACTTTGCGCAGCCCACCGGTGAGCGGGGCGGCGTGGCGGGTGCGCAGGGCAGTAGCGGCTTGCGGCGTAGGGGCATGGGTGCCATGGTCCAGGGCACGGGCGGTGGCCGCGGCTGGCGGTCACAATGCCCCTCCACTCAACACAACCCCTCGCCTCTGCCCGCTGTTGCCGTTGCTCGAACCGCTCCCCACCAAACACCCGCTGCTGGCCTCACCCCTTCACCTCCTTCCCCATGCTCGCGCGCTGCCGGCAGGCCCCTTCCGCATCAGCCCCCTGCACCTGGCGGCGCTGCAGCCCGGCAACGGCGCGCTGCTGCAGGCATGCAGCTTCGCGGGGCCGCATGTGCAGCAGCTGTGGCACACCGTCACGGACGCGGCGGGGCGGACGCCGGCCATGTACGCCAAGACGCAAGTGCGGCGCGGCGGGGCGCGCGGGAGGGGGAGATGCGTCGGGAGAGAGGGGGCGGGTGGGGCTGGGGACGCGGGTTTCCGGCACCGTGGGGCTGCCTGGGGACACTGCTCCACACCCTGGATTGTCCCCCGCCTCACTGGCTTGTGTCGCCGTGTGTCTCCACGACTCCCCACTCTGGCACCTCCTTTGCCATGCGTGCCCAACCCTGTCCTGTGCGGTGCCACGCCCCCTTCCCCAGGTGGAGAAAGCCCTGCACGCCGCCAGCGTGGCGGCAGCGGCCGCGGCGGCCGGCGCCGGCGCCGCCGGCTCGCGGCCGGCCGCCGCCAACCGCGCGTCCGTGTCCGGCGGCAGCAGCGCCAACACGTACCGCTCCTGGGGCAGCGACGCCGCCGGCGAGGGCCTGGGTTCGATCCAGGGCGGTGGCGCCGGCGCCGGCGGCAGCAGCAGCAGCGCCCTCGACAGCAGCTCCGGCGCGTCCGCGCCACAGCAGCTGCCGGGAGTGCTGACGGTGACGCTGGCGGCGGCGGGCGGCAGTTCCCGCCGTGCCAGCGGCCAGGGCATGGGGGCTATGGAATACCACCCCGAGGCGGCGGCACCGAGTTCGGCCGCATCCGGCGGCCCCTCATCGTCGCCGGTGACTAGCAACCTGCTATTCCAGGGGCTGTTCGCACCCGCCCGGCCGGAGGCGGCGGGAGCAGGTTCGGTGAATGTGGTGGGTTTTGTAGACGCAGAGGAGGAGGGGGAAGCGGCGCGCGAGGCGCAGCCGGAGCGGGAGGGCTCCGCGGCGGAGATGCTGGCTGGCCGGATGCTGCCCCTGCCGCTGCGCCAGCAGGGCGGCGGCGGCGGCGGCGGCCGGCGGCTGCTGCACCACCCGCACGCCACGGAGGTTGCCGTCGCGCTGCAGCAGCAGGCCGCCGCCGCCGCAAACGCCGGCGCCAGCGCCACCAGTGCCAGCGCCAGCGCGGGCGCTGGTACACTCCCCGCCGCTGCGGCGCTCTTCATCGTCGGCTCCGTCGGCGCCGCCGCCCGCGCCGCCGCCGCGCGGCAGGGCGATGTCGTGGACGTCGTCGCCAGTGGCAGCACGTTCGACAGCAACAGCGTCGAATACGTTGTGCCGGAGCCGCCGAGCGGCTTGAACCCGGAGGGCCGAGACGCCGCGCCGGCGCCGCCGCTGCCGCCTGCGGCGGCCGCGGCGGTGGCAGTGGCTGCGTCAAGGCCGGCGGAGGCTTGCACCGGCGTGGCCTCGCCGCCGCCCGACAGCGCGGAGGACTTCGAGGTGCGGCGGCGCTCGCGGCGGGCGGGCACGCGGCTTGCGGACGCGGTTGCGGCGATAGAGGCGGAGGCCGAGCAGGCGCAGCAGCGGCTGTCGCGGCTGCTGGGGGAGGCGCCGCCGCAGCCGTCGTCCCACGTGCTGCCCGACGTGCGTAGCCACCAGCAGCTGCTGCAGCAGCTGCAGCAGCAACACCTGCAGCAGGCGGAAGGCCTGGCGGCTTTCTCTGCCGCGTCGGCGGCGGGCGCGGCCCCGCCGCTGACTCAAGCCGGGGCGGCGGGCGCCTCGGCGGTGGCGGAGACGACGGGCGTGGTTTCGGTGGGGGTGGTGCTTGACGGGATGGCACTGGGCGACTCAGCGGAGGACTGGCTGGCCGTGCACCGCCGCGCGGAGCGCCGCAAGCAGCGGCAGCAGGAGGCGCAGCAGGAGGCGCAGCAGCAGGCGCAGCAGCAGGCGAAGGAGAGCAAGGATGCAGGAAACGGCGGGAACGACGACGGAAGTGACGGCTGCTGCAGTGAGTACGGCTCGGCGGGCGAGGAGGAGGCCGAGCACGTGGGGCTGGTGGGCGCCGGCCAGGGCTGGGCCAGCGAGCCAGGCCTGCGCCGCCGCGGTGCATCCGCCAGCGGCAGCGCCGGCGGTGACCCGGTCGGTGGTCGCGTCATAGCCGTGGGCGGGCTGGTGCAGGAGGCACAGGTGGCGGGCGGCGCGCAGCAGCAGCACCTGCAGCAGCAGCACCTGCAGCAGCAGGTGGCGGGCGGCGGAGCCGCGGTCGCGCCTGCCGTGGTGGCAGTGGCGGCGGCGGTGCTGTTGGCGGTGCTGGTCTGGCTCTGGCGCGCGATGCTGCACAGAGGAAGCGTGGCCGCACCTGCGTGATAGCGCGGCGGCTGTGCAGCCTGGACAAGATGATTGGTAATTGTGCACGCATGCGCAAGCCTGGCGTATGCCACCTTTATGACGCCCGTATGCACGTCAGCATAACGTGGATGGAAGCTTTCTGTTAGGGCAATTGTATCGGGTGCTAGAGGTCGGTGGCTGGAGGTGAGCGGACGGAGGGTTCAATGAGCTTGAGCTCGCATCAAGTGTCAAGCGCATGTTTGGTCCCTCTGCTGGTCAGGGGTGCGCTCGTGCAACTGAATAGGTATGGCTTCCCGAAGCACTTTCGCAATGTTGGGCAGTGCTGACCGGACCGCTTGCACGTGCGCGTTGTAGTTTTCCATGCCGGACGGTCTGGTACCTGCCGTATGGTTTTGTTACATGTGTCATGTCTTCAGCCCTTGAATTCGCAGCGCGTCCGGCTGCCTTGACGCCAGGCGCTCGGCCTCGCGCAGTCCGCAGATGATTGTCGCCGACATAATGGAACTCGAAATGCGCATGTTGAGAGGACGGGATGCCGGGAAGGCTGGACAGAGGCGCAGAGAGGCGGAGCGCTCTCTTGAGGGGTCTGCGTTGGTTTCGCTGACATGTTCGCTGCGTGTCGTGGTGGGATTGCATGGGTGGGCCTGGGCCGCCGTTGTCGCTGCCTGCGTGCCATCTGGCGCGTAACCTTGCGCACATTTCCCAAGTGCGTGGCAGGTTGGTGGACAAAACGGGCGGCATGCACGCTATGCTCACTGTGCTTTTCATTGTATGACGGCATTGTGCATTTTACGTACGACTGGTTCACATGCGTCACCGCAACGGACGTACGGACAGGTTGCCGTGCGGGGAGAATGGCCTTCTTTATTTGCCAGCACAGCCGGTGGGGGCTGACTGCAGACGGGCATGCCTTATGAAGCTTTAGAATCGTTAGGCGCCACCAGCGTCCGTTTGAGGGCGCGGCGGGATTAGTGGCTCAGAGAGGAAGGGTGAAACCTGTGCCAGCACCGGTGCACTAGCACTTCGACACCGATGCGTTAGCTATCCACACGCCCCCAAGCACGGTTCGGGCCTTTTCTGTTCCTTTTTGCTGAGGGGGATGCCAGTGCGCCGCATTAACATTATTAGCAGTTGCAGGCCGCAGCTGGGGCTTCGGAGTGTGTGATGTTCCCTTCCGCCCTGCACGCACCGGCGCATGCGGCCGGCGGATGCCTGTGCCCTTATGAGGAGGTCCAGCAAATGCAACGTGTCGTGAAACAGGGTGGCCGACTAAAAGTGGCCGCATTCCGTACGTAGAGCAGGAGCCGTTTTGGCTGGCGCTGGCGGTTGAGACGGTAGTGGCACAGTGGCCACGCGTTCACGGTGGCAAGGTGGCCAAGCGTGCTGCTGGGAGTTTGTATTTGTTTGTGAGGTATTGCGTGCAAGCGTGGCGCGCAAGGCGAGACATACCAGCACTTGATAGCACTATTGAGAGGCACGGGCTCCGGTGGTGACTGGGTGGGTCGATGCTGCCGAGCGTACGGCCGGGTGCGCGGGGTTGAGCCTCTCACACCAAGATGGCAGAGCGTGATCGCTTCGTGGTCACATGTGGACTAGCCGTGGTCACATGTGGACTAGCCGTGTGCCGTGGACCAGCTTGCTTGCCCAATAGATTCCTCCTGCGTGCCCGGACGCGGCTTGCTGTTGCTCGTGCCGTTTTGCTGACTGTTTGGTGGTTGCCTTGAAAGAATTAAAAAGAGAGAGAGATTACTGCGGTGGCCTGTGCCGTGGTGCCGGAAACTCCGAAGCATCTATGCTGGCATGACGGCTGAGGGCGTGCATTGCCGGTACCTTGGTTGACGTCCCGGCTTCATGAGCGAAAATGCCTTGCTTAAATCCGTGATTTCTCTTTTGCCGATGCGCTTAGGCATGCGACGAAGTTAGCGAAAGTACATCCAAGAGCCGCGCCAAGATGAGTTGGGATGGGGCGGAATGGACGCATCGCATGGTCAATGTTGCATTACAAACTTAATACGTCACGCACGCCGCACTGGCTGCCCCCTTCATTTTTGCGCACAGCGTGTGCCTGTGATGACAGTATTGTGGCACCGCTATGGGCGAGGTACTGTGCCACCTAATGTCGACATGCCTGCCTCTAAATCCATACCGGCATGCACTGCATGCCCCATGCATCACTTTCCACCTGAAGTGAGGATTGTAAGAAGTGAGGATTGTGAGAAGTGAGGATTGTTGCCTGCGGTGACGGCTGATGGATTGCGGATGGAGTGCAGGGCGGTCCGTCTGATCACCAACGAACGCTAGGGCGCCGTACCTTCATAGTTGTGGCTGTTGCTCGGGGTTGCCAGTTGTAAGCTGTGGCGGGATTGTGGGTGGGCCTCGGACCCCGGAAGCATGGCCACGGTAGCCTCTGCCAGCCTCTAGAAACTGGCCAGAGGACGGCAGTCGAGTCATTCAAGAATCCTGTCTTGCAGCGATGTCTGTTGCTAGCGGGCGCAGCGACGCAACGTGCCAAAACCGCTGATGTTGTCGGCTTGGGTGTACGGGGGCGGGCGCGGAGCACTGCACCCGACCAAGACAGCGGGTGTGCTTGCGTGCACACGCTGTGTGTGCTGGCTGTGGGCACCGGCGGCCCATCAATCACGGGCATGTGTGTGTAAGAGGACAGAAGGAGGAGGCAGGTGAATCGGCCACGGTCCAGATCCAGCATCAGTCGGGGGCCAGACCTCTGGATCAGTTGACCCTGAAATGTGCGGGGCGGGTTACACGGCAGTGCGCACGTTTGCGCCTTCCTGCCTCCGTCAAGGCCTCCGTGCCTGGATGCCCCACTGAGACCAGCCACAGCCCAGCTGCGTGGGGCTGGCGCCGCGCTCCGGCAGCGGCACCCACAGCACCACCACCTCTTCTTGCTTGCGCACCCGCTACCGCCTCCGAGTGCTAGGGCTCAGGCCCCGCCGCATCCGTGACACTGTAGTGTCTGCACCAACTCGCCAAGCACCGACAAGCAGCGCGTCACCTGCCACGTGTGCCATGCAGCCGCCCGCCGCCGCCTACAAGTATGGCCTCCAGTATCGCCGCACCCATATCCACATGGGTTGCCCTCTCGACATGCTGGTCCCCGCCGTTGCGCTGTGACAGCCCCGCCCGCCACATGCGGCCGCGTGGCACCGCAGGCCACGCCTCACATCGCCCACTCCCGGTGCGACTGGGGTACAGGGTCTGGGCTACTTCTGTCTGTTTCCCTCTCCTCCGGGGACTTCAGACGCGGCGTTACACCACCAGGCCACACCGGGACTCCTCCCCACCTCAACCTTCCTAGCTTTCCGTGCCGCCCAAGCTGCAAGCTATGCCTGCCGCCATACGTGGTCGAGCGCAGCTCGCTCGCGACTCAGAACACATGCACGCCTCTGCAGTTGGTTGGCAACGCGGCAGCACAGGCACACACGGCATCAGCCGGCGCAGGGGCAGGGCAGTCGGGGCGCTCGACGCCCGGCCGCATGAGGCAGGTGTGCAGGTGCTCGGGCCTTTGCCCCAGCATCACATTAGGGCCAGGAGACATCGCACGCAACAAACACTTTATTTATTTATGGAAACACATCATGCGCACGCAGTCATATTCTTCAGCGCCAGTTGACTTCTAAACACAGCGCTCTCGGGGCGTGCCTGCAAAGCCCCGATCATCTAAAACAGGACGGAACACCTCATGCGCGCCGCCTATCACTTCATTGGTTCGCACCGTTCCCGGCACACGCTCGACTAAACTTTGAAGCTGCTGCAGTTATCACCCATGCTTGCCAGGAAATCCTGCTGCCCCAGAGCGCAAGGAGGAGGCGCCAAGTCGCCACCCGACTGTCAGTCCTGCTCAGTCAAGACAGCCTTCCGCCGGATCCCTGGCCATGAATCGACGTTCTTCGACCGACCCGTGCAATCATGTTTTCCGCTCTCGCCGCTCTCCACTCTCCATTCCAGCATCCCCGCCACCCACGCAATCACTCGTTCCACCACTCTTCCCACGCCCACCACACCCAGAACCCCAGCAGGGATCAAATCGCGAGCCCGAGCAGGACCACCCTGCGACGCTCAACTCGCAGCAAGCCGGGTTCCACTGGAGGCATCCACCAACTCACGCTTGCTTGTGCCGCCCCACAGCCGCGCCCATCGCGGCCGCCGCGCCGGCGGCCGCCGCCCCAGCGCCGCCGCCGCCCGCCGCCCCCACCGCCTTGAGGATGTAGGCGACGTGCAGCGCGCAGGCGGCCGTGACGCAGTAGTGCAGGAAGTGGTGGTCCTGCAGGCCGGGCGGCCGCGAGTGACCGCCGTTCTGAATGAAGAAATAGCCGCCCGCCACTTGCAGCACCACCTGTACGGCGTGTGCGTGTGTGCGCGTGCGTGTGTTAGAGAGCACAAGGAAGGGAGTCTGTGCGTGTGTGAGAAAGAGGACAGGGCGTGTGTGCGTGATTGGGCGTGTGTGATGAGCCTGCTGGGTTGCGAGTGGTAGGTGAATGGGCACGAGCAGGGCAGGGGTGGCAGCAGGCACGCACCCGGGACTTACGCGTCGCACCTCCCCCCTTGGGCTGATATGCACAACTCCCCAGACCCGACACCGCCCGACCCGCAACCCCACGCCGTGCCGTGCCCCGTCCTTCATTCGTGCAACTCCAAACCCTCCTTAGCCCCGTCCAAATTCTCCTCCGCCCACCCTGCCGCCGCGTCCGGGCTTCGCCACGCACACACAAGGAAACGCTCTAGGCAACACACGCGAGGAAGCGCGCGCTGCCGCCAGCCGCCGCGCCACCAACTGCCGCCAGCTGCCGCCAGCTGCGCACCTGCGCGATGATGTTCCAGTCCACGATCCAGAAGTAGTATCCGAACAGCACCGCGCCGCTGGCGATGAAGGCCAGGGTGCGGTGCAGCGGCCGCAGGAAGGCGGCGCCGGCGGCCGCCACCGCCACCGCCGTCATCACGTGGTAGGGCCCCTGCGGCCGCAGCGCCTGCGTGGGGGCGTGGTGGTGGTGGTGGGCGTGGTGGGCGAGGTGGTGGATTGTGTTGGTGTTTGGTGTTGGTGTTGGTGGTGGATTGCGGCTACCAGGCGACGTGTGTGTGTTACTGGAGCAGCACACGCGGCAGCGCAGCCCACCCACCATGACCGCTGTGAGCGGGACGCCGACGATGAGGAAGGGGATGCACAGGTGGTCGATCTTCTCCTGCGGTGTGTGCGGTGCGTTGGCCGGCGTGCGGTGCGGTGCGTTGGTCGGCGTGCGGTGCGGTGCGGTGCGTAAGGACGCGGCGCAGCAGCAGCGGCAGGCAGGCAGGTAGGCGATCGGCAGCGTGCCATTGGGTTGCGTTGGGATGCGTCGCGCTGCCTCACGTCCCAGCGTATCGGTGCCGCTTCACTGCTGCTCCTGCCCTTACAAGCCTGCTCCTGCTCCTGGCCGCCTGCCCCTGCTACTGCTACTGCCCCCGCCTGCTACTGCCCCTGCCCCTGCCTGCTACTGCCCCAGCTACCCCTGCCCCTACCAGCAGGTGGTCATCTGGCCACACGTGCGTCAGTGCCGAGGAGCCGTGCGTCATGGCGGCGCAGAAGCAGAACACCGCCAGCGCGTTGCCGCCCGGCACCAGGCCCGCCTTGGCCAGCGCGCTGTGGGGCGGTGTGTGCGGGGATGGCGGTGTGCGGGGATGCGGGTGTGGGGATGCGGGTGTCAGGAGAGGGTTTCGCGGCTGGATTGTACAACCCGTGTGTGTGCGTGTGTGGCCGCGCACGGCAGTCGCAGTCCCGCCGCTAGCCCCGCGCGAACGCCCGCTGCGTGTTGCATGTTGTCCCCGGACGGCCGTATATGCCCGGGGCAGGTGCGCATCCCGAAGGCCGCATAGTGCAGCCTTGGCGCTGGGATTCCCTCCCCCCGCCGACCCGTCCAGCCACCCCCAGCCACCCCCCTCGAGTCTCGAGGCCCTTGGAGCCCAGCGCGCGGCCCCTCAACGACCCCGGCGTACCCGAGCACTATGAAGGCGAGCGCGGGAAGGCCGTGCGACCAGACGTTCACGCGCTCATAGGGGTCGTAGAAGGTGCACAACCACCATGGCGTGTGAGGCCAAGCGCCAGCGGGCGCGCCTTGTGGCCGGAATTTGTAGGGCGGGCCCGAGGTGTATGAGACCATGCTCGATGTAGGTTCTATCGACGCCGAACTGGTCGCTCCCTGTGTGGCACCTAGCAATGGGGCTCCGTCATTAACTACCTCTTCTTGAGCGGCAGTCATCGAGCTTTGTGCTCCGCGTTTGGCTGTGGGCTTGGCACCCGATTCTCCGAGGGTGCGTCGCCTGCATGAGCGCAGCGACGTCCATCCCAGCATGCAGCGGACTTGCTCGAGGGCAAACCGAGAATGCGCAGGACTAGGTTTGGCTTGTGAGAAACTACTTGTGCTGCCATAGCGTTAAACAGAGACCCTGCTTGGACGCAGCTTTGAGATCGGAGAATGGCGGGCAAGTCTGCAAGCGCTTGAATTACCAGTCCCGCCTACAGTATCTAGGCATTTGAAAACCTAGTATATCATGGACATTGACCTGCCGTCTTTCGCGGCGGGGCAGCATCGCGCGTCACTGGAGGAGGAGCTCGGCGCGGTCTTTGCGGCTCTGCTCGCCGACAGCAAGGGGGCGAAGGATGTGGTTGCGGATATTCATGAGGTCTGCGCACGGAGGGCGGAAGCGCTGAGGTAAGGCCTGCGGTCAGGCGGCGGGGACGGGGAGGGCGCCGGACAGCGGCCGGCCGTGCCGACCGCCCGGCGACAGGGGGCGCTGGTTTCCGGCTTGGCTCTGCCAACGAGCGGAGGCTGCATGGAGAGACGCCTTGCCGATGGTGAAGGGAGTCGTGGAATGCGCCTGGGGTTACGCGTTTGCGGCTTGGCCTGCCCCCGAGGGTGCTGGGGCGTGACGCGGCCGCGTGTCGCGGACGCACGGGCTGCCTTGTCCAGGGTGCGCACCCACCTCACCCCCCGCCCTGCTAACCCCTCCTCCACCCCACATAACCTCCGCCTCCAGGGCGGAAGCTGCCGAGCAGCTGCACCGGCCCGCCCGCCACATGGCGCTCAAGGCCGTTGCGGACGAGATGGAGGCGCAGGCTGCCACCTGGCAGCTGCTGTTCTGCCTGCACTGCGACGAGGCGGCGCCCGCAGGTGGGGACGGGCGGGCGGGCGGCTGGCTGCCTGGCTGGATGTCTGTCTGTCTGTCTGTCTGTCTGTCTGTCTGGCTGGGTGACTGAAGGATGGCTGGGCAGCTGAGGGTTGGGTGATTAATGGGGAGGGAGTAGACTGGAGAAAGTGGAGTGAGGGAGTGGAGGTAGGGCCGGTTGACAGCCAGAGTGGCCGCAGCCCTCTACGGAGGAACCAGGCTCAGCCGCGGTCACATCTGTTGGCACTGCCGCTCCCGTTCCCGCTCCGGCGCGTGCTGCTGTTGACACCACTGCTCCTGCTGGCGCGGCTGCGGGCGCTGCAGGCGAGGGCGGGTCCATGGTGCGGGACGCGGGCGGCGCGGTGCTGTACCGCCAGCGGCTGGCGGACACGGTGGTGACGGAGCCGGAGCTGGCGCGGTGAGGGGGAGGGGGAGGACGGGGTGGGGGTGGGTTGGAGATGGGGGCCCTGCCGGGCATGCCGGTGGTTGCAAGGACACAGGGGAATGGTGGCGGTGTGTCGGCAGGCGAGCGCGGCGTGGGCCTGAATGGGTGCGGTGGTCGGGTTGAGGGGGGCGGCAGCAAGTTGTGCCGGGCCCCTCGCCGCAACATGTCCCACACCCGCACCATGCGTGCTGATGCGTGCTAAATTTCGCCCGGCTCGATTCGTCCCTGCCCGGTCCGCCTGCGCAGCTGCGCGCGCGTGGTGGCCTGGCTCGAGTCGCTGGCGGAGGAGGCGCAGCGGCGGGGCGGCGGCGGCGGCGGTGCCGGCGGTCCCGGCGGCGGCGGCGGCGGCGGCGCGTCCTTCCAGCCGCTGGAGGCGCTGTGGTACGAGACAAAGACCGAGATGCGCGCGGGCACAGGTGCGGCGGGGTTGGGGCTGTCCGGTGGGTGACGGGTTGCGCCGGTGTACGCACGCGCGCGGGCTCACCCGTGTGCTCGACTGTCTCCGCTCGCCGCTGCGCTCATCCCGCTGCCACATGGCGTTTCTCGGCGCCTGCAGGCAGCGTGGTGGCGGAGTTGGACCCCGACGCGCCCTCCCGCACCGGCCGCCCGCTGCACCCCGGCAACGCGCGCAGCCAGGAGCGGCTGATGGGCCGCGTGTGGCAGCTGCTGCGGGCAGGTGGGCGCGGGGGGGATGGGTGGGTGGGCGGGGTGGGAGTTTGTCTTGGGAACATTGACGAGATAGTGTTGACAGGGCGTTGCAGCAGCGAGGGCGGGGCCGGGAACGGCATTGGGGGTTGCTGGGTGCGGTGGGGCTGGCAGATATTCTGAAAGGTGAAACCTGCCCGAGGAAACGTAACTGCGACTTTGCGCGTGCCGACACGAGCGCACGCCACCGCGCAGCCGGCGGCTGTGGCTTGGTTGGGGGGGCTAGGGATGACCGAATCAATCGTGACTGGAACCCTGGCCCCGACGGGACGAGATTGTCTACCGTCTACGACTTCCTTGACCTATAATGAATGTAACCCCCGTGTGAATCAACGCCGCTGGCTGACAGGCAAGGCTCCGGAGGTGCAGGAGCTGTGTGCGGCGGTGGGGCAGCCCTGGCGCGCGGCGGCGCTGGGCGGCGGCGGGCCCTGGGGCGCGCTGCCGGTCGGCGCGGTGGCGGCGGAGGCGGATGAGGCCGTGGGCGAGGACGTACAGGTGGGCGGCAGGGTGCGCGGGGGGGGGGGGGGCAGGTTTGGCGGGTCTGGCGGGCTTGGCGGTTTTCATATCGACTTGACGCATCAAATCGAGGCGGCTAGTAGCGGCTGCGGCCTCTGTGTGGCGCGGGCGTCATCACTGCAGCACTGTGCATCAAGTTTTTGCACGCATGACGCGTTTAAGCTACATCGCCCGAAGCTCGCAAGCAGGGAAATGCATTCCGTCTACCTAACAAAATCAATCGCCCGCATGGCACGCCACGGCGGCCGCGCACAGGCGGAGGAGCTGGCGGACGAAGTCGCGAACGGCGCAGGCACTCTGCTGGGCCTGTGGCGCTGGGCGGCGCTGCAGGCGGCGGGCGGCGGCGGCGGCGGCGCCGACGGCGCGTTCCGACTGGAGCGCGGGGTGTTCGGGCAGCTGGGCGACAGCGCGGCGGCGGCGGCGCCCGCGTGCGGCAGCTGGGAGGACTTTGCGTGGAGCTACTGCAGGTGTGCGGCCTGCCTGTGTGGGCTGGCGGGGCTGGCGGGGCTGGCGGCGCTGGCGGGGCTGGCGGGGCTGTGTGGGCTGTGTGGGCTGAACAAGTGTCCATGCGAAGGGTGTGCGCAACACAGGGCTGGAGGGGCCACCCCGCGCACGCGCATCATGTCTGTCCTTGAGCCCCGCCGCGACCCGTGCCGACGCCCCACCGGTCACGTGCCCTCTGCTGCTGCCGCACACCAGGTCCTGGCTGGAGTCGCAGCTCAGCCGCGCCGTGCCGCCCGAGCCCCACTCCGCCGCCGACCTGGTGGCGGGCGACGCCGTGGCCGCCGCCCTGGCGCGCTGCGGCGTGCCGCCCGCCGCCGCCCAGCGCTCCGTGGAGGCAGCCATGTCCGCGGTGCTGGGCACGGCCGCCGGCGCCGGCGCCGCCTCCGGCGGCGCCGCCGCCGGCGCGGCGGCGGCTGCCGCCGCCGCCGCGGCCGCGACGGCCGTGGCCGCCGCGCAGCGGGACGGCGCCGCCGCGCCGGCGGCGGCCGCCGCCGTGGCGGCGGCGAACGCCGCCGCCTCGGTCGCCGCGGCGGCGGGGCGCGCGCGCCGGCGGCGGCTTCGCGGCCATGTTCGCGCAGCATGTGATGGCGCCGGGCGCTATGGCCGCCTCCGGCCCGCCCGCGGTGCAGTCGCTGCGCGCGGTGCAGGGCCTCCTGGTCGCCGGCGACATGGGCGACCTAACCGCCCACCTGTACGGCGCGCTGGTGGATCGCGCCGCCGCCGGCGGCGGCGCCGCCGGCGGCGCTGACGCCGCCGCCTCCGGCGGCGGCGACGACGTGGGCGGCGGCGCCGCCACCAACCCGGAGCGGCGATGGCGCGCGACGGCGCTGGCGGCGCACATGCTGTTGGCGCTGGAGGGGCTGGGTGTGCTGGGCGGCGGCGGCGGCGGCGGCGGCGGCGGCGGCGCGGGTGGTGGCGGCGGCGGCGCGGCGGCGATGCTGGTGGACCCGTTCGAGGCGCACAAGTGCGTGCTGGGCCCGCTGGGCTGGCGTGCCGGGCTGGGTGGTTGGGGTGCTGGGCGGGGGTGCTGGGGGGTGCATGTGTGTTAGAAACAAACGGAACAAAGCCGGTGCATGTGTGTATGTAGGTTGACTTGGGTTGGGGTAGGGGCCGGATGGATTGTTTTATAGCATGAAAGTCTGGGCGAAACAGGTTCAGCCGTTTATGTGGACAAAACTGGTTGAATCACAGGGCGGCACCCACCACCATCCCCGTCAAACTTCATCACGAACGCCGCCCCCACCCCGGCCCTCCGCCACCCGCCCGCAGGACCTCCGACCTGGCCCAGCGCCTGCTGACCTACTACGCCGCCACGCTGCTGGAGCGCGGCCAGCTGGGCCTGGCGCCGCCCTACCTGTGCTGCCTGCGCCCCGGCCTGCGCGGGCAGCTGACGGGCGAGCTGCTGGCGGCGCACATGCGGCGGCTGGCGGGTGAGCGGGGTGGCAGGGGTGGCAGGGGTGGCAGGGGCGGGCGGGCGGCAGGGGCGGGGCCGTGGGGAGGTTGCAAAGCATGGTACAAGGAAGTGTAGCAGGCAGGCGGGGCCGCGGGGGGATTGCAAGGATATGGAAAAGCGGTACAGGATGCACTGAAGACTGCGTCTTGAAGTTCGGTTTGGTACGTTACCGATGGGAGCAGCCGTCCGGGCGGCCGCGGTCCAGCTCGCTGTGCCTCCGTGCAGCTGATATTCCCTCCGTGAATTGGACAGTACCCAGTTGACTAAGAAAAGCGCGGGCGCATGTGGCGCGTAGTATGGAAAACGCTCGGGAATACCGCAAAGGAACTGTATTCGTGTGGCCGTGTGGCGAAGTGCGAGGGCTGCTGGGGAGTGGTGAGCACCAGCCCAAGCTGAAGCAAAGGGGGCGACACAGGGGGTGGGGATACGGGGCGCAAGGGAGAAGGGAGAGGGTGTAGCAGCAGCAGCATGTGGCATATGACAGCTTGATTAACCGTCCCACCCAACACTCGCTCGCGTCCACGCAGGCCTGGCCGCGCCCGACGCCGACGCCTCCTCCTCCTCCGCCGCCGCCGCCGCTGAGGCCGCCGCCGCCGGCCGCGCCGCCGCCGACGCCGAGTGCTACGGCGCCTACCTGGCGCTGGAGCACTGGTTCCGCCGCTGCTGGGAGCGGCAGGCGCAGCCGGCGGCGGCGCTGGCGAGCTGCCTGGCCACTGACATACGGTGGGTGCGGTGCGGTGGGGTGGGCTGGGGTGGGGGACGTGCGCGCGGCCGGCGGGGTGGCGTTGTCGTTGCGTGCGACGGTTGGGGTGCATTTAGTTCCCGCGTGACCTCTCTGTACGAACCCGCGCCTCATCTACTCACCCTTGTAAACCCCGCCGCCGCCAACCCCGCCCGCCCCCGACAGCCCCAACGAGCTGCGGCTGCAGTTGGCCACCTTCGCCGTGTCCTGCCGCCACTCGGCCGCCTACGGCCCCGCGGCGCGGGCGCGGGTGGCGCGCTGGCTGGCCTACCCCTACATAGCGGCGCTGCAGGTGCGCCGCTGCCGCGGGTGGTGTTGGTGTTGGTGCTGCTACTGCGGTTGGTGGCTGTAGCTGCTGCTGGTGGTGGCTGTAGCTGCTGCTGCTGGGCGCCAGAGCGATGGGATTGACGCGTGGGCGGTTGTTGGTGGCACGTGTTGAGCCATGCACGCTCTACTGTGTGGCCCATGCAGCCACCTCAGGGCGGCGCATGTACGAACCCCGCTGTTGCTTTTGGGGTTCGCAATGGCTGATCGTTCTGGTTCCAACCCCAGGCCGCGACCGCGGAGGACGAGGAGCGCCGCGCCGCCGCCACCGCGGCTGACGGCGCCGCCGCCGCCGCCGCGGAGTCTGACGTGGCGGCCCGGGAGGCGGCGCTGCTGGCGGGCGCCGCCGCCGGGCTGGATCCGCTGGCGGCGCTGGACGTACTGGATTTCGCCAACTGCTGCTGCTGCGAGCTGGCGCTCGGGGACGACGTGACGGCGGGCGCGGGGCAGCTGCTGTTTGATGAGGTGCTGCCGCCGGGTGAGCGCGTGTGTGCGCGTGTGTGTGAGCGTGTTTGTGTGCGTGCGTGTGTGTGTGGGGGGGGCGGGGGTAGGAGCGTGTGTGTGTGCATGTGTATGTGCGGGGCGGGGGTAGGCGCGTGAGGCACGTGTGGGCGTGTGCGGGGCGGAGGGTTGGAGCATGTATGAGGAGCTGCACAGGTGGGGTGCGCATGGCAACGGTGGATCGTCCAACAATCGGGAACGCTGTGCTTAGCATACTGGCGTGCCGGCGCATGACGGGCCTGTTGTGTTGCGACCCACAGGCATTGACGACGCTGCTCTGCTCATTGCGGAGTCACTCGAGTCGGGGGAGCGGTCGGCGGCGTCTGCGGCCGCCGGCGAGGGCGGCGAGGCGGCGGCGGACGGCGGCGCGGCGCTGCGGCTGGCGGCGGCGCTGCGGGCGCAGGCGGCGGAGCTGGCGGGGTGGCGGCTGTACTTCGGACTGGATGGGCAGCTCGCCAGGTGCGTGTGTGCGTGTGTGCGTCCGGCCGGCATGGGATTGTCACGTGCTGTCCGTGCGTGTTGCAATTTAGCAACGGCCGCAACGGTGCATCGGCAGGTGGTCGGCAGGTCCCTTCCCTGCGGTACCCCATGCCTGCGAGTCGCCTAGATTAAATCATCATGGATTGAGCGGCCGCCCCTCCCCGTGCAGGTGGCTGTCGCGGCACGAGATGGCGGGCGCGGGCGAGGCGGCGGCGCTGGCGGCGGACGGCTGCGCGCTGCTGCACGACTACCTCGAGCAGCTGGTGGGGGCGGGGGGGGGGGGGGCGGAGGTGGGGGGCCGGAAGGTGGCGGAGGCGAGGGCAGGCCGTGCATGGCAAACCCCTAAGGACCGGGACTCGGGGCGGTACAAGGGGCGGTACGGGAACGGCACAGGCTCGATTCCAATGCTCGACGCCTCGCACTGCGCCCGGGGGCTGCTTCGCATCCGGTAGGACGTCGCCTCTCTGACTCAGGACTCACGTGGGTTGCCCCCTCGTCGCCCGCGACCTCGCCCACCCCCCCTCACACCCACCCGAAATGCCGTCCCCTCTCACACCCCGCCGCCACCGCAGCTGGCGCCCGGCTGGATGCGGAGCCTGGCCGGCTGCTCGCGCGCGCTGGAGGCGGCGGCGGCGGCGGGTGGCGGCGCGGTGCGCGTGTCGCTGAGCGTCACGTCGCCGCCGGGGCCGGGCGCGGCGCAGGTGCCGTCGCAGGGCGCGGGCGGCGGCGGCTGGGGCCAGCCCACCGCGCCCTACCCGGAGCTGCAGGTGGGGCGGGGGGCCGCATGAGGGTGGGGCGTGGGGGTTGCAGACATGGTACAAAGAAGTGTAGCAGGGGCTATGTGGGCGCGGCCGGCGGTGACGACAGCGCCATGGCGGCGGGCGCCGCTCCTTTGCGGTGGTGCTGGTTGCCTTCCGGCATGATGCGTGTCCTGCTGCGGTAGCGCGCCGCTGCTGCGTGTTCGCTGGATGCGCAGCTCCGCGACGCACTCGCCTCACCACCTGTGCGCCACCACCACCATCAACCCCATCACCACGGCCGCATGTGCGCCGCCGCAGGGCGCCGCTCTGCTGGAGTTCCAGCTCGCGCTGGAGTCGGGCCTGCGCCGCGCCGCCGCGTCGCTGGCCGCGGCCGCGCCGAGCGCCGCCCAGAGCGGCGCCGCCGCCGCTGGTCCAGCGCCCGTCATAGAGGTGGCGGTGGAGGGGCCCGCGGCGGAGGGCGCGCCCCTGCCTCAGGTGTGTTAGAGAGCACAAGGAAAAACAACAACGAGAGATTGTGCAGGGGGTGCAGGCGTAGCGGGACGACAGAGCGCTGCCCTCTCCACCAGCCTGTGCGAGACATGCGCTGTGCTGCCCATCACAACTCCGTTTCTTCACCATCACCACCGCCATCACAACCAACACCCACCAACCGCAAAACATTACTTCCCGACTGTCGCCGTGTCGTCCGCCTCTCCGCCCGCCGCAGGGCCACGTAACCGTGCACCTGGCGGCGGCCGCCGACCCGCGCTCCTGGGCGGCGCTGGTGTCGCTGCTGTGCGGCGCGGTGCGCGGCGGGCTGCCGGGCGTGCCGCCGCTGCTGCTGGTGGCGCTGCAGGCGGACCGCGCGACCAGCCTGGCGGTGTGCCGCCGGTGCTGCGTCGGCCAGGTGGGGATTGACTCGCGCGGAGTAGCTAGACCAGGGGCTCCGTTGATGATTGGATGATGGCTGTGTAGTTGGTGTTGCGGGGTGCGGCCGGGGGCGCGTGCCGGGGGAGCTTGTAGCACACGGAATTTCAGAATCACGGATTCGTGTCCAGCAGCATCCTCCGTGTGCGTGCGCCAGTGAGCGCAGCAGCGCAACGGAACCAAGTCGATCGCCTCGCGTCGCGTGTCTACAAACGCGCCCGCGCCGTGTCTTGCCATCAGCCCTCCTTACCGCGGTTGCGCCCCCCTCTGTCCCTCTCCCGTCCCGCGCTCCCCCGCACGCCCGCCAGGCCGTCATGCGCTGCGCCGCGCTGCGGCTGTCGCTGGTGGCGCTGGGCGCGGACGCCGAGTCCGCTGCCACCGGGCCGCAGCTGCTCGAGATGCTGGCGGCGCCGCCGGAGGCGGCGGCGGCCACCGCCTCCTCCTCCCCCGATACCGCCTCTGGCGCCGCCGCCGCCGATGACTTGGTTGCGGCCGCGGCGGCGGGCAACGGCCCCGGCGGGCTGCTGGAGCTGCTGGCGCCGGGTCAGCTGCAGCAGCTGCTGGCGGTGGAGGCGGACACTGTGGTGCGGCACCTGCGCAACCGGCAGGCGGGCAGGCGGCTGCGGGAGTAGGGGCGCGTGGCGGGTGCTGGCGCGTGGTGGTGCTAGTGCGAAGGGTTGGGGATTATGTCAGACTTAAGTAGGGGTTGCGCGATGAAGGGATGCGTGGATCTAGCTCGGAATGTGCCCACTTTTGGCCGATGCCGCTACAGGGCTTCCTAGCTACCTTAACCCGCACAGATTTGGGATCACAGGCAGTCGGGTGAGTCGATGGGGTGGGGTGAGCGGCGGCGGTGGCGCAGGTAGGCTGACCAGCGGCGGTCCATCATGCGGGTGCGATTGGCGGTGCGGCTGTCAGACGTGGAGCCGCCCTGGAAGCAG
The DNA here is from genome assembly GCA_016834605.1 of Chlamydomonas incerta. Taxonomy (NCBI): domain Eukaryota; kingdom Viridiplantae; phylum Chlorophyta; class Chlorophyceae; order Chlamydomonadales; family Chlamydomonadaceae; genus Chlamydomonas; species Chlamydomonas incerta. The sequence continues at coordinate 5,059,419 of JAEHOC010000001.1, read as the reverse complement.
TGCGCCAAGGCCGATTGGGGCGGCTGCCGGAGCTGGTGCGTCGAGGTTGGGTAATGGCATTGGCGGTGCTGTTGCTTTCGTGCGCGTGAGGGGCGGTTGCATCCTCGTGTACCTGAGCTGCCATCATAGATCATTCCATCCGCGCATACTTCACCAAGGATCCTTACGGGGTCTCTGGCGCTCGCTGCTGCAGTGTGTTCATTTTGCGGCCGACTGTTTTGCGGGTGCGAAGGGGCGAGGCGATAGATACTGGTGACGTGCCCGTGACCAGGCTGATGACCTGGGTACAGCTTGTTACACGCCCTTGCCCGACCACCAGCTGCACGATTCGTGCGCTGTAGGTGGATCCCTAGCATGTCTAGACACGGAGTAACTTCCACACGCGTTGCAACATCCACATTCGCACATGAACCTGATTCTAAGGCGGGTTTGAGGCCCAGGAAAATGACGGCACGCGGTTTCGCTCCGAGCTTGACAGCCGGCAATTGTAGACCAGGTTCATGTAATTGTCTTGCATGCTGTGATTGATGTACTTCGTGCCCGAGCGCGTCTCGGTACCGCTGGTGCTGTTTGACGCCGCCGGCTGGTCGCCCGCATCAAGCGTGTCGAGCGGCGCGAGCTCCGACATCGGGCTGCTCGGGGCTGGGCGGGGGGCTGGCTTGTCGTACTTGCTGCTGGTCGTAGCATTGCTGTTGACGGTGGAGGGCGTCGAGGTGCAGTTGTCGATATGCGTTATGGCCGTGCCATTTTCCGCAAATTCCACGCTGGCGCACAAATCGGCCGGCAAGGCCGGAGGCGGCGATGGGGATGCCACAGTTGACGTCTGCTTCTGAGTGCTGTTAGTAGTGCTCTGCACAGCGCGCCGCCTTCCACTATTGGGGCAAAACAAGCCGTTCAGCGTCACCATGGTGCCAACGTGTTTGTAGCCAACAACCGATGGCCAGGTGGTGATGAAATCGAGCGCCACCTCATAGCGATACGTCACACGGCCCTGTAAGTTGACAAATGTGCGTTGACAGAACAAAGAAAAGTATGGTAAGGATTCAGGTGCGGGAAATCAGTACCGGGTTACCGAAGACTACGCACGGCGTCAGGAGAGGATGTCTAGGTTGTCTACGGGATTACTCACGAGTGAGCCGTAAGCGGTAACCCAATCGTCATTTCCAACTCTGGGGCTGCCGAATGTGTAGACGCCTTGCACGTAGTAAGCTGCACACTCGGATGCAGGGGCATGCGAGATAAGTGCGTGCATGGATGGTTCGTTAGTTGTCTTCCCGGTGATCCGCCACGCACACACTCACCCACACGTCGTTTTCTACAACACACACACACACACACACACACACACACACACACACACACACACACACACACACACACACACACACACACACACACACACACACACACACACACACACACACACACACACACACACACACACACACACACACACACACACACACACACACACACACACACACACACACACATGGCGCATTACGTATGTACAGCTCACGTGTCTTCATCTGCAGGTGTGCGGCGAAGAGTACGGCGAGGGCTCCACCCAGGCTGTGGCCCGTGAGCCAAATTTTCTTGGTTGTACTAGTGCCGCCAGTTATAGCGTTGAACTGTGAACATGCGTGCCGTAATAGCCGCGTGCGAAAGGTAAATGGCGCGTACGGCAGCTACAGTAACTACCTAACTAACTAACCACCCTCGTGTCGACTCACCTTCTCCATAAACGAGCTCAAGTTCTCTGTGAAGACTTTGAGGAAGCCGCCCACTGCAAGCCATGAAGCAAGCCGCTTAGCGGCGGCGGCGCGGGGCATCAGTGCATTTGTGCAATCCACGCTCACCAATCTTGGCGTTCGACCCAAAGTAATTGCCCGCGGGTTCGAGATAGGTGTAGGTGTCTACCACGAAATCGAGAAAGGATTCCGTCCCTCGGAATACCACAAAGATGGTGTCCCGGGTTTCCAGTAGATACCACTGTGTATCAGTACCCGGGCGAGTATGGAACCTGCGTAAAATGCAGAACGTGGCGCAGCCCATTGATGCAGACTCAAAGTATCCCATCACTCATGCATGGCATTATTGAGAGTTGCGTGCGGCAGTATGTAATGACGTCTACAGCACTGCATCCCGTACTCATGCATCCCGCACTACATCATACTCACGAAGAACGGGTGACACCCATTGGGTAGCCAACTCGCGCACGGAATCTGTTAGCCCATTCAGTAAAGCCCGAACCGCCGAGAGTCTGCAGAAAAGGGTGCAACAAGGGTGCAACACGTAAACACGTGCGAGACCGAGGGAGCCTATCGAGCCAGAACGAATTCGCCCCTTACCTCGTATGCATGGTTGGCCAAGATGGCCGCAATCCAGGCATTCACAGGTTTGTCGCTCGCAGCAGCCGCATCCCATGCACCACCGGCTCCAAACACAGCTGCACGTGCAACCAAGGCGGTACGGGGAGGAACGGAGAGTTCGGGGAGGTACGGGGAGGTACGGGAAGGTGGAACATGCATTGCAAGTAGATACGCCGTCAGAGTGCGTGCGCGCAACGCCCAGCAGCCGCACGCGCACGCACCAATAGAAGGATCAGAAGAAACAGCAACACGCGGTGGTGGTGGCGGTGGTGGCGGCGGTGAACGGCGGGGCTCCGGCGGCGGCGGACTTGGGTAGGAGCGCCACTCGCATCCCAGCCAGTCACGGCACGTGCTTGTGATGATCTTCTTGCAGCAGCGCTCGTTGTAGGACGGCGGGTACCAGCACCAGGTGCTGGACCTGAAACAGCAGTGAAGAATGGGTCGGTGTAACGGGTGCTGCCAGGGGTGCTGCGCGCGCTATCCAGTGTTTTCACACCAGCGCTGACTGCTGGCTGGCTGCTGCAAACCAACAACATCAGGGGTGCGGGGTGCCTAACATCACATGACACTTGTGCCAGTCAGGTGTCACACGCTACGCGCCACGCAGTCAAAAAACCATCTCACACTTCAATCTCATCCGAGTTGCAGTTTGCGTAGCCGCACCCAGCGGTGCGGCAGCTGCTGGATGCCGACTCACGCCTGCGGGGCGGGCCGGCAGCACGGACACACGTGCACGTGAAAGGCTGTGTGTGCGAGGTGCAACGCTAGAGTGCATTAATCCTTGCGTGCGGCGAAATGGCGAGCAAGGAAGGTGGTGGGGGCCGCAGTGTCCTGTTACCCCACCCCAGTCTCCTCTCACGTGGACACGGTTTTGCTGGATCCACAGCCACGGGTGGTTGTCCACGTGGAGGCGGACTCACACCACCCGTTGGAGGAGCAGTAGGAGCTTGACGGGCAGCCAGAGTTGCGGATCCAGTAGCCGGTCTGCATGCGGCGCCCGCGCGCGTGCATGGGCTCCGGATCCTGCTCAGCAGCACTCCGGCGCCGGGCCAGATTAGACCCTGCACGGCGGGCACCAGCGGGGCGCTTAGGCGAGTAAGGCTGGGCAGCTTGGCGGGGCCAGTTGGCAGCGACGAAAACCGCGGGCGTTTCTCCTAACGCGATCGAACAGCGAATGTCAGTGTGGACTGCTGGTGTGGACGTGTGTGGACGAATGGTGTGGACGAATGGTGTGGACGAACGGCGCGTTCGGCATAGAGAGCTTCCGCCGTTCACGCTTCAGTTCCAGATAGAGCACCAGCCTTGTCTTACCTCCGCGGAATCGGCTTGCCGCGGTTGCGAAGCCCAGAGCCACGAGCAGGAGCGCCAACGTGAGGAGGCCGGGCAGAGCATGCCGGCCGCGCCGCACTCGGGCGCTTTGTCCTCGTAACGAGGACATCGCAAGTAAATGCCTCAGCTGCTAAGCGTGAGGTTGCAAGCAACGGCAAGCACGAGGCAGAACAGCCAGCAGAAAAGAACTCAGCCAGGCTCTGTGCTCTATTGCCAACTGATGTGGCAATTATCTAATACGCACGCGCAACGCACGCGTGCTCTTATATGCATCGCCCAGGCCCTCCGGGCGATCGACGCCGTACCCTGAGCCAGATCAGGACATCCGCTGCTGAAGCCAGTGGCACTTTCGGCTGTCGAGGCAGCAAAAGTTGCATGCGCCAACGGCTACATGTTTAGGTAAATTCGATGAGTGGAGTGGAATGGCCTAATAAGGCCCGCGCTGTAAACAAAACGTCATATGGTTTAGGATGGAACCTTTTCATGTATTTATGAAAGGGCGCTGCAAAGAACGATGGCGCCGACCGAGCCAACCACGCACGAACGGCGGGCGGCGGATTTGGCAAGCGGGCCTATTGCAGCACCGATGGCTACTGTGCATACATGTAAACTCTGCAGTTTCTCCCAGGTCAATTGGCATTTGAAGGACTGTAGGCTGGTGCGTGAGTCGGATGCGCGGCTCGCGTTGTGTGCCTCTATTGCCCCCACAAGCGCTTCTCGCCGTTGGTTGCCACGCCCTTGCCTCCCCCCCTCTTGCTTCCTTCACCGTTTCCAAGCAGCTCACGTGCTCTTACGTTTGTTTCGATACCTCAAAGTTGCCGCGAGGGGTCACGGAATTGTGTACTGTAAAGGCGGGGGGGGGGGGGTGAATGCACGGCGTCGTCAAAGCCGTGCAGGCAGCGTGCGTGCTGCGGTTACTTCGGTCGCCCCACCTGACATCATAAGCCGCACTGCTAGCACTGCGCGGCATGCCATGACAGGACTGAGACCGCCGAAGCTAGCAGTGTCCTGCTGACGCAGGGGCCCGGCCACCCCACACGGCGCCTTTATTTGGACGGCACGTTGCTTGGACGGGTCCCAAGCGCCCGTGCGTGCGGCGTATGTCTTGCCATGCTGTTTTCAGGCAGGGGAGGGGGTTACGTACTGTGAACCAATCCCGTAGGAGACACCAGCGCTGCAAGGAGAAATTGCAGCCGCATATGCGAGCTACTGTACGTCACCGTAGGTAGTCGGGCGTCTTGCTTGCTTGGGCAGTGGAGCGGCAGGTGGACGTGTGTGTGTGTGTGTGGTTACAAGGTGGTGAGCACGTCGTGCATTCCTGTCCTTGTATAGACCGAGGCCCGGGCCGGGGGGCCCTTATAACGCCTGCAAACACTTTTAGTAGTCCAGAGCAGCTCCGCAGTCATATGAGAGCCGCGCGCGGACCCCCGCGCACAACCCGGGTTCACTCCGGTCCAGGCCACCGTCCAAAAACTGCACAATCTTTGACCCTTGATATCGACTCGGGGATACCACCGGAACCGACAAGCAACCTTACCTACCCCCCACAGGCGGCTGAATGGCACGCAGCTACCACTGTGCTCTCTAACACAACCGGAGGCGAGGACGCACGGCTGATGGGAGAGGAGGCCGGAGCTGAAGTTCGGAGGGAGACGAACGCGCGCCCTAACCGGAGCGAGGCTATGGCTGCGACACGTTATCTGTGGAGTTCTGCTGTGGCTGGGAACGCGGTAGCAAGCAGTCACAACCTCTGACGTCGAGTGGTAGAGGCGACACGAACGTGGTGACCTGGGGTGCCCCTGGTGGTGACAGCTGGCGAGTCCGAAGAAGTATGCTGTGTGTGTGGTTACAGAGTGGTGCGCACGTTCTTGCGTGCCTTCCTGCTGCGTGTAAACCGGAGGCCCGGGCCGGGGGGACCCTTATAACGCCAGTGCATGATTGTCCTATTTATTGTTCTCCCCTTGCAAGGGGGACTTCCCTACTTCATCTCTATGCTCCCAGATGGAGCTGAGTAATGAAGCTAACTTGACAGGCTCAGATTTCAGCATCACTTCGCGCATGCCACTCTGGGAAAGGAACTTTACCGGAAATGCAAGACTTACCGGAAATGAACTAGACTTTACCGGAAAAGAGGTAGACTTTACCGGAAAAGAGGTAGACTTTACCGGAACAGAGTTACCGGAAATGAACTAGACTTTACCGGAACAGAGTTACCGGAACAGAGTTACCGGAACAGAAACCAGTTTTCCGGAACTGGTTTTACCGGAAACTTTCCGGTAAAGACACCCCTATTTTTCCGGGTATTCTAGGGGGTACTTTTCCCAGAGTGTGCTTAGGCTAAAGTCTAGGCCACTGCACGCTCGTAACTCGGTGTAGGCAGCACATTGCATCAGGACGTGGTGCTCATCCTCCACCTCATTGGCCGAAGAAGTATGCAGCTGACACGGGCTGCGGACACGGCTGCGGACGCCAGGAGAGGCTTAGCTGCCCATCCGTGTAGCTGCCGTACTTGAGATGTCGCATCTGAGGGGTCCGGGCTCACAAGGAGCTCCCCGGAGGCACAAGGCACGGCATGTTAAACCGCGCACTGGTGTGGTGTGCTGAAGTGCTTGCTGGGGGTACTTATGAATGCGACATTACAAAGAAGGGACAGTCCGACCAAGCAAGGGTGCCCCGCCGCACCCAGGTCAGGAGGGACCATCTCCGGCCCGAAGCAAAACCGCCCTCCCCCCAGCTGACTGCCGTCCTTCCACAAACCGTGCATTACGTCCGGGTCTCAGCTGCTACACCATGAGTTGAAGCCAAGCCGCAGCCCGCCAAAGCCCCACAAACGTGTAGCAAACTGTGTCTGCGCACGAGGCACTGCCTACCGCACTAGACACTAAACCAGGTACGCCAGGCATAGAGTCCGGCGACGCCCAAATGCTAGCACCGCAGTAGAAAAGTCACCGGAAACCCACACCACAGGCATCCGCCGCCCACACCCCAGACACCGGGTCAAGGGGAGGGGGGCGGGAGTCCACGTCATCAGGCAGGACCAGGACCAGGCAATCCCCAGCACCCCTGGCAAGGAACGGATGCACGGACGGCACCGTGTCCCAGTCTTTCGGGCGAATACCGAGACTAACAAAGGACTGCAGCCGACCCCAGAAATCAGAAACAACCGACACACTAATGCCCAATACCTGGGCCGAAGACAAGGCCCGACCCGCACGCAACCCGGCCATGACCACCTGCTGCCGGCCCAGATCCAGGGCGGACAACGCAGCAAGGCACACCGCAGCCCACACCGGCGACGCCAGCCCAGCAGGCGGCTGCACCAACCAAAGGTCAACACGCGTGAAACACTCCTCACCAGACCCGGGCACGGCACCCAAGGCCAGGGCCATGTTGTCCCGCAGCGCCCGCGCCACCACGCAATCCCAGAAACGGTGCCGGCGGTCCCCGTCACACATATCCATCGCACAGGCACGACACAGGGGCGCGATGCCGGGCGCACGACGCTCGTCATGTTTTGGAAAGGCCCAAAGGAGGGGGGGTCGCCTGCTCGCAGGTGCGCTGCGAGGATGCGTCTCCCGCGGTGTGTCGTCGCATGTGTCTGTCTGGTGCTCTAGCCTGGCCGGGCGCCCGGGGTGTGAGGACTGCGCTTCAGCAAACTGCGACAGCCAGCCAGCGCGCATCGGTACAGTAACCGCGTCGCACAGCCGCAACTCCTGCCTTGCTACCGCGCCAGGGCTCGTTGGGTTAGGGGTGCATCTGTCACCGCTGGGGCATGCCGCTCTCATCCCATGCCCTGGTCCTACCACCGCCCAAAGGGGGGGGGTGTACGAACAATGGTTCTAGACCCCACCCCACAAAACCTCCCGACCTCCCCTGACCGACGACCGACCGTGCCGTACCGTGCCGTACACCCCTTAAAAATCGTCTGTTTTCTGTAAGGTGGTGTCAATCGACTGCTTTCCGCGAGCTCTATTGATGTGTTAACACTGGACGGTCGCAGGGACCGTGTCCGTGTCAGCCATATCAACACATGCGACCGTGAGAGGTGCTATACTGCTCTTACAGAAATGAGAAATCATGCGTACGAGACGTGCTTATGTTTGCATTCCAAAGCCTCTCTGGTTCCTGCTCCGGTCCGCGAGTTTGAGCTGTCAGGCGAGACGTGTCTGATCCCTTCATCCCAACCCCAACATGTGTTGACGGACGGCAGCCCTTCGTCTTCTGGCAGGTTCCTGGCGTTCCAGCCTTTACAAACTTCCATAACATGCTTTTGGCAATGGTTGGGGCATGTCCAGCTGTCTGATAGGCCCTATGACGATGAGTTCCCGGCCCACCGTGACGAAACCTTGGAGACCCTGGGGACCGAGGACCGGCCCTCGACTTTGAGGGCCCATATCTTTGCAATTACTACCTTGATCAAAGTTATGAAAGCGGATTCGGAACGCTCTCGTCAAGCTCTTTCCATCTGAAGGGTGGGGTGCGTCTGCGGCATCCTTACCCCCCCCCTTTGGGCCCAACACGCATTGGCAGCCACTCGCCACAAAGCCTCCTTCTGGCGATTCTCCCATTTCAGCGCCCACAACCGGGCCAAAGTGCAGCCGAACGCCCCAGCCGCGAGCGGAGCACCCTCCGCCGGCACACCGGCAGCCCTCACATACAACAAATGTGAAGCCCGCAGCGCAGCCAGTTGCGGAGCCATTTGCATCTCCGTCCCTGCGCGCACGGAGTACTCCAGGAGCAGGAGGGGCGGCCGCCCGCCCATAGCCCACCCCAAGCCCCGGACCACCTGCGTGATGGCTTCAGCCGCCGCCCGCTGCTGTATGGTATGGCTGTATGGTATGCTTAGTATGTGAAGTTAGTAAGTGGTTGGGCTGGGCGCTAAATGGTTCGAAACTGTATAAGATCGAGAGATCTGCGCATCATTCTGCAAGTGGCGAGAGTGGGCGTCCGTTATGGAGGGTGCGAAGTCCATTACGGGGCCAGTGAGGCAGGGTCCGTTACGGACTGGAGGGCCCCGGAACGGTATTCCAGACCCGTTACGGGGGTTTTGGCTGCCATAGGGCTGCACGTCCTCGGCCAGTAGGGAAGCGGTACGCACCTGGGCCTGCTGGAGCGCCCGCACCTCCGCCGCCCACCCGGCGGGGAGCAGTGCCACCGCCGCTGCAAAGCGCTCCGCCGCCTGCAGGGGCGACGCAGGCCCTACCAACGGGGAGGTCAGGGGTGCTTATGCTGTGTGCCAGGGGTGCAGATGGCCGGTTTACACGAAGCAGGAAGGCACGCAAGAACGTGCGCACCACTCTGTAACCACACACACACACACACACACACACACACACACACACACACACACACACACACACACACACACATACACAGATGGCCGCAGCGAATGGTCTGGTAGGTGGAGCACAGTTGTCATGCTGAGTGAAGCTGAGTGCACGGCCTGTGCAAACTGACCACCGCCAGTCCGATACGGTACCTGATGGCAACCGAGGAGAAAGTGGTGGGGGCCGGTGGGGTCCGGGCGGCTCACTTGGCGGCCCTGCCCCCTTTCTGGCCCTCAGCGGCTCAGCCCTGGCGACGTTCTGCCAGGAAACTTGCACAGACGAGGGTCGAATTATCTTGCCATCCCCAACCGGAGGTACACCTGTACGAGGGGGGCCACGCGGGGGGAGATGGAGACTTAATTGATTGCTATGGGGCGGCATGCGGCGATTGGGCACTCCGCGGATTGTGCTCCCGACTGCGCTTAAACGGCACGCAGCAAACCGGTGCTACACACGGTCTTGAGTGATATGAAAGCGTGCAATGCCTAACTACTGAGCGAGCTGCACAGCACTTGAGGAGCAACTGTCCGCTCAAACTCGCAGCCATAATATCACAGTATCAGTTCTGCACAAACCTTGATATTCGCTTAAAGGGGCCGCTGGCCCCAGCGCATTGGATTTTGCGGGCGTTGGGCAACGCGAGGGCCCAAAATGGAGTCCTACCCGGAGCAAATCCTGCACGTGGGATTCAACCAGGTAAGTTCGGGACGCCAGTGGAGCTGGTACAGGAGCTGCAGAGAGTGCGCACGAGAAAAAAGCCACGCACAAACCCTGGCGAGCGACTTCTTCCGCAGGACTATGGCTGCTTCTCTGTGGGGACCACGAACGGCTTCCGTGTGTACAATTGCGAGCCGTTTAAAGAGACGGTACGTGCTCGCCCCGTCGTTGTCGGTGCCCGGAACTGTCATCCTTGCTGCTCTCTTTGCCTGACCCAGCCCCTCGCGCGCCCGCTGCGCAGTTCTGCCGCGGCTTCAACAACGGGGGGATAGGCATCGTTGAAATGTTGTTTCGCTGCAACATCTTGGCCATCGTGGGCGGCGGGGCAGCGCCGCGGTACCCGCCGACCAAGGTGGGTGCATTCTCAGCGCGTTGCACCCGACCGCTGCAGGCCCACAGCCTGCTTGCCCACCCCACCCGCCTGGTGACACGGGGGAGGGGGGGTTACGGCCGGCCATACACACATACACATACGCACGCCCACGCCCACTAGGCCCTGTCAGCACGCAGGGCTGCTCCAGGTTCACCGCTGCGCCTGCACTTCTGCTGTATCGCTGTCTGCCTGTCCAACAGCGCTGCGCACCCAATTGTACTTCGCACTAAAACACACACTCTTGAATCGGTCATGCGGCAGACGATGATTTGGGACGACCACCAGGGCAAGTGCATCGGGGAGATGTCGTTCCGCAGCCAGGTGAGGGTTTGGGGGCGTGCGCCGTCAGAGCTTTGCCACCCGCAACTAGCAGGCGCTGGCTCCTGACACAGTGGCGTGCGCGCGAGCATGTGCATGGGCTGTCGTCTCCTGGCTCGCCTGCCTGCCGGCATACTCTTACCTAACTGCCGGCCTGCTTTGACACAAGCTGCGGCTAATGGGGTAACGGAGAATGGCCGCGTGGACCCCTCAAAAAGCCGGGCAGCTGGCTGGCTCTGTCCAATCAGCAAATGCCCCCCCCCCAACACACACGTGTGACTTTCTGGTTCGTGCACACACGCACGCTCCTCTGCTTCAGGTGCGCGCGGTGCGGCTGCGGCGAGACCGCATTGTGGTGGCGCTGGAGCACAAGGTGGGTGGGGCGCTGGGGGCTGGGGCGTGGGGCGTGTGGGGCGGGTACGAGCCTGAGAAAGGTGGTAAGGCAGAGGCAAGGCGGGTCGGGGCTGCAGTGGGTCGTGGTAGCGCTGGCGTGGACGTGTGGGGACGAGAAGACGCGAGCCGCGCATCCCACACGCACGACCCCCTTCAACCCCGCATGCCAGACCCCCGCCCGCACCCCTCTTTCACCATCCATTGCAACCCCCAACCCCACCCCATTCCGCAGTCTAGTTTAGCTTGGTTTAGATTGGGCTGGTGTTCACAACCCCAACCCCACCGCCCCAACCCCTAACCCCCGCAGGTTCTGGTCTACAACTTCGCGGACCTCAAGCTGCTGCACCAGACCGAGACCGCCGCCAACCCGCGCGGCCTGGTGGCCATCAGCTCCGTGGCGGCCGCCTCCTCCTCCACCGACAACACCGTGCTGGCCTGCCCGGGGCTGCACACGGGGCAGGTGAGGGGGCGGGGGTGAGGGCGGGGGATGGGGAGGCGAGGGGGATGGAGAGGCGAGGGGGCATGAAGCGGGAGGGATTGCAAGGATGGTAAGAGAAGTGGAGGGGTGGGTGGGTGGGGAAATATTGTTTCATGGCCGTGAAAATCCTTGCAACCCCCAAACGCCTGTGCGTAGTATTGAACGAGCCCATGCCAGAGCGCAGAGGGAGTGTGCCCTTGGGCTGTGGGAGGTGGGAGGAGGGGTCCTGCGCCGGGCGCGGCCGGGCGTTCACTGCCAGTTGGCACACCGCCACCGCCATCACCGCATCGCATTGCCTACATCGCGCTCCTACGCCCCCACGCTCCCTGCTCCATCTCCTCCTCTCCTCCTCATGTCAATCACATAGTCCATCATCGTTAGTCAAGCAACTCTCCCATCCCTCCCCCTGTTATCATCATCTCGTCTTAATTAATCATGCATGGACCCTCCCCGCTCCGCCGCCCAGGTCCGTATCGAGCTGTACGACCGGCGCCAGACCAAGTTCATCGCGGCGCACACCAACGCGCTGTGCTGCCTGGCGCTCAGCCTGTGCGGCAAGCGGCTGGCCACGGCCAGCGAGAAGGGCACGCTGGTGCGCGTGTGGAACACCGCGGACGGCCAGCTGCTGCAGGTGGGCGGGCGGGGGGGGAGGGATGGCCGGGTGAAGGGGAGGAAAGAATGGCGGGTTGTGGTGAGAGGGTCAGAGCCGGCATGGGTGTGTGCATGATGGGCCCCTGGACAGCCAGCTGCTGAAGGTGGGCGCGGGCGGCGGGGTTGGGGGTCTGGGTAGCGGCTGTCCGTGAGGAACCCTTCAAACTGGGATTGGCGCGAGGGTTCCAGGTGGACGTGTGTGACAGTTCGGCCGTGGCTAGAGGTGGCTTTGTGACACACATGCGTGTCCATGATCAAACACGGTCACACGCGTGTCCATGAGAACACACGTCGTTTCTCCTTGTGATCTCTAACACTGGGGGTACCCGGCCACGCCCTCGGCCTACCGCAGGAGCTCCGGCGCGGCGCCGACCCCGCGCACGTGTACTCGCTCGCGCTCAGCCGTTGCTGCGAGTGGCTGGCGCTCACGAGCGACAAGGGCACGGTGCACGTCTTTGCGCTGTCGCCCGCCGTGGCCGTGGCGCCGACAGGCGGCAGCGGCGGCGGCGCGGCGGGCGGCGGCGGCGGCGCCGGCGGCGTGGAGGACGGCAAGCGGGCGGGGTCGCCGGAGGGCCCGGCATCGACGTCTGGGGAGGCGGGGGCGGCGGGCGGCGGCGCGGGTGGCGCGACGCCGCCGCAGCGGCAAAACCCCACATCCTTCCTGTCCATCGTCAAGGTGAGGGAGGGGAGGAGGAAGGGGGGGGGGGGGGCGGGGGCGTATTTGGCGTCTTGCGAGGCGGTGGGGAGGAAGCTGGCGTCAAGTCAATGGGCCCCGCGTCGTGGCCATGGGTCCGCTGGTGTGCGGGTGGGCGGCCGCGCGGCAGCGGCAAGGTCCAAATCCGCCCCCCTCCCCCGCCACGTTGCGCATCGCGTGCAAGCAGACTTCTTGCTTTGGCTTCGACTCCTCCCACCAACCCAACCCAACCCATACCAACCACACCGCCGCCACACCACCGAACACCGCCGCACCGCACCCCCACTCCACGCAGGGCTACGTGCCCGCCATCCCGCTGCCCAAGTACTTCAACAGCGAGTGGTCCTTCGCGCAGTTCCGGGTGCACGAGGAGCCGCCAGACCCGGCCACCGGCGCGCCGCCGCCCTCCATCGCAGGTGAGGGCCGGCGAGGAGGGGAGGAGTTCCTGGCTGCCTGGCGGGCTCCCTGGTTTCCCCCCACGTTGAGCGGCACCGGTGTAGCTTGGGATGGTATTCACAACCCCCCGCCCCGCCCAAACGCGCGCCGCGCCGCGCCACCCATTCAACCCCCGCCCCCGCCCCCCCCCATTACCCTGGCCCCCGCTGCAGGCTTCGGCTCCGAGCCGCACACGGTGCTGGTGGTGACGGGCGGCGGCTCCTTCTACAAGGTGGCCTTCGACCCCGCCAAGGGCGGCCAGTGCAGCCAGCTGTCGTACTGCAAGTTCATGGAGCGCAGCGACGGCGTGGTGTGAGGGGCGAGGGGGAGGGAGGTGGAGGCAGGGAGGTGGAGGGTGGTGGGGTATGGGGGGTGTCAGAAGGTGGGGCTGAGGAGCGGAGCGGAGGGCAGGCTGCTGTGGGTGTGGAGGTGGCAGGTGGTGGGGCACTGCCGTGCTGGGGCCCGTGGCCGCCAGGAGCGGGGCTGCAATGTGGCGTGCAGCGGGCCGTGCGGCGGAGCTGCAGTCAGTGTGTGTGGGGCGATGCGCGGATTGCGCCATGGCAGCTCGCGGCCACTCGGTCAGGCGTCTCAGGACAGGTGCCGCAGGGCGGCGATACGGGTGATATGCTGTCGGTCCAGACACGAGCAGCATCACTTGATGCCAAGACATGAGGGTGTGAAGGAACGAGGGGAAGTGCCGTAGCGTACTGGTCGTGAGCCTCTTCGGGGGGGGGGGGCGGAGTGGGCTGCACGGCGCTGTGCGAAGGTGTGATGCGCTGTTTGGCATTCTGAACAGTGAATCCACGGATGCACGGCTCCGCACGGCTCCTGTAAGCGACCTGCGGACGTCGACACGCTGGTGCCATTGCACGGTGCTGTGGGGCGATGGGAAGCCGCGTCCCCGACTCCGGGAGCACGTCATGTTTTCTTGCAGCCCAGCGTCTTCAGCATGCAATGAATGCGCTTCCAGCCTTGGGGCTGACGACACGCACGGTACTCGTGCACTTCTGCGCCCGCCACCCATGAAAGCCTGAGAAACGTGCCCCCATCCTGACCAGCGTCTAGCCACTGTTGCTACACCCAAATGCGCCAAGTCGCCCGCCGGCCACCGCCCTCATCCGCCACACCCTCCTGGAGCCCTTCGCCCGCCTCTGCTGCCACACCCGAGCATGATGTATCCACCCCTCTCCCCCGGGCCCTCTCAGCGCCAATTCTTTATCGTGTCGTAGATGTTCACCCCATCGCCACTTTACAGTCCGCCACCTACGCGGCCAAAAAGCTCCACCACGCCCCGCGCGCCCGATGAGCTGCTGCCGACCTGCCTAGTGCTGCCGCCCGTACGCCTGCCTGCCTTGTGGCGGCCACACACACGCAACGCCTGCAGCGCCGCCGACGCGGCCCTGGCCCCACCGCCGCGGGCAAACGAGGCCCACCGCACATACACGCACGAGCACACAGTCCGTGCCCTTGTGCTCAGTTCACAAACTATCTTGCACGGCCGCGCCTCCTTCCTTCCGCCCCTACATAGCTGCCCCTGCCTAGCATTCACACGCACATGTTGAGAGGCTGTCCGCCGCCACCACCAGTTGGCGCCTCCACACCTCCAAACACACACGGACACACGCACACGCACACACGCCCCACTGCAACACGCACACACGCACACACACACAAGCTGCCCAGCTAGCTAGCTGCCCGGCTAGCACACCCGCTGGCTACTTGCATTGGCGCGGGTCCTTGAACACGGCCTTGCGGTAGTACTTGAGCTCCTCGATGGACTCCTTGATGTCGGACAGCGCCGTGTGCGCCAGCGCCTTGCGCGGCGCCTTGCGGTACGTCTGCATGCATGCATGTGTGCGTGCGTGCGTGTGTGTGTGTTAGGAGTTACAAAGGGGAAAACACAACGCGCGCGCGCGTGCGCGTGTGTGTGTGCACGCACGCACGTGTGTGTGGTTGTGTGTTGGGGAAGGCGGAACGAGGCCCGCCCAGAACTGTGCGCGTGCGGCCGTGCGCGCGTATGGGCGTGCGCAGCCAAAGGAGATCACATGCGAATGGTCGCGGCCGAATCATGCCCCAAACCCTTACGGCCGCCCTCAACCTGCACCCAGGGACTTCAGCAGCCCAGGACGCCCTCCACATCCGCACCCAGATCCAACACCAGATCCATACCCAAAAGCAGATCCAGATCCAGGGGCCGCGCCCCGCACCACACCTTGGGGAACCAGCGCCGCGCCAGTTCCTTGATGCTGGACACGTCCACGATGCGGTAGTTGAGGTGCGCCACCACCCGCGGCATGTGCTTCAGCAGGAAGATGCGGTCCACCTGCCGGAGGGCGGGTTTGTGTGTGTGTTAGAGAGCACAAGGGAAAACGACAGCAAGGTTTGTGTGTGTGTTAGAGAGCACAAGGGAAAACGACAAGCAAGCAAGAGTTTGTGTGTGTGTGTGTGTGTGCGTGGCGTGTTTAGAGAGCACGAGGAAAAGTATACAAAGACCCTGTGCGCGCGTGTGTAAATGTAAGTGCGTGCCTTGCAGGGAGCAGGTCCATGCCTTTCTGTCAGCCTGACTCCCCCGCCCTCCCCGCCCTTTCTCTCACCCAGCGCCACGCGCCCCCCCCCCCCCCGCCCCGCCCCGCCCCGCCCCGCCCCATGCACCCCACACCACGCACCCCACACCACCACACGCACCCCTCCCTCCCCCGCTCCCCCCCAAGGCCCCAAGCTCACGTGCACCGAGTTGCCCGCCAGCTGCGCCATGCCCTCCTCCGTGTGCTCCGCGATGAAGCCCAGCAGCATCTCCTCCGCCGCCGCCATGTCCACCGTGCTCTGCCGCACGCGCGCCGTGAGGCCGCTGGCGCCGTGGTGCTCCTTGCACCAGTCGTTCATGTGCTCCAGCACCTCGTCGCTGTGGTGGATGGCGGTGGCGGGGCCCTGGCGGGGAGGGGGGGGGCGGGAGGCAGGGAGGCGGGCAGGCAGGGAGGCGGGCAGGGCTCGGGTGACCGGAGGGCAGAGGCAGGCAGGGGGAGGGCAGCGAGAGGTGCTGATAGCAGCGGCCAGGCGCGCGCATGGGCGGGGCAGAGCAAGGCGGAGAGTGCCGCGCAATCCGCGCCCCCCCCCTGGGCCTTGACCCAAGCCCCCCTGTCTAATTAGGTGGGTTCAGCTTGGGCTGATAATCAAAATCCCCCCACCTCGCCCCGCCCCACCCACAACCCCCCCGCAAATGGGTTTTGGGTTGGCAATGGTTGATTTGGGAATTGGAGAAAACTACCCCCTCCCCACCCCGGTCAAGGGCGCCCGAGACCCAAAGGTTAAGGCCACACCACCTCCGCGCTCTGGGCTGGGCTGGCTGGTTTGGGTTCTCTTGGTCGATTCGCTTCGGTTTCTGGAATAAACTACCCGCCCCTTACCTCCCCACCCCGACCCGGCCCGCGGCCCGGTCGCTCACCTGCACGCTCCTCTCCAGGTCGCCGTCCGTGATGATGCAGGCCATCTCGATGATCGTGTCCTTCTCTATGTCCAGACCTGCAGATCAAGACACAGGGGGCAGGGGGGCCAACACACGCACACACACGGGGTCGGTCCCGCGTGTTCCCCCACCCTGCTGTCGAGTTCCCGAAACACACACTGGTTGGGGCACGCGCCCGAAGGTTCACCCGGCGCTCCCATCCGGGGGAGGCGAGGTCCCGGGCTCCGGCCGCTGCGTTCGGTTGCTGGAAGCTGCTGCAGTCAGGTTGGCGCCACCTCTCTGCCTGTGGCCCCCCCGCCTGCTACTTCGGCGCGCAATGGATGCACCTGCAGCCTCAGCGCTTCTGCACGCCCACACCCTCGCCGCCACTACGGTACTGCCGTAGCCCCGGGCCGCCTGCATGGCTTTGAAGGGGTGTGCTGGATGGCGCCAACGCTCAAGAAGGAAGAAGCCCGCCCTGATCGCGCTGGTTGATTTCGTTGAAGAAATTTGCAGCTCCCCACCCCGCTGCGCCTTCCTACCTGTCATCTCGAGGTCCACCCACACGAGCGGGTTCCGCAGCCGGTGCCGTCTCCCAGACCCGGACGTCGACTCCTTTTCCTGCCTGCATACACACAGCAGTGACTGCAATCTTCAGCCCCTGAGCTTAGAGAACGCCTGGGTGTCACCAGTTGCCAACCCCGCCCGCCCGAGTTCGTTTCGAGGGTTTGGCACACCTTCGGTCACACCTCAACTCCACCTGGCACGCCCCCGAAAGTGCCAGAACTCACTCGTCATGTGATGAGCAGCTCTCTACGGGCTCCTTCTCAGGTACCGATGCTGTCGCCACGCTCTCGTCGTCGCCAACTGCGTCTAGGGCCGCAAAACTGTTCTTAGCATTGGGCGGCATTTGGCCCGCCGCGACAGCCGCGTATGTTGACACGGTCGGACGAGACTTCTGCGGACTACTTATGCTGCTTTTAGCTTTCGTAGCTGCAACGGACTTGGCCTTGGCGGCGAGGTTCATATAAATTCTTGCTTGGCGCGAGTTGTGAAAGCCTTGGTTACAGGTGCAAACCGGCATCAAATTGGCAGCAAAGCTTGGAACAGGAGTCTTGTAGAGTTTGAGGCTTAACAGTTCGATCCAAATGCCCATTCGGGCGGCAGCAGACTAGGCCCGCCGCTGCACGCGCCGACCTCGCTCCGTCCACAGGCAGCGTGCCAATGCATCTGCTCCGTTCTGCCGCTCCATTACCTGTCTATCCCGTCTGCCCGAATAGCTTTCAAAGTGCATGTGGGGCGGCTTTGGGGGACTTACAGCATCCCAGGCTCCCAGCCCCGACTTGTGCCCCAACCCAGCCGGCGTGGGCCCCAGCGGGCCCATACTGGCCTAGGATCCATGTGGCAGTGCACGCCGACGTGGCATGACGCCAACGACGGACCTCATGCACCTGAAGTCTGAAGGACTGCCAGGGGGGCCTGTTAGCAGCCGGTCCAATCGGTCTGTGATCCTCTGTCCAAGACGCCAGGGACGCACCACCACAGATCGCCCCCCAATCCTTATGCGCGACACCGCCAACATTTGTGGCTCCTACGCTAGCGCTGATATCCCCCACCAGCACCCGCTGCCCCAGAAATCAGCGGTGGGGCCTGAGCTGAACCCCCTGCGCTGGCGGCTTGCGCATCCCACGGCCACAGCATCGAGACTGGCGTTGGTCAATACCCGTTGGCACAATTGACTGTGCACCAAAGCGGTGTCTCAATGTGGAATCCCGCACGTAGGCACGCCACGCAACCCCAATTGCGCCCGGCAATCAAGCCGTATTGCCGTAGGCCGTACCCCGGCGCCATGCCGCTCTTTTCCCCCTCCCGCGTGCTCGCTTGAAACAGAGTAAGACAAAGCGCGTAACCTCTATCCCCTCATAACCGCATTCGTTTGGCGCACACTTGCCAGCTGTCGCGCTTTTGACTCGACTAGTCACCATGGTTTCTGTCGCGGCCCTCGCGGGGTCTATCAAGGAGTCGTTCATGGCAAACGCAGGTGAGGTATTCGCGTTTGCCCACTGAGCTTACGGTGCGTCAGCGAGTTCTTGGGCAGTTTGCCGCGCGAAAGCTTCTTGAGGTCCGGGCGCGCGAACGTGCATATCCACAGCTATCGCGCTCTTATCGCGTTTACCAATTCCTTGTGTCGTGACCTTCCGCTGGCAGCGGTGTATTACATTCTGGCCGCGTCCATTGTGGAGCTCATCGCTGCCGGTGTGGTGTGCGACGAAGCATGTAAGGCAACCTAACTGATTGGTGCGATAGGGGGCGTGCGCCTGTGTGGGAGCAGACCTTCCACTGTTGCCGCTTGCGGGGTGACGCAGTGGGCAGCTGGGCACCTGGTCAGCTCCTGGTGCCGCGCGCAAGCCGAGTGCCAGCCGCCTGGTATCTGCGTCTGATCTATTTGTCCCCTGATACCGACGGATGCAAACTGCAGACAAGTGCGAGTCGTACGTTGCGTATGCAGTTGCTGTTGTGAGTTGCGGGTGCCAGAGGGCCCTAGAGGGCCACGGGCGTCGCCACATCGCCACAGCGAGAGGGGGGTCGCTGGCCGTGTGCTGCCGTCGCACCACCGTTCCTCATAGGCCCACATGGTACCAGCGCGGTTGCTTAAGTACGCATCTGCGTCTCCCCCCAAACAGGGCGCGGTGAGCACGTTCTTCACATTCGTTCACGCCATCATCTGCACCTTCAAGCCTACCCTTGCCGCCAAGGTGCGCTCACGCAGCATCAGGGCCGATATTGCCCGCGCCCGATTCAGGGCATCTTCTGGGTGACCGCGGGGGCCAGGACAAGGAGATGCTCGACAATCCGCTCCCCTTCGTCGGGCATCTGGTCCCTGCAGCCCTGCCCTCAGTCTAATCCTCGCGCCCCTGCCACCCGCCCAGATCGCGCCTTTCCTGAGCACCTTCCTGGTGCTGTGGTGGATCCCTGGCGCCGGCATTCCTACCTTCAAGAGCCCCTTCGTCACGGTTGGCAACGGTGCGCATCGGCGGGCGCTAAACACTCGCCCAGCGCCGAGAGTTGCCGTAATCCGCTGTTCCGTTTGGCTGTCACAATGTTGAAGTCCTTCTAAGCGGCTCCCTGGCATCCTTCGCCATCACACTAAACGGTTTTTTTTCTGACGTACATGTCTGCAGGCTACTTCTCCTGCTGGGTGGCTTTCCTGGCCTCGCTGGTGTTCTTCCAGCACAACGGCCTGGCGATGCTGAGCGGCAGCGGCCCGCGCCCCTCCTCCAGCACCGAGGGCCAGGAGGCGCACGCGGCGCAGGGCCAGTCGAGCAGCCAGGTGTAAGCGCCGCGCCTTTGTCGTGGCAAACCGTTGGGGGCTGCGGGCGCCGCCGCCGCCGCGACGCACCCCAACACGCGCAACCCTATCATCGATGTTGTGGCGCTGCATGGTGCGGGCTAGCGGCCGCGAGCTGAATAAAGATCAGATGAGCGGCCCTATATGATGCTCAGGCAGCGGCGGCAAGCGCCAGATGCCTGCATCGGGCTGGTGTAGGAATGGCATTGCAGCGAAAGGCAAGGCATGTCGGAGGTGGCAAGAACTGCGAATTTGATATCCTGCGCACTGAAGCAGAAGCTGGACGTAAGGACACGGGCGCATGCCCGCATGGCTGTGGGTTGGAATGCACTGCTGGTGGGTAGACGGGGGTGGAGGTTCACACAGTCTTAATCACTGGGGCCAAGGGACGAGAAATGGCAGGGGCGCCCTGAGAAATGGCACTCCCACTCCATGGGTTCCGGACGGCGGGATGCGGCGATTACCAGTCGGATCAGGGGTGAGTCTGATAGTTGGAGTGGATGGACTGGTCCCGCGTTTGCACAAGCCATTCATCGAGAACTGGACGCAGGGCGCTGGGTGTAGCATGGGCATGCCGCACGCCCTGCCCTGCCCGGCCCGTTGCCGTGCTCAGGGGTCGGACACGCGGCGTTGCCCACGGTGTGTGGCCAACTGGGGTGGATATTGAACACTTGTAGGGTGCTAGAGACGATGGGATGCGAGCAGCGCAGCGTGCGCGCGATTCTGATTATGCTTGCAACATGTCAAGCCCCGTTCCTGGGATTATGGGCAGCTTCCGGCATGGTGACTGCTTTGTGAGATGCTGTTCGATGGTACAGGGCAAGTTGGCGGATTGTGCAGCAATATTCCCAGACCCCACCAGTCATCAGACCGTGCATGAAATACGGCATGAGCGCGCGACTGGCGTGACGCCGTGGAATTGTGCACGAAATCGAGTGAGCGTGGCGTGCTAGCATGCAGAGCCAGTTCGCGCCGGGGTCGTGCCGGTCCACGCGCTGTGCCGGTCCGCCTGACTGCCCCCCCCCTGGTCCGCCCCAAGAGCAGCACACAGGATAAAGGAGTCACATATTTGAGTGTATGACTCGTGGGTTTGAACCCCAGGATTTGACTGTCACTTCAGGCGCGCCAACGATCGCTTCGATGCAAGCGTGATGGTTGCCAAACCCATTTGAACAGTTTCATAGGCACTACCTCAGTTCATGTAAATGTCAACGTAAGCAGTTGGAGCACTAGTCCGGCTTCGGAGTGGCCTCGCGACCGAGTCGCGGACTTGGACACATTGACTGCTTATGAACGAGCCCTTCGCGCGCTACCACTGATGGGGGTGGTCGCTAAATTTGCAGCACAATTGCAGCGTAGGTCGGCTGTTGGAGACTCGGTGAGAGCGAGCGACAGCGCAAGATTGAGCCGATACGGGAGATGGTCGTACGGCAGATGGGCGCGAGCTTGCAGGCTTTCCCGAGCTGGGCGGTGCCCGAAGACTTTGCCGTCGCTTGGTTCTTTTACCCCCGGTCATACAAATCACCAGCCAGCAAAGATGGCCGCCCTGATGCAGAAGTCCGCGCTGTCGCGCCCGGCATGCTCCACCCGCAGCTCGCGCCGCGCTGTGGTCGTCCGCGCCGCGGCCGACCGCAAGCTGTGGGCCCCCGGCGTTGTTGCCCCTGAGTACCTGAAGGGCGAGCTGGCTGGCGACTATGGCTGGGACCCCCTTGGCCTGGGCGCTGACCCCACCGCCCTGAAGTGGTGCGTCGGGAGCCCAGATGCATTATACAATGGAAACTAGAATATCACTCGCTCGCTTGACGGGCGGCGAGCTGGTTCAGCAAGTTTCGGGCAAAGCTTGCACGCGAAGGCATCAGCAAGCTGATGTTGGGGTCCGAGCGCGCTTCTTCAGCGGATGTTAATGTCACTGGCCTTGATGATGGCAGATTTACAGCGTCGTGAACAGACAGCAGCAGATTCGAGTGATCTGAGCAGCGCGTATCGGATGGGTCGCGACTCGCGCAGATACATCAGCGTTAAAGCTCGGACGCGATGGGAGGCTCGGCTGACGCTCTACGCGTGCGCTGCTCTGCAGGTACCGCCAGTCGGAGCTGCAGCACGCCCGCTGGGCCATGCTGGGTGTTGCCGGCGTGCTGGTGCAGGAGATTGTCAAGCCCGATGTGTACTTCTACGAGGCTGGCCTTCCCCAGAACCTGCCCGAGCCCTTCACCAACATCAACATGGGTGGCCTGCTGGCCTGGGAGTTCATCCTGATGCACTGGGTTGAGGTCCGCCGCTGGCAGGACTACAAGAACTTCGGCTCGGTCAACGAGGGTGGGTGGACACGGGTTTGGACGGGGCACATGGGCAAGGTGTGCTGGACACAAGGTCCGAACCTGTTAGGGGTGGATGAGGACGACACGATGCACAATGCCGCATATGAGATAGCCCAGGAGCCGGGCGGACTGGCCGGTATTGTCGGATCTGGTTTGAGAGATGGCCACGGGACTGACAACGCGTGCTGTGCCTCGTGCCTTCTGATCACAGACCCCATCTTCAAGGGCAACAAGGTGCCCAACCCGGAGATGGGCTACCCCGGCGGCATCTTCGACCCCTTCGGTGAGCACTGACCGGCGGCCACGTGCTTTGGCAGAACCAGCTTGAGCATCAGCGGCAGCGGATAGCATCAGCGGCGGCGGGGGGCGGAAAGGGGACGTGCATGCCTCCGGCAGCAGGCCGCTGGCTGCCTCGTGACCGTGGCGGGTAATGGGGGCGGCGGGACATTGGTGGATGGCGGTTTTAACGCCCCCGCATGTCTTCTCCTGCACAGGCTTCTCCAAGGGTGACTTCAAGGAGCTCCAGACCAAGGAGATCAAGAACGGCCGCCTGGCCATGGTGAGATTAGTGAGGGGATTGGGTCCTGGCGCCTACGCACCATTGCGTGCGAAGAGAAGGCGAGTCTGTCGGGAATGAATGTGTTGCTGGCCTCTCTCCAGCCATCCCGCATACTGTCTGTTCGTGTGCACGCAAGTACACCTTTATGTGCCTCGCTGACATCTGCTTCCCTTCCTTTGCGCAGATTGCCTACATGGCTTTCATCCTGCAGGCCCAGGCCACCGGCAAGGGCCCCCTGGCTGCCCTGTCCGCCCACCTGTCCAACCCCTTCGGCAACAACATCCTGAAGGTGAGCGGTTTTATGGCATGGGCAATGGGCCGAGTCTCGTTTGCGGGCTAAGATTTGGATCTGAGTGCTGTGTGCGACGCGTTGGCAACCTCATGCCAGCGGTGAATTTGGCAATGCACGGCTGTAGGACTCCATTGTTAGTGTCCTGTGTCCTGACCTGTGCGTGTGTGTGTTTTTTTGTCACCCCGCAGAACATCGGCACCTGCACCGTGCCCCACTCCGTGGACGTCCAGGGCCTGACCATCCCCCTGACCTGCCTGTGGCCCGGCAGCCAGTAAGCCGCTCCCCTGAGCAGCTTGCGCAGCCGCGTCGGTCGTTGCCGTTGCCCGGCGCAGCGGCAGCGGCCCTCGTGGACACACGTGCTTGGCGGCGGCATGCGGGACTGATTGCAGCACAGCGCATGTTGGTTTGCTGCGCGTGGGCTTGACGCCGGAGCGGCGCGACGCCATTTTTTGAGTGCACCTCGCGCGAAAGCCGCCGTATGGATTTGGGCTGCTGCTGTTGCACGGCAGGGGCAGTGTGCACCAGCGGCGGCGTGGTGGGGTGTCGGTGTCCGCCCTCGGCGCTCAAGCGCTGACTGAATACTTGACTTCCGTGTACCATGGTGACTGATGCTGCTACTTGGTGTATAGGTTCGGCTTTTGTGGGTGCTGATTCTGTGCTGATCAGATTTTAGGACGAGTTTTGGACAGAGAGTGTGCATGGTGAGCGAAGCGCACCTTGATGCAGGGGCGCGCGTCCGCAGGTTGTTGAGTGGCGTGGCGTGCGTGTTCGCCTTCAACCGACAGCGTGAAGGCGACACGGCGTGTGATGAGGTGGCTGGTCGGGAGCGAACCAGGAATGAGGCACGTGGCTCGAAGAGCTCGGCGCCGACAATGGGTGTGTAACCCAAAATCTTGATCCTGCATGCTCTTATTTTGGCCTGCGACAGCGAACAGCCAAAATTAACCACGCAAGGATACCAGCAGGCGGAGCCGTTTGTACACGCATGCAGGGGGCGGCACGCACAGGAACACAACAGGGTTTCCCGACGCAAGACAGACCTCGAAATTCCGGAAAGCTGGAACAAGGTCTGCTCAGAGTCCGTTGTACAGCCAGAGAGGTTGAACGGCGCCGCAGCGCACTGTGGACCGCTTGATGGCCTGCTCCGTCACAGCACGCCCCCAGCAGCACGGTGGCCACCCTGGGTCTACCAACGTGGGCGCCCCCGCGGTGTCGCTGCCGCGCTGGTCACCCTGCCTCAGCTCCTACCACTATGCCCCACGAGAAGCAGCGACGGCACCCGCAGGATAGTAGCGGCTGTGGCAGTCGTGGCGGTTGCAGCAGCAAACGGTTGGGTAGGAATGGCCGCCCCTCCGGTACGACGCGCGCCTGCTTTCTCTGGACGCCAGCCCGGCAGTCGCCCGGCCGTCTTCCACTTGCGTAGTTGCATTCAATAGCTCCGCCCCCACGCCCCGTGCACGGCGCGTCCCACTGTCCGCATGGGTCTGCTGCATTCATGGCCCTGCTCCGTTACACAGCTGCCACCGTGCTACTGCAGTATGACTACTCACTGACCGAACACGGTCACCGGTGGCACGGGGCAGCCAGCCTGGCTTCCTCGGCCGGCCGTGCTCGTATCTTCCATCTACGCTGTAGAAATTTGCCCAAAATCCGCCGAAGGCGGAGAAAAATTTTTGGGTTTGGGTTTCGGCATCTACGGAGCGTAGACGGTTTGGGCGGGTTTGGCAGTCTTTTAGACAGGGAGCGTAGATGGTTTTGGGGATTTGGGGGCGTGTCCCTAGGAAACCTTTTTCGGGCGTAGATGGCGCGGGAGGGGTCATCTACGCGGTGTAGACGCCGGGGGCCAAAAGCCATCTACATGATACGGGCACTGCGGCCGGGCGCTCTCCACTGGCGCCCTGTCCGTGCCAGTGACCCCAGCGGCCCCGCAGCCAGCCCCCATCATGCGGCCGTCATCCGCCACTGTCCGCCGGCAGCCGGCGGTCAGCACCCCGACCTTCACCCCAGATAACCCACCGCAGACATACACCAGGGAGTGCAATACACTCCATTCCCTCCGCAGCTAATCAGCACCGCATCGGTACAGGCCGCGCGCTCCTGTCTGCTGTCGCAATTTGCTTCGGGGCTGTTGGGTCTGGGAGGGTTCTGCACACTATGGGACTTCGCCACATGCCCCGCTTGCACTGTTCCATCGAATCCATTCCCTCCGCGCCCCCTTCCCCCTTTCGCCCACATGAACACCACCTGGATCACCAGCTACCTCCAGCTACCTCCGCTGCCTTCACACACCTCCGCCCGCCTCGGCGCGCCGCATTACACATATCTCCGCTCCGCGTGCGCGACCACTTCGCCCTTGCCCGCCACGTAGCCCGCCGCGTACGCCGCGTTCTTCAGGCAGCTCAGCTGCATCTCCAGGTCCGCGCGCAGCCGCGCCATGGCGTAGCCGTCCACCCGCCCGTCCGCCACAGCCGCCTCCGCCGTGGTGCCGGCGCCTGGCGGAGGGAAAGGGCGAGGGCACGGAGCGAGGGCGAGGGGCAAGGGAGGGCGCGGGGGTCCAGCAGGTTGTGGACTGCCGGCAGCCAGCACCGGGGGAACGGGGGCTTCGGGCGGGCAGGCGTGGCTGGACGGGCACGGCGATGAGGCAGTGTGCCGCATAAAAGCCTCCGAGCCCCCACGCCGCGCGCGCCACGCCCACACCCAGACCCCAGCGCAAATGCTACAGCAGTCCATCGCGCCATTCTGTCCTGGCGAGCCTTGTGACGGTCTGCGACGGCGGGCCGGAGCCGGAGCCGGTGCCCTAACCCCTGACCCCTCCCAACCCCGCATGCTCGGGACAGCCGCCACCGTGCCTCACCTAGGAGCGTCGCCAGCGCCCCCGTGCCTCACCTAGGAGCGTCGCCAGCGCCAGGCTGAGGACCTCCTCCACCCGCGGCGCCACTGCCGTGAGCGACGAGGCGGCGCCAGCGCCCGCGCCGCCCTTCTTCTGGTCCGCCCCCTTGCCGGCGCCCTTGGCGTCCTTCTTGCCCGCGTCCTTCTTGCCCGTGTCCTCTGAGGCGCCGTGGCGTGTGTGTCAGGGGAATTGGAGGGGATGCCAGTTAGGGGAGGGGGTAGTAAGGCCTGGCCACCGCTTGCGGGTGCCGCGGCACGTGCGCAAGCGCGGTACCATTGTCAGCTGGAGCAAGCCGGAGCAGAACCCCCCAGATGAGCCCCCCGCAACGGCTGCCCCAGGCGAGGGAATGGAGTGCGACATCAATGCGAGACGCCACTCACTTGCAGCGGGGGCAGCGGCAGCGGCCGCCGGCGCCGCCTTGGCGTCGGCCGGCGGCGCCGGCGCGGCGCCGTCCGCGGGCGGCAGCGCGGCCGCGGGCGGCTTGGCGGCGTCGGCGGTGGCCTTGAGGTCGGGCGGGTTGTCGCGGTCGATCTTGGGGTCGGCCTCCAGGTCCACGAACAGCGGCTCGCGGCCCACGGCCCTGCCGGCGTGGTGGTGGTTGTGATTTAGTGTGTGTTAGAGAGCACAAGGAGAAACGACAACAGTTAGTGGTGTAGTGTGTGTGTGTGTGTGTGTTAAACAACAAAAACAGACGGACCAAACCCGCCAAACACGCATGCGAAATTACATATGTGTGTGTGTGTGCGTGTGTGTGTGTGTGTGTGTGTGTGTGTGTGTGTGTGTGTGTGTGTGTTAGAGAGCACAAGGGAAAACGACAACAAGACTGTGTGTGTGTGTGTGTGGTAATGTAGGTGGTGAGTGAGGAGCGGCAGGTGGTGGTGGTGGTGGTGGTGGTGGTGGTGGTGGTGGTGGTGGTGGTGGTGGTGGGCGACGGGCGTGAGGAGCGCTCGAGCGGGTGGGGGTGCGGCCAGCCGTCCTCCACTCAGTCCGTACTCGCCCGCCTCATTTCATGCAGTAGCGCGTTCATGCCGGGCGCTTATCCATACGAGGGTGGCCCGGCCCCGCCCGCGCCTATCCTTCCGCAGCCCTCTCCCCCTCGCACCCCCTGCAAAACACACGCCCGCACACGCGCACGCCCGCACATGCGGCCCCTCCCACCCCCGCCGGCCCGCCCGCCGCCTCACTTGAGCGCCGCCTCCAGCGCCGCGGGGCTGAGCGCCAGGGACGTGGTGTTAACCAGCGGGTGCACGTACACCACCTGAGGGTGGAGAGCGAGAGAGAGTGTGGGATGGGGTTGGGGTTGGGTTGGGTGGGTTGGGTGGGTACGGTGGGGTGGGATGAGGCGGGCCAGAGGCGCGGGGGTAGGGAGGGCGGTGCCAGTTGGGGGCGGCAGTCGGGGGCATGGTCGGCTGAGGGGCGTGTAGCGCGGAAGCGGCCGGCGCGGGCCGCACAGCACAGCCCGCCGCCAGGCGGCACTTCCGGCGGCACTCACTGTCCCGGTCCAAGAAGCCCAAACCGCGGGATGCTCACCGTACCGGTACTGCTAGTGCTACTCCTTCTGGCCCGGGTGCCCAACTACCCACCGGGTCCGCAGCCCGCCCTCTCCCCCCACACACGCACCCACCTGCTGCGCCTGTATCTTGGTGTCCAGCAGCAGCACCACGTCCCCCGCCTCGGGGTTGGCCACAGCCAAAGGCGTCACCGAGCCCAGCGGCACCTGCGGCAGGCAGGTCGCCATGTGTGTTACGTAAAATGCCGACGAAGTACGGTCGGAGTGTCATGTGTTTGGGCGGGGTAAAGGGACGCTCCGTGTTAATGCGCGCCGGTTTGTCTGGATGCAGGCGCGTCGGTGCGTGTGCGGGTATACCACACGCTGACACCAGCCGCGGTGTGGTCGAGGCGGCCCCCCGCCGGGGTCCAGGGCGGCAAAGAAGCCGCGCCCATGCCAGCTGGCAAATGCCGCCAACCACCCAGCCGCCGTCCAAATGCCGCCAACCACCCAGCCGCCGTCCAACTGCCGCCAACCACCCAGCCGCCGTCAGCCACAGCACAATCGCCCTCAGCCGTCACCCAATTGCACGGCCCAGGCGCACGCACTCGCGGGCCCTCCCCACAACCCGAGGCCGAGCTGGCTGCAGCGCACTGTGCTCCACACCACTGCCTGCTCCACTGAGGAGCCACTGATGATAATGCTCATCGCACCACCCGAACATCGCGGTGCCCCGCCGGCAATCGATAGCTGCAGGACCGCCGCCGGTGCCGGCGTCGGCGCCCCGCAGCCGCAGCCGCAGCCGGTGCCGGCGCCCCGCCCTGCAGCCGCAGCCACATCCCGCCCCGCCTTTCCCGCCTTCCCTCTAGTTCTCCCGCCTTCAAAGCCCCCCTTCTCAAGCGCAGCATCCTCGGCAGCGGCTCTTTCGGCGCCACAGGTGCCACAGGCACATGCACACATACACGAACACACCCAGCCCCGCCCCCGCCCCGCCCCCGCCCCCGGCCCCGCCCCCGCCCCCTGCTGCGGCTGTTTGGGCGCCCTTGAGGCAAACCCACACGCGCCCCGCCCCCGCCCCCGCCCCCGCCCCCGCCCCCTGACCTCCCGCCCCCACCTGCAGCACCTCCAGCAGCAGCTCCTCCGGCGCCAGCCGCAGGCCGCCCTTGCCCGTGCCCAGGCGGGCGGACAGCACTGCGCGCGGGGGGGGGGGGGCGGAAGGGGGAGGGGGGAGGGGGTTTGAGAGGTGGCCGGCAGACTGTAGCAGTGGGGTCTGCATGTGATGTGGGGGTCCAGTCCTCATCGGAGGCCAGGCAGGTGGGGTGCGGTGAGGTGCGGGTGGGCAGCAGGTGGCAGCAGGTGCCGGGTGGGGGGCCGCGACGCATGGGGCGTGCCCGCGTGTGCGTGTGTGTATGCGCGCGTGTGTGCCAACGGTGAAGAGCCGCAGCAGCGGCCTCGTCGCACACCCCAAGCCCCATTCGCATGAACTGCCCGCCCCAACTTCCCTCGGTCGCTGGGTGCACGTCGGCCTGCGCGTGAAGCCGCAGCCGGGCTCTCTAGCCAGGCGGCACAGCCAGACCCCCGCCCCCCCGTGCCTTCGCAGGCATATTACCCCGGGACACACAGCGCACCCTGCATGTCAATCTTGGTGTCCGGGAGGGCCGTGATGATGTAGCAGCGGTGCTTCTTGTCCTGCGAGTACCAAAATACCCCGCGCCCGGGTGGGTGCAGCAGTGAGCGGACTGGGTTACCAACGCCGCGACCGTGCCCTGGACGGTGGACCCGACCGTGAAGCCCGGTTGACACACAAACACGCCGGCATTACCTTGACAAAGAGGTTCTTCAGGACCGTCTGCGGGTTTCCAGGAAGAGCCGCGATCTGCGCACACCAGCCAGAGCCGCTTAGCACGCTGCCGCGAGGAAAGCGATGGAAGTTTTGCGCCGCTCCTCACCTGGGCCTCCACCGTCATCACTGGGGGATGCTCAAACGAATCAAAGGCAACACCAGCATCCTTCAATTTGGCTATAAGCCCGTCTTTGGTGAGCGGCATCTTCGGCTAGGCCAAACTCTTGAAACTCTTGTAGTTGGAGTAAGTCCGACCTGACCAGTTTTATTAAGGTGCTCACAAATGTAATAGTACAGCGCCCAGATCAGCTTGGAGCGCACCGACTTGAATTGCGGTCGGCCCATGCTATAAAACTGCTCCTGAAACCTCTGTGATACATTGTAATAGGTAACTTTCAGGGCACACATATGCAGCCGCTTTCAGAACGCCTCTACCTCTCGCTTTCGTGCACAAACCAGTTGCCACCGAGCTCCGCACTGCGCTGTTTTCTGCCCCGCTTTTAAGAACAGCACTCTGGCAAAGTATATAAGTGCATGCAAAAGTCTGACGGCGAATAACCTGGCAGGTTGCGCGACGGGCCTCGACGGCGGGTGTCAGCACCCCTAACAGCCCGCTCCTCCACGCCGCGGCGGGCCCGCGACTCAGACCACAGCACTCTTCTAGGGAACGGCCGGGATGGTGAAGGTCAAGATAGAGTTCAGGTGCGTGCCTCAGTGTCGCAATTTGGGGCGCTTGTCACTCCCCGTGTGCCTGCGTCTTACGGGACCGACCTCCAGTCCTGACCTTCAGTCCTAGCAGCAGCCTCCGCTTCCTCCCATCCTGCTTGCTTCACATCATGCCTTACACGCGCATACTTAACCACCTCCTGCACCATGCTGCCTCTTGCGCC
This sequence comes from Chlamydomonas incerta, assembly GCA_016834605.1. Lineage (NCBI taxonomy): Eukaryota > Viridiplantae > Chlorophyta > Chlorophyceae > Chlamydomonadales > Chlamydomonadaceae > Chlamydomonas > Chlamydomonas incerta. The sequence continues at coordinate 5,029,260 of JAEHOC010000001.1, read as the reverse complement.
CTGACGCGGACGCTGGCGCTCTGCTACTGCCACTGCTGGCTCTCTGCTACTGCTGCGGCTGCTACCGCAGCGGCGGGCTTGAGCTGCTGTTTGGGAACCAGAAGGAGCACGAGGTGGACGTGCCGGCGCAGGAGGGCAAGCAGGTACCGTGCGGCGTTTCGCGGGAATGGGGAGGGGCGGGCGGGGGCATGGCACGCCCCTCGGTGGCACAGGCAAGGCGCGGGCAGCAGGCGGCGCCGTGGGGCGTGGTTGTGAGGGGCCTGTGAACACCAGCCCAAGCTAAACCAAGGGGGAAAGCAGGCCAGGCGGGGCCACATCTGGTCAGAGCAGCTCGCGGCCGCTAGACGTGCGCGCTCCCACGGTTTTCAGCCACCTCCGATTCGCGTCGCGCCGCGCTTTCCAATCCATTTGCAGTGGAAAAGGCAACAGGAATTCTTAGGGCCATCGTTCAGGAGAGAGGGCGCAGGGGCAAAGGAGCCGGCAGCCCTTTGCTGGCATTCCCGCCCGCCCGCACGCCCAGCCGCAGACGTCCTAACATTGGCGCCTGCTGAAAATGGAACGTGCGGCCTGCGCTGGCGTTCGTTCCTACCCCGTACATCAGCGTACCTCGGCCCTCGGCGTGGGGGCTGCGATTGACTGGCTTGCGGTTGTGCGTGTTTTGCGGTATGTGTGCGTGTGCGTGAGAGTGTGCATGTGTGTGTGCTGGGCGCAGGAGCTGACCGCGGGGCACCTGATCGCCTGGACGCGCGACAACATGCTGCGGGAGCGGCCAGAGCTCTTCGTCAAGGGCAACTCTGTGTGGGTGCCGTGTGGGGGGGCGTGGCGCGTCTGCACGGTACATCCGTGTGTGGAAGTGTTAGCATTGGGATGGTTGCGTGTGGCAGGGCGTGTGGGGCGCGCGTTTGCTGCCGGCGCGGCTGCTGGCGGCTGCGGCTCCCGTGACTGGCCACTGCCCAATGGCAGTGCCCATGCCCGCCCGCGCTGCTGCGTGCAGGCGCCCAGGCATCCTGGTCCTCATAAACGAGTGCGACTGGGAGCTCAGGTGAGGGCTGCCTGGTGCCCCCATGGGTTGCACCGATGACCAGATCTTCATGATGGCCCGGGACGCCGGGAAGGGATGGTGCGGGACTGGGGGTGCCTGCGCCCCGACGCCTGCGGCACGTACCCAGGGCCGCGTGCACCCGCTGTTGGCCCCCTGGGCATGAAAAGCCCAGCCCCTTGCAGTTCGCCGCTTAGCCCATCACGATCACACTCGCCCAGCTCGCCCAGACCCAACGCTGCTACGCCACGCTGATGCTGTGCTGCGCACCCGCAGTGGCGCGACGGATTCGACAATCAGCGATGGGGACGTGGTCGTCTTCATCTCGACGCTTCACGGCGGTTAAATGTGCTCGGCGTGTTGCATCGTTGTCAAATAGATGTACTGTGTGACTGTGGCTCCCGGCGAACTGCTCCGGCCTGAGCGCGAGGTTTTTTCACGGTGGTAGCAAGGCCGCGTTTTCGGCTCGAACGCGTTTATGAAAGGTCGCATACATATGTAAGACTCAAACCCTTTTTGAACGCACCAACTGAATTGAGCGCGCGAATGCACCAGCGCGGAAACCCTTGTGCGAGCTTAACCATGCAGCCCGCGTCCGCGCTCCACGGGCTCGCGCGCAGTCGGCCGCAGTGCCCAGCTCGCACAGCAGATGGCAAGGCACAGCTGCAGCGACTACCGGTAGCAGCCAAGGCGTCGCGAGGTGGTGGCGCGCCTGTGGGGTTTCCCGCCGACGTGGCGAGCTCAGCGCTGCGCCCCCACCCGCCGGTGACCCAGGACGCTCGCCCGGCTGCTGCGCGGCCGTCTCTGCCACCTGCTGTGCTGCCATCCGAACGCTCTTCGGCCCAGAAAGCCGCGGCGCCGACGCCTTTCCAGCCCCCTGCACAGCCCTCGCAGCAGCTTCACCGCCGCGCTGCACACGCGCTACTAGCGGCGCTGGCCTCAGCAGCGCTGACGCTGGCGCCCCTGACGCCACTGCTACCGCCGCCGAAAGCTCACGCTGCGGGCGAGCCGATCCAGATCCGCTTTCCCGCCAGCAAGGACCCGGAGATCCGCGGCGCGCAGGAGATTCTGGTGCAGGCCTGGGGTGAGGCAGGGGCCGCCATACGGTGGGGTGTTGGCACGCGTCTTGGGCGGTTGGGGTTGACACGGGAGGGCTGCATTGCGCGGGGGAGGGGGGCGTGCCTGGGCTGAGTGGGTCGGGAACATGGCTTCCGACTTGCGCGGCACCCCACTGGGCCTGATGCCTGCTATGCAACATGACCCAGATCGACCCAGATCGATGCTGTGCATGCGTTGTAGCAGTAAATGTTTGCCGGTTGCGATTTCGACGTGCAATGCAATTGCCATGCAATACTGCGCGCCAGGCTATGTGCGGGAGTACTACTACGACCCCACCTTCAACCGCCAGGACTGGAACAAGCGCCTGCAGGTGGGGGGCGTCGGGTGGACGGGTGGAGGGGCGTGGGAGGGAGGGGGGCGTAGGGGGGAGACGGCCCGGCAAGCCACGGCTGCCGGGCCGCAGTCGCTGCATCAGGACAAATGCGCTTACGTCACGCATCCCGTGCCGTAACTCACCGCCTCCACCGCCGCCGCCGCCACCACCACCGGCGCGCAGGACGCGCTGACCGCCACATTCAAGGCGCGTGACCGGGAGGAGGCGCTGAAGCAGGTGTGTGTGTGTGTGTGTGTGTGTGTGTGTGTGTGTGTGTGTGTGTGTGTGTGTGTTAATGACAGCAACAGCATGTGTGTGTGTGTGTATGTGTGTGTGTGTGTTGGGGGGGGGTAGTTCATTCCAGAATTCAAAGGGGGGAGCAGGAGAACGCGCTGTGCGCGTGTGACGCTAACGGCGCCGGGCCGCATGGGCCGTGTTGGTTGACCTCGTCCACGGTCACAACACGGTATGCCCTTGCCATGCCCCCTGCCGGCGCCCACTCACCCGACCCCACCCCAACGCCTTCTTCCACCCACCCGCCCACACAGGTGGACCTGATGATGGGCTACCTGGGCGACCCCTTCACGCGCGTGCTGCTGCCGGGCGGCAGTAGCAGCGGCAGCAGCAACAGAAGCAGCCGTAGCTTCAGTAGCAGTGAGCAGTTCAAGTCGTCCATGCAGGCCCAGGTGGGGGCGGAGCGGGTAGTCAGCAGGGCGGTTCCTGCGGGCTATGCGGGCCAAGCTCTGCCTGCCTGCCTGCCTGCCTGCCTGCCTGCCCCTGGAAAAGCGACACGCATGCAGCTGTTGTGGTACAAGTGTCAGTGACGTTGCGGCGGTCGTGTGGCGGCGGTCGTGTTGTTGGCTTGGGGGGCTGCGCCTTCTGGGCAGCAGCGGCGCCAGGCAGCGAGGAGGCAGCGGCCTGTGAGCTCTGCCCCATGTGGCCCTCTGCACTCCTCCACCCCGCTCGCTCTCATTCGTTGGGATGGATCTGGGATGGATCTCACAACCTCCGACCCGCCCCACACCCGCACCCACACCCACACCCACACCCACACCCACACACCCACACACCCACACACCCACACCTCCGACCCGCACCCACACCCACACCCGCACCCACACCCACACCCACACCCACACCCACACCCACACCCACACCCACACCCACACCCACACCCACACCCACACCCACACCCACACCCACACCCACACCCACACCCGCACCCACACCCACACCCACACCCACACCCACACCCACACCCACACCCACACCCACACCCACACCCACACCCACACCCACACCCACACCCACACCCAAACCCACACCCACACCCACACCCACACCCACACCCACACCTACACCTACACCCACACCCACACCCACACCCACACCCACACCCACACCCACACCCACACCCACACCCACACCCACACCCACGTCACGCGCACAGATCACCTCTACGGGCCTGCTGGTGGGGCGCAATGAGGGCCCCGAGGGGCCGCTGCGGGTGTCATACGTGGTGCCGGGGGTGAGCAGGGGCGGGGGGGGGGGTGCAAAGATGGGGCGGGGGAGGGGGTCCCATGCATGATTGATTAAGATGATATGATACGGCAGGGCGGGGGCGGAGGGGTTGCGGGCGGGAGAGGGAGGTGAGGGTGCTGATGGCGGGATTGGGCGCGGGGGGTAGCTCTTGAACCAATCCGGGGCGGGGTGGGTGGGGGTGGTTGATGAAAATCGGCACTGGATGCATCGAAGACAGGCGGGCCGGAGCCGGTGGAGTCTGGCAGCGGGGGCGTGCCCTCACTGACGTGCCCCCACTGACACCGCCCCTCCTGCCCGCGCCCTCCTGCCGCGCCCGCAGAGCCCTGCCGAGGCGGCGGGGGTGCGCGAGGGCGACCTGCTGGTGGCGGTGAACGGGCGGCCCGTGGGACAGACCGTGGACAGGTGGGGCCGCGCGGCCGGGGGCCGGGGGGAGGGGACGGGACGTGTGTTAGACAAACAATCAAAGACGGACGTGTGGGTGGGTGCACCTGTGGTGCCGGCCGTGTGAGCTGTCTGGACTCTGGAAGCGTCCTGAGGGTGTCCGGATTGGTTTGGCGCGTAATGGTGGTTCTCACTCACTCATGGTTGATCTCCTGCCTCCACTGCAAAACAGCTGAGGTTCGTTAACATCGGTCTTTTTCTTAATCAACCTGCACGCCCCGCCCCCTCACGCCGCGTGTGCCCAGTGCGCTGCTGGACGCACTGGGTCCCGACATGGAGGTGGACATCAAGGTGCTGCGGCGGCAGCAGCAGCAGCAGCAGGCTGGGCCGGCTGTAGCAGGCGCGGCGAGGGCTGGGGGCGGCGGCGGCGGCAGCAGCGGAGTGGCTGTAGCAGGGGCAGGGGCAGGCAAGCGCGGCGCCGTGCGGGCGGCGGCGCTCGCATCTGGCGCTACTGCCGCTACTGCCTCGCAGGCGTTTGCTGGTGGGGGTGGCGTGCTAGTGGCGGAGTCACGCGAGGTGGAGGCGGGGCCGGGGCGCTACGACTTCGCCGCGCCAGCCTCGCCACCCTCCGCAGCTGGCAGCGCTGCCAGCGGCAGCGGCAGCACCAGCAGCAGTAGCAGAGGAGGCGGAGGCAGCAGCAGCAGCGGCAGCGGCAGTAGCAGCGCCGCCGCCTACGCGATGCCCACGCGCTTCCTGGACTTCCACCTCACGCCCGGCCCGGTGGACTACGTGCCCGTGGAATTCGCGGTCCTGGGGCCGGGCAGCAGTAGCGGCAGCAGTAGCGGCAGCAGTAGCGGCAGCAGTAGCGGCAGCAGTAGCGGCAGCAGTAGCGGCAGCAGTAGCGGCAGCAGTAGCGGCAGCAGCGCCGGCGGCAGTAGCAGCAGCAGCGCGGGGCAGCAGCAGTACCTGGCGCCGTCGGCTGCGCGAGTGGGCTACATCCGCATTGTGGCCTTCACCGACAACGTGGCCCGCGACGTGCGGGCCGCCGTGGCCGCGCTGCAGGTGCGTGCGTGCGTGTGTTAGAGAGCACAAGGGAAAACGATAGCAAGCAAGAGAGTGCGCGTGTGTGGGTGGGTGGTGGGCTGGGCGGATGGTGGGCTGGGCGGGTGATTGGGTGGACGGGGGTGCCGGGCGGCACTGACAGCGGGTGTGTGAGGGCGCATGTGAAGAAGCCTGGGGTCTGGTGGCGTGGGCTGGGCTGACATGGGCTGGGCATGATGCACGTGTGCTGCGGCACCCACGCGGTACCATGTGCCGAGCCAACTGCCCCCCGGCTGGCTGTGAGCAGCACCCCCAACTGCCCGGCTGGCTGTGAGCAGCACCCCCAACCGCCCGGCTGGCTGTGAGCACCGCCCCCAACTGCCCGGCTGGCTGTGTGCGCCACCCCCAACCGCCCGACTGGCTGTAAGCACCACCCCCAACCGCCTCCATGCACCACAACAAATCCGTCCGCCCATCCACGGGCACCCATGCACCGAGCACACACGCACCCTCAACTCCTTGCCGGGCCCCTCCCGCCGCCCGCCCCATCACCCCGCCCCACCCCTCCCTCTCCTCCTCCCCTGCCGCCCTGCCGCGCTGCCGCCCGGGTCGCCCCAGGCCGCCGGCTGCGGCTCCTGGCTGCTGGATGTGCGCGAGAACCCGGGCGGCATCGTGCGCGAGGGGCTGGAGGTGGCGGAGCTGCTGCTGCCGCCGGGCGCGCCCTTCGCGGTGGTGACGGACCGCAGCGGCGAGGAGTTCACGCAGTACCTGTCGGTGAGGCGGGGGGGGGGGGGGTAGTTTATTCCAGAAACCGAAGCGAATCGACCAAGAGAACCCAAACCAGCCAGCCCAGCCCAGAGCGCGGAGGTGGTGTGGCCTTAACCTTTGGGTCTCGGGCGCCCTTGACCTTGAATCTTCAGTCTTGTCGACGTTGTTGTCGGTAGCCGTGGATGGCACCCAGGCTCGCGCGCGCACGTCCCCACCCCGTTAGCTAAATTGCGCGATTCAATCGCAATACTCACCTGCTTGGGACCAGGGCAGCACCGGCGCAAGGTCGTGAGCGCCGGCAGCAGTGGCGAATGCACATGCGCGGGAGCGGAAGAGCGGGCAGCGTTTCGTTAGTGTAGTTCGAAGCCGCGTCGAAGGCTAAGACCTAATACTAGTCCTAGCGCGCGCGAGCCCGGGTGAAAGAGGGCTGGTAAGGGGCCGGCCGGGGCTATAAGGGCGAGGCAGCGGCGTTACTAGCAAGCGGGCGGGCGGGTCAGTAGCGGGCGTTAGTCGGGGCACTGCGATGGGGGCCGGGACCCATCCACCGCGCGAAGAGAACGTAGCGAGGACGTACAAAACAGGTGGTGAGTGGTCGTTAGTAGGCGGGGAGGGGGGTTGGGGTTAGTAGACGGGGGTCTTGGCCAGGGGTCAGTAACGTGACAGGGGGTGGGTGGGTTGCGGCCAGGCGTGGGCCGCGGACGGCTCCCGCGCGCACTGGCGTCCCGTTGAAGGTGAGAAGCGACCTCCAGTGTGCCTGAGAACTTGAGGGGAAAAGATTGGGTTGGGCGGTGTTGTCAATCCAATACAAAGGGCGCGCGCGGGGCTAACGACGCAACGACCCCAGGTGTGACTATAAGTGCGCGAGCCTGAGTAGCGCGGCCTTGTATCTTGAGTCTTTAATCTTCAGTCTTGGCGACGTGGTAGCTATGGCGGTCTTGGCGACGTGGTAGCCCACTTACCCGGAAAACTCCCGACCATCCCGACCGACCCAGTACGCATGCTGTCCCCTGGCCCAGTTGCCCAAGCCTTAGTTAGGGGGGGTAGTTCATTCCAGAAACCGAAGCGAGTCGACCAAGAGAACCCAAATCAGCCAGCCCAGCCCAGGGGGGGGGGCGGGGTGGGTGGGTGGGTGAGTGGGTGGGTGGCAGAGAGCACAAGGTGGCGGTTTGTTGGGGCGGGTGCCGCACCTGCCAAGGCGCCATTGCCTCTGGCTCACACGCCCCCGCCTCAGTTGTTGCTGTACCTGCAGTAACTGTTGCTGTTGCTGACGTCATCGTTGCGCGCAGGAGGACTCCCAGGCGCTCATCTACGGACAGCCGGTGGTGAGAGCGCGGTGGCTGCGTGCTTGCCTGCCTGCCCGCCTGCCCGCCTGCCTGCGTGTTAGATGACACAAGGAAATCCAGCTGAGTCTGTGCCCGCCTGTGTGTCGCCGCCGGCGTAGCACGGCCCGCGGCCGCCCGCGACTGTTGTATCACTGGCCACTGCCAGGACTGGGTGCACGCAACGCGCTGTGCCGGATCACGCGAACACGGACCCGCCCACGCGCACACGCACGAAGTCACGAACGCGCACACGCCACCTCGATTGTCTTGGAGATTCATGACGCCCTTCCTCCGTGCTCAGCTAGCGCCACGCTTCCAAAACCCTGCCTACCTCCCTGCCGCTCAACACATTGCCTGCCGCCAACTCCCTCCACCCGCGCGCCCTCCTCTCTCCCGCCTCCCCAAGCCTGCTCTGCTGCAACGACCTGTTAACATCATCTCGTCATATTATCCATCCCACGTCGTCCCCCTCGACCCCATCTGTTCCCCCTCATCCATCAGGCGGTGCTGGTGAACCGCTACACCGCCTCCACCTCGGAGCTGCTGGCGGGCGCGCTGCGGGACGACGCCCGCGCGCTGCTGGTGGGCGAGCGCACCTTCGGCAAGGTGCGTGCGGGTCGTCGCAAGGGGACTGGGGGGAGGGAAGGAGGGGAGTGGGGAGGGGGGGATAGCGGTTGGCGGGTAGCGTTTCCCTACGTGTGCGTGCCGTGTGGTGTGGTGCGAGGAGGCTCCCATGGTCTGGCCTTAAAGGCGGCTGCGTGCATGGGATGCGCGCGCGCTCGTGAGCACGCCAGCTCCCCCTCGAGGGGCACGAGGGGAGAGTTGCTGTGCGCGTTTGCTGGGAAGACACAGTGTGCAGATGGGTACGTCGCGAGCTGCGGGATGCGATGCTTGTTGCACGTGCGCGTGCAAGGCGCAAACGCACACGCGCACGTTCCATAGCACGTGCACAGCTCATCCCTCAGCCCCGCCGCCTCCTAACTCTCACTCTCCCGCCTTTCCCTCCTAACTCTCACTCTCCCGCCTCCTAAAGCGCCTCCCCTCCGCCCCCTCCTCCACCTGCTTCTCATGCGCCGCACTGCGCACAGGGCCGCACGCAGCGCGTGGTGGAGCTGAGCGGCGGCGCCACGCTGCTCGTGTCCACAGACACATACACCACCCCCGCCGGCCGGCCAGTCGACCATGTGGGCCTCCCGCCCGACCTCACCTGCCGCGTCCGGCCACCGCCGCCGCCCAAGGCGCGGCAAAGCGCTGCTGCGGCTGTTGCTGCTGCCGCAGCCGCTGGGGTTGCTGCTGACGGGGGTGCTACAGCTGGGGACGCGGGCGTGGGCGTGGGCGTGGAGGTGGCGCGGTTCGGGGAGAGCGGCGTGGTGCTGCAGCGGGGGGTGGGGGTGGCGGAGGCGCGGGCAGACATGTGGGTGGAGGACGTGGGGGAGCTGCAGCGGGACGCGTGTGTGCGGGCGGCGGTGGCCAAGCTGAGCCGGGCGGCCTAGCTAGCTGCGTACATAGCTAGGTGCCGGTACCGGTAGTTGATCGCAGCAGGGAAGGCAGGCGGGCGGGGTAAATGCACCTCGGCCTGGATTTAGGCTCGGGCTGCATGGGGCCCGCCAAATGAACTTGCAATGGCTTGCAATTTGCAATTTACAATTGACTTGCGAGCTGGAGGGTCTGAGCTGCCCAGTCACGCAGCTAGATGCCCCGAGTGCGGCTCGCTTTAGTAGAGACCTGGTCGGGGGCGGGGTTCTTGGCACTTGAGGGAAGCCGGGCGCGCGGGGCCCATTTTATACGGTATGTTGCAGCATTCCAGGGCCCATTACCGGCGCGGGATGCACACATGGGCGAGCGTGTCTCGCTCTCGTGCAGGGGAGGGGGTGGAGGGCGCGGAGCAGGGGCATGTGTGACGGTGCCCCAGCGCAGCAGCATGCAGGCCGGGTCGTCATCACACACGGGCAATGCGGCCGTCGTGCTGCATGCCCCTCGCTCGCGGGGCAACTGGGGTCCGCTATGCGTCTATGCCCCTCGGTCCGGCGCCCGCAGACGCAGTCCCCGGGCCTCCTTCCCTCATTACCCCTCAACCTAAGTGACCAGCAGCCAACAGCGCGATCCCGCCAGCAAGCGCAGGGTGCCACGCTGTGAGTCCGGGGCGGGCGGCGGGGACGCCGCTTCGGCAACGCGATCCAGATGACCAGATCAGCCCCGTTGGCCCCCCCCGCCAGTCCAGCCCCACGTCATGTAGCCGCCGCCGTGCGTGGCCTCGGCGCGCGCGCGCGCGCGCCGCCGCCGCCGCCGGTGGGTTGTTCACCTCCCCACGGTCCTGTCCATCCGACACCTGTCCGCCCTCACAAGCCTGCTGCACCTGCCCCCCACAATATTGCACCTGCCCCTCACAAACCTGAACGAACCTGCCAAACCAAACCAGCAAATAATGGGGTTTCCATCCATGGATTCTGGGGGTACCTGATGTATCAGAGATGAGGTAGTAATTTCGAAACCTTCAGACGACGACAGGAGACGCGGCGGTGGCTCAGCCCACTTTTCCCTAGAGGGGAAAGCCACCTTTCTTGTCGGTCTAAGCTGTTTTGCCGACCCGCAGGTACGCTGACAAGTAAACTAACCATGTAGGCGCATGCTGAGGCTCACGCTCATTGCTGTAACAAGAGCATGTCCTCCTGTTACACTCATCACACCCACATACAGTGACCTGCAGCCGCTCTCAGCGCAGTTGAGCAGGGGGCTGCTTGTAGGCGTGTGTGTGGCACCCCTTAACGTCCACACCAACAGCATTGTTCGCTGCCGTCTGTATGTACTAGAACGTCCGCGCATCCATCCATTGGGCCTCCATACACGTTCGTGCTGACACCGTGGACTGCGTTGCTCGCGTTGGACCGAGCCGCACCAAAGAAATCAAAAGCTTCTCCGACCGAGTCGGCAAAATAAATACGCCACAGCTACCACAGCAAAGCAGTTACCCCCAGAATCAAGTGCACACACCTCACCAACGTATGTGCGTGCACCCAGATAGAACCGGCCGCTTCCTGCAGCGGCCTATCTGGTGTGTTGTAATCCAAGACCACTTCTCTGCCTGGCTGGGTGTGACGGCGAGCGATCTATGGTACGGTATTCCGGAAAAGCAATCTACTCCCACTTCTCACCATAATTATGTATGGGTGCGAACCCTGCCATGCAATCGTGACCTTTACACCCACACGTCCGTGGCACCCATACGTCCACAGCGCGCCGCCAGGGGCAATCCGCCGGCCACAGCAGGTGAGACTCCATGCGCGGCCGCCTTTGTGTGCGTGGCAAGTGCATGCCGGATCGAGTCAGGGGCCGTTCCTTTGCCCCTCAAAGTGACCCGTCTTGCCCCGATAAAAATCTACGGAGACCCCATACTACGGGACCAATGGCGTTCCCATACATACTTTTCTACGAAGTCCACATGCAGATGTCTGCCCTATCCCAGCTGCCCTCCACCGGATTTATTTATTTGTCATCATGCATGCAACATCCGGGGTGTACACCATTGTACGTATGCGGCAAACATGTGCCCATCCAGCACGCGTAATAACAATCTATCACTGGATTAAGGTGCAGGTGACACCATCATCTGATGTCGTATAGCCTTCAGGGCAGTCACAGGTCCGCCATGTAAACCCGAGTACAGCGTGGGGTACACATGTGGCACTAAGAGTGGTATTATTGCTGTCGACCCAGCAGTTGCCATTCACAATCCCCGGCGACAAGCACGGATTATCAACGCACAGATAAGGCGTACTGTAAAGGTAGCCGGCGGGACAAGTGCAGGTGCTCCCACCATAGGTGTTGGTGCAGGTGGCGTGAATGGAGGGGTCTGTAGGGTGCACCCAGCAGCCGCCGTTGGGAAGCACAGCGCATTCGTCCGAATCTCGGCACGTGACGCCGCCGTCGGATGTCTCAAAGCCGTCAGGGCATTGACAGAGGCGTTGTTCAGTATCAGGGTCGTGAGTGCACGTTGCCTTGATGGTGCTGTTGGTGCTGTCGACCCAGCAGCCTCCGTTGACCGATGCCGAGCACAGGTCAGTGAAGCAGTGAAAACCGAAGTTAAATGAGGTGTAGCCGGCGGGGCAGCTGCAGCCCCATCCGCCGAACACGTTGGTGCACGTGGCGTTGAGCGTGGGGTCATTGCTGTCCACCCAGCAACCCCCGTTGGGAAACACGGCACATTCGTCAATGTCGGTGCACGTGACGCCGCCGTCTGACGTCTCGTAGCCAACAACGCCACCAGCAAAGCTAGCAGAGTAACAGGTGCAGGTGCGCCCGCCTGCTGCCGTGCTGGTGCACTCGGCTTTGAGCATGGGGTCGTTGCTATCAACCCAGCAGCCACCGTTGTCCGGAACCAGGCAATGATCTACGATGCAGGCAACGCCCTGTCCGTCCAGTGATGTGTAGCCGGCGGGGCAGCTGCAGGTGCGCCCGCCTGGCGTGTTGGTGCACTCGGCTTTGAGCGTGGTGTTGTCGCTGTCCACCCAGCAGCCGCCGTTGGGAGACAATGAACATTCGTCAAGGTCGTTGCAGGTGATGCCGCCGTCTGATGTGTCGTAGCCAGAGGGGCAGGCGCAGGTCCGCACGCCTGCTGCCGTGCTCGTGCACGTGGCGTAGACGGCATATGGATTGATGGTGTCCACCCAGCAGCCTCCGTTGGCCGATGCCAAGCATGGATCTGCGACACAGGTGACGCCGCCATCGGGGGAGAGGTAGCCGGCGGGGCAGGTGCAGTTGCGCCCGCCAACCGTGTTGGTGCACGTGGCTTTGAGTGCGGGGTTGTTGCTGTCGACCCAGCAGCCTCCATTCTTGGACGAGCTCTGGCACTCGTCAAAATCATCGCACTGGTGGGTGAGGTAGTCGGAAGATGGTGTGCAGGTGTAGCCGGCTGGGCAGTGGCTTGTGAGGCAGGGAGACACTGCAATTATTGGGGAGGGGGAGGGGGAAACCAACTCACATAGGGCTAACGTTGCATATCATTGACGTACGTGACGAGCACATAAGTTGATGTGACCATACTTATTGTATCGGCAGGTGATATGATTTGCGCTGCTGCTTGATGACCACTGCCCGCCCGCCGTGCCAGCTAGCGCACATGATGAACGGACGTCATTATTACGTTTCTGCCCGTACGTGCTCGCTTGCTCACCCCTGCACACTCCGCCGATCACCAGCCCTCGGCAGGTGCAGGTGTAGCCGAAGCCGCTCTTGGCGGCCACGCACACCTCGTTGGCGCCGCACGGGCTCTTGTAGTCTGCGTCCAGACACGGGTCATCTGGCGGGGGGAATAGATAGGGGCGAAACGTTAACAAACGTGTGTTTGTGACACGCGGCAAAGTGGGTGATGATTTGCTGCGTGTCCATAGCCTCATCACCAATCCAGCCTGGACTGGTGAGGGCGCCGACACAATCAACAACGAAATGTCAGCGCTCGTTACAAACAAAGCCTACGGCGTTGCGCAGTGTGGGACTATGCACATGCACACGCGCGTACAGCACGTACCCACGCATGTGCCGTTGGAGCGGAATGTGCCGTACACACAGTGGGGTGTGGCGGTGGTATCTATGCACTGCTTGGTATCGGCCTGGTACGTGTAGACACCGGGGTAGGCGCCTCCCGTGTAGTGGTCGTTGATGCTCGGGCAGGCGCAGCCGTAAGACCAGGGGATGCTGATGATGAGGTGGGGGCATACGAAACATGCATGCGTATCACAGCAGGAACAAAGATTACAAAGATAAGAACCATGGGGAAATAGGGGAAATGCAGTTCGCACCCTTCTGTGTAGGCGCCAGCAGTCCAACTGCTCACACGAGGCGTCTCCATGCGGCCTCATCATGCGACGCTCACAGCACTCGCTCATCAGTCGGTCTGGCATGCAAAGCACTACTACTCACTCGATGCATGTGGCGACGGCGCCGCATATGCCAGGAGTATCTTGACACTCATTTTTATCAATGCACCGCTGTTTGGACGGGTCCCACTTGAAGCCGTTGTGGCAGCCGTCATCATCTTGATTGAGGGGAGGGGCCGGCATGCGGGCACGTGAGGAGGGTGGGAGGTTGTGAATACCAGAACGGGGAGGGATGGTGGTATCTGTACCGGCGGGAGGCTGGAGCGCAGATTGCGCCGAAGAGGCCGGATAGGGCGCGGCTAAGGGCCAGTGGACCACGCGGGCGAGCGAGGTAGTAGCCTAAGCATGCGCGAAGTGATGCTGAAATCTGAGCCTGTCAAGTTAGCTGCATTACTCAGCTCCATCTGGGAGCATAGAAGTAGGGAAGTCCCCCTTGCAAGGGGAGAACAATAAATAGGACAATCATGCACTGGCGTTATAAGGGTCACCCCGGCCCGGGCCTCCGGTTTACACGCAGCAGGAAGGCACGCAAGAACGTGCGCACCACTCTGTAACCACACACACACACACAGGTAGTAGAGGTAGGGGGATTTTGGCTCCGTGCGTGCGTATTGGTACCAAGATTGGTACGTGCGGGCAGGGGGTGTAGGGGATGCTGTGCTAAATGTGCCGCACACGGCGCAGATTCCCTTGTTTGCGAAGGAAAATTATGCGCAATGGTGACACCGAAGCATGCAAGTCCTGCGGCTCGCTGTCCTTTGCAGCCGGCTACCCGCAGATGTATGAGCAGTCGATCGGACTGAATCGTACCTCGGCACGTGATCCAGATGCGCGGAATCAGGTATGGAGCCTTGTTGCACACGTTGATGGCTGTATGCACGCATCAAAACGAGGTAGAGTCTGAGTGTGACTCCGGCGGTGAGGAAAGTGGTCAGAAGGGTTGTCAAGAAAGGCAGGGGACCATATAATAATGCGCTCAATCTATCGTGGAACTACTCACTGGCTTTGGGCACACATGCCCGCGGGGCCTTCTCGCCGGCTGTGGGGTTGTTGACGTAATCTGCGAGTTCAAAGCCTTGCGCGCAGGTCCTGCATCGCGTGCATGCAATGCGTGGGCGGGCGGGCGGGGGGGGGGCGGACCGCTCGATCGCAAAACGTACGGAAATGGCCGATATACTTGATTCAGCCATCAGCAGCAGCAAGCAAGTAGCAGAACGCAAGCCCAGCCCCAATCCAACCCAAATGGTTACGACTCCCACGGAAGGCCCTGCGTCCGGCGCATCAGAACCCGGCGGAATCGGCCCGCCTAGCCGGCCCTCCGCCTTACCCGCAATCAGGCGCGCTCCCGCCCGTGTCCGTGCACGTTGCGTGCCGGTCGAAGCACTTGTCGGTCAGGCACAAGTTCGAGACGAGCCCAGCAGCTGCATAACAGCATATCACGTGGGGCGATCGTTACGAGTTACGCGCGCGGGAGCGAACCGCTGCTCAACTTGCGACACACGGCCGCGACATCAACCGCGACATCAACCGGCGGGCATCGGAACGACAGAGCGCCGATAGCCGTGGCCAAGGTTGCCAAAATGCACCCCACTATGCAGTACTCAGATTGCGGCATACTAGGCGCTCTTGCTCCTCATGAACCGTCGGTCGCCCACTCATGAAGCAATCGGCAGTGTCGGAAGAAGTACTTCCGGCCGCTACGCCGGCCGCGCTTACGCACCTCCTGTAGAAGACAGAGCCAATATTGCCACCAGAAGCGCCGAAACGCAGGCGCCGCTGAAGCCCGCCGAGCGACTTAGCGACAGGGTTGTCACACGGCCGTGCCGCATTTCGGCGGAACCTTTGATGAATTTGGTACTAAATGGAAGCTGCGTATTACTACACTCAGACGATATCGCTATAATACAACTGCACGCCGACGGCGTGAGAGTACTTCGATTTTCGACGTCCGGCAGATGCGACTTGGGCCAGTCCGGACGGCAGCCACCAGCTCTAGTTCTATCAGGCGATGGAGTCAGCGAGATCTAAACGCTAGTCTGTTGCTGCCCCTCCATCCGGGGTTGACGACGGTGACGGAGAAAAGATGAAAAACACCCAAACGAGCCCGCTCTGCGCTTGAGCATAGTGAAATCGTCAGACTGAATGTCGATCACAATATATCTTACAAATGCTGCAGCAAACACGCGCGTCCCCGCGAAGTCGCTGCCAGAATCGACCCGCTTGCTCCCTCGGCCGTCGCTGGCGGTGGCTAGCTGCGCGAATGGACAACTCAAGTCATACACAGTGCAGGAAAAGAGTTCATGTAACGAGACAGGTGCCGGAAGTCCAGACACGAAATGTGTGACTCCGTGCGGCGTGCGTCTCCTCGACGCGGCCGGGTCTGCACGCGACCAGACGCGACTTGATCAACCAGATGCTTACGCGGGATTCACTGGAAGGGCGGGGATTGGATGTACTCAGCATGCTGGGTAGGAACGATGCCGGCCCGACCTACCGGCCCGGCAGCCCAGCCGCACAGACACGGGGCGTGGTTCGTGCCGGGTACGCATACCGTGTGCATGGCGCGGTGGCGTGGACGCGCGTGAGCGTGTTTTTTGACTTTCGTTTCGGGGCTTGGCGGGGCTTATTAGTTCCGTTTCCGGTGTGCACGAGCTCGCATGTGTGCTATCCTGTTCCTAGACAACCGGGGCGGCCGGGCCCGAATGGCCCGCGCGGCCGCAACGCGCGGCCGCAACGTATGTACGTGGGCCCGCCCCAAGTCCTGACTCCGTTCTCCAGGTCCCCAACAGCCCTCCTCGTGTGACGGAGACTGGGGCACGCCTAGTCAGAAGCAACGACAGGGGACTCCTCCTAGCCAGCAGATCTATTGCACGACCGAGAACTAAGCGGTGCCGGGTAGATTGCATTGGTTACAAGAAGGACCTGCTGACGCAGCTCACGAGCTTAACTGCTCTGACTCCTCGGGCGTGCCACCTGCAACGCCAACGACCTACTCTGTGCCTTGGGCTAGTAGGCTTGCTCCCATGGGACGCTCCACTTCAATTGGTTGCGATGCCGGGTAGCTAGTGGCAAGGGGCCTAATCGTGTTGCTTGGGAGGAGGGGGCGTGCGCTGCGGCGTCTCCTCGACGCGGTACCTCTGCAGTCTGCACGCGACTTGGACCAGGAGCTCACGTGGCTTCAGGGGGATGGCAGGAGATTCAGTGTATACGTATTCAGCATGCTGGGTAGCAAGCGTGTTTGGTTGGCATGGTTAGGAAAAAAAGGTTAGGGCCTTGGACTGTGCGGCATTCATGGGCGGGGGTGAAGTGCAGTCCGGATCTGGGAGGCGGCGGTGCTGCTGAACAGCGCGGTTCGTGCCGGGCAGGCATACCGTGGTGTGCGTGGTTCAGCAGGTGAACAGGCAGACGCGTGAGCATGAGGACTGGCTTCCGTCTTGGCTTGGCGGGCTATTTGTTTGTGTGTGTACTTCTACTCGCACTATGAGGACGGGGACGTGCGCTAAGCCATGCTTTTCGTGCGCTGGACGCACGGCAAGACGCACGCAACGCAAGATCAAAACGCAAGTTACGCACGGACAAGACGCATGCGCTTCACCAAAGAACTTGCGTTTGCTTGCGCACACGTGACAGTTGACGCGGGTTGGCCTACCAACCCATCCGTGCAGCGCATGCAAACGCACGTCTTTTAGCGCAATGCGTTTCCCCCAAACGCATATATGCCGGTTGCGTAAGGCATAGCGCACGACACATACGCATGCGCTCCTCTCATGCGCTTACATACGCAAGCTCGCTGGTTTGGCAACGCATCCCAATTTTGCGCATGCGCAGCCCAGAGACGCACGGAAACGCATATATGCCGGTTGCGTTACATGATACGCACATGGTTTGCGCATGCGCGCTGCCATGCGCAAGATAGCGCACGTCCAGGCTGCCGGTTCCAACGAAACATTGGTTGGCAGTCCCGTGATCCCGTGTCCATACAACATTGCCCGCACATGTCCGCATGCTATGCAGTTCCTCTCCACACGCTCTTCACACGCGCCCTGTCGCTCTCTCAACCTGCCATCCACGCACTCTGCTGCTTTCCCCTCGCTGCTGCTCGCTGCAAGCTGCCGTCCTCTCCACACGTTGCTCGTCTCCGCTCGCACCTGCAGCCAGAAGTCACAACGAGCGTACAATCACGCAGAGGATTTTCACCCAGTGGCGGCAGTGTCCCGGCCGTGATGAGCCCCCCTTGGGCTTGGTTAAGATAGGGCTGGCGTTCACAACCCCCCGCACGCCCACATCAACTGCACTGCACTGCTTGTGCTGGTATGAATAACGACCAGGCACTCACGTCAATGTTATTAGCGGCCACGGCCACGCCCATTTGCCATGGCCGTGCCCACTGCTGCTAGTGCCACGGCCACAGCCACCACCGCTTAAGCGCACCTGCAGGCAACAGTCAAACAGTGAAACGAGCGTACAAATGTCTGCAACGGCTTGCCGTCCTCGCATCCCAGTCATCGCATGCTTGCCGCTTTGGTGGGCCCGCACCAAAATGCATTGCATTACTCGATTTGAACACAACCACTCGCATTGTGGCCAGCGCTAGGTGCGGCCCCGCCAGCGCTAGGTGCGGCCCCGCCCACGGGCACCCCGGCCGTGGCCCCTACCAGAGTCTGGGTCCTCGACTGGTCTCCCTTAAAGTCCCAGACTTGCCTCCTTAGAGCTGTGCGCCTCCTTGGCCTGATACTTAGCGGCCGCCTTCAGTGCCTCCTCCTGTGTGCAGTCATGGCAAGCGATCCGGGTCGTCATTATTGGAGGACAGGCATGTAGTGCACGCCTTGTCTCCCCGCGCCATTTCCACCCCGGGCTGTCGAATCCGTAGTTCAAACACTCGAATCACAAACCGGCACCTTATCAGTGTCATCGCAAACATAAAGCCTTAAAACTCACCGTTCACCTTCAGGGCCGGTGAGCTGCCGGTGGAGCTGAAAGCTGGAGCTGAAAGCTGGAGCTGAAAGCTTCCATCCTGAAAGCTTGCGCAAAGCCTGTTGATGTTATCGGTGAGCATAAAATGGCTTTGGATGTAGACTTCAAAGCAGCAACAAAAGCCCAGTCAACGCGGCCCTCCCCCAACGGGCCCCCCGACCCCGCGAACGGCTGCGCCATGCTGTCAATATCCCCTTGCAAGTAAATTGTGAGGAAGTCACATACGGCCGGCCACACGCGGCCCTCCCCCAACGGACCCCCCGACCCCGCGAACGGCTGCGCCATGCTGTCAATATCCCCTTGCAAGTAAATTGTGAGGAAGTCACATACCTTATCTCAGCCCAGTGGCTCACGAGGCGGACTCTGCAAAAAGAGTCGTCGTTTGACTCGGCACTTGAACTGCAGAAACAAAATCATCGTATGACGAAAACATTGTATGTAAACGAACTGTATGATGTCTGAAATTATGGTCGGTAGGAGCAGAAGAAGGAGGAGAAGGCAAACCTCAATGCATGAGCGCGGCTCAATGGCTCATCCCTAGGCATGACCTGGAAGGAAATAGCTAAACGACGTTGAAATCTCTCTTAATTTCAAAGCGTAGACCGACAGGATAAGGCAGGCCCGGCACACACGGGGAACACACGGGCTTGGCAGCGGGAAAGGGGCAGGCCCAGCACACCGCCCCCATTGGTCGTGTCACGGCAGTGCACACGGCCAGGGAGGGTTGTGAATACCATCCCTGGCCAGGGAGGGGCGTGCCGCGTGCGTGCAGGTTTGGGGGAACACACGGGCTTGGCGGCGGGAAAGGGTCAGGCCCGGCAGTGCAAACGGTCAGGCAGGGGCGCGCCGTGCCGCGTGCGTGCATGTTTGGGGGAACACACGGGCTTGGCGGCGGGAAAGGGTCACGCCCGGCAGTGCAAACGGTCAGGCAGGGGCGCGCCGTGCCGCGTGCGTGCAGGTTTGGGGGAACACACGGGCTTGGCGGCGGGAAAGGGTCAGGCCCGGCAGTGCAAACGGTCAGGCAGGGGCGCGCCGTGCCGCGTGCGTGCATGTTTGGGGGAACACACGGGCTTGGCGGCGGGAAAGGGGCAGGCCCGGCAGTGCAAACGGTCAGGCAGGGGCGCGCCGTGCCGCGTGCGTGCAGGTTTGGGGGAACACACGGGCTTGGCGGCGGGAAAGGGGCAGGCCCGGCAGTGCAAACGGTCAGGCAGGGGCGCGCCGTGCCGCGTGCGTGCAGGTTTGGGGGAACACACGGGCTTGGCGGCGGGAAAGGGTCAGGCCCGGCAGTGCAAACGGTCAGGCAGGGGCGCGCCGTGCCGCGTGCGTGCATGTTTGGGGGAACACACGGGCTTGGCGGCGGGAAAGGGGCAGGCCCAGCAGTGCAAACGGTCAGGCAGGGGCGCGCCGTGCCGCGTGCGTGTAGGTTAGGGGTGAACCTAGCATCAAAGGCGTTGAGAAACGCCGGGCTCCTCTGATTCATCTCGGGTCCAGCGTGCCGTTTGAACGGCGGCAGCACCCAAAACTGGCAGCTCCGCGACTGGCTGCACTGTCTCAAGTCAAAGCCACATTTACAATCACGGCCATGCGCCGACACGCCGGCACCAACGACACAAACCTGCGCCCCCATGACCGCATGCCCACGCCGTGATGCCGGAACGTACCTTGCCGCCAATGGCTAATGTGGAACCGCTGGTGACCACACGTAATATTTACACATGCGGGGCTGGAGGGAAGCATGTGTGCACACGTGGCGGCGGCGGCGGCTTGCCCAGGGCCACGCGCTGGGCAATGAGGCGCCTTCAGACGCCGCCGCCGCACATCCCCCACACCCGGCAGCTGGCGCCATTACGAAGGGGCTGGAGAGAAGCGTGTGTGCACACGTGGCGGCGGCGGCGGCTTGCCCAGGGCCACGCGCTGGGCAATGAGGCGCCTTCAGACGCCGCCGCCGCATATCCCCCACACCCGGCAGCTGGCGCCATTACGAAGGGGCTGCAAGGAAGCGTGTGCGCACACGTGGCGGCGGCGGCGGCTTGCCCAGGGCCTGGCGCTGGGCAATGAGGCGCCTTCAGACGCCGCCGCCGCATATCCCCCACACCCGGCAGCTGGCGCCATTACGAAGGGGCTGCAAGGAAGCGTGTGCGCACACGTGGCGGCGGCGGCGGCTTGCCCAGGGCCTGGCGCTGGGCAATGAGGCGCCTTCAGACGCCGCCGCCGCACATCCCCCACACCCGGCAGCTGGCGCCATTACGAAGGGGCTGGAGAGAAGCGTGTGTGCACACGTGGCGGCGGCGGCGGCTTGCCCAGGGCCACGCGCTGGGCAATGAGGCGCCTTCAGACGCCGCCGCCGCATATCCCCCACACCCGGCAGCTGGCGCCATTACGAAGGGGCTGGAGAGAAGCGTGTGTGCACACGTGGCGGCGGCGGCGGCTTGCCCAGGGCCACGCGCTGGGCAATGAGGCGCCTTCAGACGCCACCGCCGCACATCCCCCACACCCGGCAGCTGGCGCCACTACGTAGGGGCTGCAGGGAAGCGTGTGCGCACACGTGGCGGCGGCGGCGGCAGCTTGCCCAGGGCCTGGCGCTGGGCAATGAGGCGCCTTCAGACGCCGCCGCCGCACATCCCCCACACCCGGCAGCTGGCGCCATTACGAAGGGGCTGGAGAGAAGCGTGTGTGCACACGTGGCGGCGGCGGCGGCTTGCCCAGGGCCACGCGCTGGGCAATGAGGCGCCTTCAGACGCCGCCGCCGCATATCCCCCACACCCGGCAGCTGGCGCCATTACGAAGGGGCTGGAGGGAAGCATGTGTGCACACGTGGCGGCGGCGGCGGCTTGCCCAGGGCCACGCGCTGGGCAATGAGGCGCCTTCAGACGCCGCCGCCGCACATCCCCCACACCCGGCAGCTGGCGCCATTACGAAGGGGCTGGAGAGAAGCGTGTGTGCACACGTGGCGGCGGCGGCGGCTTGCCCAGGGCCACGCGCTGGGCAATGAGGCGCCTTCAGACGCCGCCGCCGCATATCCCCCACACCCGGCAGCTGGCGCCATTACGAAGGGGCTGCAAGGAAGCGTGTGCGCACACGTGGCGGCGGCGGCGGCTTGCCCAGGGCCTGGCGCTGGGCAATGAGGCGCCTTCAGACGCCACCGCCGCACATCCCCCACACCCGGCAGCTGGCGCCACTACGTAGGGGCTGCAGGGAAGCGTGTGCGCACACGTGGCGGCGGCGGCGGCAGCTTGCCCAGGGCCACGCGCTGGGCAATGAGGCGCCTTCAGACGCCGCCGCCGCACATCCCCCACACCCGGCAGCTGGCGCCATTACGAAGGGGCTGGAGGGAAGCGTGTGTGCACACGTGGCGGCGGCGGCGGCTTGCCCAGGGCCTGGCGCTGGGCAATGAGGCGCCTTCAGACGCCACCGCCGCACATCCCCCACACCCGGCAGCTGGCGCCATTACGAAGGGGCTGCAGGGAAGCGTGTGCGCACACGTAGCGGCGGCGGCGGCGGCTTGCCCAGGGCCTGGCGCTGGGCAATGAGGCGCCTTCAGACGCCGCCACCGCACATCCCGCACACCGCAGCAGCTGGCGCCACTGCGTGGGGGGCGGAGGGAGGCGTGTGCGCACACGTGGCGCACAGCAGTTAACGCCACAGCTCCCATCCACGCACGTCCC
This sequence comes from Chlamydomonas incerta, assembly GCA_016834605.1. Lineage (NCBI taxonomy): Eukaryota > Viridiplantae > Chlorophyta > Chlorophyceae > Chlamydomonadales > Chlamydomonadaceae > Chlamydomonas > Chlamydomonas incerta. Next base: position 5,007,223 of record JAEHOC010000001.1, on the reverse strand, counting down.
GAGTTGCGGTCAAGTCGCATACGCTTTCAATGGGCACGCACTCACTAACGTCTATTGGCGAAGTGGACGAAGCGCTGTGTGAAGGGGCGGGAGGACGACGTGTGCGCACCGTGCCTGCCCACAGCGCTGATCTGCTACGGTTGATTTAATTCGCTCTGTTCCTCCTCTCTCTTATGCTGGCTGCGTTGTAAGGAAAGACGCAGTCCACGCGGTCGTTCATCCAGGGAGTTCATCAGCTGTGTTTGTCGCCGCCGAAAGCAAACAAGTGAAGTTCATTAATATCTGAAATGTATTTTTAAGCAAGTAATGTTATGAAGTTGGCACTGTGAGAAGTTTGCACGCAATAACGTTCCGCTAAGCTTTATGATATTACGCCTTAAGCGTCATGAATAGCCAGTGAGTCATAATACACATGCTTGAAATAGTTGGCAACTGCGTGCGTCGCTTGCGTTCCATGCGCATGGCAAGCGCACGAACCGTGCGTTCAGGTTCGCGCAACCTGGGGCGAGCGTCATGCGTTTGTTGCGCATGCACGGAACGCATGGCGTCAGGACGCAACGCATGGCAACGCAGGAAACGCATGGCTTAGCGCACGTCCCCGTCCTCATAGTGTCGGCTGCCTTGCTGACTGGCTGTGGTGTGCCGGGCACCCCATCAACAGTGCATCAACAGTGCACAGGTTATATATTAAAATAGTTACCACGTGGTGTGCACGAGCTCGCATGCGCATGCGAGCTATCCCGTCCCGGGCGGCCGGGCCGTGTGGCCCAAGTCCCGACTCCTTTCTTCCGGGCGGGGGGGAGGCCAGGGGCTCGCTCTTTATTCATGAGACTCATTGCCCCAGGTTGCCAGATGTCTGCCCATCCGTGGAGTTGTGTTCGCAGAGGTAGTATCTCACGAAGGCAGCGGCGGCGTCAGTGGCTGGATTCCAAAACACGGCTTCTTTCAATTGATTGAAGGACTCTGCCACCGCTTCGTTCACCCCAAAACGCTTCCGGAGGCTCCGCCCCACGCTTGTGGCACGTCTCGTGGCAGCAGCACTCCCGCGCACGCTGTCTTGCATTGGGGACTAATGCCCGCAGCCCATAATTGCGGATTCACAGGCTATTATCAATGCTGCCAGGATAGCAAGCCATTCCGTTGCAGAATGTGAACGCGGCGGAGGCTGAGATTTCCCAATCCCATTGCGGACTTGGGCTGAGGGGAAGGGGCGGGCGGGCTGACAGCAGTTCCACCCACTCACTAGACCTCTCTATTCGCAGAGCAGCCCCCAGCGCCCGGCACACCGACGCCTCACAGGCTATTATCAATGCTGCCAGGATAGCAAGCCATTCCGTTGCAGAATGTGAACGCGGCGGAGGCTGAGATTCCCCAATCCCATTCCGGACTTGGGCTGAGGGGAAGGGGCGGGCGGGCTGACAGCAGTTCCACCCACTCCCTAGACCTCTCTATTCGCAGAGCAGCCCCCAGCGCCCGGCACACCGACGCCTCACAGGCTATTATCAATGCTGCCAGGATAGCAAGCCATTCCATTGCAGAATGTGAACGCGGCGGAGGCTGAGATTCCCCAATCCCATTCCGGACTTGGGCTGAGGGGAAGGGGCGGGCGGGCTGACAGCAGTTCCACCCACTCCCTAGACCTCTATTCGCAGAGCCAGCCCCCAGCGCCCGGCACACCGACGCCTCACAGGCTATTATCAATGCTGCCAGGATAGCAAGCCATTCCGTTGCGCAATGTGAACGTGGCAGTGGCTGAGGTTCAATCCCATTGCGGTAACACGCGCACTAGCAAGGCTGCCCAACGGCAAGGCAGCTGGCTTAGAGAAGGTACCGTCTGAGTGCTACAAGTACGCGGTAAAACCGGGCGACCCCACCACTGAACCGCCGACACCGGCACTCAATAGAGTTGCACCGCTGGTGCACGTGTTGTTTAATAAAATCTGGAGCGAAGGGGCTTATCCTGAGCAATTTACTACAACTGTTTTGACACCAATTTACAAGCGGAAAGGTGACGTGCAGGCGCCTGGTAATTACCGGGGCATTGCAGTAGGGGGCGCCCTCGCAAAGTGCTATGCATCGATCCTTCTAGAGAGGCTGGCGAATGCCGGGGAGGAGTTTGAGTGGAGGCACACGGCTCAGGCCGGATTCAGGAGGAAGTACGGCACAACGCACCATCTTTTTGTCCTAAGGCATCTCATCAACAAGCACACGCGTGCTGGCGCCACCACCCCCCTCATTGTCGTACAAATTGATTTTGAAAAGGCTTTCGACAAGGTCCCACGACCATTAATTTGGATGAGACTGGAGGAACGCGGGGTAACGGGTGAGATGTTGGCGGCTTTGAAAAAAGCGTACGAGAGAGTGATGATGGTAGTGAAGGCCGGGGGTAAGCACAGTGCCCCCTTCGCAACCACGCAAGGGGTCAAGCAGGGCTGCCCGCTTAGCACAGAGCTTTTCGGCCTCTTTATAGAAACCTTAGCAGAGTACATTGATTCGGAAGATACGGACGAAGCCACAGGTGCACCTGAGATGAATGGCAAAAAGGTGTCACTGCTGATGTACGCGGATGATGTTTCCCTGCTGGCCACCACCCCTGAGCGGATGCGCCACTTGCTATCATTAGTAGACACGTTCTGCCTAGCTTTTGGCATGAAGGCAAACGTTACCAAGTGTGAGAGGCTGGTTTTTGCAGCCAACGAAGTAACGGCCAGCACTGTGTGCAGCGGATGCCAGGGTTTAAAGCTAGCAGGGCAGCCCATCCCTGCGGTGGACAAGGCGCGCTATCTTGGACTAGTGTACGGTCCGGGTAGGGCCTTCGTCAGCTGCAGGGAGACACTCTGCGAGTCAGCAAGGAGAGCCATGTGTGGGCTTAACACTAGATTGAACCGTTTACGCATTTTCGCACCAGATATTCGCATGAGGTGTTTCGACGTGCAAATCCGATCCATCCTTGCCTACGGATGTGAGGTATGGGGTCCCGACGTGCTAGTAGAGATGCTAGACGGAGGACCGCCACCCAGGAGGAATGACAGGAACAACCTAGCACAGGGCGCATTTGAGGCATGTTTGCGTGACGAGGCCGTAAAGCTGCAGGTCCAATACATGCGACAGACAGTGGGAGCAGCCAAACCGTCACACCGTCTCCTGTTTGCGGAGCTGGCCCAACTGCCGCTGCACTTTTTCATAGCCAAACAATGTTTGGGTTTTTACAATAGGATTTCCGCGCAAAACAGAAGTCTGGCTTTTGATGCACTAGTCGACGAGGCACGGGAGGCATGGGCGAATCCAATGGGAGACGGGTGGTGCGCGCGGCTGTTCCGTTTTGTGGCGGCACAGGGTGTCGACGCGTGGCATTGGCCAGGCACACACGAGTCCAGAGAGGAGTGGAGGGCAAGCACGGTCCTACCCGATGGACCTATCTTATCTACCTTCAGGGGCCATTTGACGAGGGCGTGGGAGCACGAGAGGCTGGTAGCGGACCCGCACGCATTCCCTTCAGACGGCAAGCAACCCGGCATACACATGTGCAAACACAAGCATTGGATGGGGCTAAGCGCACTAGGGTCCGCGCCGCCGACCCTGCACGAACACAGTAGAGCATTCATACCGGTTGCACAGCATAAGCTTTTGATGAGATTCCGTCTATGTTGCTGGCCAATCACCGCGAACCGTGCCTGGGAGAGGCCTAGGGAGGAGAGGACGTGCCCGCTATGTACGGCCAATGAGGTGGAGGATGAGCACCACGTCCTGATGCAATGTGCTGCCTACACCGAGTTACGAGCGTGCAGTGGCCTAGACTTTAGCCTAAGCATGCGCGAAGTGATGCTGAAATCTGAGCCTGTCAAGTTAGCTGCATTACTCAGCTCCATCTGGGAGCATAGAAGTAGGGAAGTCCCCCTTGCAAGGGGAGAACAATAAATAGGACAATCATGCACTGGCGTTATAAGGGTCACCCCGGCCCGGGCCTCCGGTTTACACGCAGCAGGAAGGCACGCAAGAACGTGCGCACCACTCTGTAACCACACACACACATTGCGGACTTGGGCTGAGGGGAAGGGGCGGGCGGGCTCACAGCAGTTCCACCCACTCCCTAGACCTCTATTCGCAGAACCAGCCCCCAGCGCCCGGCATACCGACGCCTCACAGGCTATTATCAATGCTGCCAGGATAGCAAGCCATTCCGTTGCAGAATGTGAACGCGGCGGAGGCTGAGATTCCCCAATCCCATTCCGGACTTGGGCTGAGGGGAAGGGGCGGGCGGGCTGACAGCAGTTCCACCCACTCCCTAGACCTCTCTATTCGCAGAGCAGCCCCCAGCGCCCGGCACACCGACGCCTCACAGGCTATTATCAATGCTGCCAGGATAGCAAGCCATTCCGTTGCAGAATGTGAACGCGGCGGAGGCTGAGATTCCCCAATCCCATTCCGGACTTGGGCTGAGGGGAAGGGGCGGGCGGGCTGACAGCAGTTCCACCCACTCCCTAGACCTCTCTATTCGCAGAGCAGCCCCCAGCGCCCGGCACACCGACGCCTCACAGGCTATTATCAATGCTGCCAGGATAGCAAGCCATTCCATTGCAGAATGTGAACGCGGCGGAGGCTGAGATTCCCCAATCCCATTCCGGACTTGGGCTGAGGGGAAGGGGCGGGCGGGCTGACAGCAGTTCCACCCACTCCCTAGACCTCTATTCGCAGAGCCAGCCCCCAGCGCCCGGCACACCGACGCCTCACAGGCTATTATCAATGCTGCCAGGATAGCAAGCCATTCCGTTGCGCAATGTGAACGTGGCAGTGGCTGAGGTTCAATCCCATTCCGGACTTGGGCTGAGGGGAAGGGGCGGGCGGGCTGACAGCAGTTCCACCCACTCCCTAGACCTCTATTCGCAGAACCAGCCCCCAGCGCCCGGCATACCGACGCCTCACAGGCTATTATCAATGCTGCCAGGATAGCAAGCCATTCCGTTGCAGATTGTTGATGGTGCATTCCCCTCTGCGCGGACTTCATAGCAGTTGAAAATGTGTATGCCCGCTTCACACACTCCACAAAAACACATACGCAGTAGCCAATGCCTCGCGCTATGAGCATATGCGTATGTTATCTTTGGGCCAGCAGTGAGAGGTCATGCATGAGCCGCAGACACGTGCTTCAGCAAGAATCCGCGCCGCACGCATCTCACACACAGCCCCGGCCACCAACTGCACAAGTCAGCCCGCCACGCATACGCCTACAGCTCCCTGCCTTGTCGATGATCAGGATACGGATAGGCTACCCTGGGGCTAGCAATGAGCGGTCACGCACGAGGCGCCAAGGCGAGCGTGGCTGCCAGGGCGTGTGCCGCACGTCACCCTTGCCTCCCTGACACAGCCCCCGGGCCGCCAACGACGCAAGTCAGCCTGAAACGCATCCACTGCACATGCGCCTCCAGCTCCCTGCTTCGCCGTTGATGGAGATATGGATAGGCTACCTGTGGGCCGGCGGTAAGGGGTCAAGCATAAGGAGCCGAGACGAGGGAGCTGCCAGGGCGCATGTCACCCGCGCCTCCCAGCCAGCCCCCGGCCCCCAACAGCTCAAGTCAGCCCGAAACGCACCACCACACATGCGCCTCCAGCTCCACACCTCGCCGCTGATGGACATATGGATAGGCTACCTGTGGGCCAGCGGTGGGGTTCGCGCATGAGGCACCAAGGCGAGCGCGGCTGCCAGGGCGAGTGCCACACGCCACCCATGCCTCCCCGCCAAACCCCCGGCCCCATACGGCACAAGTCAGCCCGAAACGCACACACCACGCATGCGCCTCCAGCTCCACACCTCGCCGCTGATGGACATATGGATAGGCTACCTGTGGGCCGGCGGTGGGGTTCGCGCATGAGGCACCAGGGCGAGTGCGGATGCCTGAGTGCATGTCACCCGTGCCTCCTCGCGAAACCCCCGGCCCCCAACAGCACAAGTCAGCCCTAAACGCACCCACCGCCCGTGCGACTCCAGCTCCACGCCTCGCTGCTGATGGACATATTGATAGGCTACCTGTGGGCCAGCGGTGGGGTTCGCGCATGAGGCACCAGGGCGAGCCCGGCTGCCAGGGCGTGTGCCACACGCCACCCGTGTCCCCCCGCCAAACCCCCGGCCCCCAACAGCACAAGTCAGCCCTAAACGCACCCACCGCCCGTGCGACTCCAGCTCCACACCTCGCCGCTGATGGACATATGGATAGGCTACCTGTGGGCCAGCGGCGGGGTTCGCGCATGAGGCACCAGGGCGATCCCGGCTGCCTGGGCGTGTGCCGCACGCCACCCGTGTCCCCCCGCCAAACCCCCAGACCCAACAGCTCAAGTCAGCCCTAAACGCACCCACCGCCCGTGCGCCTCCAGCTCCACACCTCGCCGCTGATGGACATATGGATAGGCTGCCTGTGGGCCGGCGGCGGGGTTCGTGCATGAGGCACCAAGGCGAGCGCGGCTGCCAGGGCGCATGTCACCCGCCCCTCCCACCCCTCGGCACCCAACAGCTCAAGTCAGCCCGAAACGCACCCACCGCCCGTGCGCCTCCAGCTCCACACCTCGCCGCTGATGGACATACGGATAGGCTACCTGGGGCCAGCGGTGAGCCATAAGGCTGCCAGAGTTCGTGCCACCCGCGCCTCCCCACGCAGCCCCTGGCCCCCCAACGGCACAAGCCAGCCCGGTACGCACCCACCACGCATGCACCTGCAGCTCCCTGCATCGCCGCTGATGGGCATATGGATGGGCTACCGGTGTGTACAGGCTGAAGCGTATGCACGAGGCGCAGACATGTGCGCGGCCGTGCCACCCGCGCCTTACGCATTCAGTCCCCCGGCCCTACTTGTGCACTGCACAAGTCAGCACAATGCGCACCGGACATGATACCACCTGCAACTCTCCGCCACGCCGCTGATTACTTGCAACAAGCGAGCATAGTCAAAGTGGACATGCTGTTAGCAAGAATCGACAGCTAGCGGATTTCGCCTGCAATAACATCCCTTCAGCGCTGCAAACTCAGTACAATATTATTGTCGCTTGAAGCATCGAGAACCCGTTTTGTTGCACGTCAAAAGGCTTACGTGCTCGGTAAGCTGCCATAGAATTAAATTGCTTCACAAGGTATTTTACTAGAGCCAGTGGAACCGTTTCTGCTGAGGCTCCACGTCTTTTAGTCGCGACAGAATGTGCATCCATGGCTGCCTCGCCCGCCCTGCCCGTAAAGCAGCGGCCTAGCACAGTTATGATACAGCACATATACTTACAATGACGGCTACGCCGCCGTATGTATTGTATCGAGCCTGGGTTGAGTCGAGACCGCACAACGCTGTGGGTCAACGCCACCCGAACTACAAAGCCGACGTTGTTAGACACCGCAATACTATGACACGACGGCCAATTATCCCTAACCAATAGGTCAATCAAGAGGTGGCAGCGGCTCTCGGCAGCAGCTCGCCATCGCTCCGACCTTGTCCGATTAGTCGAGGCGCCCCTTGCCAGTGCCAGACGCTGGCTTTCCAAAGCTGCATAGACTTCAGAGGGCCATGTCAGCACACTCAGCGGTCCCTTTCATGACCTGCGCGGACTGGCAGCGACAGGCCCATATTTTGGGCCGTGAGCATGCTCGCGCGTGCTCGCGTCGGGGCGTCGCTCTCAGGGCGCTATAGTCAGCGTACACGCATTCACAACTCCTTATGTATGAATACAACGCACTTCAGCAGTTCAGCTGGGCTAAATGGCAGCGAATAGCGACAGGCCCATATTTTGGGCCGTGAGCATGCTCGCGCGTGCTCGCGTCAGGGCGTCACTCTCAGGGCGCCATAGCCAGCGTGGGGACGTCTATAATTGCTCATGTAAATCTGATGTACAAATGGAAATGTGGGAAACAATCAATAGCGTCCCAACCGCGTGTCAGCGCGCTCAAAAGCGCGTGTCGTGCCCGCTCGTCCGCGCTCTCGCGCGCCCCTGGTTCACGGCTCCTGCCTGACAAATAAACCGGCGTGTTTCCACGCCTCAAATCTCGCTGGCGATCGCACGGGATCGAATTGAGCAGGGCACGGGCTGTGGTGAACACGCTGTGTGCCCCTGCTGCATCTGCATCTGATGTATGGTGTCCAGCGCATTGTCTATACGCATATGTGGCCGCTCGCTTACTGCTGTCGACGTGCCTGGTTAGTCCACACTATAACGTCAGCACGTATCCACGTCTAACATACACACTGCTGTCAATGTCCAGAAACAATGGAAGTCGAACCTCGAGTCTCTACCTCTCTTGTGTGTATGTGTGGTGACTCAACCACAAGCAGCACAACCGCAAGTCAACTTGATCACATGCGCCCACTCCCGCGTCCGCGTCCACGACCACGGCCACCTCCTCTGAGCGGTACAACCGACAGCGTGTGGGCCACTGGCACCGCTGCCTTGGCAGCAGCAGAATAGCAGTAAATACCATCACAACTACCGCACATTCTATTACTTGTGAGACTTGTGATCCAAAAAGCGTCCTGTTGATCACCACCGGTTTCCATTGGCTGGTTTTCATTGGCTTTGCTGCTGGCCGTGGCTGGCACTGCCTTTCAGCAGTTCCCTTGAAGCGGACAGTACCTCTGCAGTGCAATAGGTGAAGGAGAGGCTTGGGCTTGGGTCAGGCAGATGTATGTTCGGTTGAGGCCTTCACACGAGCAGCAAGCAGCAACCACCCCCCTCAGCCCCACACACGCACCAGGCAGCCATGTCGTCAATGCCGTGAGCCCATATTTTGGTCGATGTTGGTGCGAGCCACAGTGGTTATCAGTCGACACCCTCGCGCGCTAGCACCAAGTCAACGCCATGCTCGGGGACCGAAGAGGTCTCGGGTCCCCGCGCCCTGCTCAGTATGTTCAGCCCTCAACATATTGATACGGTACGTGACATGATTATCCATGATGGCGAGCACGGAGCGTCAGAACACAGCGGTCATGTTTTCAATGTGGATGTCCAGGTCGGCGGCCGTCATCTTTGGCCATGAGAGTGATGATATGTGATGTAATAGGTAATGGTAGCACTGAATTGCTCCAGGCTTGCTTTTGAGAGCGAGCGAGTGCGGTCAATTTAGGTCAACGCCAGTCGAGGACTCGGCAGGGCTAGCCATGGTTAAATCATTGAGTTAAACCGATAGTAATAATACTTGAAACATCATGTATGAATTACAGTATACATAAAGGGCAAACAAAATTGTGAAAGCGAGGAAGTGAAGTCATCGCGTCGCACAATCATCGTGCCTCTTCTTAACAACTCTACTCCTCACATGCCGTTCAAAATAGAAATATTATTGGACGCGATAAGGTCAGCGCATGCCGACCGACCGACGCGGGTGCCGGTTGCGTGTGCCAAACGTTTTGCTGTTGTGTGTGGTTACAAGGTGGTGCACCAGACGTGCCTGTCCTCGTAAATACCAAGGCCCGGGCCGGGGGGGGGGCTTATAACGCCTGCAGAACACTTTTCTGTGCAACGATACTTGGCTTGATCGACTGTGCTACGTCAACTCCTAGCCCAGCAGCCTAGATGCTTAGGTGCACTGGCACGAAATGCCCGCCCCTCCCTTCCATCGGGGCTTCAGCCCTGCAGCACGGAACCCTTCGAAGACTCGCGCACACCCTACGGACGTCAGGTAGGGTGCCACCACTACACCTGTGCAGCGGACCTGGCGCGCAGCCCTGACCAACGCGCTGCGCTCCTGGGGCGTCACCGTCACGACGACATTCCATACCTCCCGCCCCGTCGATTGCCACGCACGGGCATAGCGTCCGCTCACCGACGCCCCACTCGTACTAGCAACCACCTCGAGGTTCCCGGATGTCCGGATGCGCTCTAGCAGCTCGCCGCTAACGGATTTCAGCAGATTGCATTGGTTACAGGAGGGACCTGCTGACGCAGCTCACGAGCCAGCGAGCACGTACTAGTACGGACGCCCTGCTCTAGACCTCAGGGGCGCGCCACCTGCAGCGCCGACAGCCTACTCTGCGCCTTGGGCTAATAGGCCTTGCTCCCATGGGAGCGCCACCATCTTCTAAACTCAATCTCCTTCCTCTTCAACTGAAATGAAAGTCGGCTTATTGATCCACATACTCCCGTCTTCCCTTCTTTCAATCCAAGGGTGGCCTGGTGGGATTTCGTCCCACCCCCTTGGCTTGATGCCCAGGCTCACATACATCTGCAAACGCTCCCAAAAATCTGCTATAACTTGCGTTATTCAGCAGGATCTTGCTCTCGTCCACAGCTGCTGCATCCCCCACGCGGGCAAGGGAGCGTGTGACGGCTTCCAGCGCAGCCCGCTGCTCCTCCACCTGCACTTGTAGCGCTGCAACGGTGCCCCCCAGGTCGTGGGGCCGCCGCTCCGCCGCGGGTGCGGCGGTCTGCGCCACGGGGGCGGTGTCCGCGGGTGCTGCGGTCTGCGCCCCGGGGGCCGGGTCTGCGGGTGCGGCGGTCTGCGCCTCGGGGGCCGAGGCATGCAGCTCCGGTTCCTGCACTGGGAAAAGCTGCTTGATTTTCAGCCATACTATCCGTTGCTCGAACTGTTCCAGCGCACGCTCAAACTCCGGTATGAGTGCGTCGTTGGTCCGTGCGCCCTCGACCGCGCTGGTTGTGAAGACAAGCCGAGATTTAGTGTCTTGCAGCCAGTCGGCGACGCGCTGGGATGTGGGCTGCTCGCTCGAGTCGACAGTGCCGATGCTCATCGGGCTGCAAGTAGCGTACGTGCCGTCCGGAGTCCTGCCTGTCTCCACTTCTGCTGTAACTGCTGTAGTTATCCAGCCGTCGCTCGGGTCCACTGCTCGCCGTCTCCGGTGAGTAACCTGAGAGCCCTGAGGGCGATAGAGATGATTGAGGTGATTCCGCCCTGCCGCCCTAGGTTGATCGGCACGCGTGTGCCAAACATGTCTCACGACCCCGCCCAAGCAGACCGGCACGTCGCCACCAGTAGTTTTCATCTGATAGAGCGTGTTGGGAGTACATGTCCTGGTGGGATTCCGCCGGCGCCTCTGACACGCTGCTCTGGGGCAGGGCCGCAGGGGAGGGGCCAGTGCACCGGGCGGGGGAGGGGTCATGACTGCGGGCGGGAAAGTTGGGAAAGTCAAGCTTTGGGGGTGACGGGAAGTTACCGGAAGAGGATTTCCGGTAAAGTGTAGCTCATATCCGGGAACGTGTAGGGGTATTCCGGTAAACTTTGTATTTCCGGTAAAATCGTTTTCCCAAAGTAGCTACTTTGGCTCCAACATCAAAGCCCCTGGCGCACCTTGTAGGGCGAGGGCACCTCCATTACGCCCCACTCCCACCTCCTGCTGCCGCCCCCACCCCCAAATAAAATAAATAAATAAATATCTACGCGCCCGCATGACGGGGCGTATTCTAAGGAGGTAGGGGTGTCCGGGCAAGTGGGACCCCCGGTTGGGTGCCCCGCCCCTGACCCCTGTCCCCCGGAGAGAGTGTGGTGGTTCCATCCACGCGTCGCGTGGGGGACCGGTCAGCACTCTCTTAGCGGGTCTACTGAGCTACGGGGGGCGTCCTGGCCAGGGTTGACTGCACAATTCTCTGCGGAGAGCGTTAATCGAGGTGATGTAGTGGACGGCGTCTTTAACGACGGACATGCAGCAGCGGTGGGCGATGGGAGTCGGGCAGCCTAGGGTGCGGAGGAGCGCGTGCAGGTGCGGTGTCACGGTGCCTGTGTGGCCAAGGCTGATGATTGTGCTTTCATTGTGAACCACGGTCCAGCCCGCCTCTCGGAGGGCGGCGGCAAGGGACGTGTGTTGTTCTAGCTTGGCGGTGCGTTTCTCCGGGTGGTTCAGGTCGGAGCAGTAGCCCACTTCAATGATGTAAACCTTGTGGTCGGCGCGCTGTGCCCGCGTGGGTAGGCGGGTGGCCGGCTGGCCCCCAGCGGTCATGCGTAGCGAGGGGACGACGAGTATGTCAGGGCGGAATTTCAATCTGGCGCTTTCGGGGGTGTTGGGCAGGAGCCAGGCCGGCACCCGCGTCCCACCGCTGTGAGACGGGGTGTCCTTGCCGGCGTCCATGTACAGTACACAGCCACCGTGGTGGCCCTTGCTAACGGCTTTGGCAATGCGCTGCACCGCCTTGTTATGTCGGGCGATATAGGCGGATTTCATTTTGGGGTGTGCGCAGCCACCCAGCATGTGTGTGCCCCCGTCAGGGGCCCGGCATAGGGGACATTCTCCTCCCGCGCATCCGGGGAGAGGGTGTCGCATGCGCATAGCTCGTTTGGCATTCCAGGAGAGCCCCCAGCGAAACTTAAACGCACAGCGGGCTTCCTCGAAGGGGAGGCCCTCCAGCAAGTTGAGCCCGTATCGGGGGTCGACGTGCTGCCGCGCCGTTGCCCAGAGGTCCGCGTACAGTGTGCTTTTGGCATAGCCGCTAGCAGTCAGCGGGCGCACCAGTTTTTTGAGGTCGCGATTGAGGTCGTTGGCATAGCGCAACCGCTCAACCAGGTTTCCATCGCGCTCTGATATTTCTTTGGTAGCGATCCATCCTTCCAAGTCGTCAAATGGCTGGGCACTAAGGGTTTCTGAGGTGTCTGGCAGCATCGCTCTAGTCGCTACGGCTTGTGCAGCTTCGTCTGCCTTTTTGTTGCCTTCACACGTATCGTCTTGGTGTGAGCGGACATGGTAGAACTGTGTCGTCAGGCGAGCTTGCGCTCGTTGGGCCAGGAGGTCCACGATGGCGCCGAACATCTCTCGGTGCTTAGAGACATGCAGCGACTCGGGCTCCAATACGGCGCGGCGAATGAGGGGGAGACTCACCAGACTATCGGTGTAAATACGCAGGTGAGGGTTATCGAGGTGCATGTGGAGGGCGGTGCGTATTGCTGAGGATTCGCACCGGAGGATAGTGCTAAGGGGCGTGTCGAAGGCTACGTCTTCGCCGATATGGGTGGCGTGCTGGTCTTCCGCGTTCCATACCGCCGCGCCGAGCCCGGTGATTTCCGCCGTGTGTGGCACCTTCGAACCATCTGTATAAAGGGGCGTGCCCTCGGTATGCTTCAGCGGGACCCTGGGGGGGGAAGAGGGTGATCAGCTCCGAGGGAGAGGGGGCGAGGGGGGTGGTGGCCCCCACCCCCAACCTGTTCATTCGCTCCAATGCACTGACTGCCGCCGCAGCACCCGCCCACCCAGGAATAGAAATAGAAGTAGTGACACCCCGGCCCCCCCGCCATAGGCCAGTGGGAGTTATAAGGGGGTGGGGGGGAGACGGGCTGGGCCTGTAATCTGTATGCCCCCATCACCGGACCCGTCCACCTTCACTATCACAGGATTTTATTTGACAGACGAGTGTATGCCCATGCACCTACGCCTGGCTGAAAACATGTCAGTACGGTACGGAGCCCAACGGCCCCCTGAATAGCACCCAAATCTCGTTATATATGGAACTGAGCTTCATCTGTCTAGAAATAAAATGCCCAGTCAATCCGCCGCTTGGGCTCCGTTCACTGCCTGCACCGTCCGCCAGGGCCTGAAATAAATCAACTAAATCAACATGCGCCACGCTCACGTCGCCTCCCACCTAGCTACCTGACCGCAACTTTAGCAGTATTCACATGCTGCGCCTCAAGTGAATGGAATGTGGCAACCGGTGATCGCCAGAGGGACACATCTTATAACGTAACACCGGGATCTACACTATTTAGACACTTACATACTTGCGCATTCTATAACCCTTGCGGCCACACATCTGCCTCTCTAGTAGTAGGTGCCGCTTGGCAGCAGCCACTGAGTGGTTGCGATATGTTAATGACTGCAGGTAACACCGTTATCCGACGTGGTATAGCCGGCAGGGCAGGTGCAGGTGCGCCCGCCTGCTGCCGTGGTGGTGCACGTGGCTTTGAGCGTGTTGTTGTTGTTGCTATCGACCCAGCAGCCACCGTTGGCCAGAATCAGACATTGATCTAAAATGCAGGCAACGCCCTGTCCGTCCAGTGATGTGTAGCCGGCGGGGCAGGTGCAGGTGCGCCCGCCTGGCGTGTTGATGCACTCGGCTTTGACCGAGGTGTTGATGCTGTCCACCCAGCAGCCGCCATTCACCAGTGTGGCCAGCGTGCACTCGTCCGTGTCGGTGCACGTGACGCCGCCGTCTGATGTCTCATAGCCAGAGGGGCAGCTGCAGGTCCGCACGCCTGCTGCCGTGCTGGTGCACGTGGCTTTGAGCGTGGGGTAGTTGCTATCCACCCAGCAGCCTCCGTTGGCCGATACCAAGCATGGATCAGCGACACAGGTGACGCCGCCATCGGGGGAGAGGTAGCCGGCGGGGCAGGTGCAGTTGCGCCCGCCTGGCGTGTTGGTGCACGTGGCTTTGAGTGTGGGGTTGTTGCTGTCGACCCAGCAGCCGCCGTTGTCCAGAGTTCCCAAGCTGCACTCGTCGGTATCAAAACACTCGACGCCGCCGTCTATTGTCTCATAGCCGACAGGGCAGGTGCAGGTACTGCCTCCAATGCGCGGGGTGCACGTGGCATTAAGGTTGGGGTTAGTGCTGTCCACCCAGCAGGCTCCGTTGATACCGTTGAGCACGCACGCATCATAATAGCAGTTGGCCCCACCATTGGGTGAGAAATAGCCGTAGGGGCAGGTGCAGGTGTGCCCGCCACCAACGATGTTGGTGCACGTTGCGAATTCAGTGTCGGATTTCCACCAGCAGCCGCCATTCCAGGGTACCTCACACTCGTCGTGGAAGTAACAAGTCAAGCCGCCATCCCAGGTATCATAACCAAATGGACACGTGCAGTTGCGCCCGACTGGCTTGTTGGTGCACGTGGCCTTGAGCGTGGTGTTGACGCTGTCCACCCAGCAGAGCCCGTTGGGATACACCGTGCACTCGTCGATATCAACACAAGTGATGCCGCCGTCTGATGTCTCGTAGCCGTCGGGGCATCTGCAGGACCGCACGCCGGCTATGTTGAACCCACAGATGGCTTTGCGGTTGGAGCCCACGGTGGAATCGACCCAGCAGCCTCCATTGAGCGTGGCGCATGGATTCACAACGCACGTCACACCAAAATCGAATGACTTGTAGCCGGATGGGCACAGACAGTCACGGGTGCCAGGGTAGTTGATGCACGTGGCTTTGAGCGTGGTGTTGATGGTGTCCACCCAGCAGCCGCCATTCACCAGTGTGGCCAGCGTGCATTCGTTCGTGTCGGTGCACGTGACGCCGCCGTCTGATGTCTCATAGCCAGAGGGGCAGCTGCAGGTCCGCACGCCTGCTGCCGTGTTGGCGCACGTGGCTCTGCGCGCGGGGTAGTTGCTATCCACCCAGCAGCCTCCGTTCGCCGATGCCAAGCATTGATCAACGATACATGTGACGCCGCCATCGAGGGAGACGTAGCCGGCGGGGCAGGCGCAGTTGTGCCCTGCGAGCAGCCGCAGCAGTTTGAGGTAGGGTTTTCGTTTTTGGCGCCGGTAGAACATGTCGGGCGGGCAGCCGTGTGTAGATAGCGTCCCGACTATCTAGCATACGACTGCATGCGTAGCCTGGCGTAGCGTAGTGCGCGTAGTGTTTTCGGGCTGAGACCCCGCGAGCGCAGCGATTCAGGGGGGTAGATTTTTCCAATTCCCACATCAACCGTTGGAAGCCCCCCAAGCGCTGCATCCACGGTCCGCACCAAACTCGCTACTGGCGCCAAGCGAGCGCTGATGTCAGCATATGAATCAAAATATGTCGACGGCTAAACAAATCAGGGCAAAAGGCACGGCATCCGAAACGTGATGGCTATGCTGGTGGCAGGCACGCACGCTCCTGCCCTGTCAAACCCCCGCCTGTGCCTGCCCCTGCCTCGCCACGGCTGTGCCGCCCCCTGTACGTGTATGTACCTGCCTGGTCCCCGCCATCTTTCGTTATTTCCGCCGAGTTAGGTAGGCGGCTGCAGGTCTAGTAGGGCTTCAGTCACAACTTGTTTTCGTGATTGCGTACGTACCTCCATAGTAGTTCGAGCATGTGGCCTTGAGAAGTGGGTTACTGCCGTCCACCCAGCAACCGCCGTTTGTTGACGCCAGGACCTGGCACTCGTCCACATCATCGCATGTCTTGCCGTCGCTGGACCATATAAAGCCCGGGGGACAGGTCGGGGCGCTTATCAGGAGGCAGGTGGCGCCGCCATCCGATGTCGTGTAGTTGGGTGGGCAATAGCAGGTGCGGCCTCCATCAGGGGTGTTGATGCATACGGCGTTGTAGGTGGGGTCGGTGCTGTTGACCCAACAGCCTCCGTTGATTGACGTTGTGCAGGGGCCTGTGCTGCTGCAGCTGAAGTTGCCGTCACTTGTGATCGTGATGGAGAGGCCGGCGGGGCAGACGCAGGTGGCGGAGAGGTAGTCGGAGGAGGGTGTGCAGGTCAGCCCCGTGGGGCAGTGGTAATCCGTTGCCATGCACGGCGAGACTGCATGCAGCAGCATACAAAAATACGGGTCACGGCGGTTAGCGTGAATAGCGCAAGCGAGCAGGTTTGTAGCTAGGGCGGCGGGACGGGGCTAGCTAGCCAGCATTGGAGAGCATCCCCCCCCCCATCGCCCCCATGCAGTGCCCATGCAATCGTGCCGGCCTACTTAGCCTGCTGCGCCCGCTGCAACCGGGCGCAAGTCACCCGGGCTCGCGCGTTCTCAGTCATAGGATAGGTCATAGGATAGGTCTTCAATAGATTCCTTTCGTCTGCTCACAGGCCCTGCTCGCCTCTACCCTCCGCGCATGTCGATGATGCTTCGGATGCTCCTGCCGGGCATATCGTGGACGCTGCCCGGCCCTTCCGCGTGTGGCTACAGGTGGGTATAGTGTGTGATTAGCGCAATAGGCTGGGTCGGGCTGGGTGTGAGCGCGCGGCGAGCCTGGGTGACGCGAAAACGCCGAACGGCGTTACTTGCTACTGGAGTCGACGACCCAAGATGCCGGCGACGACTAGATGAACAAGACTGAAGACCGCCAACAAGAACACGAGTATACCGCTCTCCTCCGCACATGGGTTTTGGGTTGGCAATGGTTGATTTGGGAATTGGAGAAAACTACCCCCTACCCCACCCCCCACCCCACCCCACCCCACACACACGCACACACGCGCTCTCGTAGCCCCCTCCCTTGCGACCCCACCTACCTCGGCAATCTCCGTCGATCAGCTTGCCGAGGCAGGTGCAGACGTAGCTGGAGCCGTCGTCAGCCGCGGTGCAGGCGTGGTTGGTTCCGCAGGGGTTGCCGCCGTAGGCTGCATCGAGGCATGGGTCGTCTGTGCACGCACAAGGAAAAAACAGAGGTAGAAAATTGGCGACTGGCCACTCCAAGCATGGCAAGTGGTGGGATGCCAGGCAGGTGTGCCTAACCTCGCTCAGTCGAACCCTGTCGCACGTGGGAGACGAACCGCCAGGGGCGCCAGGGGCGACTGGATGGGCGGCGCCACCGCCAGCCACGGCGCACGCATACCGGCGGCCCGCATACCAGTCGCGTCGTTGGCATAGCAGACCGCACGCAGTGTTTGATTGAACTACACATGCGCTTTATGCGCTTACACACGCACGTACGGCACGTACCCACACATGTGCCATTGTAACGGAAGGTGCCGTACACACACTTGGGGCTGGCGGTGGTGTCCGCACACTGCTTGGTGTCGGCCTGGTACGTGTAGACGCCGGGGTAGGCGCCCCCGGGGTAGTGGTCGTTGATGCTCGGGCAGGCGCAGACGTACGACCAGGGGATGCTGGCGGGCGGCGGGGCGCCAGGGCGGCGGGGCGGCGGGGCGGCGGGGCGTAGGTTGGTTTGGGTCAATGGCATGAACATAGGCTACACACGCAATCGATCGTGCGCATCCCGGAAGTGTTGAGGTTTGGTTGGTTTTGGGGCCGCTGCTTGACTCGATCGATGGAACACTTCTTGCCGCAGTAGCCGCAGTAGCAGCCGCAGTGAGTGTGCGTGCGTGCATGGGTGGTCGTGATCTCGAGCTTTCCGCGCGCGTCTAGACAGCAGCGCATGCCGCGCGGCACCCTAGCAGCAATCAGGCGGTCTTGCAAGGCGCGACTACCGCACTAATACTCACTCGATGCACGTGGCGACGGCGCCGCAGATGCCAGGAGTGTCGAGGCACTCGTTCCGATCAATACACGTCTGCGTGGACGCGTCCCACTTAAAGCCGTTGTGGCAGCCGTCATCATCTTGATTGAGGGGCGGGCACGCGGGCGTGTGAGGAGGAGGGTGCGCGCGTGGGGGTTGAGCGGGTGTATCGGTACGTACAAAATGGAACCAAGCTATACACGCAGCGGGCCAGATTTCCATGGCGAGGCGCGCAAGGTAGCGTGCACGCATTGGTGTGTTGGGTGCCATTGGTCTACCTAGCCCCCGGACGTGTGTTCAAGATAGATAGGCAAAGTGCGTGCAGCAGCAGGCCGCTGGCAACCGTAGCTAGGCCTGACCGACAGACACGTGCATACAACGCATGATGAGAACCTGGACAACATTAACCTATATATCAACGCACCTCGACACGTTATCCAGATGCGCGGTGTGCGGTACGGATCCTGCCAGCAGATGTTGCCTTGATTGTGACATGGATGGTGCGGTGGAGGCAGGAAAATGCAGGAGAGAGGCCAAGAGGGCGGGGGCGGGCAGTATATGAGTAGGAGCATCAGATCACGAGAAAGAGGCAGGTGTACAGGTGTGGGCATAGTGGGCAGAACCCTTCGCTCTAATAGCCCTGAACCCCAGCAGAATTGATGTGTAGCTAGCCCGCGCGGGGCGCGCCCTCACTGACACCGCCAACTTGCCCTGTACCATCACGCCCCCATCTTCCGTCTGGTTGTGCGCTGCGGAGTACGGTAGATGCTCCCGATGTGTGCGTGATTCACTTCCATTACTTCCTCAGGTTTTGGGAATCCGAACAGCACGGGCTTAACGGGCTGTGCAGCCGATGCGTTCAGAAATGATCACTCACTGGCTGTGGTGCCAGTCGGCACACACGATCGGGGCGCCTTCTCGCCGGCTGTGGGGTTGTTGACGTAATCTGCGAGTTCAAAGCCTTGCGCGCAGGTCCTGCATCGTATGCATGCGTGCGTGGGCGGAGGCGGGCACGGACCAGTCGCAAAACGTACGGAAATGGCTGACATACTTGATTCAACCATCAGCAGCAAGCAAGTAGCAGAACGCAAGCCCAGCCCCAATCCAACCCAAATGGGTTCAACTCTCACGGAAGACCCAGCGTTTGGCGCATCAGAACCCGGCGGAATCGGGCCGCCTAGCCGGCCCTCTGCCTCACCCGCAATCAGGCGCGCTCCCGCCCGTGTCCGTGCACGTTGCGTGCCGGTCGAAGCACTTGTCGGTCAGGCACAAGTTCGAGGCGAGCCCGGCAGCTGCATAATAGCATATCACGTGGGGCGATCGTTACGAGTTACGCGCGCGGGAGCGAACCGCTGCTCAACTTGCGACACACGGCCGCGACATCAACCGCGACATCAACCGGCGGGCAGCGGAACGAGACAGAGCCAAGGTTGCCTAAATGCACCCCACTATGCAGTACTCAGATTGCGGCATACTAGGGGCTCTTGCTCCTCATGAACCGTCGGTCGCCCACTCATGAAGCAATCGGCAGTGTCGGAAGAAGTACTTCCGGCCGCTACGCCGGCCGCGCTTACGCACCTCCTGTAGAAGACAGAGCCAATATTGCCACCAGAAGCGCCGAAACGCAGGCGCCGCTGAAGCCCGCCGAGCGACTTAGCGACAGGGTTGTCACACGGCCGTGCCGCATTTCGGCGGAACCTTTGATGAATTTGGTACTAAATGGAAGCTGCGTATTACTACACTCAGACGATATCGCTATAATACAACTGCACGCCGACGGCGTGAGAGTACTTCGATTTTCGACGTCCGGCAGATGCGACTTGGGCCAGTCCGGACGGCAGCCACCAGCTCTAGTTCTATCAGGTGATGGAGTCAGCGAGATCTAAACGCTAGTCTGTTGCTGCCCCTCCACCCGGGGTTGACGACGGTGACGGAGAAAAGATGAAAAACACCCAAACGAGCCCGCTCTGCGCTTGAGCATAGTGAAATCGTCAGACTGAATGTCAATCACAATATATCTTACAAATGCTGCAGCAAACACGCGCGTCCCCGCGAAGTCGCTGCCAGAATCGACCCGCTTGCTCCCTCGGCCGTCGCTGGCGGTGGCTAGCTGCGCGAATGGACAACTCAAGTCATACACAGTGTGGGAGAAGAGTGCATGCAACGAGACAGGTGCCGGAAGTCCAGACACGAAATGTGTGACTCCGTGCGGCGTGCGTCTCCTCGACGCGGCCGGGTCTGCACGCGACCAGACGCGACATGATCAACCAGATGCTTACGCGGGATTCACTGGAAGGGCGGGGATTGGATGTACTCAGCATGCTGGGTAGGAACGATGCCGGCCCGACTTACCGGCCGGGCAGCCCAGCCACGCTAAATGGGGGCGTGGTTCGTGCCGGGCACGCATACCGTGTGCATGGGTCGTGGCGCGTGAGCGTGTTTTGGGGGCTTTCGTCGGGGCTTGGCGGGGCTTATTACTTCTGTTGCCGGCGTCTTACTCGTGCTGGGTCACAAAGTGGGTTACAAAGCGGTGAGCCTCAAAGCCTGGAATGCGCAACCGCACATGTATGGATATATGTAACAGAACAACTGCCCTTTCGTGGGGTGTGCGTGCCCTTCCGTGGGGTGGTGTCTGCTGTGTGGCGGTGTGCGTGGCCTGTTGGCAGCGCGACCCTTTGACACTAGCGCGCGGCGTGTCCACGTACCCTGCCTGCCGGATACACCCTGGATACACCCTGTGGACCTTACATTCTTGCCCACGCACGTGCCCCCTCCTGCAACCTGCCTGCTGCGCATGAAACTCGGCCTCGCTCTGCCGTGACTGCCCACGAAAGCTAGTTTACCGTGACTGCCCAGGAAACGTTATGGCTGCCAACAAAACGAACAGGTAGGTAGGTAGTGGCGCGAGCCGCGCGCCAAGCGGCACTAGTGCCAAACCCCGTCACGCACGTGTAGTGCCGTGTTGCGGAAACGGTATTACGGTAGGTGGTCTGTCATCGGCTAGATTTCCTTTTACTGAAAGGATAACGCAGCACAACATCCCGTTCATCGCGCACCAACCGTCGCCCGCCGTCACTGCCAAGCACCGTCACCCGCCGTCACTGCTAAGCATGCGGCATCACTGACCCGCCCAAACACCTACCCACCGTCCCCTGCACCCAGGGGCGGGGGGTCACGCACCTCCCCTGCCTGCACCCGCTGCCTCAAGATACACCTGGGACCCGGGTGACCTGCTACGGTAGTCTGTTGTACTTGTGAGCTCGCTATCGCCCTCGCCGCCCATCAACACTCCCCTATATCCCCTAATCCCTGACCGTCTGTGTATTGGTGCGGACGATCTAGTGTGTTGTTGTCTGTGTACGGTGTGACCCGCCTGCCTGCCCGCCCGCCTGCCTGCCTGGTGCCTACGTCGTGGTATACGGTACCGTAGCAGGTATGTGTGTGGGCACATGCGGCGGCCACACTATCCACGCACTGGCAATGAAACATCAGGAGAAACGAACTAGAGTACAGCAATCGGAGCACAGAAGCATAATATTCTTGGCTTTCGTACATGTGCCAAACCGGGCACACTACTTGAGTTGTGCGCATGGTGATGGACTGCTGATGGTGGTACAGGGTAAACGTACATATATATGTGTAGTGGTACAAGAATAAAACACCCTTAAGCTATCACCAAAACTGAAGCATAGCACAGCGCAGCGCAGCACGCAGCGCAGCCGCCTACATACATGGCGCTGTGTGCCATCACGTGGATGGCGTTACCATGCATCACGCATGCATATGCACGTGCGTGCGCAGCGCCCTGCGCGTGGTGTCCATGCATGATGGAGACTGGGTCGCAGGTCTGCCGCTGCCCCTCTGGCTGGGCGCACACCTAGCACACGAACCTCCATACCCAGTATACCCAGTCACCGCCCAAATCATCACAGCCAACCGCTTCTAGGCTCGCACTGCGCGCCGCGGCGCCCTTCTCAGCGAGCTGTACAAATCGTACGCTCATCAGCCGTACAATGGAATGTAGTGAATCTCAGTGGATCCCGCTCGCCGGATCTTGACGGGCCGCGTGGCGGCGGGCGACGGGCAGCCCTTGGCGGCCGCCGCCGCAGCCGCCACCGCCGCCGCCGCCACCGCCGACGGCGAGGGCGACGGCGTAACGGCTGCTGACGGCGGCTCCGCCGCGCCCGCGCTGCCGCCGTCAGAGATTGACACCGACGGCACCGCCACAGCAGCAATAAGCGCCTGTGCCGCCGGCGCGCCGAAGGCGGACGCCGCTGGCCGCTTTGTTGCGAGCTGCTGCTGCACTACTGTTACTGCTATTGCACCGCCGCCGCCGCCGCCGGCTGCGCCGCCGCCCTCCTTGGACGCGACGGTGCCGCCGCTTGTGTCGTCGCCAACCACCGCGGACGACACCTCGCCCTCGTCCTCATCGTCCTCGTCACGGACGGCCACCACGCCCGCCGCCGCCACCTCCTCCGCCACCTCCGCCGCCCGGCCCGCCGCCTCCGCCAGCGCCTCCTCCAGAGCCGCATTGAACGCCGCCGCACTCACCACCCCACCGCCGCCGCCACGAGGCGCCGCCGCCGCCGTCACAGCGGCCGCCACCGCCGCCGCAGCCGTCGCAGCCGCCCGCGCCGCCGCCGCCGTGCCGCCGCCGCCAGCCGCCACCACATCGCCGCCGCCGGCGGCCCCGAACGAGCCCAGTGACGGCCATGAAATGAGCTGCTCAACTCCTCCCGAGGGGCGGCGGCGCAGCTTGACGGCACGGAAGGGCGCGGTGGCGGCGGGGCCCAGCGCCCGCACGAAGCTGTACGCCTCCTCCAGCTGCCGCCAGCGCTCCTCCAGGCTGCCTGCGGGTGTTGCGCGTGCGTGCGGATTTGTGTGTTCGAGAGCACAAGGGGTTTGTGTGTTGTGTGCGTGCGCGTGTTTGGGCGTGCGCGCGCGCGGGGGCGTAGCGGGCGAGTGGGGGGCTAGTGAAGAGAAGAGGGGACTGAGTGAAGGCATGCCGCCGCAGCACCTGCTACTGCGGAGCACACGCTACTGTAGTGGGCAGGGCAGCTGCAGCAGCTACAGCCACAGCTATCTTTGCTGGCGAGCTGGCTGCAGCGCGGCCGCGGCCGTGTGTCACGAGGTGCGAACCCATCGCCCCGCTGGCCCCATGACAAGCTGCTGGCCCCATGCTGCCCCCGTGCAGCCCGTCTCAGTCCCATGCCCGCACCCGCCAACAAGAACACGAGTATACCTCTCTCTACTCTCTCCTCCACACATGGTTTTTGGGTTGGCGATGGTTGATTTGATTGGTAAATGGAAAAAGCCACCCACACCCACCCCACACCCCAACCACGCACCCAACCACCCACCCGTGATGCCCACGCTCATGCGCACGTAGCCGCGGCCGATGCCGCTCGCGGCCATGTCGCCGTCGCTGAGCTCGGAGGAGGTGGAGGCGGCGGACAGAGACATCAGCGTGTCTGTGTGAGGATTGTGTGTGTGGGGTGAGGTTGGGTGTGTGGTGGGCGTGTGTGTGTAGTCCGTACAGCAGCAGCGATGGGGTGCGTGGTGGCGGTGGGTTGTGCAGTGGTGGGGTGGGTCAGGCCGCACGCCGCCTCCCCAGACACGCAGGAAACCACAAACCACACCGCAGGCCCGCCCGCTCCGCCCGCTCACCCTGCCCGCCCGCTCCGCCCGGACACCCTGCTGCCACCCCACCCCACCCCACCCCCCCACCCCGTTGATTTGGGAATTGGAGAAAACTACCCCCACCCCGCTCCACCCGCCCGCTCCGCCGCCGCCCGCTCACCAAAGTAGCCCAGGCTCACGGCCATGAAGCCGAAGCCGTGTTTGTTCTGCAGCCGCTCCATGAACTGCGTGCGTGTGTTAGAGAGCACATGGGAAAACGATAAGCAAGCAAGAGACCGGTGTGCGTGTGCATGTGCGTGTGTGGCGGGGGTGTTGGCGGGGGCGATGCGGGGTCGGGGCGTGTGCTGGTGAGGGTAGTGAGGTTGTGATGGGGGTGCGAGTGTGTGTGGCGGGGGGCGTGGCGGGGGTTGTGGCGGCAGGGAGTGATGCGGGGTTGTGGCGTGTACTGGGTGGTTCGATTGGCAAGTCGTGAGGGTAGGGGGCAGGTGCGCCGCCCCAGCCGGCCCGTCAGGCCCGTCTCCCCCGCCCCCAGCCCCACTGCACATGCACTACGCCGGCAGTTCACCTCCCCTCCCGTTCCCGTCCCCCCTCCCCCATGCCCCGCACTCAAACCCCAAGGCCTCCCCCCGCCCGGACGCACCGCATTGGCGCGCGCGGGGCAGCCCAGGTCCAACCCCAGCAGCCCGCCGGCGCCGTAGCCGGGGTTGGCCTGCGCCGCCAGCAGGCCGTGCTGCGGGTGGGCAGGGTGGCCGGGGTAGGTGACGGGCGCGCCCAAGGCGTGCAGCCGCTCCGCGAAGGCGGCGGCGCGGCGGCTGTGCTCCTGTGTGTGGTGGGTAGGTAGGTGTGGGTGTGGGTGTGGGAAATGTGAATGTGTGCGACGCGCTTGTGTGCGTGTGTGTGTATGTGTGTGGTGAGGGAACTTGCTTGGTTGGTGGGAGTGCAGAAATGCGTACGGCAGTTGCGCCGCACGTGTACGACTGTGTACGACTGTGTACGACTGTGTACGACTGTGTACGGTCGCAACTGGCGTACGCATGGCTGCACTCCCACGCACCACCAGTTCCCTCTCCACGCACACACGCACGGCACGCAGGTCAGCCCGCGCCTTCGTTCCCCCAGCAGCCCCAGCCGCGCTCCCCATGCTTCCCGCTGCTGTCCCTACTCCCCATTCCCCACCACTCCCCGCAACTCCCCATCCTGCTCCTGCTCCCGCCACTCACCCACTCACCCGCCGCCGCCTGTCCGCCTGCACCCCTGTCTGCCTGCACCCCCACCCCATCGCACCAAGTTACCCCAACCCAACCCCTCTTCCCCTGCAAATTGCACTTGCCTGTCCCTTGTCTAGTTTAGCTTGGTTTAGATTGGGCTGGTGTTTACAACCCCCCTTGCCCCACCTGCCCCCCACTCCCCCATCCCACTCCCCCCACCCACCCCACACACCTGCATGCGCAGCGCCAGGTGCGGCAGCCGCAGCGCCAGCTCGCTCGCGACCCGCGGGTCCATGGTGGGACCCAGCAGCATGCAGGGCCCGGCGTGGAAGTCCATGAGGCCGCGCACGAAGGCGGCGGAGCCGCACACCGCGCCGCCGATGATGTCACTGGCGCCGCTCACGAACTTGGTGAGGCTGCGGGGCGAGGGGCGAGGGTGGGTGGGGGTGGAAGAAGTGTGTGTGTGGGGGGGAGCGTGAGGGTGTGGGAGTGTGTTAGAGAGCACAAGGGAAACGGACACGTAAGCAAGAGACTGTGCGCGCGTGCGGTGTATCAATCCACACTTCAACCCCAACATCGACGCCGCCCAGTTCCCAACACTTGATCACGCGCAAACACGCGCACGCCGCCCACGCACGCGGCTGCCCAGCGCACGCCCGCCCGCACGCACACCCAAGCACCCCACGCCGCTGCCCACGCCGCTGCCCACGCCGCTGCCCACGCCGCTGCCCACGCCGCTGCCCAAGCCGCTGCCCACGCCGCTGCCCGCGCCGCTGCCCAGCGCACGCTCGCGCCCGCACCTGTGCACCACCACGTCCGCGCCCCACTTGCGCGGCGTGATGATGAAGGGCGTGAAGGTGTTGTCCACCACCAGCGCCGCGCCGCCGCCAGTGCCGCCGCCCGTGCTTGCGCCGCCGCCGCCGCCAGCAGTGCCAGTGCCGCCGCCGCACAGGGGGCCGTGCGCGATGGCGGCCAGTGCCGCCAGGTCCGCCACCCGCAGTGTGGGGTTGGACACCGCCTCGGTGTAGATCACCTGGGTGCGGGGGGTGGGCCGGTGGGGTGGGCGTGTTGGAGCGGGCAACCCATAACCAAGAGAGCCCAAGGGGGCGACAGCCGTCCCTCCAGTCATCACCTTGACGCGCCCCGGCGGCGCCGCGCGCACCGCCGCCTTCACCGCCGCCAGGTCGGTGATGTCCACAAAGGTGGTCGCGATGTTGGCCTTCTGGGGCAGGAAGGTCTTGAGCAGCGCGTGCGTGCCGCCTGCACGGCCACCAATGAACCCGCACAGACACACACGAACAGAGCACACTGCGTGTTACGATCGGAAAATGTATCAGGGGGTTCAGGCGGTGCAGGGCCTGGTCCGGTCATGCCAACGGGTTCCCGGCTCCGGCCCTGCCGGCAGCTGGCCCGGTCGGGCACGGGGCTCTGATGGCGCCCTCGGCAGCCGGCCCCTACTGGCGCGCCAGGCCCACCTGCCACCCACCCCGCTGCTAGGGGCCCACCCACCAGCACCCACCAACCAGTACCCCACCACCAGCAGTTTACTACCTAATAAACGGAGCGCTCTGCGTCAGCACCCAACCGCCCACCCACCCACCGTAGATGGTGTTGCTGGCGATGATGTGGTCGCCGGCGTTGCACAGCGACAGCAGCGTGCAGCTGATGGCGGCCATGCCTGGGCGAGTTGGGTGAATGAGCGGGCGCGCGGTGGCGGGTGCGGGTGTGTGTGTTTGCATGTTGGGAAGTGGCGTTGCGGCACCGGTGCCGTCTGGGCCTGCTGCCAGTCCGCCCCAGCCCCAACCACCCAGCAGGCGCCCACGCCCGGCAAACTTCGCCACCACCCCGCCGCAAGTTTGCAACGGTACGGACACAAACACGCCCAACACACCGCCCGCCCAAACCCTCCGCCCGCCCAAACCCGCCGCCCTGCGTGCAACACCCTCACACCCGCTGCCATCCCCCCCCCTCACCGCCGCCCCCCCTCTCCTCGTCGCCTCATGGCGCCCCCGCGGCTCACCGCTGCTGCAGGGGTAGCCCGCCTCGCAGCCCTCCAGCGCCGCCAGCAGGCGGCCCAGGTGGCGCACCGTGGGGTTGAAGGCGCGGCCGTACACGTAGCAGCCGCCTGCGTGGGGGGCGGCGGGGAGGAGGGAGGAGGGGGTTTGCGGGGGAGGCAGGGAAGGGGAGGGGAGTATTAGCGGAAGAGCGAAGGGGGGAGGAGGGCTGCCGGGCGGTCGAGTGCGCGCGCGAGTTCGTGCCGCGAGAGGCGGGTGGCGAGAACGCCACCGACGTTCAAATTTGCTAGGGGTCAGCGGTCAGAGTGCTCGCCTAAGACGACGAGTTCAACGGTGTTTAGGCGCAGCGAGAAGTAGCCCAGCGCGCGGAGCTGGGGCAGCGCTAGCGCCACGTATCCCGGTCGCTCGGCCGAGAAACAGGCCCTGGCCCTGGCGGAGGACCCGCAAACGTTGTGCCGTGTGCCAATTTCCAGGTGTATGCAGGTTCTAGCAGGAAAGCTGCTCCCTGAGCCAAACCCTAAAGTTAGAAGACAAACCGCCGAAAACACGCACGGCGCACCTTTATCGGGCGCGCCCGCAAAAATGGCCTCTAGCGTATTTGCATCCAGCACTGTACGCGTAGCGGGGGCAAGCGCGAAAGAGTTGGCATTCAAGCTCAATTTGCGCCAGCTCTCTTGTCTTGCGCACCAGTGAAGGTCGTCGATATCTCCACACTGGCATTCACGCCTCCAAACTCCCCGAACTCCCGTTTCCCGGCGTTCAGCCTATCCAGCGGGTCCAACGTCAAGTCGAGCGTTGCGGACGGTTCCATGGCCTTTCGTGTGCTTGGGCAGCTTTTGCAATGTTTCAGATATGCGTGTTGTGTCCTCAAGGCAGCGAGACTACTGTATTTGTAGCAACACGCACAGCACTACAGGAGGCCTAGACTCGTGCCATCATCGAGGCGGCCAGGCCAAGCATGGATGTAGCCGACAGGGCCCGCTGCCCTCGCCGCGCCTCCCATCCGCCGCCTCCAAATTCCTTCCCAATTGCGGCAGGCCAGAGAATCAGTTTAGGGAGATCAAAATAACTGAGGGGGCGCTTCCGGCGCTCACCGCCCCAAAAGCGTGCAACGCTCATGACAGTTGGTGACCAACCGTTAGTTTGCTGTCGACTGGCGCACCGCGACCCCGCGCTTGCGACCTCCGCAGCGGAAAGTGCTCCGTATCAGACTTCAGCCCCTCTTTACGTTGGGTTCCATCTGCCGGCACCCGGCTGCGTTGTGACACGTACTCCGGCCACGCGTAGAAAGCTGCGCCAGTGCGCACCCACAACCACCTGCCTAAGATGGAACTGATCCCGTAACATAACTACACCAACTAGTCCAAAACGCCACCACTGCATGATCAGCCGGTGAAAGACACGCACCAGCTCATCACAAGCTGCGGTAACTGACGTTTGCGAGCCGAGGCCGTAATAGATAAACAGTTTCGTTCCCACCCGTCGGGCGCCGCCGCCTCCGTGCCATGTTGCGTGCGTTTGTCCGCAGGACCCCCGGGGGGTTCTGAGGAGGTGGGCTACTGCGCGCGGCCGCGGCGCCGGCGCGCCCCCAGCAGCTGCCCGCCGCCCGACGCGGTGCCCGCGTCAGGCTCCGACGCCTCCGGTGCAGGTGCCGCGCCCGGTGCTGCGGGCTCCGACTCCGGCGCTGCCGCCGACGCCGCCGACGCTGCCGCCGGCGCCGACGCGCGCTGCTGCCGCTGCTGCTTCCTCCCGGCTGCCGCAGCCGCCGTCTCCTCGCCAGCTCCCGCTGCCACGACTGCGCCGAGCTCCTTAACCGGGGAGGGCCCGAGCCCTGCCCCGGCGCCCAGAGCCTGCGCCGCCGGCTCCCCACCTCCCGCGTCCTCGTCGCCCTCCCCCTCCTCTGCCTCCTCCCCCTCCCCCTCCTCCCCCTCCTCCCCCCTCCTCTGCCTCCGCCCCCTCCTCCTCCACCCCAACACCCGCCGCCGCCTCCCGCCGCCGCCGCCGCTCCCGCGACACCGCCTCAATCGCCGCCTCCTCCGCCTCCGCCTCCGGCGCCAGCTTGCCATGCTCCTCAATCCACGCCTCCACCGGCCGCCCCAGCATCCGCCGCACCAGATACGCCTCCTCCACCTCCTTGCTGTTGCGCACCCGCATCCACTCCCAGTGCGGCACCGCCACCACGCCGCCGGCGCCCAGTACCGCCGCCAGCTGCCGGTCGCGTATGCACGTGGAGCCGTCGCGGCGCCACGTGTGCGGCGGGTTGGACATGTAGTGGTGCGGCCCGTCCGCCTCCACCGCCAGCCGCCGGCCGCCCGCCAGGCCCACCAGCACGTCCACCCGGAACGTCAGCTCACACACCACGCCCTCCGCCTCCACCGACTGGATGGCGGGCAGCTCCGCGAAGCCGGCCGCCGCCAGGATTGGCGGCACCTGGCCGGCGTCGCCGGCAGCGTCACCGGCGCCGCCGTCGGCGATTTCCGCGGCTGTGCTGGCGCCGGCGGCGGCGCCGCCACCGGCACCTTCAGCGGCTGTGCTGGCGTCTGCGCCCGCGCCAGCGGTCGTGCCCGCCGCCCGCTCCGGCCCGCCCTGCTGCGCCTCCCCCGGCTCGGCGGTCGCCGCGCCGGCCGCTGCGGCCTCCGCCGCCTCCGCGGGGGCCTGCTGCTGCCGCTTCTGCAGCCGCAGCACGGCGGCCGCCACCTGCCTCTGGAAGCGCGAGGGGCTCTCCGCAACCTCCAGCCTCGAAGCCTCCATGGTGGTTCGTGCGGTCTCGTACAGAGAGCCCGCCACACCTGCCTCCCGCCCCAACACCTGAGCCAGCCGCCGCGCCACACTGGCAGTGGCGGCGCCGCCACCACCGGCGGCGCCGCCGGCGCTCTCGATGGAGCTACCGGCGCCGGCCGCGGGGCTGCCGGGCACGCTGCTTGGGGGGGCGGGCGCATCCGCGCCCGCTGCTACAGCCGCGCCGCCCGCTGCTGCAGCCTCGGTGCTCCGCACCCACATCTCCAGCTCCGCCTGCACCTGCCAGATCTGGTTCAGCTCAATGGAATGCCTCCCGCCCCGGCCCCCGCCCCAGCCCCCCTCCCCTTCCCCTTCCCCTTCCCCTTCCCCTTCCCCGCCGCCGCCGCCGGCCTTGCTACTGCCGCGCGCCTCCCAGCGCCGCCGCGCCAGCCGCAGCAGCTCGGTCACCACCTCCGCGTGCCGCGCCAGCACGTCGCGGCCCATCACCGCCAACGCCCACATCGCGTTCACGATCGCCTGCAGGCCCACAAAGCTCTCCGGCCGCGTGCGCGCCTGCTGCAGCACCCGCGCCGCCAGCGCGTCCACCAGCTCCTGCTCGTACAGCCCCAACGACGCCAACGACCACAGCGTGTTCGTACACTCCTGCGTGCGCGCGGAGCGCCTGATCAGGCCCGGCACGTCGTACGCCACGGCGCCGCGCAGCAGCTCGGTCCCGGGCCAGTGCCGCAGCGCGGCCAGCGCCAGCAGCAGGTTGCTCCAGGCCTGGGCGTTGGCGCCCTGCCCGAAGCGAGGGCCCGAGGCCGCCGCCACCACCGCGGCTGCTACAGCCGTGTCGGCGGCGCCCAGGCGCATGAGCGACCACAGCGACGACGCCACCTCCTGCGGCGTGAAGTCGGCGCCCGCGCGCCGCGCCACCGCCGTCACCAGCGCCGCCGCGAACGGCGGCGCCAGCGGCGCCGTCACCGCCGGGCCCAGCCCGGGCCGCTGCCGCTGCCGCTTCGCATCGCTGCGCGCGAGCTGCCGTTGTCGCCTGGTCAAGATCTCGCGGTGGGCGGCGGCCTGCGGGTGCAGGTACACCAGCGACCACAGCGTGTTGTTGAGCTCCTGCGACTTGAAGGCGGCACAGCCGTCCAGCGCCGCGCTGGTCTCGATGCGCCGCCGCGCCTCCGCGATCAGCAGCAGCGCCGGCCGCGCGGCGCGCGCGTCGCCCACCGCGCGCAGCAGCGCCAGGCTGTACAGGCAGTTGGCGAGCATCTGCTCGTTCATGCGGCGGCGGTGGATGGCCAGCCAGTCCAGCAGCGGCAGTAGCAGCTGTCGCTCTATGGCGCCCAGCTTGCCGCAGCCGTACACCAGCTGCGCCAGGTGCAGCGGCGGCGTGGCCCACTTGGGGCCCAGGCCGTCGCCGTAAAAGGCGGCGTCAGGCACGCGGCCCGCCGCCAGCGCCGCCGCCGCCGCCGCCGCCGCGCCCTCCCGCCGCGCCGGCGGCTCCGCGCTGGCGCTGTCTGCCTCGGCGGCGGCGCTGTCACCTAGGCCGCGGGCGTACCGGGCCAGCTCCGCGTTTAGCTGTCCCGCCAGCCAGCCCTGCACCGCCGCCATGTCCGCCGGCCTCGGCGCGAAGCCGTGCTCGGTCCGCAGCCGGCCCGCGGCGTACACCACCCGCGCCACCTTCGCAAATTCCGGCGGCCCGTCGCCGCTGCCGCCGCCACCGCCGCCGGACGTGGACGCCGCGACGGCAGCGATCAGGTGCGACGCCAGCTTGTGGCCTGCGGGGCCGGAGGCGAGGCCCGGCAGGCGGGTGAGCGACAGCAGCACCGTCGAGGCCACCTCCAGCGGCACGGCCGCCGCCGGCGTCGAGAGCAGCGCGGCGGCGCTGAGCGCGGCGGCGGCGCGCGTGGCGGCGGCGGCGGTCACGGGCGGCGGCGCCCCGGTGAGGCCGTACCAGAACCCGGTATGATCACGCAGCCGCGCCACGCTGAGGATGGCCGGCGGCGACCCCTGCTGCTGTCGCTGTCGCTGGGGCGGGCGGGCGCCGCCTTGCCCCGCCGGCGGCGGCGCCGCCGCCGCCGCCGCCGCCGCGGGCGCGGGCTCCGCCAGCCGCAGCATGACCGCCGCCGCAATGTCGCCGCGCGCGGCCGCCGCCGCCACCGGCTCGCCGCCGCCGGCGGCCGCCCTCGAGGCCGGGCCCGGCGGCCCCGGCCCCAGCCGCTCCGCCGCCGCCGCCACCTCGGCGGGCGGCAGCCAGCAGCCCATGTTGGTCATGGTCACCAGCGGGCTCAGCAGCGGCAGCGCCGTGTCCACCTGCGGCAGCAGGCGGCCGTAGGCGGCCAGCAGCGCCGCCAGCGCCGTGCGCAGCTCGCCGCCGTTGGGGCCGCGCAGATGCGGCCCCCAGCCCTGTTGTAGGCGTGCGTGCGTGAGTGCGTGCGTGTGTGCGTGGGAGGTAGGGGGTGCTCATTCCGGTCCTTGAACAACTAGGGGATTGCCGGGAAGATTAGGTGCTGTGAGGCGTGGCGCGGCAATGGAGGCGCGGCTTCCGGGCTTTGGACAGGGAAGGACGTGTGCAATGCGAGAGAGTGCGCTAGCGAAACCGACACTCACATATACGATCTGTATGTTCTGTTCTGTGTGCTGTCTGCCTTAAACGACACTCACCCTGCCGGCGCTGAACAGCGCTTCACCCAGCGCTTGGCGCGACATGCGGCCCGCGTCGCGCTGCAAGCCCAGCGCCACCTGCAGCAGCCCCCGCGGCCCGCCACCCCCGCCAGCCGGCGCACTTCTGCTGCTGCTGCTGCCGCTGCTGCCGTCGCCGGGCCTACCGCCGCGACTGACGGCGTCGCTGTCAGCGCCGCTGCTGCTGCTGCTACTGCTGCGGCGGCGCCGGCGGTAGGGGGCCGGTCCGGTCGCAAACGCCCGGGCCAGGGGCGGCAGTAGCAGCAGCGGCAGCAGCGCAGGAGCGGGCAGTGACTGCACTGCTGATGGCGGGAGCCAAACGGCGGTACTGGTGGACTGGCCGGAGGCGCCTGCCGCCAGCCCGGTGCTACTGCCGCCGCCGCCGTTGCAACTGCTGCTGCTGCTGCCCCTCGCTGACAGTGACTGGAAAAGGCGTATCAATGCCCCGGTCCCGCCGTATACACGGTTGTGCTGGGATGCCGCTGTAGCGCCTAGAAGTGCGGGCCCGGGGGCATGTGCCACAGCAGCAGCGGCAGCAGCAGCACCTGACGCGGGTAGTCCGTTGTGCGCGCCAACGGCAGCGCCGGCGCGGCTCCCAGCCACCTCCTCGGCGGCGGCGGCGATTGCATGCTTGCTGCTATTGCTCGCTTGCTGTTGCAGCAGGCCAGGGCTGCTGGCCGCTGCGCTGGCACCGCCCTGACGGGCACCGGCGGCGCCGGTGGACCACCACTGCCAGAAGGTCCCACCGGGCCCGCTCAGGGACTGGCGCACGAAGCCCGGGATCATCCTCGGGGCCACTGACTGGTCCTGAGCTTATAATGCACTAATTACGCAACATAGGGCTCGTCCGGCAGTTTGATGGCGCCAGTTCGGGTTTAATCGCGATGGGCTTGCACGCGGTGTGTGCTTGTTCAAGCCGGCCAATTGTAGAAGCATGAGTTGCACACCTAATAAATTGTTTGTTCATTCACTGAGGAGAGAGGAGTGCAGTCAGCGGGCAATTGGGCCGCAGTCGCGATGGGGCCAATTTCCTTGCTGCAACTCCCTTGATATATTTTGCCATACTGATAAGTTAGGTTACAAAGAACTAAAGTTGAAGCGTTTGGCGAACCTGGGGACGTTGCACCTAATACGGTCGCCGCGTCCATCGGAAACTTGCAGCCTCTTTTTGAGCTCTACAAAGATGTCGACCGGGATGCAACTTCGAAATGGCCATGTTGTAGGGCAGAACATCCTGCCGGTGCAAAGTCGGCCGGCCTTTGAGGAGGGCGTCCGGCTCATTTTCGCGAAGTGGACGGCGCTGGCGCTCGCAGTGGAGAACCAGTGGGGTGGTGGAAATAGCCAGGAGAAAGCAGAGGGTCTGTTCCAGGACTGCCTGGACTGGTTCTACAAGAAGCGAGGTGAGGTCGGGAAGCCAAAGCGACGGCGGCCGCCCTTTCAACGCCCCGGGTGCGGCGGCGGGGGCGACCCACTTAGCGGTGGGACACAGTGGGGGCAGGGCTGGAAGGGAGGAGCCCGAAGGCGGGTGGGTCAGTGCGCTGGGGACCCATTTGGGGGGATCCCGGTGTGTTTCGGCACGCGTGCGCGCCGGAAGGCGCAGTGGGGCCTGAACAGCGGCACATGCCCGACAGCTGGCCGCCCCCAGCGACCCCTCGGTCCCCGCACCATCATGCTATCTATATTTCCAGTGGAAGCTGTCCGAACACGCACGCATCAATCCCAGCACAACGTACCGGCAGCGCGTGCGTGTGTGGAGGCTCCCGCGCGCGATGGCTGTGTGCACGGGGCAGCCCCACCAGCCCCACAGCAAGCGTGGGCCACCTCACCCCAACCCTGCACCCGCCCACCCCGAACCCAACCTCCCGCCCCTCCCCTCACCCAACCCACCCACCCACGCACCCAACCCCAAACCCCCAACTCCTCACCCCCCACCCCCCACCCCACCACCACCACCCAACCCCAAACCCCCACCCACCCTTCCCCTACTTCCAGAGCACTGGGCGGACGAGCTGGAGGAGGAGCTGGACGACGCGCTGCTGCAGGACTTCCACGTGGAGGCGGAGGACGGCAGCCCCAAGCTGGTAGGGGGGATCGGGTGGGGGTGGGGGTGGGAGGGTGGATGGGGGGGCGGCAGGGGGGGCGACTGCGGGAGGGGGAGCCGTGGGTGGGCGGTTGAGGGAGGGAGACGGTGATAGAGGGAGACGGTGATAGAGGGAGAGAGGGAGAGTGGGCGAGTGGACAGGGGGACGCCCGACGCCGACGTTCACGGGCGCGCCTGGGGGGATGGGGCCGCCGGCGACCGCGCGGCCGCGGCTTTGGCGTTTGGGGCTTTGTGCACAAAGGCATGAAGGCATAAAGCATCGCGCTGGGAAAGGCCCGAAGGGACGTAGCGAGGCGCGTAGCCGGCGCCGAGTGGAGGGCGAAGGCTAGGACTTGGTTGGAGGAGGGAAACCGCCGTGTGCAAAGGCCAGACCCAGACCGCCTTTGGCTGCCGCGCTTTCGGCTGCCGCGTCTTGGCTGCCGCGTCTTGGGAGAGCCCGAAAGAACGCGGCGAGGATAGGGCGGCTCTTCCTCTCAAGCATGATCATCCCACAAACACGCCACACCAAACACCCGCCCAAACACACACACCACCCCTTCTGCGGCGCAGATCGCGGAGGGGCTGGTCAAGCTGTACCAAGAGCTGGTGGCGGGCTCCACCGCCTACCTGGACCACTTGCGGGCGATGGCGGCGGCGGGCGCCAAGGCCTGCAAGCGACAAGTGGTGAGCGGGCGGAGGAGGGGGGCGGGGGTGGGATAAGGAGAGGGGGCACTGACTGGGTGGAACTGTAGCCGATCGTAAGGTCTCAATCACAATGCAAAAACGAGAGGAGGAGGAGGCGCCGCTGTGGGGGCAGGGGAGGCCTGCAGGGAAGAGAGGCGCTGAGGGTTTTGGGGGACGTCTGCGGCTGCGGCTGCGGCTGCGGCTGCGGCTGCGGCTGCGGCTGCGGCTGCGGCAGCGGCTGCGGCAGCGGCTGCGGCAGCGGCAGCGGCAGCGGCAGCGGCAGCGGCTGCGGCGGCGGCGGCGGCGGCGGCGGCGGCGGCGGCGGCGGCGGCTGGGGGCTGGGGTGACTGCGCGGTCTGTGGGTTAGGTGGGGTGGGAGTCTGGTGTGTATTTGCCGCCCCACCCCTCCCGCCGTAACCGCTCTACCCCAACCCCCACACACCCCCATTCCAGGTGGACCTGGACGGCACGGTGGTGGCGGAGGAGGACGCCGACGGCATGGAGACCAGCAGCGAGGAGGGCGACGACGACGAGGAGGGCGAGGACGGCGACGGCGACACGGAAATGGGCGGGGAGGCGCCGCGGGGGGTGCCGCTGGAGCCGCCGGCGCCGCGGGTGCCGGTGGTGGATGAGGACGGGTTTACCATGGTGCAGGGCAAGGCGCGGAAGGGGCGGCGGTGAGGCGCTGAGGGGCGGGGGTGTGGTTGCAAGGATGGCGGGGTTGGGGGGCGGCGCGGGGCAGGGCGGGTTGAGCGTGCGGGGATGAGTGTGAGCGTGAGCGTGTGTACGTGTTTTGCGCGGGCGTATTATGCGTGGTTCGTTGATTGATCGATTCTGGTTGGTTGGCTGTGGGAGAGCGGTCGTTGTGTACGCGTCGCTTTTTTGGCGGTGTGTGCTGTACGCGAATGGTGCGCAGGCGGGTTGTTCCTCGGTGGGCAACAGGCACCGCGGGTGCGCCAGGTTCGGCCTGTGCGTCAGCGTGCTGCTGACACCATTGTTGTTGGCTCGGAGCCGGGTGACGATACGGAGCGTGCTTTGGGGAACTGCTTTAGGACGTGCTTGAGGGACGCTCGGCATGAACTAGTGCGGCTGGGGACATGGGTGGCGAGGGGAGCGGCCGGAAGGGGAGGCGCCTGGGGGAGCCACACACGTCACACGGCATGTTCCATGGCATTGCAAGACTTGCTGGGCAGGCAGGCAGTTCAATTTCTCAATGTCATGGCGTAATGTCAAACTTTCGTGCAGAGACCTGGCCCCGTCCAGCGCGCATAAGGGCCCCACGGCCAGGGCCATTGGTATTCACAGGGACACTATAGCACGCAGGATCGTGCACACCGCTTTGCAACCAGCCAACAAAATATGCGTCAATCGCCCACCTTGCGTGTAGCAGTATCTTCACCCAGTATCTACACCCATGGACACGACTCACGGTGGGAACTGGACGAGGCTTGGAGATGTCCAACGGATGTGAAGCTAGAGACTGCACTAGACTTGCGAGAGGCATAGGTAGGGTCCAGCCCTGTCTCGAACAGGGATTGTATAGATGTGCTCTGATACAACTGGCCGGAACACTGGACGTGGTGGTGGCTTTCGGCGCCACCGGCCGTGCCTCATCGTGTCTCATGCGGGCTCCGCCCACATTGCGCCTATTCTGCTTCTAGTCAAACACCTATTCAAATACCTAGTCAAACACCAACTTGGTCCTGTAGTGACGACGCAGGTGACGACGTCTGCCCTCGTTACTACCTCTCAGACAGCACGCGCAATGCCACCGCGCTCTGTCCTCCTTTACAGCCTCCGTCAACCAAAAAAGCCAAGCAACCAGCATAGCTTCCAACAGTGTCGTTCCAATCAGCCTACGGTTCGGCGCCCAGGGAACGGCAGGCCGCGCCGAGCCGGCCCCCTACTCAGCCTTGGCCTTGGCCTGCACACCAGCATCGGCTGTAGCAGCACCTGTAGCACTAGCTGTAGCAGTGTCTGTAGCAGCGGGCGGCGCCGGCGGCACCGGCAGCTCCGTGCCCTCCGGCTCCTCAGCCACCCGGTCCAGCAGCAGCGACCCCAGCGGCCCCGGCCTGACGCCGCGGGCGCTGCTACTGCCGCTACTGCCGCCGCCCTGCGGGCTGCTGCCGCTACTGCCACTGCCGGCGGCGCCACCGCCCTCCAGCAACACGGTGGTATCGTGCGCCGCCGTGCCGCCGCCCAGCGCGTTGATGACGGGCAGCCGGTCGGCGGCTGTAGCCGCAATGGCGACGGCACCACGGGCGCTACTGCCGGCGGCTCCGCCGCCTGCCGCCAGCGCCGCGGCCTGGATGGCAGGGATGGCTGTAGCACCGCCGCCGCCGCCGCCACCGTCGGCTTCTGCAGCCGCCGACGAGGGGGCGGCGTTCCCGGCGTTGAGCAGGGTGTTCAGAAGGTTGAGGCGCACGGCGTTGTGGGCGGCGGCAACGGCGGGGCCCGCGGCGCCGCCACCGCTGCTGCTACTGCCGTCGCCACCGCCAGGGCCGCCGCTGCGGGTGGCGGCTGTTGCGCTGCCGCCGCCGCCGCACACGGTCGGAGAGCCGTTGAATGGCGAGCTCGGGATTCCGCTGATCAGCTCCCTGTCAGCGTGCCGGCAGTGTGCGCGTTTGGCAAAACAGATCTGGGGTGAGCGGGTGATGGTGGCGGATAGTTCCATGCATGTTCGTTCCGTGCAAGCCCGCCTGCTGTATGGGCACACGCTAGCAGAATGGGCAGCCGCAATGAAATAGAGTTGCCCTGCGCTGACTTAGCGCCCCCCCCCTCGCGCCCCCCCACCCCGAGCCAACGCTGCAAACCCTGGCGCCAGCGCCCGCGACTCACGTGGACGTCAGACGGCGGGGCCCGCCCACGCCGCCGCCCCTGCCGCCGCCGTCCAGCACCGCCGCCAGCCCGCCGCCGCCACTGCCGCCGCTGGCGCCGCCGCCCCTCCCGCCACTGCCGCCCACCGCGCCGCCCACCGCGCCCAGGATGCTGCTCGGCGACGAAGCCAGCAGCGAAGATATCGAACCCATCAGCGGGCCCAGGGCGGCGATGCCGCCGCCGCGGCCGCCGGCGGCGGCCGCCGCCGCCGCCAGGGCGGTGGCGGGCGGCAGGGGTATGCGGCCGGGGCCGTCACCCATCATGGACAGGGTGCGGCCCACCACGGGGGTGGCGGGGACCATGGCGCGGACCTGTGTGCGTGCGTGTGTGTGTACGGCGTGGCGTGGCGTGGCGTGCGTTGTGTTGGATGATTGGGAAGGTCGTTGTGGGATGCCTAACGCGGGGGCTGACAACAAGCGGGACTGGCCGAAACCATCGCCGGGTGCGCAGCGATACCTGTATAGCGATACAGCTTGTGCTCTTTTCACACACATGCTCTGCCTGCCACAACTACTACTCACCACCGCCGCGGCCGGGTCCGCCAGCGCGCCGTCCTCTCGCTGTATGCCCAGACCCAGCTCGTCCACCGCCACGATCTGTGGAGGGAGGGGTAGGGTAAGTTGTGTTGTTTACCGTATGTGTGGACACCAGCGCAGTTGGCTGGGGGGAGGGTAGCCACACACGCAGTACACAAACAAACACGTCCCTTTCCCCAAACAAAACCACACACTCCCCAGCCCCCGCACGCCCCCCCCCCAGCACGCCCCCCCCAGCAATCCCCCCACGCCCCCACCTTGAGGCAGAATGCGTCGTGCACGCGCTCCACCACCACCACGTGGTGCCCAGGGCCCACCAGCCCCAGGCGCGAGGCCAGCGCGATGGCCTCCTCCAGCACCTGTGGGGTGTGCGTGTGTAGGGGGGGGGTAGTTTTCTCCAATTCCCAAATCAAAGGGGGGGTAGGGGTGTGTGTAGGGTGCGTGTGTAGGGTGCGTGTGTGCGTGTGCGTGCACAGTTTATTGTGAACGTGAGCACGCGTGTGCGTGTGCGGATGCCGAGCCAAGGTAAACCAAATCATCTAAGGGACGTCAAAGTCAACACACCCTTTAAACCACGTCCCTGCATGTCCTCCCACCCATCCCCCGCCAGCTGCCGCCTGCGCACCTCGTCGCCGCTGGGGCCCGGGGCGGACAGCATGGGCAGCAGCCCGCGGACCTGACAGGTGGGGCGGGCGGGATGTGTTGTAGGGGGGGCGAGGGGGGGGGGTTGTAAACACCAGCCCAATCTAAGGGGGGGCCGGGTATGCAAGTGCGGGCAAGAATTCGTTCACAGGACCGTGCGAAGAGAAGAGGCGACGACACGGCGCCGGTAACGGAGGACTACAGCTAAGGCTGGTCTGCACAACCCACCCCATACCACCCACCCCGCACGCACACGCACGCACGAACACGCACGCCCGCACCATGAGGCACTGGCGCGCGTGGCCGCGGCCCTGCAGCGTCCAGTGCAGGCCGTCGCTGGTGAGGCGCGGCACCACCAGCGTCAGGATGGGCATGGGTGGCCGGTACTTGGCCACGAGCGAGGCCACGCGGCTGGTGTGGGTGTACACCACGATCAGGCTGGCGCGGACCTGCGGGCGTGCATGGGTGGGGGGTGGGGGTGGGGGGTGGGGGTGGGGGGTAGGTGGGGGATACCGGGGGCGGCGGTTATTACGGTAGTCGTGTCCAACTCCCAAATCAAATATTGCGAACCCTCCCCCCCACCGCCTCCCACCCCTGCGCCTGCTCCCGTCCACCTCGCCCTGCTGCCCGTCTAAATGTTTACTATATTTCACCCCCGCACTCCCCCTCCCTGCCCCTTCCCGCCCACCTTCTCCGCCGCGCGCACGGCGCTGCTGGCGATAGACTCGAGCTTGCCCATGTAGGGGCCCGTGGGGCCGCCGCCGTACAGCGTACCTGTGTGCGTGTGCGTGTGTGTGTTTTGCCGACCGCACGCGGTCGGGCACGGCAGTCGAGGGGCCACACGATGATGCTATGCATTTGATGCGGCGCGTGTGTGTGTTGCGTGCGAGCAGCAATCCCAGCACGCTGACCGTGTGGTGGCAGGTCTCGACGGATAGGGCCTTGTCCGCCAAACAGCCACAGGCCCGGACGCAGCTCCAGGTCCTCCTCTCCCACGTGGAAGGTCAGCAGTGTGAACGGCACCGTGCACATGCTGAACAGCAGGTGCCTGGGAAGCTCGAATCGAGCCCTGTATGTGGCTGCGAGGGCTTCACAGGGCTTCGAGCTAGACTTGCACTGCTGTTCAACATTGGCACGGTGCCGTCCACGCCAACCTTCACATCGGAGACGAGGACCTAGAGCTGGAGCTGCGGCCGGGCCAGTGGCTGCTGCCGGATAAGGCCCTGTTCACTGAGACGTACCACACGGTGGGCAGTGTGGTGCACTGCAGTGGATTGTTGGTTTATTTGACGAGTGGGCGCACTGCAGCTGCACAGTGCAGTGCCGCCCAGTGGGATTGAGTGGGAGCCCGAGGGGGGGCCGTGCCATCTCGATCGCCGAGGACATGTGCGAAGGTGTGCGTGACAGTTAAGGAATGAACTACTAAGTGAATTGTTGTGCGGATGTACATAGTTTGCGTTTGTGTTTGTGTTTATGGCTAGCGCATTATTACCGGCCGCTCCTATACCGCACGGCGGGCACGCAGGCAGCAGACGCATGGAGACCCCATTTGCTGGTTTGCAGGGCAGGTGCAATGCAGTTTGTGAGGTGGGGCGGACTGCTGACATCGTGTGGACACACACCAGGGTGGTCCGGATAGGGGTAGGGTGGACAGGACCGGACCGGACAGGACAGGACAGGCGGTCGGTATCGCTGTAAACGAATGTACCGTAATACTTTTGATTGCGGCTGCTGCTGGGTAAACTCGGACCACGCACACACTTGCAGCAACATGCCCCAAAACGCCAGGGACCCAACCGCCCCCAAGCCCCCAAAGCCCCCCAACTCCCCAAGCCCCTCCATCCCCCATCACACACACACCTGTGGTGCTCCTCACACTGGGGCTGGCGCGTCCGGAGGGGGCGTGGCCGTGGCCGTGGGAGTGGCTGTGGTGGCCGTGGTGGCCGCTGTGAGCGTGATGGGGCTCCCTGCCGCGGGAAGAACCGATGGGGGGTGAGGCAGGCATAAATCCCAGCGCGGGATGGCACGTGTGTTTTTACCAACGTACAGCCCCACGTGGTCACCGGCTTAGCTGTGACCATAACCAACCCCGGAGCGGCACAAACCAGGCGTTACAGTACAGTACATTACAGTACAGTACCGTCGCCCGCAACCAGGAGCTGCTCAGCGATTCCGGGAATTCCCCCACGCATGGGCATACATGGCGCCGTTCGGTAGCGGCACCTTCTGCAGACGGTCGCTCCGCGTTGCCGCCGAGTTCTGCTGCTTGGCGACGAGGATGTCGACCGTGATAATCGTCGGCTGATGATCACGGTCGGCGTCCTCGTCGCGAAGCAGCAAAATTCGGCGGCAACGCGGAGCGACCGTCTGCAGAAGGTGCCGCTACCGAACGGCCCCACGCCCGTGGGGGAATTCCCGGAATCGCTCCAGCAGCTCCTGGTTGCGGGACCTGGCACAGGAAAAAGTCATTACTAGACTGTACAGTACAGTAGTGCATGCGCGTGCGCTAGTGGGCACCCGTGTACGCGCACGGCCCCCAGTCTCGTCCAGGAGCGAGGTGATGCCTTTATTTCCCAGCAACATACAGCCGGGGCGCTATCCCCGACCGCGCGTGCAGTGCCCACTTGTGCTCCTTGTGGTTGCTGCCGTACAGGGGGTTGGTGTGCTGGCGGCTGCCGCCTGCGCCGGCGGCGCCGCCGGCGCCGGCGGCGGGGTAGCTGGGGCCGGCTGGCTCGGCGGCGGCGGCGCCGCCGGCGCCGCCGGGGCCGCCGCCGAACCGGTTCATCGCCGCCACTGCCGTATTGATGTCCGCATACGACTGGCTGCGGTTGCTGCCGCCGCTGCCGCCAGCGGTGCCGCCAGCAGCCGTGGCGGCGGCGCCGCCGCCGCCGCCAGCCGCCAGCGGGCTGCCGCCGGAGGCGGAGAGCGACCCGCCGGCGGCGGCGGCGGCGCCGCCAGTACCGCCAGCGGCCGCTATGTCGGGCATGCTGGCGTTGCTGCACGTGCGCGCCGGCGGCCGCGGCGGCAGCGCCGCAAAGCTCACGTGCTGCCCGTTGCCGCCGCCGCCGCCAGTGACCGCCGCCGCCGCCGGCGGCTCCAGCGCCGCCAGCAGGTCCTCCAGGTTCGCAGTGGACACGGACGCCGGAGACAGGCCGCCGGCGCCGTCGGCAGCGGCGCCGCCACCGGGTCCGCCGCCGCTGGGGCTGCCGCCAGCGGCGGCGGCGGCGGCGGCGCCGCCGCCGCCGCCGCCGCCGCCGCCGCCGCCGCCGCCAGGGATGTGGGTCATGCTGCCCAGCGGCGTGAGGCCGCCCACGTCGCCGTAGCCGCCGCCGCCGCCGCCGCCCAGGCCGGCCAGGCCGGCGCCGATGCTGTTGCTCATGTGGTTCGTGTGCTGCGTGTGCATTCGCATGTGTGTGGATGGGAACAGGCAAGGCGGCATGAGCGGGACGGCCGCGGCAGTGACGATGCCGACCACAGCAGAACGCCGCCGCCGCTGGCATCTCATGCGGTCCACCTTCCAGTCAACCCACTCACAACCCACAAGCCCACACACAAACCCACTCACTACCCCGCCGCACCATGCCGCCGCCGCCCACGCCGAAGCCGCTGGTCAGCATGAATATGTCGGTGGCGGCGTCGTCGTCGTCCAGCGTCAGCCCGCCGCCGTATACGCCGCCGCCGGGGCCCCAGCCGCCGCCGCCGTACATGAGCGAGGGCGCGATGCCGCCGTACACTGAGCCGCCGCCGCCTCCGCCGCCGCCGTACAGGCCGCCGCCGGCGGTCAGGGACTCGCGCAGCTCCTGGGCGTCCACCGCGGCCTGCATGTGCGTGTGCGTGTGTGCAGTTAGTGTGTGAGATAGGTGTGACTTGTTCAGGGATGGAGAGGACACCCCCGTACATCAGCCGACACGGCACCCAGCGCACCCAGCAGCAGCACCCACCACCCATGCACCCAGCCGCACCCACCCAGCCGCCCGCACCTGCATGAGCCACTCGAAGTGGTGCCGGAAGTCGAACACCTTCTCCGCCTGCCGCGCGATGGACACCAGTGTGCGCACCGTGGCCACCTGGGGGCGTGGTATGTGGGGGTGTGGTTGGGGCGGGGGAAGGCGTGTGCATGGGTGGGGGTTTGGGTGGGGGTGGGTGGGGAGGCGTGTGCATGGGTGGGTGGGAGTGAGGGGTGGGGTTTGGCACGCCCCCACGCACGCGCGCATCAACCACAGCCGGCAGCAGCCACACAACAAACGTAACAGCCCACATCCGTCGTCACGAGCGAGCTTCATGAGCGCCTACTCGCACTGGCGGTTGAAAATTGAAGTGAGGAACACGGCGAGCACACGTGCACTTTGCACATCCACACCCACACCACACCCACACCACACCACACCACACACTCCGCCACCCACCGGCCACTTGCCCCTCAGCGTCTCCGCGCCCAGGAACAGCGCATCCGCGCCGTCCAGCACCGCGTTGGCCACGTCTGGCGGTTTGGGCGGGCGGTTTGGGCGGTTGGTTGGTTGGTTGTGGGCGGTGGGTTGGTTTCGGGCATTT
Organism: Chlamydomonas incerta; assembly: GCA_016834605.1. Taxonomy (NCBI): domain Eukaryota; kingdom Viridiplantae; phylum Chlorophyta; class Chlorophyceae; order Chlamydomonadales; family Chlamydomonadaceae; genus Chlamydomonas; species Chlamydomonas incerta. The sequence continues at coordinate 4,963,521 of JAEHOC010000001.1, read as the reverse complement.
TGGTTGAGGCGGTTATTCGAGGGAGGCAGATGCGCAGTTGGTTGGCGCGGGTGGTTGTGGAAGAGAGATCCGGATCCTCCCCGCCCCCCACCTTACTCGCCGCCCCACCCGCCGTCCCACCCCCTCCTCCTACCTCCTTTCTGAGCCCCACCCACCACCCCTACCCCCACTCAACCCCACCCCCACCTGTGGCCTCGGCGCGCGTGGGCCGCGGCTGCTCTATCATGGAGTCGAGCACGCGCGTCACCACCACCGGCTTGCCCACCAGGTTGCAGGCCGAGATGAGCGACTTCTGGATCAGAGCCACCTGGCAGAGGAGGTGGGGTGGTAGTGGGGTGGGTGGAGTTGGGGGTTTGGGGTGTGTGTGGGGGGTTGGGGGGTGGGGGTGGAAGGGTGGGGGAAGGAAGGCGGGGGGTTCAGGCAAGGCAGGGCGGGCACCCAGGGGGACTGCATGGGGGGACTGCATGCCTCCCAAACCCCAATAGACCCCCATTCATCACGCGCCTTCTCCGGCAGGCAGTCCAGACCCAGCAGGCCGCGGGAGATGGTGATGCCGTCGGCCGCCTCCAGGATGCCCTGGGGGATGGCGATTTGGGGGAGGGGGCGTGGTGGGATGTGTGTGGTGTGGCTTGGTGTGATAGGGGGATGGGTGGGTGCAGGAGGTGGGGCGCAGCCTTACTTGCAATGGATGGGGCTGGATTGACAATGCCGGCCACAACCCCTGCCCCCTGCCTCACCCCCGCACCCCGTCCCCCTCACTCCGCGCCCCCACTCCCTGTCCCCTGCTGCATATGTCGGGTCGGTTTAGCTCGGGTTGGTATCCACAAGCCCCCAACCCCACAAGCCCCCAACCCCAACCCCCAACCCGCACCCCAAGTCCCAAACCCTCCCCTCTAATGGTTGATTTGGGAAATCACCAACTACCCCCAACCCCCCAGCCCTCACCCCCAACCCCCCCCCCCAGCCCCCACCGCCACCCTCACCCGGAAGTTGAACAGCGCCTGCCGCGTCTCCACCTTGGCCACCAGCCCGCACGCCGCCAGCGCCGGCACGCTCTCGGCGAAGGCGCGCACCTCGCGCACGTCGGCGCCGCAGCGGCAGTAGCTGATGCAAATGAAGTCGATCTGGGGGGGTGATGTGGGTGGGTGGAGCAGGTGGGGGGATGGGGCGGGTTGGGGGTTGGGGGGTGGGGGAGTGGTGATGAATACCAGCCCAATCAATGGGTGCAGCGGTGCGGGGTGAGGGTTGTGGCAAGCGGGGCGCGCTCGGCGCGGCATGGCATGGCATGGCATGGCACATTGGCACGCACAGTCCCCTCCACACAGCCCCCCCCCCCACACACACACCACACACACACACGCGCGCACACACCCACACACACCACCCACACCCACCCACTACACCCCACATTACCAACACCCCACACCCCGCCCCACACATTATTCACCCATTCACGCACCTCGAAGCCGCAGTCCGCCAGCTCCTTGAGCGCCACTCGGTCGTACTGGGTCAGCACCGGCAGGTCCGACTGCAGGCAGGTCAGCTCGGCGGCGGACCTGCAGGCAGGGGGGGGTTAGGGGGTAGTTATTTCAGGCAGGGGGTGGGGGCGGCAAAGATGTTTGGGAAACGGGGTGGGAGGTGGGGTTGTGCATACCAGCCCAAGCCAAACCAAGGGTTGGGGGTGGGGGGTAGCCGTCCATGTGGCGGTGGTTTGCACACAACGGGGTTGGGTTTTGGGGTGGGGGGTGGGGGTGGGGGTGGGGGTCAAGGAGGACTAGAAGCAGGACAAGAAGGATCAAGGAGAAAGGATGAGAAGAATTAGGCGGCCAAGCCCCGCGTCTCTGAGTACACTTGAGGTCTGAGAGAGAGATTTTCTGCCTGTGCCCCTCTCCCAGACCTAAGCCGCACCCAGAGGTGTATGGATTGGCCGCTCAGTCCTTCTTGTCCTCCTCCTTGCCCCTTCCCCTGCTCCATGCCGGTCCCTAACGCCCCCCACGTACTGCCCGCTCCCCCACCGGTCCCCCGCCCCACCGCCCGCTCCTCCCTCCCCTCCTCCCCTCCCCTCCCCTCCACTCCCCCTCCCCCCATCGCTCCCCCCTTCCCCCCCATCCCACGCCCCTGCCCACCGCTCCAGGTTGAACACGGTGAGCAGGCCGTGCAGCTCGGCGTCGTTTAGCGCCACACACACCACGTCGCCCGCGTCCTCGTGCACCTGGGGGGGGTATAAATTGTGTGGTGGTGTGTGGAGGTGTGTGTGGTGGGGATGGTGGGTGGTGTGTGGGGGTGGGCGTTGTAAACACCAGCCCTATCTAAACCAAGCTAAACTAGACAAGGGGGGTTGTATGTTCCCGAGGTTTCCAAGCAGGGGGCGGGGTGGTGGGTGGGACTTTGGCAGGTCACAGGCAACTGCAATAGGGGGCGGCAAATCCTAGTAATGCATAGTGCTGACGCAGCAGCCGCGGATAGATGTCTGCACGCGTTCGTCAACAGGGACTGGCGTGCACACACACTCCGGCGAACTACTGCGCTCCCCCGCAGATAAGGTGATTACTGGTCCTGGTTCCCCTGCTGCAGGGGGGTTTCAGGGGCGCACTTCGTGGTGCGGTACGTCGGGCCCTTCACTTGGTGAAGCGCCGGCACCAGGCACGGACCCGCGTACCGCGCCAGGGAGTGCGACCCCGAAACTCCCCTGCAGCAGGGGGAACAGGACCAACCTCCTTACTTGCCGGGGGGCGCGGTTCGCCGAGTCGCTCTCATCGTGTGCTGTGCCAGCACCCGCATGGTGCGTGCCGGAGGGTGCGTGGCGGTTGCGGAGCAAAGGGCATGCAAGGTTTGCAACCTGATCGGCATGAATCCCGGTCGTCGAACGACCATCGCCCCCACCCCTTAGCATCATGCAGCCAACGCATTGCCCCCACCGCCCCCACAGCCGGCCAGCCCCAGCAGCCCCAGGACCCCCGCCCCCGCCGCCGGCAGGGCCCGCTGCGTTTGCGACGGTCCACGTGTGTCGGGTGGCGGCACGGCGCCAGCGGGGCTGTCAATCGTCGCAGGCGGCGGGTGGGGGCAATCCATCACAGCCGGAACACGACGATCGTCGACAGCCCTGCCGGCGCCGTGCCGCCATCCGCATGACCGACCCATGTGGATGGCAGCGGTGGCGGCGGGCGCTGCCGGCTGCGGGGGCTGAATGGATGGCGGTGGAGTTAACACAAGCCCAAGCTAAACCAAGCGAAGGGGAGGCACATTACTCTCCCTGTTCCGCAATACCGACGACGCCGCGCCGCCGCATCTGTTTTGAAATCCTAATCATGCACAGTGCACCTGTTCCGCAATCCTAGTAATGCGGATGTCTAGGCGTTAGCCAACATCAATGGGCTGTTGGTGGTGCTGGCACACACTCCGGCGAACTACTGCGCTCCCCGGCAGATAAGGAGATCACTGGTCCTGGTCCCCCTGCTAGTGGGTTTCGGGGGCGCACTCCCTGGCGCGGTACGCGGGTCCGTGCCTGGTGACGGCGCTTCACCAAGCAGGAGCCCGACGTAACGCACCACGAAGTGCGCCCCCTGAAACCCACTAGCAGGGGGACCAGGACCAACCTCCTTACTTGCCGGGGGGGGGGCGGTTCGCCGAGTCGCTCGCATCGTGTGCTGTGTCAGCACCCGCATGGTAGGTGCCGGAAGCTGGCGGTGGGGAGCAGGGGCATGCAAGTAAGGTTTGCAACCTGCTCGGCATCCGGGTCGTCGACCACCCCCCACCCCCCCTGAGCTACATGCAGCCAACGCATTGCCCCCTCAGCCCCCACAGCCGGCCAGCCCCAGCAGCCCCCAGCCCCCGCCGCCGGCAGGGCCCGCTGCGTTTGCGACCATCCACGTGTGTCGGGTGGCGGCACGGCGCCGGCGGGGCTGTCGACAATCGCCGCAGGCGGCGGGTGGGGGCAATCCATCACAGCCGGAATGCGACGATCGTCGACAGCCCTGCCGGCGCCGTGCCGCCATCCGCATGTGCGACCCATGTGGACGGTAGCGAACGCAGCGGGCGCTGCCGGCTGCGGGGGCTGCCGGCTACGGGGGCTGGGGCTACGGGGGCTGTATAATGGCGGGTGAGTACCAGGGGGGGGGGGAGTGAACCCAGCCCATGCTAAACCCGCCGAACTACGGTATGCAGGGGACAGGCAAAGTTGCAGTAGCCAGTAGGGGAGTGGTGGCGTGCGGTGGTGGTGCTCGGCAGGTGCTGCTACACAACCAGAGCCTGGGTAATCTAATAACGTTATAATGGCGTCTTGCAATATTTGCATTCATTAGGGGGACTGGTGCGGGCAAGGACCAGCGCAAGGGGGCCCAAGAAACGGTGGCTGGGTGGGGCCGGGCGGGGCGGGCGGGCGGGCGGGCAGGGCAGGCACGCCAAGGGGGACCAGGGGCGCCCAAAACCCTACGCGCACACACACGCACACGCGCACGCACACCCCGCACGCACACGCACACGCGCACCCCGCACGCGCACGCGCACTCCCCCCCCCAACCCGCCCCCACACCCCGCCCCCACACCCCACCCCAACACCAGCACCGCCCCAACCCGCTCCCCCCCCCGCCCCCACCTGCTCCACGCGCAGGTACAGGGACGCCATCTCGGGCGCGCCGCACGCCATGTAGCGCCCGATGTAGCTGCGCGGGGGGGGGCAGGGGGGTGATGATGGCCAGGGGTGGTGGTGGCGCGGAGGTAAGAGGGGGTTTGTTGGTGGACACGGACTTTGGCTGGAGGGCCGCACAGCGGAGGTTGCCATGCTTGTGCGTTTGAACGTGCAGTGCGGTATGGTTGGCAACCCAAGGCACACAACGGCCGCAAACGGACAGCACGCCATTCCCACGCTCCTCCCCTCCACTTCCCCTCCCCTCCCCTCCCCTACCTCCCCTCCCCCACACACCCACACACCCCTGTCTAGCTTTGCTTGGTTTAGCTTGGGCTGGTATTCACAACCCCCACACATCCCCACACACCGCCACCCACACGATGTCGCCCGGCTGCACCAGGCTGGGGAACTTGGGGTAGGTGATGGGCAGCAGCGCGGGCGTGGCGGCGGCGTCGGTGCGCGTGGTGATGGTGACGCCGCTGCCCGCCGCCACCGTGAAGGGCGACTCGTGCTGCGGCCAGCCCTGTGTGTGCGCAGCGGGTGCGTGGGGGATCGGGGGTGCGGGGGTTAGGGTGGCGTGGCGTGGTGGGTGTAGCTCCATCCGGGTCAGGGTGTGGCGTGGCTTGCACGCGGCTTCGTGCCTAGGCGCGCCGTCCCGCCCCACCCCCGCGCGGGCATCATCCCTAAAACCACCCCACGCCGGCCCCACCCCATCCCATCCCACCCCCACTCACGTCCGGCCCCAGCGCGAAGGGCCGCCGGATGAGCATCTCCCGCCCCAGCGTGTCCACCTGAGGCGGGCGGGCGGCGTGCAGCGAGCAAGGCGGGCGAGGCAGCCGGGCACATCCTTTCACTGCGCTGCGCACCACATACATCACATCAAATGCACACGTAAACCAAAATCACATCGCTTCACACCACTCCGCTCCAGCACAGGGAATGAAGCAAGCAACCAACCAAGCGCGCACGGCGCTGCCTGCAGCCGCCGCCGCGCAGCCGCCGCCCGGCTCACCATGACGGCGCACATGCGGCGCACGCGCTTCATGGCGGCGTTGAGGTTGGTCAGCGAGCGCTTGTGGTAGTCCAGCGGGCCTGGGGGGGGTGAAAGGCGGCGTGTGTGTGGGTAGGGTGGGATGGGGTGGGTGGGAGCACAGCAGCACACCCTGGCGATGACCGAAGCTAATTAGCTTAGCTTGGGCTGGTTTTCACACCACCACCACCCCTCCTGCCCCCCCTGCCGCCTCCCCACCCCCCCTGCACCCCTTGCCCCCCATCCCACCCCCTCCTGTCCCCCCCCACCCCACCCCACCCCAGGTGAGGTCCACTCGCGCCACCGTCATGCCTGCCTCCAACAGCTCCGCCAGCGTGTCCACGTCGGAGCAGGAGGGGCCCAGCGTGGCAACCACCTAAAGGGCAGGGTGGGTGGGAAGGGGAGAGAGGCAGGGGGGGAAGGGGAAGGTGGGAGAGAGGTTATGAGCAGCCCCGGGTGAAGGGGGATGGGTGGGCAGCGACTGGCTGCAATGCGCGGGAGGAGCCGCCAAGGGGGTGCGCGCAAGAGCTCGTTGCCGCGCCGGCGGCGGCAGCGCGGCACACCACAACCGCCGCCTGCGCTTTACGCACATGGCCCACGCCAACCCCTCACTACCCACCCCCATCCCAGTTCCATCAGCAGCAACTTGCCGCACCCACACCCACACCCACGCCCCCCCTCCCGCTCCTCCCCCCACCGCCCCCCCCACCGCCCCCCCACACCGCCCCCCCCCCCACCGCACCTTGCTGGCCACGAAGCAGCCCTCCGCGGGGTCGGCGGGCTGCAGTATGCCGCGCATGTCCAGGTCCGCGAAGAAGTGCGGCCGCGCCTTGGCGCGGTAGTGCCGGCTGCCGCCGCCCGCCGAGCCGCGCATGCTGCCGAGTAAGGCTGCGCTGCTGGCGAGCAAGTGCACCGGACCCAGACCGGCGTTACTCTGCTAGCGAGCTGGCTACTCTGCTACCCTGCTGCGATGTGTGCGCTGCGGGACTGAGCGGAACTGAGCGTGTCGGGGGAGGGTTACGGAGTTCTGTCCTGTAAGATCGCCTGCTAACGCGGCCGCTGCCTCGCGAGGGCCGCACCTATCTTAACGCAGCGTCGCGCAGGCGCACACGGGTTGCCTGCGGCAGCGGCGACAGCAGCGGTTCAGACTCAGTGCGTGTTTGTGCGGTTCAGACTCAGTGCGTGTTTGTGCGATTTGTGCGGTTTAGACTCAGTGCGTGTTTGTGCACCCAGCAGCGTCACGGGCATGCGCATTACGGGCCTGCGGCGTCGGTAGCGGTGCAGCTTGAGGGACCGCGCGCGCGGCAAGGGGCAAAGCAGCAGCGGCGGCTCCGAGACTCACCCGTCGCGGAGTCCCGGGCCTTGCTCCGGCTGGCTTGCCGCCCACTTGGCCGTGTGTATAGTTCTGGCTCAACTTCGGCAGGGCGGCTATTCTGAGTGAGAGGAACCGTTCAAGCAAAGCACCGCGACGCAACCGGGCCTTAAATGCGAAGAACTTTTCAATCGACGCGCATTGCGATTCGATCTGCCGGCGCCAGTCCCCTCCTTCCAAAACAGCCATGTCCTCAAATGGCCTCCATTCCCGCTTCCTCCGCCACAGCAAAGCAACTGCGCAAACCGCGCGAAAGTTCGCCACCGCCCCGGACCCACGGGCCCTCCACTCCGTGTGCGTCCGACCCCCTGCCTTCCCCTCGCCTTCCCGCGCAGCTCCCTCCCACTTGACCGGTGCAAGCCGCAGTCAAATGCAGTTGCCCAGCCTCAATCACACATTGACAACAGTTCACAATTATACGGTATGTATGAAGCCACTTATTTATGAAGGCCGCGCCGTCTTAATCTACCGGGAAGGCACGGGCACGCCGTGCGGTGCTACGTACCGCCGTGCAACCACCCACCCATGCATGCACCTCCGCAATGGGTACCAAGCGCAAGCAGGTGAGAATATCATGCGCGTCTGTGTGTCGCGTGTGTGTGTCATGGAGGCACTCCCGCCTCATCATACCCAAATTCATGAGTTCCGCACTTTCGCGGATCCGGCCTTGTGCAAGCATGCGCGACACTGTGAAGCACACAGTTTCACGCACCCGCGCCCACACGTCCGCACGCCCCCTACCTCGACCCTGAGCCATCAGCGCCCATCCCACGAAGACCGGTGCGCCTCACGCCAGGCCGCCCAAACCCTAACTGCGGCGGCGCGGCTTCAACCCACCCCTCCACCCCTCCACCGGTGCCAGCTCCCAGCCGCACACTGTGGCCCCTCACCTTCGTTCATTCGACCCATGCAGCTGGGCCGCACTGCCTCCACACCGCCGGTCGGCGCGGCCGCCGCTTCCTCCGCAGCCCCCTGTGTCCCCAACCGCCGCGGCCAGCCGGTGCGCCTCCTCTCCCCACCCGCACCCAATCCCCTCTCGCCCGGTCCGCCCGTGGCGCTCCTCTCCCCGCAGCTCCACCCCTTGCCCCGGCCGCCAGCCGGGCGTGCCGCCAGCCGGCCGCGAGCCCGCTGCCAGCGCCCCTGCGCCCCCCGGCCCCTCAGCAGCAGGCGGGGGTGCCGGGCTCGTAGTCAACCACAGGCCACTTGGCGTCCTGTGGCACACAAGCGCACACGCGCACGTTCGTGAGTGCAGGTGCGTGGCAAGACGGTTGAGGCTGGGGGAAGTTGAGCTGCTGCACTGCCAGAGCTACCGAATCCGGCCACCGGCTGAGGACAAGTGCGCCACGCCGTGCGGTCCCGTGCCCAACCCGACCTGGGCTGGCCTGGGCGCTGATTGCACCAGCGCCTCCTGTCGGCTCCCCCAATCCCTGCGCCCGCATCACCGCCCCGCCAGCCCCCCCCACCCACGCACCCAGCCATGCACCCACCCCGGGCCCCGCCCCGCCCCCACCCGCACCTTGCACGTCCAGTCCTCGTCCTCGTCCGCGTTGGTGATCTCCGGCCAGAACTCGTCCGGCACCTGGCGCCACTGCTGGCACAGGCTGCACTGCACCCACTGGTCGGTGCCGTCCGCCTCGTCGTCGTCGTCGTCATCGTGCCGCGCCGCCGCCGCCTTGGCGCGCGCCGCCGCCGCGGCGCCGCCACCGCGCCCGCGCCCACCGCCGCCTGGCCAGGGAGACAAGGGATCCGGAGGGGGGCTCAGCAACATGCGCGTTTGTAAGCCCATTTGTGGGCCTCCAGAAGCCAGCCGTCCGCAGGCCCTAACCCCTCCCTTACACACCGTGCCAACAAAGCATCCCCATCCCGCACCCTGGCGCCCTGCTGAGCAGCGCCCCTAACAAGGGCCCACACGAGCCAGGAGCACTCATCCCCAGCACACCCAGCAGCCCCCGGGCCTGTCCACTGCCAACCCAGCCGCCACGCCCGTGAGCCTACCCTGGTGGTGGTGGTGGTGCCCCCCACGGCCGCCGCCACCCGCCGCTGGCGCCGCCGCCGAGCCGCGGCCGATGGGCACCTTCGTGGCCGAGGTGCGCTGCGCCTCCATGATCGCCAGCAGCTGCTCCTTGGTCAGTTGCCCGTCCGCGGCCTGCGCCCCAGGCGACCACAGGCCACCGGCTTACCAAGATGAGTGACGTGACTACACAACTATGGTGGTAGCCCCGGCGCCAGGCCGGTTGGGCGGTGCAGTACATGCTAGGAAGGGCCCTGGTCTGATCTGTACCCTGTGCCGCACTTCCGGCCGCGCAACCATGCCGTGCTGCTGGCGTTGGCGCCGCCTCTCCTGACTGTTGTGCCCTTTGGATGGCATTCGCCGCATGCCCACCCCGATCTTGCTATCGTACTCTGGACGCCAGCGAACCCGTGTGCCCACGCCTGTCCCACGGACTGCTCCCCGCCGCCGTGCACACATGTCTGCCGCACCTTTGCAGCCCTGCAGGCATGCAAACACGGGGGAGCAGAGGTCTAGTCATTTGAGAACAACACAGGTGAGGTGCAACCCCCGGCCTGGGCCAAGGGCCAAGGACTCTAGGGGGTGAAGCGACTGGAGAGGCGACGCCAGGCACCGAGCCCTCGCCGAGCCTTTGCCCCACGAGAACGCCCCCCTGTGCAGACTCACTTTGCCTGCGCTTGAGCTTGCGCTTGTGCTGCTGCCAACACTTGTGCCTGCGTGCATACCGCCGTGTGCGAAAACAGAAGTCAGCATGCGTGTTTACCAGTTCCAACACCGGAGTCAACGCCCACCCAGCCCGAACCAGCCTACCTGTTCAGCCTTGTACTTTTGATACAACTCCGCTAGGGCATCTGCGCAGGCCAGGAGCGGGCAGTTCAATTGCAAGTCCGAACGGCGACGAAGGAGACGGCCAAGCGTGCGGCGCTCACCTGGGGCAATGTGCTCTCCTTTTCGCCGCTCGGTGTGGCTAACGCCGCTGATAAAGAGGGGCTCTGTCGCCATCGCGCTGATTCTGAACCGCGGCACCAACGGTCCCTCCACGGCCAGCTCACACGCGTCCTAATAGTCGTTCTTTAACTAGCCCAGGGCTCGGTGCTGGTACTCACGACGCCGCGTTGACCGGTATCGGTTCGAGAAGGTCAAGACTCGTCAAAATTGGCCCGAAATATGTTTATTGTTGCAGGAGCGATGATATATTTGCCATTTGCTTTGCGGGGCAAGAGTGGTGGTATGGGTCCGGCTCGATCAAAATCGGCTCGCTTCTGCACAGGAGTTGTTAGCCCAGGAGAGGGCATAATTTCCATTAGTATTCCAAATACCAAACTGCCGGCGGCCTCCAGCTGGCACGGGAACGGCGCTCGCTGCGGCCAGCGGCGCGGGTGGCCGGAGTCGCCCCTTAGTCGCCCCCCCCCCCGCCCCCAAGTCGCTGGAGCTCGCCGCGAGTCCTTCACCTCTCCCGCACACGTATCGTGCATGCATCACTCTGCATTCTTCTTCCACCCGCCCTTGCAGCCACCCCGTAAAGCATACACGCGCTCAGGCCCTGCCGCGCGGCTCAGGCACTAGCCCCCCGTCGCCAACCGCCTCGGCCTGCCACGAGCACCCACCCCTGTCCCGGCGCGGCGACATCCGATGCGCCTTGTAGCGGTTCCCGGCAATACCCATTATCTTTGGGCATTGCGCAGGACAACCTCGAGTCCACGGCCATGCGCCAACTCGTACAAGCCCAATACACACGGTGATTCTCCGGTAGCCACACTCAAAATTGCACCACCCCCGACCATACCATCAACGCAGTCCTCGACAATTGCGAGTCAATTTGCAACATAAAATCTTCTTGATTCCAACAACACCCGCCCCATGCCAACCAGTCCACCTCCAACTCCAGCCTGCTCACGAGCTCCTGCCCACATCGGTCCACACCTCCCGCAACACCACCACATGCCCCCGCCAACCAACCAGCTGCGCACGAGCGCACGAGCTCACGAGCTCGCCGCCGCCCCCGTCCCGGCCGGCAGCTCGATGCCGCCGCATGCCGGCGTGCGGGCCCTCTTGCTGGGGCACTGCACGAAGCAGGGGGTGGCGAAGGCGGGGTCGCGCTCCACCGGGTCGGGCGTCTTGCCAAAGGAGAACCTGCGCAAGGAGCACCCGGCCGGAACTGTGTGTCAAGGCGCTGCACAGTTCCAAACAGTCACAAACATCGCCCGTTGAATTGGTCCCAGATGCGACCTTCACGGCACGGGCGGCGCACGCGGTACTTTGGGGGGCGGCGCGGGTTGGTGGCAAGTGCGCACACGACCGTTCTCCACCCCCACCCCCCACCCCCCGCGTGCATCGACCTCACCGCCAGCTCCCCACGCATCTCTACCAATACCGTACACAGCACAGTGCCTATTCCCCCCTGTGACAGTGACACGCCCCGTGACCCCGCACAACCAACGCCGCCGCTCACTGGCAGCTGAAGTCGTCGTAGTTGGGTGTCATGGTGAGCGGCAGGCCCATGTCCCGCTCGAAGAAGCTCTGCAGCGTGGAGGGCGCAGGCGGCGCATGAGCCAAGGGAAGACGAGCAGCCGCTCCGCGCGCGGCGTCGCAAGAAGAACCAAGAACCAAGCCGCACAGCTGCTTAGCTCGTGCCTCGCACAGCCCTTTGTGCCTTGCTACGGCGCTTCCCCTACCCCAAATAGCCGCCGCCACAGCTGCAGCCGCAGTAGCAGGCAGCGCGCCTGGCCACGCCGCGTGAGGCGTGTTGCCCCGGACCTCCACCCCCATAACCATACCCCAATCGGGCCCACGCGCTGCAGTACCGGTACGGCACGCACCTGCGTGGGCACCTTGCAGCTGTTGATGCACACGGAGGCGCACCCGGCCTGCTCCAGGTAGCGGCAGCGCTCCACCAACACGCCGTGGCCCGTGCCCACCTGGCCGCCGTCTGCACCAGGAAGGCGGGCGGCCACGGAGTGAGGGGCGGGGGGCAAAGGACGGAAACACGTAATCTGTGCTTCCCCGGAAGGCGCCTGAGCAGGCAGGGCTGCCATGCGTCGGTACTCGCCCACCCGCCCGACGCGCGGCCGCCTCCCACCGCTGCCGCCCACCAGCGCTGCCAGCCAGCACCACTGCTGCCCAGGTGTTTGGCAGCCATCCACCGCCAACAACCCCCCCCCCGGCTAGTTACATTCATTGGTTTAGCTTGGGCTGGTGTTCACAGCGCCCCTACCCACCGATCTCCACATCGTTGACCTTGCAGGGCCCCATCAGCCACTGGCACGTCATGGCGGTTGCAAAGGCGTTTAGGCGGCAGGAGAACTCCGGCAGCGGCCGCGAGAACATCACCTGCAGGGAATGGGAATAAAGTTAGCGGCACGGAAATACAACACCTTCAGGGATCGGGAATCAAGTTAGCGGCACGAAACACACGCGGCAGCTGCGCCGGATGGGCAAGAGCGCTGCGATTTGCGTGCGAGAGATGATGGCACGAGATGCAGCCTGGGAGTGGCACTCGCCAGCCTCCACCTTCTCCCCCACCCCGCCAAAAAGAACTCGCCGCCCCGCTGCCCAGCCCCGCCGCACACCGCCCCAGCGTCTTCGACGCGCTACAGCGCACCTTGAAAGCTCCGGGCAGCCAGGAGGGGAAGAGCGCGTTGAGGATGCCGCGCGTGGCCTCCTGCGTCTCCGCCGCCGTGCGGAACTTGGTGTTGAGTTTGCGCGTTAGGTCGATGATGGCGTCATAGCCCGACAGCTTGGAGTCAGCGCCCAGCGCGTCCACCATCTTGCGACTGCGCTCAGGGTGTTGTGTGTTTGTGCGATGGGCCAGGGCTTGTCGGCAAGGAGTTGGGAGGTGCAGCGTCGCGCGGGCTATGCGTGGCGAGCTCCATCGCGGCGTGTCAAACCGTGGCGAACCTCTGGAGGCGCCCGCGTGCGCGCCTTGTCCCGCTGTCCGGCCCACGCTTGTCCAGCCCTCGCTTGTCCAGCCCACGCTTGTCCAGCCCACGCTTGTTCAGCCCACCCTGCCCAGCCCACCCTGCCCAGCCGAACGCACCGGAATAGCGCCATGACAATAACGTTCAGCGGCTGCGAGTCGATGGCCCTGTAGTCCGGCGCGGCATCCGAGGGCCCCGCCTGCCGCAGGTTCGCTGGCGAGGGCGCATCTGGTGCGCTAGACACTCGCCTAACTACTGTGGGCCTAGAAATGCGCTGCGCATTCGCGCGGTATGGCTGTGCACACCGTGTGCCAGCATTTACCGGTGCCCGGCAGTTTGCTTGCATGACACCCTGGGCTTGCTGTAGTGCGGTTCGTGTCAGTGTATATGTATGATTACCCAGGTCAATGCGGGCTTTCGAGGCTGCGTAAACCTGGGCAGACGCATGAGGAAAACTGCATCCATTCTGGTTAAAACGCACAAGACAGCACAATTGAACTTCACAACATATCTTTTCTTCACATAACATAACTCAAGAACTATTGGCAGTCTCTGTCGGCCCGCGGTCAGGCAAAATGGCAAGTCCGGCAAGTCCACCGACTAAAGCGCGCGCACAGACCTTGATGGACGACATTAACTTTATGCTGGGCAGTGGATACTATGCACTCAACCTCGCGTTGACAGCTAGCTATGTCATCGTGCGTGAACATTACCGCCACAAGCCGCTGGCTACACAGAACATGCTGTTTGTGGGGGAGGTCAACGACTTTGAGAGCTGGGAGCGCTACCTGGCCTTCCTGTGCGGCATGTATGGCCTTTTCCGGGCCTACAAGGCACGATCCCGGCAGGCGGCCATCGCCGCGCTCGTGGACTACGCCCAGATATTCGTCGCGGTCATGTCGCTGGTGTGCAGCCCCTTCCTGCTGGCGTACTACGTCCTGGCCTACAGCCTCATCTACCTGCTGTTCCCCCAGGTGGGCAGGCTGGCGTGCTGTGGGAGGGGGAGGGAGCGGGGACGGGGGGAGGGCACGCCGGCATACTGGGTCAGGTGCACGTGCCAGGCACGCGTGCCAGGGACACGGGGGAGGGGACGGGGTGGGCAAGCATGGGGGGCGGGGCTGCATCAGCGCTGGCTGAGCCGTGCGCGTCAAGGGACGGGGGCTGCCCCTCGCGGCGGTGCGGGAGCTGCTGGGTGGGGTGCGGCCAAACCCCGTCGCCGTCGGTGCTGCCACCGCTGGCCACCGCCGCCACCGCCGCCGCCTCAAAGGGCCGGACAGGGAGCTGTGTGATGTGTGTGCTCCTCGGGGTGGCGCTCGCGTGTGCAGCGCGCTGCTACTGCTGCTACCGCAGCGCACGGATTGCGCGCCGCGGCATTATGGCCACGCCTCTCCGGCCCCCCATCCCTCACACCCCGTCCCCCAACCTGCTGTCTTTCCCCCGCTTCCCCCACCCCACACCCCACATCCCCACCCCTCCAACCCCCAACCCCACGCGCAGCCCATGCTGCCGCTGCACGAGCGGGTGGAGAAGCTGACGCCGGAGGGGGTGCTGGAGGACGTGCGGGCGCCCGGCTGCGACACCACCTGGGTCATCTACCACTACGCCCCCTACCACCGCGAGTGGTGAGCCGCGGGGCGTGTGGGGTGTGGCGACCCATGGAGCTCACGGGGCCCAGGGGGCTGCAGCTGTGGGACGCCGGGTCCTCGTTCCCTCGCCCGCCGCGCTGCGGGGCAGGACAGCACGCGCCATCGCCCGAGCACGCCCGTCGCTCGCCTCTCGCTCACCCAAACCCACACTCACACACGTACATGCCCCCCCCCCCACACACACGCACCCACACCCGCCTGCCCACACACGCACCCCGCAGCCGCCTGGTGGCGCCGGTGGTGGCGGACCTGGCGGCGCGCTACGGCACCGACCGCCTGCGCTTCGGCGCGTTGGACGTGGGCGAGTTCACCAAGACCGCGCAGCGCCTGGGCCTTGACCTCAGCGCCGTCAGCACCAGCCTGCCCGCGCTCATCCTGTACGAGAAGGGGGAGGAGGTGGCGCGGCTGCCGTACAAGCGCGGCAGCGGCGGGCTGGCGGGCGCAGGGTGGGGCGCCAAGGACGCGGCCAAGGCGCTGGAGCTGGACATGCGATACACGCGCTCGCTGCAGAAGGCGGAGGGCAAGAAGGGGCAGTAGCGGCTGTAGCGAGGGAGGGAGTGGGCTGGGGAGGGGGCCTGGCGGGGTGGGATGGCGGGTCAGTCCAAGCAAAGCTGAGCTGAGCTGTGGCAGGGCTGCAAAGGGAGCACCAGCTGGGAATGGCGTCATGGCCCGTGTGGCGGGACCCTGTCCATGCACGGTGCGGTGGACTGCTGGTGGGGCCAAAATGACCGTCCCGGTATTGCGCAAGTTGCTGCCAGGTGAATGGCGCCATGCCGCCGCAGTGACGTGACGTTATTACTGGTATGGGTGCGCATGACGGCTGCTGCGGAGGCGGTTGTTGCGGCAGGTGGTAGCTTGGCGAGGTGCACGGTCGTGGTACGGCGCTATGGCAGAGCCAGTGGGGGGCTGTTGGGTGGAGGCACACCGCGTTGGGCGCACAGGGACCCTCGATGGGCTTAAAGAGAACGCGGGCTCTTGCGGTTGCGGTTGGCCTGTGCGCCGTTGCGAACGGCACAGGGGGGCATGCATGCAGCTGTGATAGCAGAGAAACGAATGAGGAACGTGTTGCTGTGGTGGTGAGCACTGCCTGCTTGGGGCTTGGGGGGTTGGCCAGCGCGGGGGAACACGCGTCCTGCTCAGGCGGCTCAGCAGAGCAGAGCAGCAGTAGGAGCGGGGGCTGACACGGGAGCGACACGCGGGTGCTTCGAGTATGCATCGCTGAATGGGTGACCAATCTTCCGTGTGCGCTAATTGCACTGTGGCAGGCCTGGATGTCAACACAAGCTATGTTACACGTAGCATGAACGCGGTGTAAAGCGACTTTCGTGCTGACGACGGAACCGAAAAAGCGTCTCGAGCCCTTACCGGCAATTTCGTGGTTGGTTTGCATAAACGCGCGGCTTCAAGCTGCGTAAGGGCTATCGAAACCCTTGTAAGCCCGTGAATACATAATACAAACGCGAAATGCAGCTTGCGACCTCGCGGCCGCTAACGGCGGAGCGACTGTCGTCTCGCAACGCAGCGGTGCGCAGGGGCGGGTGTTCGGCTCACATATTAGCGAGAGCAAAAGAGGGCTCTTCTTGCTGGAGGGAGCCGGGGCGGAGCCAAGGGCCGAGGTCAAGCCAGCGACGGTACAATTCAAGGGCAATTGGGACGCCTCGGCCGCGGGCCGGGACAGCCTTCACCTCGTGCCACTGGAGCCCCGTGATGGTCCCAGGAAACTGCAGTTATCGGTCACTTGCCGCTCATAATCAACGCTGTCGCTTCTTGCGGTCCCACAACCGCACTCCCGCGCAACTCGGTGCCGCAGGGCCTGGCAACTCCCGGTCTCACGCGCGCTGGCTCGCGCCTGTGCCGCGCCGGCGCACACAAGTTCCCCGGCTTCCTGGGCAAGATCGTGTCCAGCGGCGGCAAGGGAAAGGCAAGTCCCGGCCGCACTCTGCCCAAAGCGTGCCCGGCTGCCCGGCCTTCCGCTCCCAACTCGCCCTTGCTGCTCTGCATTGCACTGCAACAAGCGCGTAGCGGTTGCCACGCTGTGCCCCTCATGCCGCAACCTCCCGCAGCCCCTTTGATTCCCCTCCCTTTCCCCCCGCTCCCTCCCTCCCTTCCCAACCTCAACTCCCGCAGGACAAGCACGCGGGCCACGGCCACGGCCACGGCCACGGCCAGGATGAGCCCAGCGGCATGTGGCAGTCGCAGGGCCACCACTGGCACGAGGCCGGCAGCGAGGTCGCCGCGCCGCGCCACCTGGTGAGTGAGTGAGTGATTGAGCGGGCGGCGCAGCCCGCCAGCAGCAGCAGCAGCAGCCGCACGCTAGCGGCACACTCAGAGGACAGCCGCTTCAGAGGCAGCAGAGGCAGTGAAGAGGTGTTGCGGATTGAACCCTGCACGCGGTCGCAGCTCAACCATGCCCTCTTTGAGGTCGCGCAGCCCACACGCGCAGCATTCTCCATACCGTGTCTCGCTTTGTTATGCTATTCAACCGGACAACCCCCGCGCCCATCCCGCATCCTGCCTCCCTTATCCTTCAACCTCTTAACTTTGCATCCCCACCCCCGACCCCCTCCTCACCCTCCTCACCCAAACACTCGCCCGGCCCGGCGTTGCAGGACGGCCCCGCCGGCGACTACCTGGCGCTGCACCCGCCGCCGCAGGAGGACGACCCCTTCCACCCCGACCTGCCGCCCGGCGCCGACGCCGCCACCGCCGCCGTCGTGCTGGGGCCCGACATGCACGGCAGCCTGGAGCCGTGGCCCGGCGGCCGCCACGAGGCCGGCAGCATGGGCGGCGGCGTGGGCGCCCGTGCGGGCGCGGTGCCGACCCGGTTCGTGATTAGTGGAGCGACGGGTGGTGGCGGCGGCGACTCGGCGGGCCGGCACGCGGCGATGCTGGCGCAGCTGCGGGAGCGCGCGCTGGGCGGCAGCAGCGACGAGGACGAGTCGTGGCGGCGGATGGTGAGGGCCAGCGGGCGCTGAGTCGATCGGTGGAGGAGGTGGTGGTGGTGGGGACTGGGGACCTGGGGTGTACTACATACACGCACACGCACACGCACACGCACACGCACACGCACACGCACACGCACACGCACACGCACGCATTCTTCTTTGCGCTCTCGAACCACGCACACAGGTCAGGTACTCAGGTCTTTGTGTTTTCCTCACGTGTGTCCTCTTGAAACACACACAGGATATCCCGGGCCTGCTGCTGAGCCCGCACCACGCGGCCGCCATGCAGTCGCTGTCCTCTGCCAGCGACTCAGATGACGGCCTGGACGGCGGCCGGCGCGGCGCCTGGGGCGGTCTGCTGGCGCCGGACTTTGCGGACCTGACGCTAGCGAGGGAGGCGGACGCCGCGGCGGCAGGTGAGCGCGTCGCGCCGTGTTTGTGGGGGCTGTGGGCGTGCGGGCGTTGTGCAAGCCCTGCACGCCAGGGTGCGCTGCTGCGGGACCACCCCGGCCCCACCGCCTGCTGCCAAGTGCCAACTCGCGCTGCCTGCCTGTCTGTCCCCTCGCCCGTCTCCCCCTGCCTCGACCTACCTGCCTGCCTGCCTGCCTGGCCCCGCCTCCCTCACGCCTGCCTCCGCCGCCTCGCTCCGCCAGCCGCCGCGGAGCTGGTGCCGCCGGAGCTGCGGCCGCTGGCGCGCGCCGCCAACATCCTGGGCGTGCACCGGGCGGCGCGGCGCGGCGGCGGCGGCGGTGCGGCCGCGGCGGGGGGCTCGGGCTCGGCGGCGTCCGGCGATGCGTCCGGCAGCGAGGCGCCGGAGTTGTGGGCGATGGAGGCGAACAGGTGCGTGTGTGCTTGCGTGCGGGTGTGCGGGCGGGCGGGCGTGCTTGCATGCTTGCATGCTTGCATGCTTGCATGCTTGTGGGGGAGCTTGCGGGCGGGGGAGCGTGCGTAGCGTATCGGCCTACGTTAGTCCGTTATACTTGCCTAGAAAGTAGAGAATTATACTTGCCTAGAAAGTAGAGACTAGAGAGCTGGCAACCCCCCTTGCGCGTGCAGGTTCCTGGGGCTGCCCGAGGAGCCGCTGACGCCGCAGCAGCTGGAGGCGGCGGCGGCGCTGCTGCTGGGGAACATCAGCCCCGCGGGCGGCCTGCATGCCAGCTGGTGCGTGGCGGGCAACGTGTCCACCGGGTCGGATGCCGACGCCGACACGTCATCAGACGCGGATCCCGGATCTGCAACTGCTACTGCCGCCGACGCCGCCCTCATTGGCGGCAACACGGTGGCCCAGGGCGCAACGCAGCGACGCGGCGGCGCCGCCAGCCGTGGCAGTAGCAGCAGCCTCACAAGCAACGCCCAGGCGGCGGCTGTTGCAGCTGTGTCGGAGGAGGGCATCGACTGGCTGGCCGGCCCGGTGGCGGCGGCGGGCGCCGCCACCGGCAGTAACAGCGCCCTGGAGGAGAGCCGCTCGGTGCAGCTGCGGCGCAGCCCCGGCCACGGGGCGGCGGCGGCTGGGCTCGACGCAGCCGCTCGCAGCCGTGTGGCTGCCGCCGTCGCCGGAGACGCGGCGGACGCCGACGCCCACGTGGTGCGCGGCAGTAGCCACCACGGCAGTAGCACGCCCTCAGCGGAGGAGAAGCGGCAGCAGCAGCAGTGCTACAGCCTGGCCCGGGGCGTGGCGGGCGCTGCCGGCGAGCTGGCGGCGGACGCGGCGGCGGCGGCCGTGGTGGCGGAGGCGCGGCGGGCGGTGTGGGGCGAGGCGGGCTGGCCGCACGCCGCCGCCGTGCGCAGCACGGATGTGGCGGAGGAGCTGAAACACGACATCCAGCAGCAGCAGGAGGCGGTGGAGCACGGCGCGGCGCCGCTGGGGCTGCCGTAAGAGGCGGAGGATAGCGCTGGAGTGACGCTGCGCGGTCGTTGTTGTAAATAAACGGTGGGAGCTGGCGGTGGGGGCTAGCAATTTTGAGGATGGCCACGGAGGCGAGATGCCATGTGCAGCACCTGGGTAGCTCGATGGGAGGTTGCGTGTGTGATTTGCTGGTTTGTGTTCAGGTCGGCAACAATTTTGAGGCCGCTCGGCTGTTCAGAGGCAACCAGAACGCCTTCTTGATAAACCTGTGTAGCGTGCCAGATTATCAGACGGGCGCCAACGGGCGCGGGCCTTGCAGGCATTGCGCTGGCAGCAGCTGGAGGAGAGTGGCTAAGGCAGATGGGCGCGTGTTCGGTCGCCTGTGGCTGCCTGCGGGAGCCAGCGGGAGCCAACCAAACGTCCCTCAGCGCCCGCACCTACCGGGCAGTGCCCGAACTGGGTGATGGGTTGAAATTCAGTACGGTAGCTCTGTAAATGTTGGTGAATGGGATCCATTGCGCTCGAGTCCGGGCGCCTGGACGACAGAAATCACCGAAACCCTTTTGCGGCGGTTGGCCACCTCATCACACGCGTTTCGGTTTTCCCCCGGATCGGACGACTAAAAGCCGAGTCGGCACAGCGAAGCAATACTTGTCAGTGGTTATTACTTCTTGCCGCATATAGCTCAGACATCGCTGCACTAGTAATTGACAACGGTGCGTCGACGAAGTATGCTCTCTGCTTACGTCGCTCATTAGATCCTCCCGTAAGCTATACCTGCTAGCAGAGATATTGCGGCACACCACTTGCCACACTGCCACACTGCCAGAGCGCTCCACGCAAACCTTCCGCGCCAAACTGAAAATGTCGCGCCTTATCGCACCGAGTCAGGTTATCGCTGCTCCGGCACGACAAAACAGCAGCTCGCATCATCTGGCGACTTCTATGAGCCGACCTGGCCTGGTTTCGGAACGCCAACGTGCCGAACGTGTTGCCGACGCTGACGCGAGTCTGCGGAGCGTCAGCGGCCGCCAAGTCGCGTGCAGCAGTGTAAGCGCTGTGACAGATGGGGCAACAAACACCAACAAAGCTGCCGGCTCAGCCTCTCGGCGCAATAACATCGTGCCGAGCATGGCATCGCCATCCAAGCCGCAGCTGGCGCTCTCCGACGCCACTGAGAGTCTGGCGACGCTGGGCATGACGCCAGTCGCGGTTTCGCCCGATAACGACAAGGTGTGTCGGCGGGAAAGGGAATCGTATCTGCGAAGTCCACGTCGGCGCCGCTGCACTTTCCGGCCGCGCCATGCTCCCCGGCAGACTCCAGCGCACCGTTGCCCCCGCCATCCGACGCTGCAGCGCTGCAACCAGCTTGCCACCCTGCAGCGCCTCCCCCGCCTCCGGCCCCTCCCTATTAACCCCTTCCCTCGCCCACTTCCTTTACCTCACAGGACCAGTGCAGCGTCGAGGGCGGCAGCAGCGACCACCGCTTCGCCTCCGCGCTGCCCTGGCCGCCCGCGGACGCCGCCAGCTACCTGCCCCCGGCCGTCCTGGCCGCCTGCGTGCCCGCCACCTTTGACGACTTCTGCCGCCGCATGGCCGCCAGCGTCGCCGCCGGCCGCCTGCCCGCCGTGCTGTTGGTGTCGGCCGCGGGCTGGTCCCACCTGCGCCCGCAGATCGACGCCATCCTGGGCGCCGCCGCCTCCGCCTCCTCCGCCCCTGCCGGCGCCAGCAACGGCAGTAGCAGCAGCGGCAGCAGCAGTCACGGCAGTAGCAGCAGCACCAGCCCGGTGGACCTTCTGGTGGTGCCGTTGGGTGAGGGCTTCAGGCAGCGCGCGCACGCGGCCTACGCGGCGCTGCCCCGCGACGGCCCCACGCCGCGCCTGGCGCGCCAGTTTGGGCTGGACGTGGCCCTGGCGTCCCTGGCCGCCGGCGACTCGGCCGCACGCGGCGGCTACATGCCGCGCAGCGTGCCCGCGCTGCTGGTCGCGCGCACGGCTGCTAGTGCCGGCCCCATCGATGTCAGCAGCAGCGGCAGGAGCATGAGCGGCAGCGGCAGTAGCATGTACGGCAGCCTGGATGAGGTGGAGCCGGCGCGGCAGCAGCTGATGGTCATGGGCGGTGCTATGGCCGGCTCGTCCATGGACGGACATGGCAGTAGCAACTTCGGCCACGGCCTACACGGCCACGGCCACAGCGGGCAGGGCCACGGGCAGGGCCACCCGGACCACCGCCAGAAGGGCGGCCGGCGGCGCCGCGGCGTGACCTTTGACGGCCCCTACCCGGCCTGGTGCATGCGGCAGGAGCTGTTCAAGCACGTGCACCGCCACGCCCTGGTCGCGGCGGCAGCCGCCGCCGCGGCGGCGGCTGCGCAGCAGGAGCTGCAGGCCTGGCAGCAGCTGCAGGCGGAGCTGCAGGCGCACCACCAGCAGCAGGCGGCGCACCACCAGCAGCACGAGCTGCGCTACCTGACGGGCATGCAGGGCGGCCGCCTGCTGGAGATGGAGATGGGTTCGGACAAGGGCAGCAGCGGCAGCGGTGCGCAGCTGTCGACTGCGCGGGCGCTCCGCCACACCTGAACGGCCGTGTGGGCGCTTCAACGGGTGCCCGAACGGGTACGGAGCACTCGAATGGTGTGTGCGTGTGTGTGTGGTGCGTCGCGAGTGCGGTCCCGCGGTCTTAACAGGACTGGTGGCCGGCGGGCATGCGGCGGCAGGTGCGGGAATTGATGGGGACACGGCGGGTGGGGCGCGCTGCAGGCGTCTGGGTGCGGAGGGAGGAGGGCGCAGTAGGCTGTGCTCTGTCTGTTGCAGCCCTCGCGGCTATCGTGCGCCGTTGAGGGCGTGTGTGTTTACTAGGTGTGTGCTTCGTGTGCTGTGCAAGTGTGGTGGCCAGCCCGGGGGTGCCCACGCGCCCCTTGGTAGTGCCTTGAGTTGTGCGTTCTCCTAGACGGAGAGTAGGGCCGTGTGCGTTTTCGACTGAATGTCCAGCAACGGCGTTAGCAGCGTGAGCGGCGGCGGCGACCAGAGATTCAGGTGCCCCGATGCGGATAGGAGTATACGCGACTGCAGCTGTACACCGTACATAGCATACATGCTTCGGTGTTATCGTAGGGTCAACGCTAACGATACATGGGGCAAGCATACAATTACTGACCTTTTATCAAGGGGTTAGTCGACCCTTTGGAAAGATATCAAACGTTACCGACGATGTTCAGTGTCCGTTTTGGCACAACCTGTGTCCTGCTGGCTCAGCACTGATGGCGACTGGCCCGACAGGCCAAGTGGAGGTATTCATCATGTGGATGTGGTGTGCATCGCCGTGTGGTGGTTGGTTGATGCGTGCTTGCGTGCGGCGTGTGGAGGTCAAGAGATGTGGATGTGGCTGTGTGTGTGTGTGTGACGTCATACGGATGGCGTGAATGGGCCAGCTTATCATGGAAGCAGTCTAGTGAACGCCCCAACCTGTGAGCAACAATAAAGCTACGGGGCAAACCCCAAGCAGAACGGCATTGGTACCAAGGCTTAGCAGTTTAACCCAGCCGATTGCTGTTGAGGATAGTTTTAAGGTGGGTGCGTGCCCTCCCATCCCTGATAAAGTATGTGGTCGCATGTCAGGAGGGTGCATAGCCTGGATGGGGAGCGTTCGCGCACACCGCGCCTGTTGCTACGATCACAAGTAAGGAGCACGGAACGCAGGGCGCGGCGGTGGCAACGCGTGGCTTGGTGTGTATGGTGTGGAAGGAGTGTACGGCAGGGGCCTTACAGTGTGGACATGTGGCCGCATTGCATGGGCCGGGTCATCATCCGCGCCGGCGAGGCGGTCCGGCAGCTGCCGTGCGCTCGGCAATCGGATGTGTGAACTGTGAAGGCAACCGCCCCAAAGGAAGCTGGCAAGGGTTGATACCCTGGTTGATACTACAGTGATCACTGAAGGGCTGAGGGTGCGCTGACAGCCAAGCTCACAGCATTATTATACCGTGCGTGCTGTTCAGTGTCGGCCGCAACCAAGCCGCAGACAGCACTGCGCTGATGCCATCTTGGTGTCGTGCGAAGTCCGCGCCCGGCTAAGATTTACAAAGTGGCTCAGGGCAATACGGCAGTAAGCCGAGTATGTGGATTAGCCACTGGTTGCCACTGGTTGCCACTGGTTTGTTGTAATGCAAGATGAACCAATCTATGCTGACCGCACAGCACCATGAGCGCTGGCAAAGGGTTGCCCTCACACCGTACCGGTATCAACTTCAGCCCGGTTCCCCTGGCCGGCCCAAATCCAACTCCGACCCAACTGGTTGGCCGCCGCAGCGCGCAAAACGCCACGACCGGTCGTCAGCAAGATAATTGGGCCGCATTCCTGCCTGCTCACCACACGCTACACAGCACACGTGCGTCACACAACTTGCGCCGTTGCGCGCCACGACCGGGCGGGGCAGACGCACGCATCCACAACAGTGCGTGCCCTCATGTCCCCGTGCCTTGCAGCTGTCGACAGTGCTTTCACAACATTGCCTCCGTTCCTGATTCTCCCCTCGCCCAAACTTGTGTATGTACCGCGCCCACAACACCGCGAATTCAAATCTCCAACACGCCACCTGCAACTCACCGCCATGCCGTCGCAGAGTCCTCACACCGCCGCCAAACAAGAAGCCGCGCCAAGCTCTCCTAAGCGTGCCTTCCAAGGCCCCAGCCTCATTACGGTAATACATTGTCAGAAGCCACCGTAACTGATCTTAAGCCAGCAGCCCAGCACCCTCGCGCCCACCCTCGCGGGGCCGCAGGTTGCCATGCACGGAAGCTACAGCCGCTACAGCCGCTACAGCCGCTGCAGCCTCGCATGGCCCTCGTACAACATTGCATCATCATCAGCTACTGCTGCTGCCCGCCGCCGCCGCCCTGCTCACCGCGCCTCCAGCAGCACGGTGTCGGTGCCGGCGGCGGGCTCGATGAAGGGGAAGTAGCGGGCCCGCGTCAGCATGTCGGGCGTGCGCAGCCGCAGCCGGTACTTGCGCACCACCAGGGCTAGCATCGTGCGGATTTCCTGGGAGTGCAAGGGGGGGCGGGTGCAGTTCATGTGACGTGGGCAGATACACGGAGGCAGCGCAGCAGTAAGACCCAGGTCTACAAAAGCTCGCATGGATGAAGGGCTGGAAAAGCCCTTGATCCGTCAACCTGGTATCGCCTCAGCTAAGCTCATGCACACATGCAGGCGCGCGCCTCTCACCAAGTACGCAAGGTTGATGCCGGCGCATAGGTGCGTGCCGTAGCCGAACGTGAAGTAGTGCTTGGGCCGCGTCTCCTCGCTGAGCCAGCGCTCGGGCCGGAACGCGCCCTCCAGGTTGTTGCGCCAGTCCATGTGCGCCGGCACGTCCACGCTCGTGTCCCCGTCCCAGCACGCCGGGTCCAAGCAGTGCAGCAGCCAGGAATACATCCACACGTAGGAGCCTACGGCGGGGCAGGGAGGGTGGGGCCGGGCAGGCACATGTGGCCGTGGCGAGGAACCGAGGATCGGAGGACCGGAGAAGTGCAGCAACATAAAAGCTAGCTCCCACGCTGTGGCCGGCCCGTCTCTGCCAACGGCCTCCGATATGCATCTTAGGCCCCACGCACCCACCCACCCACCCACCCACACGCCCACCTGCCGGCAGCACGACATCGCCCGCCTTGAGCTCCGCCGTGAGGCGCCGCGGGCCGCCGGCCGAGGCGGGCAGCAGCCGCATGCACTCCTTGACCGTCGCGTCCATGTAGCTGCGCGGCAGGTGGGCGGGTGTATGCGCGGGGGGATACATGGTTTAATTACTTGATACGCGACACCAGCAGGCGCAAGCACGCCAAGGCAGCCCCAGGCACCAGCACCGATGCCCTCACGGCCCCACTGCCCTCACGGTCCCACCGCATTCACGGCCCCCCTGCGCGCACGCCCCCCACTGCACTCACGGCATGCTGCACGCCGCCTTGTAGGTCAGCTCCGGCCCAAACTCCTCCATCACCTGCTGCAGCAGCAGCAGCAGCAGCAGCAGCAGCAGCAGCAGCAGCAGCAGCAGCGCGTCACAGCACCGGTGCCGTCGCCCACTCCCGTCAAGCAGGACCACACCCGACACACGGCGCCATGGCTGACGTGTGCTGTAACTGACTCGGGACAGCATCAGCAGCAATGACATGGCTTGGCGTGGCTTGGCCCCTTCCCAGCCTCCCCTTATGGCTGTTGCTGCCGCCGCACCTTCTGCTGCTCCTCATACAGCTTGTCCTGCACGCGCGGGCTCTGCGCGACCAGCGCCCAGGTGTTGAACAGCGCGAAGCGGGTGGTGTCGGCGGCGCCCATGATGGCGTGAAGCACCGACAGCGCCGAGTGCTCCACCTCCGTGGCGCTGCACACACGAGGCGGGTGGGGGTTGGGGATTTGGGGGCGAGTTTGGGGGTTGCAAGGATGGTACGCGGAGCGTAGCAGGGTAGACAGCAGGGGGCTGAGGGTGGCGGCGAGTACGGCACGGAGGCCGCGGCAGCATGCCAAAAGAGTACGTAAGGGGCAGCGGGCAGGAAGCACCCGTGTGGGGTTGCGGGCATGCTGAGCGGCGACGTGGGAAAGCTGCGGCCGCGGACTCACCCGAGGCCGAAGAGGCCCAGCCGCGTGACGTGGCTCAGGCGCGGCGTCCCGGAGGCCTTGGTGCCCTCAGCCGCCGCCGAAGCCGCCCGCGCCACCAGATCGTCCGCCATGGCCGCCGTGCTCGAGCCCAGCTCAGTCCACTGCATATGGATGTGTATGTGTGTGTTAGATTGCACAAGGAAAACGACAACAAAGACTGTGCGTGCGGTTCGCGTGTGCATGTGTGTGTTTGTGCGTTTGTGCATGCACAAACCAACACGCATGTGGGCATACCGGAGGTGCTGAAGTCCCAGCCCCCCAACACCCACACCCCACCTTGTCCTTGTAGGCCGCGTGGTCGGCCGCCAGCTCCTGACCCAGCACACCCAGCAGCACCTTCTTGGCCGCCAGCGCCTTGGCCAGCGCGCTGCCGGGCAGCGGCACCGGCAGGCCCCACATGCCGTACAGCCACGTCTCCACCTGCGCGTGGCCGGCAAGGGCGTGTATGCGCGCGCAATGATTTGGTCGGCAAGCCCACCACCCATTCGTCTCCTCGCACAGTCGTGTGCCCGCTGCGTGCTGTTTGCAGCTTCCACGCCACGCCTCCGTCGAGGCCCATGCCTCAGTGCCCCAGGCCACGTCATGCGACGGCGCCGGACAGCCGCCTAGCACACACCAGCAACACCACCGCCGCCGCCTGCCAGGCTACCACACACAAGCGCCCGCCGCCCCGCGCCCAACGCACCGCGCCACGCCTCATGCGCCCCACACGCCCCATACCACACGCCGGGAATCCGCCGCACCTGCTGCTTGAACCAGGTCCGGTCCACCGCGGGCGACAGCTCCACGTCAGCCACCACGTCCACCGCCAGCTCTAGGCCCATGCGCCGGGCCTGTGCAGAGAGAGAGAGAGTGTGTGTGTGTATGTGTGGTGGGGGCAGGGAAAATCAATCAATCAGGCAGGCAGGCAGGCAGGCAGGCAGGCAGGATCAGCTGCAGGAGGCAGCTGCAGGAGGAGGACGCAGCTGGCGCTTATAACGCGGCGGGATGGTGAAGAGCCAGGGCGACCACGCGCATGCCACATCGGGTCTTTTGCGATTGGAGTGAGCAGGCGCCCCCCGCCTCCACGCTCACCGACTGGAAGACGTCCACCTGTCCCGCCGCCGCCCACTCCGCGAGGTGGGACTGCATAACGCGCAGTACGGCAGGAAACATCGCCTGCAGCCCCGCGGGTCCCAGCGCCGCCAGGCTGGCCTTGCGCTGCGCGTTGCGGTGCGCGGGGTGCAGGACGGGGCGGGGTGTGCGTTGGGTGAGGCCGTGAGGGGGCGGATGGGGCGGGCGCATCATGAGTTCAGGACCGATCCTTGCACAGTTGTAAGATCCTCATCAGATGGCGGATTATTACGTGGATTGACGAGTGAGCTGCAGCGTGTGTGTGCTGCAGAGTCTGGAGGACAGGTTGACCCCTGTCCTCCCCGGCCGTCCAGCCTAGGTCTGTGATGTGAGGAGCTTAGATGACGGTACGTGTTACCCCGTCCTAGCGCTAGCCCTCTTACACCGTCCCGAGTGGTCGCCTGTTCTGGGCGTAAGCTCAACACATTGTTCGCGTGTGGGGACGCCGCGTTGGCGAGAGCCACGGATGGCCCTAATACCGTGGGGGCATGACGCACCCGTGGAGGGCACTGTAAAAGCTCCAGCGCATGCCGTTTTACAACGTGCCAGCGCATAAGCGCCCGCCCTTGCCGCGCCTCACCCAGGGGCCGTGCACGTGCTTGCCGCCGCCCGGCACGTTGAAGTCGCCCATGAGCAGCTTGAAGGTGGGGAAGGGCACCTCGGGCACGGCGCCCTCGTCACGGTACGGCCCCCGCAGCGCCTCCACGTCGGACAGGATGTACATGGGCCGGCCCAGCAGGTTCAGGCGGAAGACGCTGCCGTACTTCTTGTACCTGTGGCGGACCGGTGTTTTGGGGGTAATGGTGTGGGTGCGGATTGCGGACCGATTGAGGTGGGGCGGGGTGGCACCAGCGCAGTGGACCGAGAAGGGGGAGCAGC
The DNA here is from genome assembly GCA_016834605.1 of Chlamydomonas incerta. NCBI lineage: Eukaryota > Viridiplantae > Chlorophyta > Chlorophyceae > Chlamydomonadales > Chlamydomonadaceae > Chlamydomonas > Chlamydomonas incerta. Next base: position 4,935,499 of record JAEHOC010000001.1, on the reverse strand, counting down.
GCTGGGCTGGACCGGCGGTTCCTCTCACAACCCGGCCGTGGCGAGTTTTGTGACCCGCATGTGGCTGACGGCTCCATAGTTCAAGGTCTTTGGAATTATTGAGCTAGGCTCGCAAAATGCAGAGACTGGAAACCACTTACCGCGTGAACATAAACTTGCTCTGCTCGCTGAGCGCCAGCGCCACTGTGTCGCCCAATATAGGCAGCGTAAACATGGGACCGAGCGGTCGCTTCTCCCTCCCAAGGAGCAAGAAAGCAACCACCATGGCAGCGATCAATGTGGCTCCTGCAAGAAGCAGCCCTATCGGGTCTCCGTGCAACCTGGTTAAATCCATGCTTGCAGATAGCGTGAGCGTAGATTGAGATACTTAAACTTTGAAAACGACGGGGATGCTGTGACAGTTGGCGACAAATGCCTAGCTGCGCGAGAACGTTCTGAGAGCGATAATCATGTTTATGACTGTGTTTGGGTCGACTTCAATAATGGCGCGCGAAGAGGGAAATGAGTGGGTCCTGATGCATGGACCCGGTCACCCGGCGCCCGTGCACGCGCCCGGGCCGAGCACGCGCAAACCCACGTCGTTGCCCGCCCGCGCGTTACTACCAGTTACTACAAGCCGGCCCCCCGAGCAGCTGTTTTGAGGATATGTCAGGCTGCAGTGTGCCCAGTGCCCGTATCATGTAGATGGCTTTTGGCCCCCGGCGTCTACACAGCGTAGATGACCCCTCCCACGCCATCTACGCCCCGAAAAATTTTCCTAGGGGCACGCCCCCAAAACCCCCAAACCATCTACGCTCCCTGTCTGAAACACCGCCAAATCCACCCAAAACGTCTACGCTCCGTAGATGCGCGGCCCCAAACCCCAAAAACTTTTCTCCGCCTTCGGCGGATTTGGGGCAAATTTCTACAGCGTAGATGGAAGATACGGGCACTGAGTGTGCCCGGATTGAACCTCTCGTCCCTGTCGCCTTCGACTCTTCGAGCATCAGCATCGGCAACGCGGCAGCCTTGGCGCAAGCCAGGGGGGGCGGACGCACTCTGGCGCTCCTACTGCCAACGAATATGCAGCTAGTAGGAAAGCGTGGACACGCCCCAAGGGCGTGCCGGAGCAGGCAGGCTGAAGAAAGTGTCCTGGCGCCTTGCCTGGCACCTACCCTCACCGGGTCAGGCTGGGTCGGGTACTAGGACGCAAAGGATGTCAAGCATAACCGTTACAGGTAATCGTGCGTGGTGGATGGGTGTTGCGTTGGAAGCAATGGGTGGAGACCTGGAGGTATGGATGCATGCCATGGCCACCGGTAGCGCCATGCATGTGTATACCAGTCAAGTCATCTCAAGTCACTTCGACGCAGCCTCGACTTCAAGGCGGCCTCGAAAGACACATTCGAATCTAGATAGAACACCCGGGCGCAAACTACTAACCGTGAAGCGTGGCGTGAAGATGCGTGGACCTATCTGCTCATGATGGGAGTCGGGGCGGTGTTCCGTCCTAAAACATTGAGTTCATTGGCAAACACAGTTCATGCCAACACATCCAACCAACGCAACTGCAGACTAAGCAAATAGGCAGAATGATTGCTGCACACTACGCCAAAAAAGCTGAAAACCCAGGGGTCAAAAACCTGTCGAAACCAGTGCATGATATGGAATGCGATGCGCGTCAGAGGCGCAGCAACATACTTTGCAAAAGGGATGCAGTGGGCGTATCGAATAAGGTCCGGTCACACGCACACACACGCCCCCTAGGGTCACGAAGGCTTTCATCACACACGGGAAGTACTTCCGCCAATACGTCATTCACAGGACACAATGTCAATCATCAGGTGTCGCCGCTGGGCACGCACTGGCGGCGCCACTCCATCCGGTCAACCGCAAACCGCCGCCCGCCAGTGAAGCCAGGGCTCAGCAAACATGCATGCACGATGCAGGCGGCGCATGTACTTGCAAGCAACCTCGTCCGGCGCTCTTATCCGGCCGCCGCAGGTGAATCCAGCTGCGGTGGCGGGCAGCAGCAGCAGCCGCAGCAGCGGCTCTACGAGGAGGCGCAGTAGCTGCCCACATCCAGGTGCAGCGCCAGGTACAGGCCCGAGGCGGTGACGGAGTTGGGCACGACGACGGTGATGGTGCCCGACTGCGTGCGTAGCGTGTGCGCGTAGTGGCGGAGCGAGTAGATGATGGGCCGTGCGGGGGGAGGGGGGAGGGGAGCAGACAGGAGGGGGGTGTCGGTGTCGGTACACGGTGCACAACCAGTGGCAGCACGCGTTTGCTCGCAGTGGCGTGGCATGCACCGCACAGGCGGCCTTGATCTTACCTTGTAGGTGAAGTTCGGAACGGTGTTGGCGGTGAAGGTGGTGGGGAAGGTGATGAGGGGGCTGGTGGGGGAGACGGCCAGGCTGTAGTTGGTGAAGGTCTTGAAGGAGCCGGGGTTCAGGGTGGGGGCGGGACGAAAGACAGGAAGGCCTGCAAGAGTGCACACGCGCGTGTCACACGCACGCGATGGAGTAAGGGTGGAGTATTAGATTACCGTGTGTATCAATGGCCTCCGCTGATCCGACCCATGCCACCAGCCCACACCACGCCATGTAGAGCGGGCGTCAGTCACTATTGTACGTACATCCGACTGGACCAACGCGCCGTCGCGCCGTGCCCATCCAGAAAGCGCCTTCCTCGCTCCCTGCCATCCCCTGCCCCGTCTGTACGTGCGCATACACACAGGGCTTCATCCCCCCTGTCCTGCCATTTCTCCTTGCAGCGCTGATGATTCTTACGGGATTGGTTCAGAGTGAACACCCTGTCCTCGCACACACCTGCGCGCCTGTAACCGTGGCCGAGGGGGCAGGGGCGGACGCCGACAGAGCCTTGATTGTGATTGTGCTGTAACCCCTGTAGAGATAGATCAGGATGCGGGTGGGTTAGGTCGGGAGACGTTAACACTGCAGGCACCGGCATTCCTGGGAATCTGTCTACATGCTCAGACGCCCAAACAACGCTAAGCTACGTCAGCAGCAGCCCAACACACATGGGCGTAGGCAGAAGAGTCACTCTCGTGCTTTGGCCGGCATGCAATGGCAGGGGCAGCTATGCCAAGCAATGGATGCAGGAGCGCGTGCCGGGACAGCACCAAGGCGCATGGGGAGCTGCCACGCACCCACGCGCGCGCGCACGCGCCCACATTACCCATACCCCTCCCACTGATGCACGGCAAACCACACCGCACCGCACAATCCACACGCGAGGAGCAAGCACGCCATGCACGCCATGCACTCACGCTGTAAAGTTGTTGAATGTGATGGAGAAGCCGTCGCCGAAGTAGTAGCCCTTGTTCACCACATTCTGGCCGCAGCCGGCGCAGATGCCCAGGTTGAGCACGGCGCCCGAGGTGGAGGGCTGCAGGACGCGGAAGTAGCCGCCCCAGGCGCCGCCCACCTGGCGGGCGTTCCAGAACACCTGCGAACAAGGGAAGAAAGGGGACAACCGCCGCGAACGATGCGGGTTGGATGAAGGCGCAGCGCGTGCCAACTAACTGCGCGCTGGGAGAAGAATACGACGTGACTGGAGTAGGAAATCCAGTGCACCACTTGTAGTCGACCAGGTGGGCGTGCGTGTAGTGCGTGGCTGTGTGGCATTTGTGGCGTCGTGCCCTGCGGTTGCACAGCTTCCGGAGCTACCCCAGCTAGCCCTGCCCCGCCCAGCCCCGCCCCCGCACCTTGTTGGCGAAGCCGGCGTCGGTGATGTTCAGCGGCAGCTCCGAGGTGGAGGACAGGCTGGCGTTGCCAAACTGGCTGGTCACTGCGTTATTAGTTGGGGTGCGTGTGGCATTGCAGCAAGGGGAAATTGTGGGATTGTGGGAAAGGGCCTAACTGGACACGGGGCAGGCGAGCGCGAGGGGGAAGTCGAGGCACAGGTAGGTAGGTAAGGGGCAGGCAGGTGATCGACGGTACATGCACTGACACACGCAGGAGCACACGGACGTGCGGCGGCTAGGACGCTTCATCTCCATGCATGCATGGATTCGCATCCAGAGCATGACCAGGGCCTTGCCGCCGCCCCTGCCGGGCCGCCCCGCCACCCGTGACGCCAGAAGACGCAGCGGCAGCGCGACCGCGCCCAACAACCCCAAGCGAGATGAAAACCGTCGTCCTCGAGCAGTACGGCAAGTACGGCACGCCTAGCATGCACTTACGAGGGAAGCCCCATGCGGTGTCGTTGCAGCGGCAACCGTTGCCGCACGAAGGCGGCGGCGCAGGGGAAGGCGGCGTGGGGCTGGGAGGGGCAGGGCTGGGTGGGACAGGCGGGCTGGGCGAAGGAGGCTCAGGCGACGGCGGCGCGGGAGGCGCAGGCGAGGGAGGCTCAGGCGATGGCGGCGCGGGAGGCGCAGGCGATGGAGGCGCGGGAGGCGACGGTGGCGCGGGGGAGGGAGGCTCAGGCGAAGGGGGCTCGGGCGAGGGAGGCTCAGGCGACGGTGGCGCGGGGCTGGGAGGCTCGGGCGATGGTGGCGCGGGGCTGGGAGGCTCAGGCGAGGGAGGCGCGGGGCTGGGAGGCTCTGGCGAAGGGGGCGCGGGGCTGGGAGGCTCAGGCGACGGAGGGGCGGGCGGTGCAGGCGACGGAGGGGCGGGCGGTGCAGGCGATGGGGGTGCAGGAGAAGGAGGCGCGGGCGAAGGAGGCGCGGGCGACGGAGGGGCGGGGCTGGGCGGCTTGGGCGAGGGCGGCTTGGGCGAGGGAGGACGCGGGGTGCACCTGTTGCGGTGGCAGAGAGGTCGTGGGGAGGGGTGAGGGCGGAGCTGACCCGCGCTCGTCGTTACAGCGATCGGTGCAAGGCACGCCGCCTCATGCAGGCCATGCATGGGCGAGAAGGGCCGGAAAGCAGCGATTCAGGGCTCGCGCGCGCGCAAGCAAGTGAGCACTCACGTGGACAGGCCGGTGATGGGCACGACCACGTCATCGCACACGTTGCTGCCGCTGCCGCACGAGCCGCCGTCGCCGCCGCAGCAGGAGTTTCCGGAGGCCCCGCAGTTGTAGTCACCAATCAGGCGGCCGTCGTGGACTGCGGGCGGGCGGGGGGGGGAGAGCGAGAGGTTGCATGGGGATAAAGGGCAGCGCACGAGGCGCGTGACAGACCGACAAAAAGCCTAGCGATGCGAGCCGAAAGATGTTATGTGAGGCGCCACAGCGACCTTACCTCCTCAGCGCCCTCCTGCCGTCTGCCCAGGCGTACAAGAGCTCAAACATGACGTCCTCCTAGCCCCAGCCCCCGCGGCGCATCCCCCTTCCCCCGCAGCCGCACAGGTCCGCAGCACCCTTCACACAAACGCACGCACCCTGCAGCGTAACCGACGTGGCACCGACAAGGGTGGTGACGGTGGAGGTGAGGACGTCGTTACAGGTGGCGCCGTTGACCTGCGTGTTGTCGCAGGTGGTGGTGGTGCAGGTGTTCTGCTGGCAGCAGAACCAACTGATGCTGGCGTTCTTGCAGCCGCTCAGGTCGATCTGCACATACTGCGTTGGTGGGCAGGCAGGGCAGCGGCGCGATGCGAGCGGTCCAGGAATTCAGGTGAAGCGGCGAACGGTTGGGCGGCATGCTTAGGGCAGAGGGGGGCAGCCCGCCGGCCGCCGGCAGCGCTAAGCGACCGATTCGAAGCATGGCTGGGCGGCTGGATTCAGCGAGGTTGCAAACGAAGCAGCGGCGCCAGCACCGCCCCCGCGGCGGCAAGCTACACAAGCGGCACTCCGCCCAACCGGGGGATGCGGATGCGGACGGCGTTCGCATAGGTGCGACCCCCGTTCGGCCCTGCCGCTGCGACGGCGCCCCCGTCAACTCACGTTCACGGTGCCGTCGCTGGAGAGGCAGGAGGCCTTGATGCAGGTGGAAAGGGTCGAGCAGGCCAGGCAGTCCGCTGCCAGCAGCGAGCGCCGCGGCAGGAAGCCCCGAGCCGAGCTGGAGCGGGAGGCGCCGAGAGGGCCGGCGGCCGATGGGACTGCGAGCAGCGCGGCGCAAGCAAGCGCCAGCAGCGCCGCGGCGGCGGTGCGGCCGTGAGACAAGCGCATGGTGACGGTGGGTGGTGGAAGCGGGACGCGGTACTGACCGCGGCTGTGTACTGACCACCAGCCAGCCGCGCAGCCTTAAGTAGCCGGGTTTCCAAACGCCAATCCATTCGGCAATACGGCGCAGAGAGCGGGGAGGAACCACGAACTGTGTACTGCACTCGTAGGCGCGCCCCTGCACGGCTTTTCGTGCAGGATGCTAACGGCGCGCCTGGGGCCGACACCCCGCTGCTTGAGCGCCCACACACGCGCGCTGTGCGAGGCATGCTTTCAGGTGGTACTCTTGCCAGCGCGCGCTGGGGCCAGAGGTCGGGGGGCAGGCGCGGCCGAGTGTGGGACGCCGGCCAAGGCTGGATGTGACCGGGCAGGTCGCGTCTGCCTAGACCTTGTTCCAACCCAACCGCACTGCGAACCTCGGCGGCTGCCGCTCCCATCCCAGCCTTCCGTTGGTGCCGACTAAGATTGTCTATGAGCGTGTCCCCGAAGCTCCGAACCGCGTTTGCGCGCCGCAGCAAGGAGATGGGACTGACTGGCTCGCAGTTGTACTGCGCACACGCGCAGCCGCCGAAACACGTACTGTTGTGGTACCGACGCGCTGGCTCACCCTGAGCGGCTGGAGCACGGTGTCAAGGCGTGAGCACTGCAATTCTAGCGCACGCATCAACAGCTCTCCTGTGAACGCGCGAGCACGCGAGGCAACCCGCGTTGTGGTTGATGCGACGTGCAAAATGACATGCGCGAGCAAACTTCTTCCCAAAGTTTCGGCTGCCGCCTGCCGCTCTTGCATCGCCAGAGTATGTTATACCAAGAACACACGCCTCCGGTCCTGCGCCGCATAACGGCGCTCACCGCACCGGACCGGCAGCACAGGACGTGCCACGCGCAGCAGTCGCACCGCGCCCCGCCCCCCCCCCTGCTCGCCCATGCCGCGGTCCTCGGTCACCCCTTGCAGCCCTCCACATATACCATAGCGATTTGGAGTGCCACTTGCCTGCACTAAAGTGTAGCCCATTCCGGAGGTCGCTCACCTACGGTATGCCAGGCATCCCGCCCCCGCCGCACGTCCAGGCCGTCGAGAACTTTCGTGATCCCACAGCATCAGACACAGTATATGTGCAATTGCAGCGATTGGTTCTCGATGTATTCTTATGGTCCTCTCTGCCACGGCTCTGTAACATCGGTGCGGCGCTGTCGCCCCAGCTGTCGCCCAGACTCCGGCCACCGGATGGAGCCATTTAATTGAATGCATACGAGCTTGCCTATTTATGTTGGGGTAGCTGCGCTCAAGTGCAATCCGGTGTCGACTGTCGATTTCAGAGGAACTCATTAGTTCAAATTTAGGACAGCTCTGAGCCACCGGGCGGACCTGCTTTGTGTCTGTGATTGCGTTGGTGCTCTAACACCGCTTTAGGCTGTCATGCGCGATCGCACGGTCGAGGGGGCCGCAAGGGGTGACCGACTGACCAGGGGCTGGTGTCATGGGCGAGCAGGGGGGGGGCGGTGCGACTGCTGCGCGCGGCACGTCCTGTGCCGCCGGTCCGGTGTGGTGAGCGCCGTTATGCGGCGCAGGACCGGAGGCGTGTGTTCTTGGTATAACATACTCTGGCGATGCAAGAGCGGCAGGCGGCAGCCGAAACTTTGGGAAGAAGTTTGCTCGCGCATGTCATTTTGCACGTCGCATCAACCACAACGCGGGTTGCCTCGCGTGCTCGCGCGTTCACAGGAGAGCTGTTGATGCGTGCGCTAGAATTGCAGTGCTCACGCCTTGACACCGTGCTCCAGCCGCTCAGGGTGAGCCAGCGCGTCGGTACCACAACAGTACGTGTTTCGGCGGCTGCGCGTGTGCGCAGTACAACTGCGAGCCAGTCAGTCCCATCTCCTTGCTGCGGCGCGCAAACGCGGTTCGGAGCTTCGGGGACACGCTCATAGACAATCTTAGTCGGCACCAACGGAAGGCTGGGATGGGAGCGGCAGCCGCCGAGGTTCGCAGTGCGGTTGGGTTGGAACAAGGTCTAGGCAGACGCGACCTGCCCAGTCACATCCAGCCTTGGCCGGCGTCCCACACTCGGCCGCGCCTGCCCCCCGACCTCTGGCCCCAGCGCGCGCTGGCAAGAGTACCACCTGAAAGCATGCCTCGCACAGCGCGCGTGTCTGGGCGCTCAAGCAGCAGGGTGTCGGCCCCAGGCGCGCCGTTAGCATCCTGCACGAAAAGCCGTGCAGGGGCGCGCCTACGAGTGCAGTACACAGTTCGTGGTTCTCCCCGCTCTCTGCGCCGTATTGCGGAATGGATTGGCGTTTGGAAACCCGGCTACTTAAGACTGCGCGGCCGGCTGATGGTCAGTACACAGCCGCGGTCAGTGCCGCATCCCGCTTCCACCACCCACCGTCACCATGCGCTTGTCTCACGGCCGCACCGCTGCGGCGGCGCTGCTGGCGCTTGCTTGCGCCGCGCTGCTCGCAGTCCCATCGGCCGCCGGCTCTCTCGGCGCCTCCCGCTCCCGCTCGGCCAAGGGCTTCCTGCCGCGGCGCTCGCTGCTGGCTGCGGACTGCCTGGCCTGCAGCGCTGGCTTACGGCGCCTGGCTGTTTCCACTTTCTTCCATAACTTCATATGGATGTACGTACGTGTTTTCACAGTGCATGCAGCTGCACAAAAACACAGACACTTGATTGCTCTCACGGTGGCTTCCACGCACAACTTCGCAAGCTCTGGTGATGCCTCGTCAGAAGCGTGCGTGTGTGATTGTGCGTGCCCATCAGTGGTGGCGTCATGCTGTCATAACCTCACTCCACTGCCGCTGCCTCCTCCTCCTCTCGCCTCGTCCTGCCTACCGCCCCACAGGACACCCTGCCCCTGACTCTGACTCTGCCTGGCGTGCAGCGAGTACGGTATGTCCTGGCATGTGCCTCTGTGGGACGTGGCGGGCGCGTGTGTAGAGCCGTGTCGCCGACAGAAAGCAACGCGGGACACAGCCGAGGACGGGACACCCCCGTCGTTTGACTATTTCCTCTTGTGGGGCCGGCAGGTCGAGTACGTATGTGGATGCGTGGGGATGGGTATTTCCTGGTACTAGTCTAGGCTCTCAGTTTAACCAGCTATCCGCCATGGAGCCCCCGACAGGTCCTGCCCGCAAGCCCCGACAGTCTCTGCCGGCATACAGGGGCTGGCCTCAACTGATGACTGAAATGTCCACGTGGCGCTGTGCGTGGTGGTCACCGCTTCTGTCACCCCTCAAGCGGCGGCGGCGCACCGTCTTCCCCCGCGCGCCCGTCTGTTGAAGAGACAAGCAAACGCGGCAGCTAATCACAGCTGCGGCAGGTATGATATGCTCTGATGCTGATTCATACTACACGATAGGCGTGCGCGGAAAGGTGCTCTCTGCCCCGTGCTAAGGATGGTGTTGTCGTGCATGAGTGCCAGCCATGCTTGCATGCTAGCTCAGGCTCATTTCCGCGCACACTTTTTATCTTTTACTTTTTATCTACCATCTACGACCGCGGGTATAAACTGAAACCTGACCGCGGGTCTAAACTCCTTTTCTACCCAACCCAAAATAAACGTGTAGTGGCACAAGCTCATATCATGTGGACCAATGTGCAGCGTGGGACACAAACTCAACCGCAGGCCCTGACCATACCATTGCCAATTGCAGCAAGAGCGTTTGCACCGATGAGCATTCGAAGGACTGGATATGCGCTGCGCATTCGTCAAAAAAGTCAATCACGTCAGGCAAAGCTGTCGTGTCAGCACCGCGTCATATCCGCGCGGTCAGCAGCAGCGCACGTACGGCACGCGCAGACCGACACAGTTAGTTGCGCTTCACAGTCCAGCAAAAAAGGTTCTCGGCGCGTATGTGAGGGGGATGCAACAGCTAGTCTCTGGCCACTGCGGCGGTACAGTTCATGGGCGGTTGTGTGTTTAGGGAATTGTTTTTACCGAGCCCTACCAAACTCAAGCTCCCCATACAGATTATGGACTGGGGCCAAACAATAACCAACGAAAAACTGCCAGGAATACGAGGATCACAAATTTGACTGCTCACCATGCACCCGTCAACTCCCTCATACCGCAGCATCACCAGCAAAGCATCGTCGAGCCAGCCACGCACTAGCAAGGTAAGTCATTCACAGACAATGCTGGCATGCCTGCGCGCACACGAGTGCTGCAGGCCCAATAGGGCCATTTGATTCATCACGCGGGCGGTAGAGCTAGCCTCTGCCCCTAAGCAACACGGTATGCAGGCAGCCGCGGGGGGCCAGGTGGGGCCCGGCAGCGGCGCTGGCTGCGATTTAACGGCCCCACTGGTAGCCAGAGGGGCAGTAGGCGCCAACATCCAGGTGCAGCGCCAGGTACAGGCCCGAGGCGGTGATGGAGGTGGGCACCGTGAAGGTGGAGCTGCCCACCTGCGTGCGCGTGTGCGTGCCCAGCAGCAAGGGGGGGGGGCGTAAAGCATGGCGTGTCAGGTGGGTGGTAGGTGGGCGAGAGCAGCAGATGGGCAGAATGAAGGCAGCGGTCGCAGTGCATGGCGCATGGATGGGTAGGGCAGACGCGTGGGGTGGGGTTCATCATGCAGGCGAGGCGTGAGGTTGATTGCGCGCACGTGTAGCACGCGGCCGGAGGCTGCTATCGGCCCGGTAGCAAACAAGCAAGTAGTTCCGCTACACATACGGTACATACAACTTGATTACAAACAGACGCATCCCGCACCTTGTAGGTGACGCCGGGCTTCACATTGGCGAAGAAGTTGGCAGGGAAGGTGGTGAGGGGGCTGGTGGGCGTGACGGCCGGGCCGTAATCAGTGAAGGTCTTGAAGCCGCCGGGGTTCAGGTCGGGCGGGGCGATGAAGGACAGGAACACCTGCACACGCGGGGTGGCGGCACGGACGGGTTGGGTAGCCGTCCGGGATGTGAGGGGATGAGGGCGGGAGACACGCACGCGCACCCACATGCACACATGTGCCGCAGGCCAGCACAACAGCGTAAACAGCGTATGCGTGCGGTCGCCGTCCACCCGCAGCAATTCAAACGACGGCGGCCCAGCAGCAGGGCGAGATACGCCCCTTGTGTTTTAAGCAACACCCTTTTGAAGGCACAGCAGGTGACGCACCTGCATGTTGACGACGCTGGCGATGGTGCCGGTGGACGGCAGGGGCTTGATCTGAATGGTGCTCGTGCCCCTGCACACGGCAAAGGCAAGGCAAGATGGGTGGGAGCATTAGTGCGCTTGCCCCTGCGGCCGGGTCGTGCCGGGTCGTGCTGATGAACACGACAAGACTGCCTGGCGAGCCTGGGCACGCGCATGGGTGACTCCCCGAGCCGCTAGGCAGGTCAGAAGGCAGCAGCAAGCACGCCATGCACTCACGCGGAGAAGCTGGTGAAGGAGATGGAGAAGCCGGTGCCAAAGTAGTAGCCCTTGCCGGCCACGTTCTGGCCGCAGCCGGCGCAGATGCCCAGGTTCAGCGCACCGGCCCCGCTGTCGGGCGTGGTGATGCGGAACCAGCCGCCCCACGCGCCGCCGACCTGGCGAGGCGTCCAGAACACCTGCAGCAGCACGTGTGGGCAAGCAATTGAGTAATGTGACCGTTGCGCCCGGGGCAAGCGCTCCCTTAGCACAGCACCGTGCAGGCAGTGGGCGTCACGCACTCACAGCAGCCGTCTACTGCTACGCAGCCCACCCCAGGCCCTCTGGAATCACCTTGCCACTGTAGCCGGCGTCGGTGATGACCAGCTGCTGCTCCGTGGTCTGTGCCGCGTTAGTGAACTGGTCGACCTCTGCGTTGCAGTATTGCGACGTAAGGGGCGGGGGGTTGTGAACACACGCCAGCTCCCAGCTCAACCAAACCGCACTAGACAGAGCCAAGGAATACAAGGAAATGCGACAGAGGTACTGCAACACGGTACTACTGGTGGGATTGGGGGTTACAGGCAAGGCGCCCTCACGTGGATGCGTGAGCCTACACAGCCGGCAACTGCTGCTGCTGCTGCGCCGTGCCTGCCCCATGCAGGGCGTATGCGGCGGTAAGACCTCCCTCCCTGCTGGCACTGCCGTGGGTGGGACATCTAGCGCGACCGCTCGTACGTGCGCTACTGCTGTGAGCATGGAGGCTCTGGACGGGCACTTACTAGGGAAGCCCCAGGCGGTATCGCCGCAGTAGCAGCCCGGAGGGCAGGAGGGCGGGACGGGGCTGGGCGGCGCGGGAGACGGGGGAGAGGGCGAAGGAGGTCGAGGAGGAGAGGGGCTGGGCGGTACGGGCGGCTTCGGGGAGGGGGGTGCGGGCGGGGAGGGGGAGGGCGGGGCAGGAGGCGCGGGGCTGGGCGGTACGGGCGGGGCGGGGGACGGGGGTGCAGGTGGGGCGGGGGGAGGGCGGAACAGGGGGCTCCGGTGATGGTGGTGCAGGCGGGGCGGGCGAGGGCGGGACAGGGGGCTCCGGTGATGGTGGCGCGGGGCTGGGCGGGGCAGGGGAGGGGGGTGCAGGCGGGGCGGGGGAGGGCGGGGCAGGGGGCTCCGGTGATGGTGGCGCGGGGCTGGGCGGAGCAGGGGAAGGCGGCTCCGGAGACGGGGGCTCCGGAGACGGAGGCTCAGGTGAAGGCGGGGCAGGGCTGGGGGGCTCGGGTGACGGGGGCGCAGGAGGCTCAGGCGAGGGCGGTGCGGGGCTGGGGGGCTTGGGCGACGGAGGCGCAGGCGAAGGCGGGGCCGGGCTGGGGGGCTCGGGTGACGGGGGCTCCGGAGAAGGCGGGGCGGGGCTTGGCGGGGGGGAAGGCGGCGTGGGCGAAGGAGGGGCAGGGGAAGGCGGGGCTGGCGATGGAGGGGCGGGGCTGGGGGGCGGGCTGGGCGGCGTGGGTGACGGAGGCTCAGGGGAAGGCGGCTCGGGTGACGGAGGCTCAGGGGAAGGCGGGGCGGGGGATGGTGGGGCCGGGGACGGAGGTGGGCTGGGCGGCTTGGGTGACGGAGGCTCAGGGGAAGGCGGGGCTGGTGATGGTGGGGCCGGGGACGGAGGTGGGCTGGGCGGCGTGGGTGACGGAGGCTCAGGGGAAGGCGGCTCGGGGGATGGTGGAGCCGGGGACGGAGGTGGGCTGGGTGGCTTGGGCGACGGAGGGGCGGGGCTTGGCGGCGGGGAAGGTGGTGAGGGCGAGGGCGGAGCGGGGCTGGGAGGCGGGGAAGGCGGCTTGGGCGACGGAGGAGCGGGGCTTGGCGGTGGGGAAGGTGGCGAGGGCGAGGGCGGAGTAGGGCTGGGCGGCGGGGAGGGCGGCTTGGGAGACGGAGGAGCGGGGCTGGGTGGCGGGCTGGGCGGCTTGGGTGATGGAGGGGAAGGGCTTGGCGGCTTGGGCGAGGGCGGAGCGGGGCTGGGCGGCGGGCTGGGCGGCTTGGGTGATGGAGGGGAAGGGCTTGGCGGCTTGGGCGAGGGGGGCTTGGGCGGCGCAGGAGATGGAGGGCGGTAGTTGCAGCTGTGGGGCAGGTGATGGCACCACGGGTGGGCGTGTCACTCATGCTGCGGTGCGCCGCCGTCTCTCATGCAGCCCATGCAAGGCCGAGTGCATTCCACAAGAAATCACGTGCGCACCTCGGTACCAAGCTCGCAAGCACTCACGTGGACAGGCCGGTGATGGGCACGACCACGTCATCGCACACGTTGCTGCCGCTGCCGCACGAGCCGCCGTCGCCGCCGCAGCAGGAGTTTCCGGGGGCCCCGCAGTTGTAGTCACCAATCAGGCGGCCGTCGTGGACTGCGGGCGGGGGGGGGCGGGTCGGGGGCAGAGGCAGGCGCGTGAGGGGCAGCTACAGGGGTGTCGGACCGTCGTCGAAGCAAGCCGAGGCGCGCCAGACCCAAGCAGCCGGCCCTCCCCGCCATCGACGCATGCACGCGCTGGTCTGCACAGCCCGCGTGCCCTCACTCGTCACGTCCTCCTAGCCGCAGCCCCCGCGGCGCATCTCCCTTGCCCCGCAGCCACACAGGTCCCCCGCAGCACCCTTCTGCCGCACGCACCCTGCAGCGTAACCGACGTGGCACCGACAAGGGTGGTGACGGTGGAGGTCAGGACGTCGTTGCAGGTGGCGCCGTTGACCTGCGTGTTGTCGCAGGTGGTGGTGGTGCAGGTGTTCTGCTGGCAGCAGAACCAACTGATGCTGGCGCCCTTGCAGCCGCTCAGGTCGATCTGCACATACTGTGTTTGCAGGAAGGAAAGAAGGAACGGGCGGGGCGCAGGGCGGCACCAGGTCAGCCGATGACCAGCGATCCGTCAATGGTGTTGCTGGGGTGCGCCGTGAGCTCCGGCGCTCAAGGCCCGCGCCAAGAGGTGCCCGCGCAGGCGATTTGGTGCTGGCGCAACACTTCGTGGCACCCGTCGCGTCGTGCTGGAAACGCACGCGCTGCCTCGGGGTTTCCGAAGAGGCAGTTTCCGAAGCAGCAGTTGAACACGTCAACACAGCCAACCCCGTTACGCCGCGACGATGACGATGCTGTTGCGGCAGTGCCCCCGCCGATCCTACCCAAACTGCAAGCCGCGACACAACAAACGCCTTCCAGCGACTTACGGTGAGGCTGCCGGAGCTGTAGAGGCAGGTGGCGGTGATGCAGGTCGTGAGACCCGAGCAGGTGAGGCATGTTTGCTGCAGAGCACGCCGGGGCAGGAAGCCTGAAGCACGCGCCGCAGCCAGAGAGCCGGCGCTCGCGGGGACTGCGAGCAGCGCGGCAGCCAGCGCCAGAAGCACCAGGGGCGCCGCGAAGGCGCGGCCTGGAGAGGCCATGGCGTCTGTCTACTGAGCGCTTTGCAAATGGTGCGACGCGGCAGTGGTACTGACCGCCGGCGGTCGAGAATGGCTGACCGACCGACGAAGCCAGCATTTATGGGCGTGTTTCCAGAGGGTTACTTCGCGAGGCGAAGCGCCGTCAGGTGTTGTACGCTCGTCCGGGACTCCGTCGGCCCACTTCCGCGCGGAGCCCGAGGGCGCAGCTGCCGTTGATTGCCACCTGTGCTCCGCGGGCCTGCGCATATTACGAGGCTTGCCGTTATGTGGTTCACTTGTCGGGGCGCGCCAGGGGGTGCGGGAAACGGGCCGGCGTGGGGTTTGGGGACACGTTCGCGGCTGCGAGACGGGACCTGGCGGTCACGTCCCAACCGCCCCGAGGCGGGTTATTTCCCCCCGCCTTAGCGCTCGGCCTCTATGCATGTCCTTGATAAAGCGACAAGCAGGTAGGAGTCTTGCATGCTGTGGCGGTCGCGCTCGCTGTGTGCGGTGGTGTGGCCCGAGTTGTACTGGCGGAGGTTCGCAACTCGACTTTGGCCTCACCTGACTGCACTGCCGGGGCCCGGCCGCGACACATTCTCGTGCTGGTTGCTTTAGATGTATCACTTGGACAAGGCGCGGCGCTCACGAACAATGCTTGTCCTGCTCGAGGCAGTCAGCGATGCTTGATGCGACACGACATCCCGAGGCGAGAAATCTGCTGACGCTGATCTGACCAATAACTTGATTATGGATTGAATATGTCAGGCTCGCACGTCTGGGCCTGCGCCGTGGACACAGCCACAAAGTCGGCTCGAGCCATCGAAACGGAACAACCGCCGGCACGCCACGAACGCGTGGGGGGCATTCCGTGGCCCCGGCCCGTTAACCCATTCCGCTGCCCATCGTACAATGTAAGCTAACTCAGTCCTATCCTTACTTTCATGGCAGCGCCGGTAGGCAGCGCCTGTAGGCAGCAGTAGCTGGGCGGCGCAGCACAAGGTGCGGCAGGCGGCACGGGGAGTCTCAGTGAAAGCCACACCGCTAGACCCCAGCCGCCCTTACCCCCCGTGAAGGTGGCCAGGCACGCTGCCCGCGGCGTCTCACCTGTGCTGTTATGGCTTTGTCCTTTGGCAGCCGGCCGTCCTTCCACTCCCAGGTCCAGTCCCATGCTCGCCACGGCAGGCACGGGTCGACGCTCCCTTGGCCGGCCAAGCCCGCATTTCATGACTCTCCGGCAGCATATGGTGTTGATATGCATATCACGGTCTTGCTGTAGGGCTGCCATGGCCGCGTCGGATTGTGAAGTGCAAGTCAAAAATCGCGGCCTTCCGCTATTGGCTGTGACAATATTTACAAAATCTTATCGAGCGCCTGGGCTTGTATATTTTGCAGGTTCAGAAGGCAGAAGTGTGCGACCGCGACAGCTACCGCAAACGCACGGAAAGTACAAATAACTGATTTTCATGATAATATAATTGAAAATGAAATCATTCAAGTGCCAGGCGCCAGAAGGGAATGTGGCCAGGAGGTCCACGATCCAACACCAGCGCCGAGCAGTGCAGCACCACGCCACCACGCCCGCCCCGCCCGCCGCCGCCTGCCCGCCAGTGACCTCGGTCGCCCTGCGCGCGTTCAGGTATCTGGCAACGCATTCACATCTCTATCAACACGTGAAGCGACAGCAACCGCTTGTTTCTCGCCCGTGCGCCGCGCCCAGAATCCGTGCCGGAATCAAGCCACATTTGCTCACGCCTGTGCTACCCCACCAGCACGTTCCTGCCGCCTGCCCGCTGGCCCCCTTCATGGCGGCTACACATCTCTGGCCACCGCCACCCGCCGCCACTTCCCAAAGTCTATACGTGCCGAGGCCCGCCGCCCTCCAGCTGCCTGTAGCCGCAGCCCAGCCCGGGCCCTCGGTCATGCTCGGTCCAGCCCTCAATGGATGCACCCCATCTACTCCCCCACCCACCTGCCCAACCAACTATCCATCCACCTATCCACCCACCCACCTACCCACACGCCCAGACCCCTACAAGTCCAGTCCCGGCACCGGCAGCGGCTGCTCCCGCGGCAGCAACTCCACGTGGTCGGTCCCGGGCACGGGTTGCATGAAGGGGAACACGCGCGTGCAGCGCGTTAGCATGTCGGGCACCGGCAGCCGCAGCCGGAAGCGCCGGACCAGCATCGCCATCACCAGCTTCACCTCCTGCGAGCGCAAGGGATCGGGGGTCGTGTCGGTGGGTTTGGTTGGGTCGGGCGGGCGCGTGTTGCTGCGGTGTTTCACAGCACTTGAATCAAAAAGGGACACGGCCGTTACAGGAAGGTGGCAGACTCTACAGTCTACAGGAACTATCGTCTAAAGCTCTCGGTGTTCACTTCACTGTTCAGCGTTGCAACCCACCATGTAAACCAGCTGCACGCCCGCGCACAGGTGCATGCCCGACCCAAAGGTGTAGTAGTACTTGGGCCGCGTCTCCTCGCTCAGCCAGCGCTCGGGCCGGTACGCGCCCTCCAGGTTGTTGCGCCAGTCCATGTGCGCCGGCACGTCAACGCTCGTGTCCCCGTCCCAGAGGACCGGGTCGATGCAGTGCATGAGGTGCGGATGGTACCACACCCACTCGCCTGTGCATTCACGCACGGTTGGCCGCCGCATCAGGATTGGATGATGACGTGCGCTCATCCCAATGGCCTCAGCTGCAAGGAGACGGAAGCCACGGGACCCGCACGCACAGCAAGGCGGCACAGGCGGAGGAACAGGCAAGGCGTTTGTGCCCAACAGACCCCGCCCCCAGCAGACACGCACGCTAAACGCGCACCTGCGGGCAGCGTCACGTTGCCCGCCCTGAGCTCCTTGGTGAGGTGCCGCACCGCCCCACCGCCCGAGGGCAGCAGCCGCATGGCTTCCTTGAACGCCGCCTCCAGGTACGGCATGGCTGCCAGTGCCGCCGGGGTCAGCTCCGGGCCGTGGGCTGCCACCACCTGCAGCGTGGCGCCGGCGGAGAGGGCAATGGGGTTTGGGGCAAGGTAACGAAGGAAGTAAGATGCCAGGGGGGGGGCAGGGGCACCCGTGGGCAGGGGGCGCCTTCAAACCAATTCACGGCGCGTCTGGCAGCCTTGGGAATAGGGCGGCTGGGGTCGCGTGGATGCCTCCCAATGTGGGCATACGGATTGTGTTAACGGGCCGGCGCCACGGAATGCCTCCCAGGTTTCCGCGGCGCGCCGGCAGTTGCTCCGTTACAATGGCTTGAGCCGAATTTGCCGCCGCCTTCACGGCGCAGGCTCAGACATGCAAGACTGGCATGTTCAATCTATAACATGTATATTGCTCAGGTCGGCGTGCTGATTTACATCCAGCAGAGTTTTCGCCTCGGGATGTCGTGTCGCATCAAGCATCAAGCATCGCTGACTGCCTCGAGCAGGACAAGCATTGTTCGTGAGCGCCGCGCCTTGTCCAAGTGATACATCTAAAGCAGCCAGCACGAGAAAGCGTCGCGGCCGGGACCCGGCAGTGCAGTCAGGTGAGGCCAAAGTCGAGTTGCGAACCTCCGCCAGTACAACTCGGGCCACACCACCGCACACAGCGAGCGCGACCGCCACAGCATGCAAGACTCCTACCTGCTTGTCGCTTTATCAAGGACATGCATAGAGGCCGAGCGCTAAGGCGGGGGGAAATAACCCGCCTCGGGGCGGTTGGGACGTGACCGCCAGGTCCCGTCTCGCAGCCGCGAACGTGTCCCCAAACCCCACGCCGGCCCGTTTCCCGCACCCCCTGGCGCGCCCCGACAAGTGAACCACATAACGGCAAGCCTCGTAATATGCGCAGGCCCGCGGAGCACAGGTGGCAATCAACGGCAGCTGCGCCCTCGGGCTCCGCGCGGAAGTGGGCCGACGGAGTCCCGGACGAGCGTACAACACCTGACGGCGCTTCGCCTCGCGAAGTAACCCTCTGGAAACACGCCCATAAATGCTGGCTTCGTCGGTCGGTCAGCCATTCTCGACCGCCGGCGGTCAGTACCACTGCCGCGTCGCACCACTTGCAAAGCGCTCAGTAGACGGACACCATGCCTCTCCAGGCCGCGCCTTCGCGGCGCCCCTGGTGCTTCTGGCGCGGCCTGTGCCGCGCTACTGCTCGCAGTCCCCCGCCGCTGCTGCACCCCGCCATCGCTTTGATTCCGGCATGTTTCCAAACACCGCTCCGCACGCTTGCACCCCGACCAAAATCCGCGGCGGCCACAGCCCCAGGCGCGCCCGCTGCTACAGCGCCCGCTGCTGCAGCCCCCCGCCCATCCAAGTGGAGCCCCATCCCTATCCCCACCCGAGGCGCACCTGCTGCTGCTCGGCGAATATGGCGTCCTGCACGCGCGGGCTCTGCGCCACCATGGCCCAGAAGGTGAACAGCGAGAAGCGGGTGGTGTCGGCGGCGGCCACCACGGCGTTCAGGATGGTCATCGGCGCGTCCCGCAGCGCCGTGTGCCTGTGCGTGCCAGGCGGCGGGGGGGGGGGCAGCACGGGGTTGACAGGGTGTGACTTCGACAGGGCACACACACGCACGCACGGTGTTCGCTTCTGCCCACCTATCAGTGGTCTAGATGCCTGCGAGGCCCGTTAACCACGGGCACCTGCTTCCTTCACCTTCCTGTGTTGCCTGCCCTCATACGGCCGTACGGCACCCACCCGCCGATGAAGTACGCCGTGAGCATGGCCTCCTTGATGCTCAGGTCGGGCGGCGGCGCCTTGTGCTGCCCGCCCGCGGCCGCCGCCTGCCGCGCCGCCTCGCGCTGCCGCTCCTGTTCGTCCAGCAGCGCGCCCGCCAGCGCGGCGCCGCTGCGGCCCGCCGCCTCCCAGCGCCGCAGCATGGCGGCGTGCGCCTGCCGCATCTCCGGCATGAGGGCGGCGATGAGGCGCTCCTTGGCCGCCAGCGCGGCGCTGTAGTCGGATCCCGGCAGCCGCACGGGCAGACCTGCGTGGCGTGGCGTGGCGGTGCGGTGGCGAGTGGGTGGGTTGGGTGGGTGGGATCAGCGGCGGTTGCGTGGTGCGGATGGAGATCAGGGGCATGGAGGCGCGCCGCCTAGAGTTTGCAGGTGTACAGCCACGTGTAAAGCCACACACACGGCCACCGACTTGTCAGAAAGCATGCGAACCGGCCGTCGGGGGGTCAGGGTTGCACACGGCCCCCCCTCCCGCCCAACCAGCCCGCCCTCCCACATTGCTCGCTGGCGCCTCGCAGCTCACCCCACATGCCCGCCGTGAAGGTGCGCATCTGCTGCTTGAACCAGTCCCGGTCCAGGGACTCGAAGTGCACGTTGGCGATGACGTCGGTGGACAGGTCCAGGCCCATACCGTGGGCCTGCGTGCGCAGGGGCACACACACACACACACACACACACACACACACACACACACACACACACACACACACACACACACACACACACACACACACACACACACACACACACACACACCGTCACACGGCCACACGGTCACACCGTCACACGTGCACATGCAGTGATGCGGGTAGGCAGCGACAACAACAGCGCCCTTGTTTATCACGTGGGATGCCTTTGGCGACGAGCAGGGCAATGCGCAACTCGGCCACCGCCCCACATGGCCATCACGTGCGTGTGTTGTCAGTGTGCACGTGCGCCAAATTGGTTGCTCTCCCGCGCGCACCCCCCAACGCACACGCGGCCCCTCTCTCACCGCCCGGAACAGCTCCACGCGCCCCGCCTTCGCCCAGCCGGCCACGTGCCGCGCCATGACGCCCGCCACGCCCGGCAGCAGCTCGGCCAGCCCCCGCCCGCTCACCGCTGCCAGGATCAGCTTGCGCTGCGGCCGCCGGCAGCGCACCGCAGCAAGCGAGGAGCAGTGGCGTGAGTAAAGCGGTTGCAAAGTGTGTGGGTTGGGTGGGGCGGGGAGTGGCATCTTCAAAACCCAAACCAGACACGCACTGCACAACCAAACACATCAATGGCGTGCGCGCGCGCAGGAATGGGGAGAATGGGGTTGGAGGGGGAGGGAGATTCCTTGTACGTGGCGCCCTGGAATGCTGTCTGTTATGGCAATCGGAGCGGCACGTGGTGAGTTACGCACGCACGGCGCACGCCACGCACCCAGGGTCCGTGGATCTCCTTGACGGACTGCGTGCCGTACTCGCCCATCAGGTCACTGCGCATGGGAGCGAGAGCGCGGGTGGTGTGGGTGTGGGAGGCGGGGCGTGCAACCACGGGTCACAGCTGTCTGGCAGACCTGACCGCGTCTGGAGTTGGCGATCACTCGTAGAGAAGGCCAGGTTCGGGCAGCAGTGGACACAAGTAGTGCAGGTGGCTAAGGCAGGCTAGGGATACGTGATCAACAATAACTTAACAACTGCCCTGTCAACAACTGACGTCTCCTGGTTTGCTGGGTTGTGAAAATGTGGGCATGCGCCGCCGCTCACCTGAACGCGCGGAAGGGGATGGTTGCGATGGCGCCATCATCGGACAACACACCCCGCAGAGCCACCTCATCCGACACCTGCGACACGGGTACGACAGGGACGCGCACGACTGGCTTGCGGCCGCACACTGACTGCACGAGTGAACGTCCTCGCACTGCGCGCAGCACGCTGAGCCAGGGTGTTCATCGCCCATTGCGGTCCCGCCGGAGCCCGCAGTCCCGCCGCCCCATGCTCCATAGCCTGCATCCCCGCCCTGGTGTCCTGCTTACCACGAAAGCGGTGTGTCCTAGCATGCTGAGCCTGAAAACGTTGCCGTATTTCTTGAACCTGTGGGGCAATCACGAGTGATAGGTGGGCCTCGGGCTTGGTGGCAGTGGGCGTGCTACAGGACGGGTGATGCCGGCATGCAGGATCGCCTCACGGCCCCAACCCCACCCTAAGGACTGAGGTCACCCCCCGACGCTATCTAGCTACCTGCTGAACATGAGGCGGCTCAGGTCCGAGGTGATGCCCAGCTCAACCGCATCGCCCAGGAACGGCCACTGAGTTGGTTTTAGAGTTGATGGTGCGTAAGATTGAAGGGTCCGACAGTCAGGTCAGGGCGTGCGCGCAAGGGCGTCATAATCAACCACAGCGGGGAAAGGACTTGGCCAGGCGAGGCCGAACACGATGGGCGCCTCTGACGATGGTGCGAGGGGTTCCCCTGCCCCTGCCGCACGCCAATCGCTTACGGTGATATGAGGCCCAGGCAAATGCAGCTTGTTGCCCACGATTCCGGACGCCCAGAGAGCAAGAGCGACGAGCCCGACGACTAGCGTGCACACGATGCGAGGGTCCGCAAGCAAGCCACGAAGCCCTGATGCCACGAGCTCTGGTTCCAACATGTTATCTGCTGTGTATCAGTGAATAGCGGTGGCCAGCCAGGTGTTCGCGGGCTTCAAACTGTGCCGATTGAAACTAGCCCCGATAAAATCAATTCTATCACTGTCTGCTCGAACCCAGTTATAATGGATCGCATGCTACCTAAGAAGGAAACCGCAAGCACTCCGCATCCAGGGCCGGGCCATCGCGGCCAACCGCCACACGGTTACTACGAAGCGTAAGGACGAGGCTGAGGACCAGCGCTTCCCGAGTTCGGGCTCTGCCGGCGGCCCTAATGTAACATCAGGCCTGAACGCCCGATATCTACTCACTCAGCGGCTGTTCTCGTTTGCGGCGGGCATCCGCAAGCCCTCGTCCAGCACCCGCCAGCCGCTCGAAAGCATTACGTAGTACGACACGGCCGATTCGTCGCCGCGCTTCGTCTCGTACCTCATTAGCTGCTATGTACATGACAGAGTCCACCCTCCCTTGAGGCTTGACTGCGTCGCACCTAAACATGTCGCCCTCCCATCCACATCCCACGCCCCAGACCGTACACCGCCCCTCACGCCACGGGCTGCTCGCGCGGGACGAGCCGCATGCCGCCTGTGCCCTTGACGGGCTTGGCGTAGGGGAACAGCTCGGCGCGCGCCAGCATGTCGGGCACCTCCAGCTCCAGCCGGAAGCGCCGCAGCAGCATCGCCAGCAGCAGCTTCACCTCCTGCGGTTCCATTGGAGCAGGCAGTGGCAAGCGCCGGCAGGTGTCAAGAGGGGATGCGGGGCAGGGGTGCTGATTGTGGCACTGCGAGCGAGCGGTGTGTGGCCATGCGATGCGCCCGGCTGGTGGTGTCAGGGGCGCTGTGATATGAGGAGCGGGGAAAGGCGGAGCGGCCGGATTCCCCATCGCCGCGGTCAGACCCCGACGCACCAGCGTCACCAGCACCATGCCGGCGCACAGGTGCGTGCCCTGCCCGAACACGTAGAAGCTGCGCGGCCGCGTCTCCTCGCTCAGCCAGCGCTCGGGCCGGTACGCGCCCTCAAAGTTGTTCCGCCAGTCCATGTGCGCCGGCACGTCCACGCCCGTGTCGCCGTCCCAGCACACCGGGTCCAGGGTCTGAAGCAGCAGCGCGTGGAACCTGCGGCGTGTGTGTGCGGCGTGTACGTGCGGTGGCGCGGTGGTGATCAGGGCAAGGGTGGGGAGCCAGTAGGTATGGGCTCGGCTTTAGTGGGACCCAACGCAGCGGTCCCGCACGAGCTGATACGCTGGCCCACGTGCCTCCACACACACACCCGTCTCTTGCTTGCTTATCGTTTCCCATGTGCTCTCTAACACACACACACACACACAGACACACACACACACACACACACACACATACACCGTCTGATTCTTGTTTTCAACACACACACACGCCTGGTCCGAGCCCCGCTCACCAGATTGTGGTGCCTGCAGCGTGCCGTGCCGAGCCGAGGTGAAACGCAGGCGCACGTGCAGGCGCGTTGCATGGCGGGAGCCCAGGCATGAATGGCGGGCGTTGTATCAATAGATTTGCAGTACTGGCGCAAGTACACGACAGCGTGCCAACACGCAGCGGGTGGCCATACAACCATACAACACCCTGCCAGGCCCCCCCGCCCTCCCCGCCCCTCCATGTAGATACCGCGGGCTTTTTGTCCGTCTGTTTATTGTTTTTAACACACACGCCGTACACACACACGCCGTACACACACACGCCGTACACACACACGCCGTACACACACACGCCGTACACACACGCCGTACACACACACGCCGTACACACACACGCCGTACACACACACGCCGTACACACACACGCGCCGCCAGCCCGCTCACCCGGCGGCAGCACCACGTCCCCGACCTTGAGCTCCTTGGTCAGCATGCGGAAGCCGCCGCTGGAGGCGGGCAGCAGCCGCATGGCCTCCTTGAAGGCTGCGTCCAGGTAGCTGCGCGGCGGGTGGGTGCGTGGTGGGCGCGGCACAGAGTGGGAGGGAGGGAGTGGGACGGAGAGAGGGAGCGGGAGAGAGAGTTCGCGTACTTGAGATCTATAGTTGGATGACACGTTCAAAGCTGAGAGTTGGGAGTTGAAGGTTTGGGAGGGAGGACCACAACCGGCGGACTGGCGGGTGATAAGCAGTATGAACGCGAAGGCGGCCGGGCACGTGTGTGGACGCTCCCGGCCGCACACCGCCGTCCTGCTGTGCCGGCCTGCTCTTGCGCCGCCCACCCAATCCAAGGCAAGCCAACCCAACCCATCCACTGCCGCCGACACATGCATGCACCCGCTCGCTCGCTCGCTCCCGACTCACGGCATGCTCATTGCCGTCTTGTAGGTCAGCTCGGGACCGTGCTCCGCAACCACCTGCGGGCGTTCACAAAGAATAGAAGTGGAGAGGAAATACACCGGTACTGCGCACGAGGGGGCAAGGACCGAAGCCATGCCGCGCATGCCGCAAGGCCTGCGCGAAACCGTACTCCCTTCGGTTTGGGTTTGTTAAAATTGGGCTGGTGCTTACAAGTCGCAACCCTGCCCAGCCCACCCACACACCGTAGCCATACACACACCCCGCCCCCCGCACCTTCTTCTGCTCCTGGTAGATGAGGTCCTGCACACGCGGGCTCATGGCCAGGATGGCGGCGGTGTTGAAAAGCGCGAAGCGAGTGGTGTCGGCGGCGCCCATCACGGCGTGCAGCACGGTCATGCCGGCGTCGCGCGGCGTGGTGTAGCTGCGCGCGTGCGGGGCGGGGCGTGCGTGTGGGATGAAACAGGAGAAAGCCACACCCGGTGTGTGCGGATCGGCCGGATCCCCTCGGCACCCTGCGCAGCTCGACGGACGCCGTCATCTGACGCGGTGACACTACAGCACAGATTGACGGCCTGCTTGGCAGGTCCGCGCTTCCTGGTCTTGCCCTGCCACCTATGCAGCCTGGCCGCCCTACATGCCCCCGACCCCCGACCCCCGGTCCCCGACCGCCGCTTGCAGTAGCCCCGCGGCGCCGGCCACTCACCCGCGCGCCGTGAAGCCCAGCAGGTTGGCGTCCTCTATGGTGGCGGTGTCGGGGCAGCCCGCCAGCTTGGCCGCCACCGCCGCCGCCGAGCGGCCGTTCTCCTCGTACTGTCGGGGGGAGGGTTGTGGAACGTGTGCAAAAAGGGGCTCTCTACATCTTCCCAACGCCACCTCCTTAGCTCACTCATTGCCACCCACTCGCGCAGCGGCCCTCCCATCCTTCTCCTTCATCACACGTTCACAAATCTCACCCACAACACTCACCAGCTTGAGCAGCTCCGCCTGCTGCTCCTCCACCGCGGGCGCCAGCACGCGCAGCAGCTCCTCCTTGGCCGCCAGACCCTTGGCCAGCGGGCTGCCCGGCAGCGCCAGCGGCAGGCCGTACAGCCCCGCCAGGAAGTCCGACATGCGGGACTTGAACCAGGCGGGGTCGATGCCGCGCTCCGCCAGCTTCACGCCCGACAGCACGTCCACCGCCAGGTCCAGGCCCAGCGTGCGGGCCTGGGGAGTGGGGGGTGGCAAAGATGAGCGGGGGGGCGTGCATGATTTGGTTCGTGGGAGGAGGGATCGGGGGAGGGTTGGGGGAGGAGTTGGCAGAGGAGTTGGGGAAGGAGTGGGGGGAGGGGTTCCATGCATGATTAATTCGGGGCCTCGGGGTTGGGGCCTCGGGGTAGGGTTCGGGTCAGGGGCGACGTGCCAAGGAAGGCTGGCCTTCGAGGGTCGGCACACGCGCCGAAGACCTGTCTGCCCCGCGCATCTGCCCCGCTCACCGCCTCAAACAGCTCCACACGGCCCGCCTTGGCCCAGCCCTCCACGTGGCCGCTCATGACCGCCACCACGCCCGGCACCAGCTTGGCCATACCGCTGCCCGTCAGCGCCGCCATCAGCACCTTGCGCTGCGGGGCGTGGAGGGCGGGTGGGGGAGGGGGTAAACAGCCGTGCGTGCGGACGCTTTGAGGGCATGTAAATGCGCCGATTTGTAGAGGTTCTTAAATATGTGCGCGTCGTGGGCCGGCAGATGCATAAGCTACCTGTGTGTGCCCTTTCCACTTCCCTCTCTTTGCCTGTCCTGGAGTACGGTACTCTCACGCTGACTATCAGTTGCCGCAGCCCCGCCCCTGCCGCAGCCCCGCCCCAGCCGCAACCCTGTGAAACCTCCTCCCACCCTCCCTCCCTTCGGGACTCGGGCCTCACCCAGGCCGAGTGCGCCTCCTTGTGCGCCTGCAGGTTGTAGCTGCCCATGAGCGCCGTGAAGGTCTGAACGGGCATGGTGAAGTGGCCGCCGTCGTCCGCCAGCAGCGGCCGCAGCGCCTCCGGGTCGGCCGTCACGTAGGCCGTGAAGCCCAGCAGGCTCAGGCGGAACACCCTGGTGGAGGCAGGGCGGGAGGGGGGAAGGGGGGAAGGCGGGGGCGTGGAGGAGGGGGGGAGAAAGGCCGCGGGTTGCGAGGGTGAGGGTGTGGCGACGCGGGGGCACTCGGCTGCAGGCCCGTTTTCGGGGTTGGTCAACCGCCGTCGCCTTCCCCCATTGCGGTCACCCAAGTTCGGACGAGCTCCCCTGCGCCTCACCTTCCATAGCGCTTAAATCTGCACGAGAGGGGAGCGGCGGGTGGAGCAATCAGCCCACACGCATGATGAATGCCGCGGTTAGCGGTCGGGGAAGCCGGGAAGCCCGGAACAATATTTCATATGAGTACTCACCTGCCAAACAGAAACTTGGTGGGGTCGGTGGTCGCGAACTCGATTGTGTCGCCAAGCAATGGCAAGCTGAACAGTGGCCCCGGCAAGCCGCTTTTGCCGAGCAGCTGCTGGAATATATAGAAAACCAACACAGCACCTGCGAGCAGTGTTGCGATCCAGGCGAGCGGAGCGCTCGGGGCTGCAGCGTCCCAGGTCATCGCGACGCTGCGTGGTAGTGCTTAAGCAAGCGCGTTTAGCTGCAGGTTACTATGTCACGTTTCGGGCCAAGTTTTCCCGGAGGTCGAGCTTCCCGCCCAACCGGTGAACCGGGTTTCGTGCCGACCACCCCATCCCGTTTTGCCCCCGCCCCCTGCCGGACCTTCTGACCCCCGGTATCACTGCCAAGCCGCCAAGAACCACAAGACAGCGGGACATATGCAGTCATAGGTGTACTTGAAGATTACAGGGGGGCATTAGAGGAGAAGTGCACGCACACGCATGTCGAGGCCGGGATGACATCGCGGTCTTGCTCCGCTTCCACGCCGTAAAGCATTATCTCTAAACGGAATGTGAATGTTTTCCAAATCATCAAAGCACGACATGGGGTAGCACCTGCGCGTCAAGTCACGGGGCGGACGCGGGCGGTACAACCGTTCCGGGACGAGGGCCGCCCCATTTACATCATCCAGGCCGTTTAACGAGCGCCAGAGCTGGAAGTTGCACACGTGAATACATGTAGTCCGCATTGACCCATCCCAGTCGAGCGCAATCAAAGTTATCGGTTGTAGTGCTGCGGAGGGGTTGCAACTTTGCACTTGATATCTTTTATGCTTATGCTTTGAGGCTATAGTTTGTGTGACGCGAGCCCATAACGATGGCATCAACAGCCATTCTAAAGGACGTGAGGCTGCTCGCGGACGAGCTGGTGCGCGCGAGCCGGCATGCGACGCCGGGAGTTGAGGCGCTTTCGCTGCTGGACCAGGCAGAGACCGCCAGCGGGAGCCAAGGAATCCAGCTGGTCCTGAAGTCATCTGTGGCGGCGCCTATGCTGAAGGACGCGTTGGTGGAGGTGCTGAGTGCAAGCCCCTCCTTGGCTGGACGGCTTGTGCAAGCGCAGGCAAGTGCACTCCCACACTCCTCAAGTGCCATCGCTGTAGTGCATAGTTTCAGCTGGTTGGCAACGCTCTTTCCGAACTGGGACCACGGACGCCGGCTCCTGGCCTGGTCAGCACCCGGGCTTTGCAACCTGCGCCTCCGCCGCGTCGGGCTGACCGTGGCAAAGTAAGTGCCCTACCTGCTTGCCTCCTCCCCCCCATCCAACCACCAAAAGCAGGATGGTGCCTTCGACGTGGCGTGCTGCAACGCCGGCGCCCGCCTGGTGATCGCCTCCTCCTCGGCCACGCTGGCGGAGGTGGAAGCGGCGCTGGGGCACGTGGCGGTCCCCGCCAAGGCCCTGAACCCCTGGGCGGCGTTCTCCCTTCCCTCCGTTCCAGAAACCATTTGCCTCAAGCAGGTGCGGCCTGCACGTGCACTCGAGCCCGGCAAGGCGCACCCCAGCACTCCCGCCTGTCTGCCATTTGCAACCTGTACCTGCCGACACGACGCGGCAATTGCATGCGAAGTGCTCCACCGACCACCAACACCAGCCTCCACTCCACCCCAAGCCTCGCTCACGCACTTGCCTTCCACCCCATCAACCCCGCAGCTGCCGCTGGCCTCCGTGTTCCTGCTGCACCTGCGCGGCGGCGGCGCGCTGCTGGCGCTGTCGGTGTACGCGCCGTTGGTGGACTTTGAGTCGTTGCAGGCCTTAGCTGGCGCGCTGTCCGTCGCTTACAACGCCGCCACCCGCAGTCGGGAAATGAAGCTGTCCGGGGCAGCAGCTCCTGTGGCGGCGGCCGCTGCGGCGGCGGCGGAGGCTGCGGTGGACACGGCGGCGACAAGTGGAGCCGGTGGCGGTGGCAGCAGCGTAGCCGCCAAGCCCGACAGCCACTGCGGCAGCGGGCTGGTCAGCCGCACCGGCAGCCGTTGCTCAATGGACAGCGCCCGCAGTGTGTGCAGCAGCATCGGCATCGCCCCCTTCGCGCCCGCATCCTCCATGGCGGCGGCAGCTTCGATGGCGGCCGCGCTGGCGGCGCCCTGCGCCTCGTGCGGCGGCGGCGCTGCCGCTACCGCGGCCGCGGCCGCGGCCGTGGCCGCGGCCACCAGCAGCCGCCAGCTGCGCACACTCTCCAGCCACCCCTTCGTTTTTGAGGAGATCACATGGGAGGAGGAAGAGGGCGAGGACGGGGATGCTGTGGCTGGGTGTGACACAGCTGCCTCCTCCGCCGCCGCCGCAGATACGCAGCAGGGCAGCCCCTCGCCGCTGCGGCGCAGTGCCTCCGCCGCCGTTCGGCAGGCCGCCTCAGCCGCCGCCAGCTCGGTCGTGAGCGCCTGCTGCGCCGCCTGCCGCACCACCTACAACGCCGCCGCCGCTGCTAGTCCCGGCCGGCTGGCGGCGGCGCTGGCTGTCGCCGGGTCCGCTGCCGCGGAGCAGCTGCCGTCGCCGTTTGCAGCACAGCGGGCCACAGCAGCTGCTGCTGCGGCTGCTACAGCCGTGCCTGCAACGCCTGCAGCTACAGCCTCGGTGGAAGAGCCTCGACCGGCGCCCATGCAAAAGGGCGCA
Organism: Chlamydomonas incerta; assembly: GCA_016834605.1. Taxonomy (NCBI): domain Eukaryota; kingdom Viridiplantae; phylum Chlorophyta; class Chlorophyceae; order Chlamydomonadales; family Chlamydomonadaceae; genus Chlamydomonas; species Chlamydomonas incerta. The sequence goes on along the minus strand of JAEHOC010000001.1, from coordinate 4,906,065 downwards.
GCGCTCCGGGCCGATGAGGTCGAGGCGCTGGCGGTTGAGGGACCGTTGCCCCAGGGCGTGCCGGAGCGGCCGGACAGGCTGCTGGTGGCGGTGGCGGCGCCCGCGATGGCCGCCGGGTGGAAGTGGGCGACGTCGGCGCTGCTGGCGGCCAGATCGCTGCTCTACATGGATGTTCTGGGGCGGGGCTGTGAGGTAAGTAAAGCCTTCAACATGTTTACTGACAAGGTGCTGACAGCTGCGGGCAGTGGAACCTTGCTGCATCATGGAGTGCTTGTGCGTTGACATCACCAAGCAAGTGTGTACTTGTTGTGCCGCTACCTCCATGGCTTTTGGTGCACGCGACGCGCAGGTGCGGTTGCTGCGCCTTCCTGACTCGCGCCTGGCGGAGCTGAAGGCCCAGGCGACTGCAGAGCTGGCGCAGGAGAAGGAATGGGAGGAGTCTCACGTGGCGGCGCACGCGGCGGGGGGCTGCTGCGGGTGCAGCTGCCAGCAGTGCCCGGCGCTGCGTGATGTCGAATGGGTGTCCAGCAACGACGTACTGTGCGCGCGCCTGATGCAGGTGCGTGTGTGGGACCACGGAGCGTCAGTTAGGGTGGTGGTCCGAGTGCCGCCGCATGCCGACCCCACCCGCTCCCACATCCCACGCACCAACTGCCCAAACCCTTCCACACCACACCATGTTGCTTGCAGCTGCTGCACTCGACGCCGCTGCGCCAGCTGTGGCCAACCATGGTGCTGCTGCGCCCGGCCGACCTGCGCCGCCGCCGGAGCCTGCTGCTGCCGGCGGCGGCGCCGCCGGCCCTGGCAGCGGTCGCTGGCCTGATGCCGCTGGGCAACGCCAGCTACCCTGCTCGTCTGGAGGCGGTGGCGCCGAGCTGCCAGAGCCTGGGTCGGCTGGCGGCGCAGCTACGACAGTCACTGGGGTGAGCAAGGCGGGAGGGAGGGCGGCCGGGCGGGCGGGCGAGTGGGTGGGGGTTGTGAACACCAGACCCCGCTAAACCGAACTGGATGAGGCTGCATGAGGCTGCATGAGGCAGCTGGCTGGTGGTGATCAGGGCACAGCAGCACAGCCTGAAGATGCCCTGGTTCCAAGCCATCCCCGCTCCTCATGTCGGCATGCGCGCAGGCATGTGGTGCCGCAGCTCCGCCGCAGCCTGGCGCAGGCGCGCGCCGCGTCTCAGCAGGCGCGGGCTGCTGCTGCTGCTGCTGGGGCCTCCAGCGGCGGCGGGGCGCTGCTGCTGCTGCCAGGGTCCGCCGCCGCCTCGCACCCGCTCGAGTGCGGCGTGTCGCCCGTGGGGCCGCTGACGGTGGCGGCGCTGGATGTGCAGCCCGACCTGATGAAGGTGCGGCTTGCTGCTGTCTGATTGCAAGTGGTTGATTGCCTCGATTTGTCCGGTGTGAGGACCAAGTCTCATGCCCCGCCTCGACCTGTCCGAGTTGCTTCGCTGCTCTTACCGGTCCCAACCCCTGCCCAACTGTTTGGGCTCTCCAAACGCACAGTTTGGCCCGGACCCGCCGGTGGCGATGCTGCCCCTGGACGGCAGCATGCCGCCCAACACCGTGCTGGCGTACCCCGCCGGCCCCGCCAGCCCCAGCACGTGCCTGGCGGTTGCGCTGCACCGGGTCACGTGGCGCCACCTGGATGTCATGTACGGCAACGACCTGGCGGCGGCTCTCTAGGCATTTGGGTACTTGCGGAAGGTTGTGACAAACCGCGCTGTGCAAGTTAAGTGACCGCAGAAAGTAGCTTGAGAAGGGGTGCCGCAGCGTGTGTAAGCCTGGGGAAGAAAGACCACGTGGGTGATTGGTGTGGGTGCTACGCTTTCATGTCTTGTTTGATTGTTGAAATGGTGATTGCCCGTCCCAGACGGATTTGTATGAGGACATCAATTACAGGCACTGCTGCGGCTGTGCGGCTAGCGACACCAGTTACCGGTATGCGGCGCAATGCCGGGCCTCCCCGCGCGCACACGGCAATGCCGGGCCAACGCAACGGGCCGTCGCTAGACGTTTTTGGTGAGGCTGAAAGCAGGCGAGAAGGTAGGTCATGACAGCTCCTGCTGGCGATGAGAGAGAAGAGACCGGTGGGCCCTGGCGCCATTCAGCTTGGCGTGTCGCCGCTTGAGAGGGTGAGCGGCAGGTGAGGGGACTCCGTCAGCGGAATGGGGTTGGGCAGCTGGCACGGTCCGGCCGAGGCGGATTACATCCGTTCGCGGAACTCGTCCTGTAACATAACTCCTGTAACACGCAAATACATTTACCGCTTCGATTCAAGCAAAGCTGTTTCTCGCGATTGTGCGAGCTTTGAGCGGGTCCCCAGCGACTTTGCAGTTGGATCCTGTGGACGAAAGCATCAAGCGCAATTCTTGAACGCACGCACACCTTTAAATACAAACCTGACATGGTAGCGTTACAGAAGGACGCGGCAACCAGGCTGTAACGCGCTTGGACAGTACGATGGGCTCCGCTTGGTCCCTTCGCCCCGCGTACCCAGGTTTCAACCTAATCTCGGGCACAATCGTCAAAGGCCGACCGCATGAAGCGGTAGTCCCTTGCGGGGGCCCCGCGCTCGCCGAGCTGGACCAGGCCATGCACAGCGCCTCATGCTTCGGCCTGCAGCTGCTCTTCGGGCACTCGCTGGTGGCGCCGCTGCTACAAGCTGCGCTCGAGGACGCCGTGACTGACCTGCCTTGGTTCGCGGGCCGGCTGCTGCTGCGCGAGGTCCGTGGGCCGTTGGGCACGGGCAAGCGGTGCGTGGACATGTCCAGGTGTGGGGTTGTGCACGCGCCCTGGTTGTGCGGCTTGGGACAGGTCCAGGCTAACACATGGAGGCTCAGCGCAAGTTACTGATAGCAGTTTGGGGCACGTCACGTGTGAACATCGCATCTGAGCCCGCGCCGCCGCGCGCATCCTCCCAAGCAAGCCGAACGATAGTTGGGTGCCCCATGCATGCTGCCAACGCACGCTGCCCTCCCGACAGGGCGGGCGGCAGTTCGACGTGACCTGCTGCAACGCCGGCGCCCGGATGGTGGTGGCGTCGACCACACGACGCTGGCAGAGGTGGCAGCCAAGATGGGGCCCGCGGTGGGGCAGGCGGCTGCCGGTGCCGCCACCTGTGGAGCGAGTGGGGGCGCCAGCGGTGGTGGAGGCGGGGAAGCGCCCTGCTGCCGCGCGGCCGCGGCCCCCGTGTTTATTCCCTATCCCCAGTTGAAGCTGCCGATGAGCGCGGATGCCATCGTGACGCAGAAGGCGAGTCGCATGCCGACACATACAGTTGACGGCCTGACTCGTGCCTGGCCGTTGTGCCGCCGGCCTGCCGCACATCCAACAGGCAGGCCCACTGCTACCACAGCCTGCAGAACCGAGTGCCCCCGCTGTTACCCCCGCCAACCCCGCAGCTGCCGCTGGCCGCCGTGCTCCTGCTGCACCTGCGCGGCGGCGGCGCGCTGCTGGCGCTGTCGGTGTGCCACGCGATCGCAGATTTCGAATCGCTGCAGACCTTCGCGGCGCACCTGTCAGCCGCCTACAACCGGCGGCTGCAAGTCCATGCGGAGTCGGGCCAGGCAGCTCAGGGGCCAGAGCAGCAGCCAGCATTGCCGTGCAAAGGGGTGGGGAACCCGCGTGCCGGCGCGTTCTATAACCACCAGTGGCTGGCAGAGGTGCTGGAGGTGGCGCGTGCGGAGCCGCCGTCGCCGCCGCCAGGAGCAGCGCTCGCGGTGCCGCCGTGCCCGCCGGGCTACGCCGTAGTCTCGCTGTGGCAGATGGCGGCTCTGGCGTTCAATCTCATTCGGCAGGTGTTGATCCGCGGCCTGGAGGTGGGGTCACCGGGTTCGCTCGGGCTTCGTGTGCACGAGCTATCGGTGCGCAAGCCCATTGAGACATCGATGCTCCCTCGGTGACACACCACAGTGTGACAGCTTTACGTGCACGCGTCTGATAATGTGCGCAGGCGAGAGTGGTGCGGGTGCACGCGGCCCGATTGGAGGAGCTCAAGCGGCGGGCGAACGAAGAGCTGCAAGCGGACGCAAAGGAACGAGAGCAGGCCGCAGCAGATGATGTAGAACCAAGTCACGCAATTGAGCCCGGGCCTGTCGTGGCGGTGGTTGCGTCGACGGCGGCGGCGGCTGAACGCGCGGTGGCTTCGGGCGCCAGCGGCGCTAGCAGCTGCGGTGGCAACGGAGTGGCATGGGTATCGGCGCGGGACGCTCTTTCGGCTCGGCTGGTGCAGGTGCGCGGCGCGGGTGCGGGTGCTAAAGTGTGCGTGTGTGCATGGCGGGTGCACACGTGTTAGACCTGCTGCCTCCTGGAGTTTCCTACGGTGTAGCGTGCGCGATGCCGCCGACTTGCACAAGCCAGCTGCCCGTGCTTTGCCTCCCCACCCAACCCCACCTCGCGCCTGGTACCGGTACGCGTGGCCTATTAGCGAAGTGCTTGCTAATGGATGGCCTAATCACGGCCATTCCCCGCTGGGGCAGGTGATGCACGCGCTTCCGGTGCGGCGTCAGCGGCCCATGGTGCTGCTGTACATTGCCAACATGCGCGGTCGGATGGGGACGCGGCCGCCACTGGAGACCGCCGAGCACAATGCCACGGTGGCTGGGGAGCTGCTGCGGTCAGCAGGAGAGAGTCCAGCGCAACGGCAGCAGCAGCAGCGGCAGCAGCAGCTGGACCCAGAGCAGCAGCAGCAGCAGCAGGAGCGGCAGCTGCTGCCTGTGAACCAGCTGGGTAACCTGCCCTTCGCGGCTTGGATGGAGCTGCGCTGCCCCTCCGCCGAGCGGCTGGGGCACCTGGCCGCCACCATCCGCACCGCCATCACCCAGTGAGTGGTTGCATGCATGCGTGCGGATAGGGCAGGCATCTCGTACGAGGGATGGAGAAAGGCCTAGCCACGAGCGGCCAGCTCACAGGGCATTCGGTTCGTGTGCTTTCCCCATCTTATGTTTGCGCGCGCCTCCCGTCATACGTACGTTCGTGCGTGCGTGCATTCCCACCTAGCGCAAGCGTGCTCATGCATCGCCTGACTGCCGCACACGCAGCCACTTCAAGCCCCAGTTTCGAGACATGCTCGCACACAGCCGGGCGCTGCTGGCGGCGCCGGGCTGCAACGCGCGGCGCGTGTTTGTGCACCCGGTGGTGGGCTGGCAGCGGCGGGAGGAGTGCGTGCTGGCGCCGGAGGGGCCCCTGGTCGTCAACCACTGGATGGTGCGACACGAGCTGTGGCAGGTGCGCTCGGCGGCCATCTTGATTACCGTATTGTGCTAGCGAGTGTGGGCATGCCTGCGCCGCCATGCAAGGATGTGGCGACTCGTTTCGAGAGCAATCCAATTGAGGAGCTCTAACCTGCTCGCTGGCACGCCTCTGAGTATTGCGCCTCCCCTGCCTACCTGCCAATCCCATGCATGGTATGCTGCTGCCGGGGGCCAACCAATGGCGCAGTTCGGCCCGGAGCCGGCCGTGTCTCTGCTGCCCATGGGCAACGCCCTGGTGCCCAACCTCATCATCACAGTGCAGCTGGCCGGCAGCAGCGGCAGCAATCGCGAGCCGCAACAACCGCAGCAGCAGCAGGAGGAGGAGGCTCCTGCGGCGCCGCAGCGGGCTGGTGGGTGCGGCAGTAGCAGTAGCAGTAGCAGTAGCAGTAGCAGTAGCAGTAGCGGCGGCGGCAGCAGTGGCGGCGGGGGTGACCTGGTGATGCTCGCCACGCTGCACAAGCTGGTGTGGCGGCAGCTGGATGCGGCCACGGGGGGTGACCTGGCGGCGGCGCTGTGCTCTTAGCTGCTCCTAGGTCATCTGGGATAGGGCACTACTGCGCTGCGCCCCCGGCAGCGAGATGCGGCATTCTACCGGTGCTTGATGCTGGTGGAGATGCTTGAAAGCGCGTGGGCATGAGGCTTGACGTGGTGGTCTGGTAAGTCTGGTGGAGTCGTGGAGAGGCGGGCTGGCTTGGGCAGCACTCGCCACTTTTGCTGGCAGGAGTTGCACTGTTGCAGGGGTGCCAGCACCCCCGGCAAAATGCGTCCGGCCTGAGGTTCATGCATGCGGGCCTGGGGCTTCGCGTACCGTTAAAGACTTAAAAAGTAAGAAATGCGAATGAGGCGCAACGCGTGGCGACTGTTCCGCTTGGTTTCAAATGCCTGTTGCCCAGTCTGCACAAGCTGCGGCGTGGTGGGTGCGGAGCGGTCGGGGTGAGTCAGGACTGCCACGCCAGGCCACGCCCACGCCCGCCCGCTGAAACCCGAAACCCACCTGCACAGCTTCATCATCGGCATCCGGCCCGTTACATACCAAAATCATTGATAGCAGACTCTGGTGTGGCCACGCTTCGGGATTGCAACTTCGCGCCAGTTGGATTTGGGCCCAAGTCTCTCTCCTTGTCTCGTTGCTGCGAGTACACATGTAATCATAGAACTCTAGTGATTAATTTACTGCATAGACGAATTAGATTTAACTATCGAGTACTGGAATCGAGTGCCCAGTCGAATCAGCAGAAATGGGCGCGGCGCCGTCCAAGGCGCCAGACTACCCGCAAAACTTGCGCATACTATCAGATGTTCTTGTGAGGGGCCGACATGATGAAACGGCAGAGCACCGCCCCGCAATGTCCGAGCTGGACCAGGTCCTGCACGACGCTTCCAGCTTCGGCCTGCAGGTGGGTGACGGCGGGTGACGGCGAGTGACGGCGGTATGATTGTTGGGTGACGGGGATGACGGGGGTTTGACGGGGGTTGACGGCGGGTGTCCTCCTGCAGCTGCCTCACATGCAACCGTCACCTCCACCGCCTGCCCCTGCCTTGCCTCCAGCTGCTGTTCCGGCAATCGCTGGTGGCGCCACTGCTCCAAGCTGCGCTCGAGGACGCCGTAACCGACTTACCGTGGTTTGCGGGCCGGCTGGTAACTATCAAGGTGGGAGCAAGGTTTAACGCACGCAGCGCGCACGTGCTTACACGCGTGTAGCGCTGCTGCTGCCATGGACCGAGCGCCAACAGCCCCCTTGCGCCCTGTCACCTGACGTGCACCATTCTGAACGTGCGTGCCAACAGGGCGGGCGAGAATTCGATGTGGCCTGCTGCAACTCCGGCGCCCGGCTGCTGGTCGCGTCCACCCCCGCCACGCTGGCGGAGGTGGCGGCCGTACTGCGCAGCAGCGCCGCCTTCCCCGTCCCCGGCTGCGCCTCCATCCTCAACCCCTATCCGCCGATGCTGCTGCCGGTAGACACCGATGCCATTGTACGGCAGAAGGTGCGAATGCCGTGCCGTACCTGATGATAATCCAGCTGTGCGTTTCCTGCTAGTGCTCGCATGGCATTCCATTGCCGGGACCTGGACGGCCCGACGTGGCACGAATGACGGGCTTGCATGCAGATTGGGATCCCAGTAATCGTGTGACCACTCAAATACTCTTGCGATGAGTCCGCCATGCGCCCCTCTACCCCCTCCCCCTCCCCCACCCGCCCCGCAGCTGCCGCTGGCCGCCGTGCTCCTGCTGCACCTGCGCGGTGGCGGCGCGCTGCTGCTGGTGTCCGCCTACCACGGCATCGTGGACTTCGAGGCCCTGCAGTCGCTGGCGGCGCACCTGTCCGCCGCCTACAACCGGCGGCTCGCGGCCTGGCAGCAGCAGGCGGAGGCGGGAGACCTGCTTCTGGGGCAGCAGACCGCTGCTGGCGTTGGCGTGCGGCCGCCAGGGCCGCCGCCGGCCGCGAACCCGCGCACGGGCGCCTTCTTCCACCCGCACTGGGCGGCCGACGTGCTGGCGGCGGCGGAGGCGGCGGAGGTGGCGGCTGCGCCAGCCGCCACCGGCGCAGGCACGCACCCGCCGCCGGCGCCGCCAGCGGCGGGAGGAGGGGCTGCGCCGGCGCGGCCGGAGAACTATGTGATGGCGCAGCCCCGGCAGATGGCGGCGGTCGTGTTCCATTACATCCGGGAGGTGTTTGTGCGCGGCGGCGGGCTGGAGGTGCGCGAGGGTCTGCTGCTGGCGGGTTGACCTGCGTGTGCGTGTGCGTGTGCGTGTGCGTGTGCGTGTGCGTGTGCGTGTGCGTGTGCGTGTGCGTGTGCGTGTGCGTGTGCGTGTGCGTGTGCGTGTGCGTGTGTGCGCGTGTGGTCTTGAGGAAGCCGATGCATTCACACACTCTCTCCCGCACATTCAAGTCCCCGCTCGAAGTTGTCACGGTCGCCGTATGCCGATGAGCCGGGCTTTGATGGGCTTTTGCTGGGGTTGCTGAGGGCCTGCCGCCGGTTCGGCTTGCCGGCTGAATGCAGGGCCGGGTGGTGCGGGTGCCGGCGGCACGACTGGAGCAACTCAAAGAGCAGGCCAACCGGGAGCTCCAAGAGCAGCGGCAAGGGCAGGAGCTGGAGGGCGGCCGCATAGAGCTGCACGCCTCATCGGGCGGGGCGGCCGCGGGGCCGCATGCCGGGGGCCAGCCGCCGCCGCCGCCGAGTGCGGAGCCGCAGTCGCAGCAGAAAGCCGCCGGCCGCAACGGCAGCGGCGGTGCGGTCGGCGCGGCTACGTGGGTGTCGGCGAGGGATGCGGCGTCAGCACGGATCACGCAGGTGCGCATGGGCGTGCATGTTGTGGAAAGCACGTGTGAGAGGCGGACGCACACCATGATACCGTAGTTGGATGCGAGCTAGCGATGTTGTGCGAAGGTCTGCTGGTCAGAGTGTGTCTGATTGTAGGCATGCCCCGCCCTCGCACGTGCGCAGCTGCTGCACGCGCTTCCGGTGCGGCGGCAGGGGCCCATGATCCTGCTGCAAATCGCCAACATGCGGGGGCGGATGGGCACGCGGCTGGTCGGGCATACGAGCACCGCAGCCGCAGCCGCCGCCACCGCCGCAACCAACGACGACGACAAGCACGCCGCAGGCGGCCGCGGCCGCGGCGAGCCTCCGTCGGGGCCGCCGGCGGCTGCGGCTGCTGCGTCAGCGGCCAAGCAGGGGCCGGCTGGAGCTGGGGCCGGGCTGCTGCTGCCCCGACACCAGCTGGGCAACATGGCTTATGGGGTGTGGCTCGAGCACGCCTGCCCCTCCGCCGAGCGGCTGGGGCACCTGGCCGCCACCATCCGCACCGCCATCACCCAGTGAGTGGTTGCATATGTGCGTGCACGCGTGCAGTTGCGCAAGTTAACGGCCAGGTGTCAGTTTAGGTGATTTTAGGTGCGGTGGGCTTGTTCCTGGCAAGCACGCCACCACTGGCTTCTGCATTGAACTAGCCGCACCGCATGTGCCCCACTGCGACGACCGTGGCAGCCACATGGCACCACAGTTCCGGAACGCGCTCGCGCACCTGCGGTCCCTGCTGGCGGCGCCGGGCGCCGACGCGCGGCGGCTGACGGTGACGATCGTCGTGGGCTGGCGGCGGCGGGTGGAGTGCTTGTTCGCGCTTGAGGGGCCGCTGCTGATCAACCACTGGATCATCCGGCACGAGCTGTGGCAGGTGCGGCTGGGGAGTACGGGTGCACTACAGCCAGCCGGCTGCGTCAGGACGGACGGCGGCGCGTCCAGCATTTGACTCACCTCGAGGGCCTGATAGCCTGCCGTGTGCCCCGCCACCCTGTACCGTGCACCTGCGCCCTGGCAGTTCGGTCCCGAGCCGCCGCTGGAGGTGCTGCCCGCGGGCGACGGCTCCATCCCCAACCTGTTCCTCACCGTGGACAGCCCGCCGCCCACCGCGGCTGCAGAGGCAGCAGTAGCAGCAGCCGGGGCGGGCGCGCCGCCGGCCGCCGCCGCCGCCGCGGCTGCAGCCGGCGGCAGTAGCAGCAGGAGTGATCTGGTGATGGTGGTGCTGCTGCACAAGCTGGCGTGGCGGCAGCTGGACGCGGCGACGGGAGGTGACCTGGCGGCGGCGCTGTGAGGCCGGTGTGCGATGGCGCTGCGCGTGATGAACAGCAGATGGCATGGCGGGGGGGGCAGCGTGCGACGCCGCACTCGAGCATGCAGGGCTTGTTGTTTGAGGACTCGGGCTGGAGCTGGCCCTTGTTAGGCACGATGGGGGAGATTCAAGCGCAGCATGGGGTCATGGCCGGGGTGCCCCGTGCTTGTGGCGGTGTGATGAAGGCCACGGCACGGTGGCAGGCTCGGTGTCCTCATCTATTGATCATCTTGATGCTTGGCACTCAAGTGTTTTGTACTTGAGGGCTGGCGTTTATGAAGTTCGCAGCTGGGGTTACGACCAACCGCCAAAGCCTAGATCCGACTCAGCGCAGAGTTAACACTGACGCCACGCGCGTCGGGCCAGCAGCCCTCGCTGCATTCTTTACGTATTTCCTCTATGTATCATTTACAAGTGTACTAGAGCCTTTATCACGCGAGCTCGCCGCCAGATCGCACCGCAATAGAAGGGCATGGGTGCGAAATCTTCTCGGCCTGCCGCGGCCGCGGCCGCGACGCCGTCCCTTCAGGCAAACGTGCAGGCGGACGTCATTTGCATAGAATCGAATGAGCTGGTAGCGTCAGCAACCCATGTCGCGTCTCCCGCCTCCCGCGCGCTTGCTACCGCCGACCAGGTTCGTAGGTCGGGGGGCCGGCTGGGGGGTCGGGCTGGGGGCGGGTGCCGCCCTGGGGCCATTGCAGGCCCCCCTCCCCTCCTTGCTGACCCGCTTCTCCCTCCTCTCCGAACCCCCTGCATGCGCCCTGCTTGCCGCACTGCAGTGCCTGCTGGGACTGAGCGACGCCTGCGCGCAGCTGCTGCTGGCCGAGGCTCTGTCGCCGCAGCTGCTGCGGGCCGCGCTGCAGGACGCGCTGGCGGACCTGCCTTGGTTCGCGGGCCGGCTGGTGCTGCGGCAGGTGGGCGGGCGCGGGGTGGGCTGGAAGGGAGGGGGGAGGGAAGGTGGTGCAGAGGAGCTGGGGCGCAGGTGCAGTTGCGCGGCTTACTGCGCGCGTGGTCACAAGCCCGGCAAACTAAACGCCGCATGCATATGATGCCCCTATCCCCTGCGGCTTTCTCCCCGGCTCCTGGCCACCCAGGCCCCTGCCTCAATGCTTGATTGGCCGTCCACACCACGTGCCTCAAACCCGTCCATCCCCCCTTAAAAACACCAAAGCAGGATGGTGCCTTTGACGTGGCGTGCTGCAACGCCGGCGCCCGCCTGGTGATCGCCTCCTCCTCGGCCACAGTCGCGGAGGTGGCGGCTGCAATCTCCCCTCCCCTGCCACCCGCAATGCGCTCCTCTGCTGCAGCCGCTGCGACAGCCGCTGCTACAGCCCAGCCCAGCAGCAGTAGCGCCACTTCCCTAGGCGCGGCTGCGGGAGCGGCTGCCGCAGCTGCTGCAGGCACCGCCGGCTTTGCAGCTGTTTCAGGCGACCGCAGCGGCGGCGCCGACCCCTGGGCCTGGAAGGAGTTCGCAATGCCACGTGACCCCATGGCCATTGTGCAGGACCAGGTGAGCGTGAGGGTGGGCGAGCGATTGGGCGGAGTGGCGCAGTGCGTGCGTGCGTGGTAGCGGTGAAGAGCACGTGCAGAATCGGGCCGGTGGCTATTGGTGGGGAGCTGCTGAGGGCTGAACATGTCAAACATGTGGATGGCCGGGGAGTCCGTCCTCCGTACCCGCCTGGAGCGGGGTGGCGGCAGCGTGCGTGTATGTGTACAATCGGCATGTCCCCGCCAGTCCTCACCTACCCATGCGCCTCCACCAACTCGGTGCCCTTGCCCCAAGCCAACCCGCACACCTCGCACGCACCCACCCGCCCTCCCCACCAACCCCGCAGCTGCCTCTGGCCTCCGTGTACCTGCTGCTCCTGCGCGGCGGCGGCTGTGTACTGACGCTGACGGCGTACCACGGCATGGCGGACTTCGAGTCGCTGCAGACCTTCGCGGCGCACCTGTCAGCCGCCTACAACCGGCGGCTCGCGGAGGAGCATGCCCGGCAGCCGCCGCCGGCGGCGGCGGCGGCGCCAGCTTCGCTGGCGCGTGTGCAGCAGCAGCAGCAGCAGGAGAAAAGGCAGCAGATTTCGGTGGCGGCGGCCGCGGCCGCGCCGCCAGCCTCCCCGCATGTGCCGCCGACGGCGATGGTGGAGGTCGTGTCTCGCTGCAGCAGCAAGCCGGACCTCCAGCAGCCCTCCACGCAGCAGCAGCAGCAGCAGCAGCAGCAGCAACAGCCTCCCACCGCAGCAACGCCGGCGGCGGCGGGTGAGACTGCCAGTGCAGCAACGCAGCAGCCCGCGACGTTCAAGCCCCTGCCGCTGCCGCTGCTACAGCCGCCGGAGGGGCGCCGTAGCCCCCGCTTCGACCCGGATGCGCTGGAGGGCCTGGCGGCGGCGGAGCTGCCTCCGGGGGTGCCGCCCCGCGAGCGCACACACGCGCCGGGCCCGCGGCAGCTGGCGGCGGCGCTCCAGCGGGTGGTGCACGAGGTGGCGGTGCGGGGCGGCGGCAAGGAGGTGCGCACAGCGTGTGTGTGTGTGTGCGTGTGCTGCTGTGAATGCAGGGGTCTGCTCCGTAGTGTTTCCACAGGGCTGCGCTATGTGCCTGCTGGCTGCCCGCTGAAGCAAGTTCAGCTCCCTTGGCAGGCAGGCTGATGACCCACATGCCTGCCCCCTGCCCCCCTGCCTGCCTACCTACCTTTCTTCCCTTGGACCACCCCCGAACTCCGGCGCGTTGCTGCGTTGTGCGGCGTTCAGCGGCGGCTGTTTCACGTGCCCGCCGCCCGTCTGGCGGAGCTGAAGGCCCAGGCGACGGCGGAGCTGGCGCAGGAGAGGGGGCGGGCGGTGGCTGCTGCCTGCGGTGGCAGCGGGGCCAAGGCCTCATCAGGGCAGCAACAGCAGCAGCGCGGCCGCCGGCTGTCCCGGCAGCAGGCGGGCCAGGAGCGGCAGCAGCTGCAGCTGCTGCGCGATGTGCGCTACGTGTCCACCAAGGACGCGTTCGTCGCCCGGCTGCTGCAGGTCGGTGCTGCGAGGGTTTTGAACTTTTGATGCATGCTGATGCATTGGGGGCTATGCATCTACATCCATGCATGTACAGCTAGGTGGGGCGTAGCGCTGCTGGGTGTGCCGCTGCACCAATGTGCAGTCAGGTATCGGCAGCGCCAGCTGCACAAGCCGGCCGCACATCCTCGCTCATCATGCCCAGCATTATTACTGAGACCCTCCTGCCATGTACGCACCCTGCAAACAACACCTGCGCAGATGCTGCACTCCGTCCCGCTGCGCCGCGGCACGCCGCTGGTGCTGCTGCAGACCGCTGACATGCGCAGCCGGGTCGTGGCTGATGGCGTGCCAGTGGCAGACGCAGCAGGGGCGGCGCCGGCGCCGGTCGAGGCTGGCGGCGGCGGCGGTGGAGGAGCCGCGGCACGGCCGCGTCAGCTGCAGCCGCTGCCGGTGGCGCAGCTGGGAAACGTGCTGAACACCGCGCGGGTGGACGGACTGCGGGCTTCGGAGCAGAGCTTGGGGTGGGCGGCGGGGCTGCTGCGCCATTCGCTGACAAGGTGCGTGCGGCGTGTTCAGCCGGCATGTTCATGGTTGCGAAGATGCACTCAAGCCACATGCGGGCGGCATTGGCATGCTACTCCTGCTGCTGTCCGGGGCCCTGGCTGGGACTCCTGTGTGTTACTGGTGATGCTGCAACTGCACATCACATCGATCGGTCGCACCCTTGCTGCACGCATGGACGCCCGCGCAGGTACGCGCCGGCGCAGTACCGCCGCAAGCTGCACGAAGAGCTGCAGCTGGTGGGCGCACACGGCGGGCGCGGCCTGATGTACGAGTTCGTACTGGAGCGCCGGCGGCAGTACAACATGACGGCGGTGGAGGGACCGGTGCTGGTGTCGTGCTGGGAGGTGAAGTACGGGCTGTGGCGGGTACGTGCGTGTGCGTGTGCGTGTGCGTGTGTGTGTGCGTGTGCGTGTGTGTGTGCGTGTGCGTGTGCGTGTGCGTGTGCGTGTGTGCGTGTGTGTGTGCGTGTGTGTGTGCGTGTGCGTGTGTGTGTGCGTGTGCGTGTGCGTGTGCGTGTGTGTGTGCGTGTGCGTGTGCGTGTGCGTGTGCGTGTGTGCGTGTGTGTGTGCGTGTGTGTGTGCGTGTGCGTGTGTGTGTGCGTGTGTGTGTGCGTGTGCGTGTGTGTGTGCGTGTGTGTGTGCGTGTGCGTGTGCGTGTGCGTGTGTGCGTGTGTGTGTGCGTGTGCGTGTGCGTGTGCGTGTGTGTGTGCGTGTGTGTGTGCGTGTGTGTGTGCGTGTGCGTGTGCGTGTGCGTGTGCGTGTGTGTGTGCGTGTGCGTGTGTGTGTGCGTGTGTGTGTGCGTGTGCGTGTGCGTGTGCGTGTGCGTGTGCGTGTGTGCGTGTGCGTGTGTGTGTGTGTGTGTGTGCGTGTGTGTGTGCGTGTGTGTGTGCGTGTGCGTGTGCGTGTGCGTGTGAGAGTGCGCGTGGCGACACGCGATCCTGCTGTGTGTCGAGTGCCCCGCTATCCCGCCGGACTGCGCGGGGCTGTTGTCCATGCCCAAAACCTGGCCAGGCTTCCTTGCACTTATGTCCTGCGCAACGCACGCCACGCTCGCCTAGCCGCAAGTAGTAAAGCATGGCCGGGGCCGGGCCTCCCACCCACCCACCCACCCCCGCAGTTCGGCTCCCAGCTGCCGCTGGCGTTCCGTTCGCTGGGCGACAGCGGCCCCAACACCGCCGTGGTCGTGCCCGGCCCCCCTGACGCCACGACGGCGGGCGGCGCTGCTGCTGATGGCGACAGCAGCGGCAACGGGGCAGGCGCGGGAGGCTGCGAAGCTGCGGGTGCAGGGGGCGGCGGGCTCAACGTGGCGCTGACGCTGCACCGGGCCGTGTGGGCGCAGCTGGATGCGCTGTGGCGGCCAAGTGCTGGCGGTGGCGGGCTGGCGGCGGCGTTTTGAGATTTGAGCCATGCATACTTCTGACTGAAATTCCGGCCAGGTGGACGGTGGGCGGGAATGTTGTGTTGGTGACGGGGTATTGGGGGGAGATCGTCGTACTCCCAGATGCACCACCGTCAGGGGACGGTGCGTGTAACACGGGGCACGCACGTTGCCACGTTCACGCTGCGTGCGTGGGTATTGTGCATGATGCACTCGGTGGCATCTGAGGCGGCGGAGTTGTCTAGGGGGAGGGGGTGCGCTTGGCACATGGCTTTGGCGCGTTGGCGCTTTGGCCATCCCGAAGCGCGAGTGGGCCCTGGCAACAGCTGGATTAGTTGAGAGTTGTGGAGCACCGCAGTAGGCTGCGTTGTTTATGCACTGTGAGTAATGCTTGGAAGTCAGCTGGCGGTGCCGGGAAGTCAAGAAGGCGGATTTCGATGAGCAGGTTGAGAAGCACGGTTAAGAGGGCATGAAGCGGTTACATCGGGTTTCGCTCGCGACTTAACCCTCCAAGCTGCGACTTCAGCGTCGCAGCAAATTCCATCATCTGTTGCGACACATTTAACTTCCTATCTCGGATTGCCCTCCTAGCGTTTTCACACGCAGAGGCACTTCACCAGAGTCGTTCGCGAGGCTCGCGAATTCCTATACAGAGTTGTCACGATAATTGTCCGCCACCAGACACCATGATTTTTGACCCTCAGCTTGTCGTTGGGCTCCTCGTCGGGCTGCTGGCGCTTCTGCTTCTGCGCGCACGCGCACCCGGCAAGCGAACCAGCCCGCTCTTTCGGATTCCGTTCCTCGGTGACACCATTCAAATGGCTAAGCGCCCCACGGAGTTCCTCTTCTCGCGGTAATCGGGTTTCTAGCGCCGGTTTGGCTCGCATGGGTGGCGCGCAGCCATAAAATGCAGCAGCTCGGATATGATGCATCTCATACTCAATGCGAGCCTTGCGCGGCCGCGAACTAAGCGCCAACCGCCGCTCCCGCGTGTGAGTGGCGTGACGCCGCCCCTCCTCCCGGCTCCCCCCGCCCCCCCGCAAAGGTTCAAGGAGTTCGGGCCCGTCTTCACCCTCGACCTGATGGGCAGCACCTACTGGACTGTCGCTGACGTGGATGCGCAACGGCGCTACCTCTACCGCACAGAGGGCGCAAATGCCGAAATCCCTATCAAATCCTACAAGATGTTGACGGAAGTGCCCGGCCCCAACAGCGACCGAGTCAACCACGCCACCTGGGTGCGCCCGCATACGTGCTTAGGCTCGGGTGTCGTTTTACAGCATGCGATTTTGGCTTTCGGGGGGTGAACGATTCTGTGAGGGCATGGGATAATGACACGGCCCCACTGAACTGACTGACCGCTCACCCTGCTGCTGGTACCCGCCCTGCATGCAAACATACACACACCTACAGCGTAAGGCCACGATGGCCGCGGTTGGGCCCCAGGCGCTGCAGGAGCTCTACACGCCAGTCCTCCGCGTCATCCAGGCCCACGCGGACAGATGGACACAGGAGCAGCGGGGCGAGGGCGGTCGCTGCAGCCAAGTGCAGATCTACCGGGCGGTAAGCGTCGTGGAATCATGGAATGTATGGGTGTGCAGAAGGCATTCATCCCCTGCGTGCGGTGTGCTCCACTGCTCTCTTACTTTCCATGACGCGGCCTGGTGGCACGGGCGGGACTTGGACATCGTCACGCCGGGGCGCACCTTGGGGCGCACTGAAAAAGCAGTCCTAAGCATCCGCTGCGTGCAGGCCCGTAAGCTGGGGCTGGACCTGTCCATTGACGTGGTGGCGGGCGTGGACCTGCCGCCCGCGGTGGACCGGGGGCAGTTCAAGCAGCAGGTGCGCGGTTGGGTGTGCGGTGGGGGATGCGGGCTAGTTGATGCTGGCTACTTGCTTGCATGGGCCTGAAAGCCTCCCAGGCGCACGTCGTATTCACCACGGTTTCCGTATGTATCCGTCGCACGTCCCTCCTGCCCACAACTTCTCACCTTCTGGTACGGTATGCCCATGTGTGGCCCGGTGTGCACGTGCATGTGTTTGTGCGGCAGGTGGAGACTTGGCTGGACGGCCTGTTTGGGCTGCCCATAGCGCTGCCCGGCAGCAAGCTGGCCAAGGCGCTGGTGGCCAAGGAGGCGCTGCTGGCCACACTCATGCCCGCCATGCGCGACGTGCACGGCCAGTTCAGCCAGCAGGTGGGGGCGCGTGTGGGTGTGTGGGCTATGCCTAGCAGCCAAACCTGTCACTGCCGGTGTAATAAAATGGGACCGCAGTCTGCATTCTACGCCGTTTGCGGGTGGAGTGGCGGGTATGCCTTGACCTCACCGCCTGCCCCATGCACCCTCGCTCCCGCGCCGCACGTGACCGTCCGCTGTGATGTCCTCCGCGCAATGCGCCTTCATCTTTGTTTGCAGTGGGCCCAGGTGGGCGGCGACATGGCCGCCATGTCGGAGCTGCTGATCAAGCAGCTGGAGCGGCAGGCGGCTGGCGGCGGCGGCGGCGGCGGCGGCGCGGGCGCTAGCAAAGCCAACGGCGGCAGCGGTGCAGGTGGCGATGGCGGCGCGGCGGCGGCGCAGGAGCAGCCATCACTCCTGCGGCTGCCGCAGGCGGTGATGCTCGGCTTCTTCGGCCTCAAGTGAGTCGTGCTGCAGGGGCAGCATGGCTCACAATAGGTTGTTGGGAGTACTGGGAGCGAGCGCCGGGAGGCAAGGAAGAAGCCGCCGGGCGCTGGAGGTGCTCGGAGGCGCTGCGGGGTGGCTGCTGGCGCTGCCGCCGTAGCGGTGGCGTTGCTGGCGTCCGCCAATTGCGGGGCCGCAAACGGTATCGTTGCTTCGTAGTGAGCTAGCTGGTGGGCGGCGGGTGGCGACGCACACATCTGCATCCACCTGCGTGGCGTGGCCCAACGGGCGCTATGGCTGCCTTCCTTCCCGCTCCTGTCAGGGCCACCGGCCTGCGTGAGTCGGCCATTGCGGTGCTCCAAGCCGTCGCCGCGGCGGCGGACACCACACGCGTGACGCTGTTCAGCGTGCTCGCGCTGGTGGCCATGAGCCCGCGCGTGCAGGAAGAGGCTTTCGCCGAGCAGCAGCGGGTAAGGACTAAGAATGCGAAGAGAAGATCGCGTTCTGCAGTGAGCGCTCCATGCCCTTGTCCCGGTTGCTAAGTCTGCTGCGCGCCTCGGCCCCCCACAAACGACAGGTCATGGCGGAGTACGGCAATGAGCTGTCGTACAAGGCCGTGTCCAATATGCCGTATCTGGAGGCGGTGGTGAAGGAGACGATGCGGCTGGTGCCGCCCGCCGCCGGCGGCATGCGGGTGTTGACGGAGCCGCTCACGGTGGGGGACGTCACGCTGCCCACAGGTGCGCACTTGCGTGAGCGCGTGGATGCTTGCTTGTCTGGGTCTTTTGTCGTGGGCGGACAAATGTATGGTTGGATGTGTGCGCGTCTGGGAGACCGTCCGCTGGTCTTGCCGCTGTGCGTGGGTTAACCGGGCTCAGTCAACGGGCCGACAGATCGGCCTTATCCCGCCAGACATTGGTTTCTCGCCACTGCCTGCATGCAGGCGCGCTCGTGCTGAGCTACTCCTACCTCATGCACTGCATCGACCCGGTCCTCTGGGACGGCGACATGGGCGTGGAAGTGCCGGCGCACATGGACTGGCGGAACAACTTCGAGGGCGCGTTCCGGCCCGAGCGCTGGCTGAGCGAGGAGACGCGGCCCAAGTACTACTACACGTTCGGAGTTGGGAAGCACATGTGCGCCGGTGTGCATCTGGTCTACCTGGTGAGCGAGTGCGCTGGGGCATGCAGGGAAAGAACTCGAAGAAGGGGCACAGGACTTCAACAGGAGCAGCCGTGCTCTCGCCTGTGCGAACAGGTCATGCAGGCATCAACCACCAATCGTTTTATGTTCCGGCCCTTGCATGAAAACTGCCGCTGCGGTTTTGTTTGACAGGAGGTGAAGACCATGCTGGCGCTGCTGCTGCGCAAGCACCGGCTGAAGCTGCAGACGCCGGACATGCTGGCGCGCGCGACCTGGTTGCCCTTCACCACACCCGCTCCCGGCACCGACACGGTGATCCTCGAGCCGCGGTAGCTTGTCAGCCGCGCTCACTGCTGACGGGGATGTGGCTGCGGCTGCAGACCCAGGACATGCTGCACGCGCGCGCAAGCTTCTTTCGCTTCACGACGCCCGCGCCCGGCAACTGCACCGTGTTGCTGGAGACGCTGTAATGCCGGGCATACCATGCGGCTAGCTGTAGCGACTTCGGCGACTCGGCAGCGGCGGCGTGAGCTCATCAGAGCTCATTAGATGGCGGCCGTAAAGCGGGTGTAGCATTGAGTCGGCGCGGCGCTTAGGCGGCTAAAGCGGATACGGGTTGCATGTGACGGCTTTACGGTGGCTCGAATGCAGCGGAGGTAGGACTTCGCCGCCGAGGCTGGTGCAAAGCGGAGTGCTTTGGTGCGGCAGAGTGAGGCTCAAGCCAAAGTAGCGATGCATACATATCTTGATATCCACTGCGTGGCGTGTGGCAGCTTGATTGAGCGGCACCGCCAGCGTAACACGACACGCTGTTGCACCTAGTTGCACGAGGCTGTTGGTAGTGGAGCTTTACGCACGCCAGGTCTTGGTCCCCTCTAGCATTTCGACGCAATCAATAGATGCAGTCGATCGCAGAATTTCAGCCCCGGTTCAGGGCGCGGCAGGGCATCCCGATTTGCACACATCGCACACAATCCCTTAGGCCCCCATCCTGGCACCAGTATCCTTGCAAGAGCTGCGGACCGCCCCAACTGAATCCCACCGTGCCGCACCAAGTGCCGCACGCCGTATCCAGCACACAAGCTGCATCTGCATTTGCATGCGCCCGCCGGCCGCCGCCACAGGTGACCACGGGCTCCGCCTAGCTCTCCTCAACGACGGCGCCACCAAACCCCGGCCCAACCATCAAGCCCACCCCGCCTAGGACCCCTCGTAGATGCCCAGCTTTTTGAGCTCGGCCTGGAACTCGGAAGCCGCTTCCTGGTGCAGCTGCAGGCTGTACTCCTCATCCCACACCTGGCGGGCAGGGAGGGCATGCAGAGGGAAGCAGTGGGCGGCCCATGAGGCAAGGGTTTCCATGCACCACGGCGGTTCAAGCGAGGGAAGCGGCCGCTTGAGGCAGCAGGCCGGCCGCGCCGCGTCGGCGATGTGACGCGAAGGCCAGCCCAGCTGCACCTGCGCCCCCGTCTTTCAGCCAGCGCGACGGCCGCTTGCATGGCCTTCGCCCCCCCCCCCTTCCCAAATTCGCCACACCTGCCTCTCCGGCCCGCAGCTGCGCGCTCACCAACCCCCAACCGATCCCTCTTGCACGCCGCGCCACATCGCGGTGCCGACCCACCAGCTTGAAGCCCTGGTACTCGTTGACGGACAGCCCCATGGAGGCGCACCAGTCGTTGTCCTCCGCCACCAACAGCTTGTAGAACTCAAAGCCGCTGGTGCTGTTGCCGCTGCTCCCGCTGCTGGGCGCCTCGCCCTTGGTGTACTTGTGACCCAGGCCCTGCTTCTGGATGAAGCTGCGGGCGGGTGGGGTGTGGTGATTGATGTCAGGGGAGCGTCAGGGCGGGCAGGAGCCGGTGGGTTACGTTTGCATTCGTGGGCGCGGTCGGCTGGCGCGGCTGAAGCACACGCCGCATGCAGCATCGCCACCCTTTTTCCCGTCCCTGACCTGTGATCCCTGTGATCCCAGCGCGCCCAACCATCCACGCGCCAGCTCCTCGCCCCGCCGCTCACCTGTACCTGGGCCCCAGCACCTGCCCCAGCGGCTTGCACAGCAGCAGCGGGCAGGCCAGCACCGTGGCGTTGTCACCGCCGATGGACTCGCGCACGAAGCGCAGCGAGCGGTCCAGGTCGTGCGGCTTGATGGCCAGCACCTCGGGCCGCGCCAGCGCCATCTCGCGGATCTGAAGGTCGTGCGGGCGTCAACAGCGGGCGTCGGCAGGAGATAGGGGAGGCGACAAGACGGGAGCATAATCTTGGCTGATCTGAAGGTCGTGCGGGCGTCAACAGCGGGCGTCGGCAGGAGATGGAGGAGGCGACAAGACGGGAGCATATCTTGGCTGCCAGGACTTGCTCCTCCGCTCCGCGTCAAGCCACAGGCCAAAAACGCGCGCTTTGCCACCGCGGCCCCTGCCCCTGCCCGCTGCACGCCGCCTCGCCGCCCGCAACCCCCAGCCTCCAGCCTCCGCAGCCCCTGCTCCCGCAGCCTCTGCAGCCCCCACCCCATCCCCGCACCTGCTCCCGTGTGAAGCCCTGTTGCTGCAGGCAGTCCACCGCGGCGCGCACCGCCGCGGAGGCGGAGGGCGTGATCAGGAAGGCGAGCGAGGCGGACACCATGTCGCGCACGTCAGCGGCGTCGATGCCCACGTCCGCCAGCGCCGCCAGCACGCCGCCAAACACCTCCTCCGGCGGAAAGCCCAGCAGGTGCGGGCACAGGCACACCACGTCCGCCACCTGGTGGGGGGGCGGGAGGGGGGGCGTGTGTGCCGGGCGTGGCGTGGCGGGTTGTAGGCCGTATAACGTACACACTCGCGCTAGTGGCTGCATTTTCCTCCCGCTTGCGTTTCCTAACACACGCCCCACGGCCGTTTCCAGGTGCACACGACCTTCGTGCCAGAGGCGATCCGCGTCCACCACCAGCACACGCCCCCGACCCAGCACGCGCCCCCCCCTAAACACCATTCGCATGCACGGCTACCGGGCCCCCACCCACCCACACAAGCACACACGCCCACACCCACGCACACCTGCGCGGTGGTGCAGCCCAGCCCGCGCAGGTAGGCCACCCAGGGCGCCAGCTGCCCCTCCACGTCCTTGAGCAGGATCTCGGGCCTGCGCAACCGCAGCGTGCACACCAAACACAATACACACGTACACAACCGCGAGCCCGCGCCACGTCAGCATTCCGCACCATGGAGCACCCAAGCCCCTGCTTGGGCGCTGTGCTGCGCTGGCCCGCAGTGACTATCTGCTGCCGCGCTGCCAGCCACAGCAGCAGCCCGGGCGCGCCACCCCCCCCCCCCCCGCCGCACTCACC
This sequence comes from Chlamydomonas incerta, assembly GCA_016834605.1. Lineage (NCBI taxonomy): Eukaryota > Viridiplantae > Chlorophyta > Chlorophyceae > Chlamydomonadales > Chlamydomonadaceae > Chlamydomonas > Chlamydomonas incerta. The sequence goes on along the minus strand of JAEHOC010000001.1, from coordinate 4,884,199 downwards.
ACAGCACCACCACGCGCCCCACGCCCGCCACCTCCAGCCCCAGGCTCATCAGGTAGCTGACCACCGGCCGCAGCTGCTGCTCCACGTCCCGCCCCAGCAGCTCCGGCCACACGCACAGCACGCGCGCCGCCAGCAGGTCGTCCTTGAGGCCCAGGCCCTTGAGGAACGTCACCACCTGGCCCGCCTGCGCGAGCGTGTGTGCAGGGGGGTGGTTGCGGGGCAGAAGGGTGTGTGTTGAAGAGTATGGAGTGAGGCCCACCCAGAAACGCGCACCGCGCGCGGCCTGGCGCCGCGCGCCCCTGCCCTCGCCCACCTGGTACAGCGTGGTGGCCGCCAGGAAGGACGGCTGGCAGCGCAGCAGGAAGTTCTGGCAGTCGCGCTGCGTTGCGGGCACGTGGCGAGATGGGGGGTGGGGTGGGGTGCCGTGATGGGCCGAAGCGTGGTTGCAAGGATACTTGGGGGCGGGGATGGGGCGGTGGGGGTGGGGGTGGGGATGGGGCGGTATTGCGTCAGCCCGCTTTCACACACCCGGCGGCTCCACATTCTGCTTCCACATCGATCACTGCGCCGCGAGAGCCATCATCATCGTCATGCGGCCCCCTGCCCCACCCCACTCCGGCTCCAACCCCTCCGCTCAACCGGGCTCCTCCCTTCCGCCTCTGTGCGCGGCCCTCTCCGCCGGCCCTCTCCGCCGACGCACCGGCTGCATGCCGTACACGCCCAGGAAGTCCAGCCAGCGCGACAGCACCGCCGGCTCCGCCATGAGCTGCCACCGCTTGGAGACCGTGAACCAGCAGTCCTGCGGGGGGGGGGTGGAGTGGAGTGGTAGGGTTTGGCGGCGGGGGTTGATTTGAGCGGCTGGCTCGGAAACAAAGTGACGATACCGTGGGATTCGCAGAAGCATCCCGGGCGGCTGCTTGGGCGCCGCCCACCCACCTGCGCGCCAATGCCGGCCGAGCGCAGCGCCCGCACCGAGGGCTGGACCTGAGCAGCCGCGTCCAGAGAGCTCAGCCCGGGGTTCTGCAGGTGCAGGAATGCCGCGCCGGGTGGAGGACCGAGATGTGAGGGGTGTGTGTGTGTGAGCAGGTGAAGGTGTGCGCCGGTATGTGCGCAGGTGTGCGCGTGGCGCGGCACTCTGCCACACCATCACCATCACAGTTGATCCTTCCCGCTGCCTCCTGCGCTCTCGCCGTCCCCCGCCCATCCGAATGAGCTGGCCGCCCCCTCAGCCCTCGGGCGCGCGGCCGAATGCGCCCGCCAGCGCCAGCCCTCCACCCCGCCCACCTGCACCGCCGCCAGCATGACCGTGGCCTGCCCCACTTTCAGCTCCTCTGCAAGACACGTCTCGGCGGGCGTCGGCTTGTATTGCTCCTGCGGGGTGCGCGTTGGGGCGCGTGTGTTTGCGCTGTGCGTGGGCGGCACTGGGCGCAGTCCTCCTCCACCGCGGTCGGCTCGCAGTCATTGCGCGCGTGTTTGTCAACACCATGCGAATGCGGTCCAACCCCACAGATCCAGGGTAGCCCCCCTAAAGCAGGACCCATTTCTGGTCTCACCTCCCACTCGGACCAGGTGAGGTCGAGCTCCTGCAGGAGGGCCGCTCGCGCCGCGCGCTCGGTCAGAGGCGTGACTCGCAACCTGGTGTGGCATTGGCCAGTGGTCGCAATAGGAGTGGGGTCACGGAAAGAGCTCCTGGTGCGCGGGCGTGGCATGCGGGGCTCGAGGGTTGCCAGCGTGCCGGGAAAACGGGCGGGAGCATGCGGTACCTCTCGAGAGGGTTCTTCGAGCTGGCGTCCGCGCAGACCGCTGATGGCCCTGGATCGCTTGCTGCCGATGGCCGCGCTAGCGAGCCCGTGCCACGCCGGCCCGTTGCCTCCAGAGACAAGCATTCGGGCCCGTCGCGACGTCCGAGCAACCGATGGTTGCGCGAAGAGGCAAGTGGATGTTTTTGGACTACATAGCTTGTACTGCAAGCGGCAGCATTGTGCGCGGGGGCAGGCAGCGCCCGGCCTGCGTGCGCCGGGCAAAAGGAGGTCGTGAACATGCCTTCTAAAATGACAGATACCGTTTATTTACAATACCGGTGCCTTGTAGCTACACAGTAGCCTGAATGGCTATCAAAAAGTCGGTTGCCCAATTCCGTTCATCGCGATGCAGGCTCACCAGGCGCGTTTGTTCAAGTTATCGTTACTTTTCCGCATTAATTATTTCATCCATGAAATGCAACAGCAGCATTGGCGAGGGGGCTGCTGTTAAAACCCTGTCCTGTTTCTATTGTTCTGAGGAAAGCACCGTCCTAGCTATGCGACGCTTATAGACAGAGCATCATGAGGTGGAGGCAAGGGGCGGCCGAATGGCTACTCCGCACGGCTGCGAGCGGCTGGCGCGGCGCGGCGTCAGCAGCCGTGCCACCGGGCGCCCGGGCAGGGGCCCCTTCTGGAGCTGCGGCAGCAGCCACGTCGCGGGGAGCAGCATCCACAGGCCCCCAGAAGAAGCTAGGGCTGAAGGAAGTGCAGCACATTGTGGCGATCACATCAGCCAAGGGCGGCGTCGGCAAGTCCACGACGGCGGGTAGGCGGGGCTGGCGGTGTGCGGGTCAAGGTGCAATGCGGATGATGCCACGCCCCCACAGCACGCGCCTCCCAGCTCGTGCACACTTCACCAGCGACACCAGCATCAAAGAGCACAAGGGAAAGCACAACGAAGATATTGCGTGTGTATATGTGCGTGTGTGCATGTGTGTGTGCCCATGCCCCCCCTAACGCCTCCCCCCCACACACACACACCTCCGCCCCCCTCTCCCGCACACACGCACACACCACCATGATGACCAGTCAACGTGGCGGTCGCGATGGCCACGCGGCTGGGGCTGCGGGTGGGGCTGCTGGACGCCGACATACACGGCCCGTCGCTGCCCACGCTCATGAACCTGCGCGGCAAGCCAGAGCTCGACAAGTCGGGTGAGCGAGGCACGGGAGCCACGGAAGGGAGGGCGTGGGCAGGAACAGAGTTGGCGCTGGGTCCGGTGCGCACGTGCTGCGGCCGACTTGTGCTGCGCACTGCGCTACGACACCACTTCACGCTGCTGGCTCCTGTTCTTTTTTTGGGTGCGGGATGGAGTAAATGTGTCCGCACCCACCGTGTCCGCAGGCACGGGCGCGCTGATGCGGCCCAAGGAGAATTACCGGGTCAAGACCATGTCGTTTGGCTTCTTCCTGGAGGTGGGGGGCAGTGGGGGCAGAGGCGAGAGAAGCTGGGGTGATGAGGCGCCGGGAAGGTCCTGGGATTGGCGTCCCACTCCCCACGTGCCGCGGCCCCGCGCCCCTCGCTCGTGCGCACCGGGTTTACGATCGCTCCCCGTCTTACAGTTTTTGCCCCCCCCCCCGGGCTGGTACTCACAACCCCCCGTCCCTCTGGCTGCCTGCACTTCTGCTGTGTGGCCCCCCCCTCAGGGCGATGAGCCGGTGGTGTGGCGGGGGCCCATGGTCAACAACGCCTTTGACAAGATGCTGTTCGGCACGGAGTGGGGGCCGCTGGACGTGCTGGTTGTGGACATGCCGCCGGGTGCGGCTGGCGGCGGCAGGCGGCGGCAGGGAGGAGAGCTGACTTATGCAATGACCGTTGGGTGTTGTGGCCGATCGACGCTGACTGCGGTGCTTGCGAGATTGAGGTGGTCGTGCTGTGGTTAGCTGGTCGGCCGTCACTACAGCTTCTCCCCCGCCGCTTTTTGGACACGTGCACGCAGGCACGGGCGACGCGCAGATCAACCTGGGTCAGCGCATCCCGCTCAGCGGCGCGGCGCTTGTGTCCACGCCGCAGGACGTGGCGCTCATCGACGTGCGCAGGTGCGTGTGCATGTACTATGGTATGCGGGCGCGTGCTCGCCCCCTTCCACCCCCGTGCTCGCCGGGTGGCATCCTAACCATCGCACCGCTGCTGCGCTCCAACCCGACAGGGGCGCCCAGATGTTCCTGAAGATGCGCGTGCCGCTGCTGGGTCTGATCGAGAACATGGCCTACCACCGCTGCGGCAAGTGCGGGCACGTGGAGCACATCTTCGGCACCGGCGGCGTGGAGCGCGCGGCGGCCGACTACGGGCTGGACATCATTGGCCAGGTGCGCACACGTGTGCGCGTGGAAGGCGTGGGCGTGTGGCACGTGGGCGTGACGGGTTCACCGCAGTGCCCCCATGGCGAGCATGGGTGTGAACACTGCGAATGCATGGCGGCCATGGCCAGACACACGCAAAATCGCCCAACCAACCGATTTACGAACCAACCACCAACCAATCACACCAGGTGCCGCTGCACGTGGACATCCAGACCCGCTCCGACGCCGGCACGCCCGTGGTGGCGGCGGATCCCAAGGGCGAGCTGGCGGCCGCCTATGTGGCCATCGCGGAGCGCCTGCACGCCAAGTTGCTGGCCCTGGAAGCGGCGGGAGGGGCTGGCGGCGCGGGGCCGAAGATCGTCATGGAGTGAGGCGCGGCCGCGCGTGTGCTGGCCTGGCGCCGTAGCGCTCGCAGGGCGTGCCGTAATGGTGGCGCTGCGGAGTGCGGGTGGTGAGGGGCAGCTGGTGGACAGCAGGGGTGCCGGGGGCGGCTCACGGGCTGGATGGCGCATGGAAGTGTGGAGCGTATGCTGATGCTTGCGCCTTGACCTTGCGGGGTGGAGTGGATGTGGTCGGCAGCAGCTGGGCTGGGGCCACAAGGATGCGGCGGAAGAGACGATGCACTGGATTGCAGTGGCTGTGACGCTGCGTCATACTGTAGTTCAAGGTGGCAAAGCGCGCGCGTCTGGACGTCTGGTCACTCCGGTGTCCGGTGAAGCTGCACTGGTGCACTTCGTGCCTGGCTGTCTGCAGCTCCAGCAAAGGCTGGAGGCTGGGCTGGGCTCAGATCCTGACTTCCCCCCAATAAAAGGCACTTCGGTAACAGCTCGTCGGTCAAATGATTGGCGTTTGCGTACTTCGGCCTCTTTCCCCGGACACTCAGCCGCATGCCCGCATGCACCATCCACAGACTCAAAAGTCGGCAGCAGGCAGAGCAATCCATGCCACACCAAGTCCTTTCAACGCCTTCTGCAGTCCTTTCAACGCCTCCTGCAGTCTTGCTCCTTCCTTTAGTAAGCCGTGCCCACAGCCTGCCAGGCGCATTCCACGAGCGCCTCCGCATCCACCACACGCCACATCACCCCCCGCCTCCCTCCTGATCGAGCCGCCCTCCGCCTCGCACCACGCCGCAACGCCTTGCCGTCTCCAAAGCCCCCACCCCCACCCCCACGAAGCGCCTCCACCAGCCACCGCGAGCCGGCGCTTCCCCGCGCCTCCACCAGCGGCCTCACTTCTTGTTGAGCAGGCTCCTGGCCTCCGCCTGCTGGTGCAGCAGCGCCTCGCTGGTGTACTTGCTCAGCAGGTCGGTGCGCTTCATCTCCAGGATCTTGGCCTCGATGGCCTGCTGGTCCGGCAGCGGCACGTAGGCGATGAAGCGCTCCTCGCCCTCGCCGCCCGCGCCGCCGGCGCCGCCCTTGCCCCCCACCGCCCCCGACTTGATGGCCGCCTGCCGCTCCGCGTCCTTCTCCTCCCAGTCCAGTACCGCCTGGAGGCAATGAGGGAGCAGCGTGAGGGAGCAGCGTGAGCGAGCAGCGTGAGGGAGCAGGAGGGAGCAGGTTGGTTGCTTGTCCGGTCGGCGGCATGCGCAGGAACCGGTAGGCATGCTGCAGGTGCCATCGGGTGCAGCCTGAAATGCGCCCCGGCTGCCACTGCCAATCATCACCGCGTCGGTCGCCCACTCCTATTCCCGACCACCCCGGAACTCGCCCACGCTCGCGTCCCAGCCCCGCCGCCCTCCACCTCCGCCCATCCCCCCCCCCTTCACCCCCTCGAGGCCCCTCACCCGCCCGCCCACCCACCTGCATGCGCATCAGCTTCTCCGCCTCCACCTCCACGCGCTCCAGCACGCCGTCCTCCTCGTCCCGGAAGCCGTAGTAATCGGGGTCGATGGCGCGGTGCATGGCGAAGCGGGAGCGCCGCACCTGCGCGGCGCAGGAGGAGGGGGGCCGGGGTGCGCAGGGCGTGGAGTGAGTGAGTGAGACGTATAGCGGGGTCGTGGCGGTTACGAAGGATGAGTAGTGCATTGTAAGGAAGGCGGCAGAGGCGGGGGGAGAGGCGGGGGAGGGGTACGGTGCGAGCGCATGAGGCAGTAGGCGCTCATCCCCGGCGGGTTGGTACCGCCACACGACCGTGACCGACACACCTGCACGCCCCGGCCCCGCCCCCGGCCCCGCCCCGGCCCCCGCCGCTGCCTCTGCCCCTCCCCTTCCCGCCCCGCCCCGCCCCGCCTAGCCCAGCAAGGACCCCCGACCAAAGGCACACGCAGGCACCTGACACACGCACACGCACGCACCTGTTTGACCGGCTCCGCCTCAAACAGCTCCTTTACGCCCGGCAGCTTCTTAGCGGCTCCAAAGTACGTATAGCCGCGGCCCTTGCCTGCATGGAACGCAAGGGCGTGCGTGTCCATGTGTGAGATGGAAGTGCGTACGGCGTTTGGTGGGTCGGTCGTTCCGCAGCCGTCGAGCCACGTCCTACCTAGCCGGTGCCCGCCCCAGCTCCAGCACAGAGGCGCACCCAAACTCCCAACCGCTACCCTGGCGACAGGCACCCTGAAGACTGCATATGCAGCGCCCCCGCCACGCACCTGTCATCTCCGCCACTTCCAAGCCTCTGCTGTCCGTCACCTTGCTTGTTGTCCGCGAGTAGTCTGGCCCGCCAAGCTCCTTAATTCGCCGCTCCCAGTGCCCCTTTTCGCGAATGAGTTTGTTGATTTCATCGTTCAGGTCACGAATCCTGGGGGGTGAAACAGCAGGCGTGGTCAAGCGTGTGCCTGGGCGGCTGCCGGCTGAAGCCACCTTGGGGCACACCCACACGCGTACGCCACGAACCCCACGCGGACAGCCGCAACCCTGCTGCAGCCTGCCTCTTCCCCCGCACCTGTGCTCGCCCAGACCCTCGTTCTGGATCTCCATGACCTTCTTGCCGATATCCCGGATGATTTGCGACCGCCATTTGTCAGCCTCCACCAGGTCACGGCACTCGGATGCCAAGTAGGGCCGCTTGGCCTTGGGTCCCTTCTTCTCTTCTACCTTCCCCGCCAGGAAGCGGTTCAGCATAGACTGCGCCTTCTCCTCATTACGAGCCATCTTTCCCCTTCCGCGGCGTCAAGCCGTCAAGGCTCAAGCAATCTGCCGCAAGCCGCGAGGGACTTTGCACCGGGGCTCTATAGCCCCGTGCAGCCTAGGTGCTACAGATGTAAGGTGTGCAAGGTCTGGTCAGTAAACGAGTTGGAAGGAAAAGCCAAAGGTGAAGACCGTGCTATCACTGACTTCGCTGCGGGTGGTTCCTTCTAGCAGTTTGGTACAGAAATGTGCTGGAAAACAGTGTCTGGGTGCAACATTCGTGCTCGGTGAGACGACTGCAATGGTGCCAGGTGCATGTCCTTTAATTATCAAAAGTCCAGCAGACCTTGACCAATAATATTAAAACAGGAAGCTTACAGGCATACGATATCAGGCAGGCAACACGAGCTGAGCTGTGCATCTTTAACCCGCGCTTCTTACTGCCCCCGCGCGCTGCTGAGCTTGTCGACTGAGCCAGCATGGCCTCTAGGGCCAGACTCGCTGTCATCAACACAGCTCCTAGGGAGCAAATTGAAGGCCGAGTGCACAAGTGGGAGCGGCGATGGGTCGTGCACAAGAAGGGTACGCAGAAGCAGGAGGTTCAGCTGGAGCTGCTGCGGTGGATCCAGACAGGTGCGTGGGCTGCAGGGCTCGCTGAAGGAGAGGGGCCTGCGGCGCGGGGGCCTCATGGCGGGGGCTGAAGGCAGCGTGGCTGCGTGGGGCGTGTCGGGGCCTGCATGGGGTTCGGTCGCTCGACAGTCCGCGCCCGTTCCGGAGCCATGTCCGGGGAGTGCCTGTGGCGCCTAGCGCGCAACCTGTGAGCGTTTTCATTGTGCTTCATCCATGCTTGCAGAGGAGCGGTGCCCGGAGCTGCCGGGGCCACGCTTCCCGCACATGAAGCCGGTAAGGGATGCGTTGCGCGCCCAGGCAGCCGTGGATGCGTGAAGTTTTTGTCTTTGTCGGCAGGGTGTCACCCTGCGCGATGGCGTGGGCACGGTGCTTGCCATGCCATGCAGACTAAATGCCCATGCACACCTGTTGACATGCGGCCACGCTCGATGGGCCCGTCATGGCTGAGCAGGTGAAGAAGCCTATTATCCGCCAACCCAAGCCAAAGGGCGCTGCGGCGGCAGCTGCTGCAGCCGCGGCGGCGGCGGCTGCAGCCCCTGAGGCACAAGAAGAGGCCACCGCTGCGGCCACCGCTGCGGCCGCCGCCGCCGCCGCCGCCGCTGCACATGAGGTTACGGCCATCGAGGAGGATACTGCTGCTGGGGCTGCTGAAGGGGCGGCGCAGGTACGGCGGGCAGGGCGCCGGGATGGTATCACGAGGCTTCCTTCCCTCATTCTTCACTCGTGCCATCCAAACCGTGGCCACATGATCCGCTTGATGCATGCATGCACAGGCGGCTGATGCTGCCATGGTCGACGGGGCGGGCGCGGAGGGGGAGGCGGGCCCGGTGCCCTCGGCATCGCCGCAGGCGGATGCGGCAGTAGCAGCGGCGACGGATGGCGATGCCCTGCCAGTGGCGGAGCTGCCGCCGCCACGGGCAGAGGAGCTGGGGCCAGGAGGAGCGGGGCCGCCGCAGGCGGATGAGGGCGCGGCCGGCAGGGATGGCGGTGAGCAAGCGGCGGACGACGTGGCGGAGGCTGCGGAGGCGTCAGTGCAGCAGGGTGCAGGGGACGCCGGATTGGCAGGAATGGAGCAGGCGGCGGCGGCGGCGGCGGTGGCGGCGGTGGCACCGCCGGATGCATCAATGCAGGAGGCGGGGAACGGCGCGGGCGATGCGGAGGGGGGGCAGGCCTGGGCGGGGACAGAGGTTGACATGGCCGATGCTGCGGGACCCACAGCGCCTGCAGACTGAACCGAGCTAGGTCAGCCCAAGAGCAGGACAGAAGGGGGGTTACGTGCGGTTGTGTTGTCCGTTTGAGTAGGACATTGTCATTAATGCATGTGCCGGCTCGTGCAGGTTGCACACCGCTACAGTGTGGGTTTGTAAGTTGATTGTGCCTTCAACTACCATGCTGTCAATGCACGCCCAGCGCTGGCACGCAGCCTACGCAGCTTCGCAACCGACTGCTTTCACTGGCGGCGGCGCCAGCCCTGGCAGGCTGGCAGCCGTGCTTGCCACAGCGTGACATGCGATGCACCTGGAGGCTGGCGGGCGGGGTCCTTCTTGACCGCCATGAAGCAGAGGCGGCACCGCGGCAGAATCGCTCTCCACTCTCGAGGTAGCTCCAGTGCTGCTGGGACTGCGGCACCTGGTTAAATAGCGCACTGCTGCGGTGCTGGCGCGGACGGGCTCTCCTGATGGGCGGCAAGGAAACGCTTCTCTGTGTTGACAAGCCAGTTGCAGAGAGAGCCGGCGGTCCGGCGCTGTACCCAGAGCCGACCTGCGGCACATGTATCTTAAGGCTTAAGCCAGCCAGTGAAGAATGGGTCCGGCCAGGCCAGTCCGTACAGCGGTGTAGGCCAGGGTTGACGTCTGCCAGCGTGTGCTGACGACAGCTGCGATTGACTCCCGGCGCGGCGGTGCGCCGCTTGCCGCGCCTAATGGAGCAGGTACTAGGTGACATCACGACTCCTTCCTCCAGGCTCAAGCTCAAGCTCAAGCCGCCATCCTCCAGGCTCCAGGGGTTTCCCTCAGCCCCCTTAAGAATAACGCTTTCATCGTAGACGTTCGCTAGGCGCGGCCAGGGGAGGGCCCCCCTGGGGCGCGGCCATGGATTATGCTGCTGTGGCGGGTAAAACCTACACAACTCCACGATAACCCCGCAAGCGGTCCCTGGCTAAGCATGAAGTCCTTTTACCGGCATCCCTGCTACAGCTGCGCAAAACCAGGCCAACTGGCCACAAGGTGATGCCAGGGGATGACAGCCACTTTGTTCGACACAAAGCGTTACCACCAGCTGCAGATATTAAACACGAAGTGGCGAGTCTGGGTGATGGTGAAGCAAGTCCAAGACCTGGGGAGAGGCCGAGAGGGCAGGAGAGGGCTCGGGGTACCACATGGCCACGTCGGGCGATCGAGCGCGTGCGGGATGGTGGCAGCGCCCTGAAGTCGCCTTGCCGTTATCACCTGCTATTGCAATAGGTTTTCAGGCACATACAGAATTGCGACCCAGAGGCTCTGCGCACGCGGGAGTTTGCTTCGGCGCGATCTTCATCTTGAACTTCTTTGCTCATTTAGCTCGCAAGGATGGCCTGGGAAGCCTATATCACCTCAAACCTGATGGCCCCGGTGGACTCGGAGGGCAACACGCTGGACAGCGCTGCGATTCTGGGCTTGGATGGCTCTGTTTGGGCAAGCAGCGCCAAGTTTGACATGACAGCGGAAGATACTCCCACGTTTATTGCGGCTTTCGATAACCCGGCCATCACTTCGGTGCTGTCTGGGGGTGCCAAGTACATGAAGATTATGGCAGACGAACGCATTTTCCGCGGCCGCAAGGAGAAGAGCGGCTTCATCGCTCGCAAGAGCGCCCAGTGCGTCATTGTTGGCTTCTACACGGATCCGCCGGTCTCCGCTCCGACCTGCGCCAAGGTGGTGGAGGCGCTGGCCGACTTCCTCGAGGAGCAGGGGTACTAAACCTTGATCCGGGGCTGCGTGTGTCGAGTGATGCTGGAGAGGTAAATGGGCTGATGAACGCGCACAGTGTCGGTGGCGTCGGGGGCTGGCATTTTAGGCTGGGGGTGGGGGTGGGGGCTGGGCGCGCGGACAGGGCCCAACCAGGGCCCACACTGGTCACGTCGCGTCGAATGTGCTTGGTGTGCGAATACGCATTCGCGTTACTTGCCGGCAATGATGGACTTGGGCGCATGTATGACGCAAATGCCGCGCACAGTGTTTACCGAAGCGTTGCATGAGGGTAGTGATGGAGAGTCATGGGGCTCGGGCGCGTCTGTGGCGGCACTTGGGTTGGAAGTAGTTCCACGTCGGTTACCCTAACCAGTCGCAGCATTGTGATGGCCTAGTAGACAGGAACGTTTAAGAAGGATGGTGGCGAAGCGTTAGGTAGCTTTGATGAGTATCGTCGACGCCAAGGAGGTGAGCGAGGTGCAGCAGGTGGCGAGTGCTGCTGACGCGACCTGGGCGCCACCTCGGTGGCTAAGTAAGCAATTTGATGTCCTTACGGCAGTGGGAATGCGGCGGTCGCGCTTGGCCAGGGTCCCGCTGGTTGTGATTTTAAGGTTGCGGAGGGACCGTCGTTGTAAACCGTGGATTGCCGTGGAGATGTGTTTCGTGCCAAGAGTCCTCGGGGTCCGGGATACCGTATGCCAGTTATCAGATGGGTAGTGGAGCATGCATTATCGCGCAATTTGTCAGGGGTTGGGCGAAAAGGCGCTCGGCGAGGGATGGCAAGTTTTTTGCTCGAAGGACCGAACGTTTTCAGCTTGCCGCCCTCGCTGCACAGTGTTTCTCTAAAACAGACACCTTCATCAATACGATCAGTGCGCAATATAAAAGCAACAACATAGGACACTGCGACTAAGAATGGCACCGACCCAAGCGGGCCACGACACAGCCTACCTTAAAGAGACCGTAGGCGAGGCCCTTGCTCGGGGATGTGCAGCTGCTATCAGCGCACAACCAAATGACCCCGTGGAGTATCTGGGCTTGTGGCTGCTCAAGTGAGCGGGGTTGGCATGCTAATCTTTTCTGGCCTTCTAAGGCGAACCAGGGCTGAAACCTTCTCATGTGTGAATGCAGATACGTGAAAAATGCTGAAGTAGAAGGGAACTTCTACCGCGAGCGCCAGCAGGATTTGCAAAAGAAGAAGGACCGGCTGGTGAGCGAGCACGGGAGGTGGACATCAAGCTTAGGGGTCGCACGAAGTTGTATGCGTGGATCCATCGGCATTCGACAAGGGAGCCGGGTCCGGGCGCGGCCGCGGCCTGCAGTCGTGGCGCGTGTCGGGGCGGGGTCGGTGCCGCGTCGTGCACCCACTTCCCAACGCCCCGCCCACCTGTCCTTAAGCGCTGGACGTCACTCGGCCCACGACCCAACGCCTTAACGCCCACATCCCGTTCGCTTGTCCAGGTCCAGGAGGCTCAGTCGGAGCAGGCCGCCAAGTCGGTCGCGCTGACGCGCAAGGAGGCCGCGGACGCGCTGGCGCAGTTGACCGCCGAGCCGCGCGAGCTGCTGGAGGCCGCGGTGAAGCTGGTCAAGCAGCACACCGCCGCGGGCGCGGCTTACGCCGCCGTGGTGGCAGAGCCCGAGGAGCCGGACTGGGTGGCCCCGGAGGACGACGAGGCGGCGGCTGTGGAGACGGAGGACGAGGCCCCCGCCGGCGGCGACGCGCCCCCAGAGGGCGAGGAGCCGCCGCCGGAGGCGGAGCCGGAGCCGGAGGCGGCGGTGGAGGACGGCGAGGGCGGCGCTGCCGCGCCCAAGATCCCGCGCCCCGTGGACTACAGCAAGAAGTACTTTGCCTACGTGGCCGCCAGCGCGGGGCAGGAGCACGTGCTGGAGGCCGACCTGTACCGCCCCGCGCCGCCGCCCGAGGACGCGGACGAGGACTTCAAGCCCGAGCCGCTGCCGTACAGCTTCCGCGTGCTGGACGAGAAGCTGCCCATGCTGTACATCCCCAACGTGGCCGTGGAGGAGCGCGTCAAGTTCTTCCGCAAGTTCCCCAAGATCGGGTCCTACCAGGCCTGCGGCGTGGCGCTGCCGGCCAGCGGCGAGTTCAAGGCGCTGCTAGCTGCGGACACGCTGTTCCCGGAGGGCTCGGGCCAGCCGCTGAGCGCGGACGACCGCGACTTTGTGTGGGAGGTGTCGCAGTCGCTCAGCCGCGCGCTGGAGGCGGTGCAGGCGCGCGCCGCGCAGGCGCTGGCGGCCAGCTCCGCGGCGGAGGCGGTGGCGGAGCTGAAGGACAGAGTGTCGAAGCTGCGCGCTGAGGCGGCGGCGTTCGACCCGCCGCCGCCGCCCGCCGAGGGCGAGGATGGCGAGGCCGAGGCGCCGCCGGCGGAGGAGGAGCCGCCGGCGGAGGAGGAGGAGGCGGAGGAGGAGGGCGCTGAGGAGGGCGCCGAGGAGGGCGCTGAGGAGGGCGAGGAGGGCGAGGAGGCGCCCCCCAAGCCCAAGAAGAAGAAGAAGGTGTTCGACCCCATTCCCGGGCTGCAGGCGGCCATCGAGAAGCTCGCGGCCGCGGTGGAGGCCGCCGCCAAGGCCGCCCAGGACGCCGAGTCCGGGCTGACCACGGAGCGGTCGGCGCTGGATGCGATCGTGGAGCTGGCGACGGCGCACTCGGAGGCGACGCTGTCCAGCCTGCGCAACATGCTGAGCGTGCCGCAGGGCACCTACCACGTGGTAAAGGCGCTGCTGCACCTGCTGGGCCGGCCCGCCGCCTCCTTCTCCACCTGGAAGCGCGCGCACAGCCACTTCACGCCGCGCCTGTTTGAGGACATGGCCGCGTACGACGCCACGGCGGAGCGCGACATGGCCGTGTGGGGCCGCGTGCGCGCCTGCTACAAGGCCGCGCCGGCGGCCAAGCAGCTGGTGCGTCGGGGGTCGGGGGGCTGAAGGGGAAGGGGGAGGGTGCTGCGGACCTGGGCTACGGGTAACGGGTACTGGAGAGAGAGGCGGCTGGGCGGGATGGAAAGGGAGGACACGCAGGGGCTTGGGCACGCGACCGTGTGGTGATGATGAGATGGCGGTGTAAATCTTCCTCATGGGTTCACGGCCGAGTCGCCTTACTTCCCTCTGCCCACGCCGGCCTGCCGCTTCACCGTCCCTCAGGATGCGGAGATGCCCAACACGCTGTTCGGCAGCCTGGCGCTGCTGTACATCAAGCAGGTGCGGCGGGTGGCGCGCAAGGCCGTGGTGCAGCGGCAGCAGGCGGCCAAGCTGGCCAAGGCGCAGCAGGACCTGGCCGACAAGCAGGCGGCGCTGGAGGCGGCGGAGCGCGCCAAGGTCGAGGCGGAGGCGGAGGAGCTGCGGCTGGCCGCGGAGGCGGAGGCGGCGGCCGCCGTGGAGGCGGAGGCCGCCGCGCGGGCAGCGGCTGAGGCCGAGGCGGCGGCAGTTGCGGAGGCCGAGGCGGAGGCGGCCGCGGAGGCGGCAGCAATTGCAGAGGCCGAGGCGGCGGCTGCGGAGGCGGAGGCCGCTGCGGAGGCGGGAGAGGGCGAGGCGCCGGCGGAGGGCGAGGCTGCTCCCGTGGAGCGCGAGGCCGCTCCAGCGGAGGCCGAGGCTGAGGCTGAGGCAGCGCCGGCTGAGGGAGAGGCGGTACCAGCCGAGAGCGAGGCGGCGGCGCCGGCGGAGGGCGAGGGGGAACCGCAGCCGGGCCAGGAGGGGTCGAGCAGCTCTAGCAGCTCTAGCAGCTCAAGCAGCTCCGAGGAGTCGAAGGCGGCTGCCGAGTAAGGGTCTTGGGAAGGAGTGCGCAAGTTGTTTACTAGGGGGTGGATGCGTGGAGCGTGGGTGCGGGTAATCACTGGTGGCGACGGGGTGTAGCCGTGTAGAGCGGCAGCGGTCGATGATTTACATTGATTCTTGACTCAGCGAAATCTTAGTGCGCGTTCCTTGCTTCTGACATATGAAGCCCCTTGCTGCGGCGGTGTACCATCTTTCATGTGTGTCGGGAATAGATGGGTAGGGAAACGATGACGCGCCCCAACGAGAACCGGTTTCAAGCAGCTAGCGGACGATGGGTAGGGTGTTTTGCCATTGGCATGTAGCCTTCGATATTGATGTTTGGAGGCGCAGGAAGGTGGCGCTTGGTTGGACAGGGTACTTAAATCTGTGACCGTCTGGTGCACACATGATGCACGGCTGTGTTACTGGTGGCAGGCGGATGCAACAACTTGGATAAACTCGTGCGTGCCTGTCCACACAATCCCGAAGTCCTAGCCCAACTCAACCAGCCTCCTGTCCGTCACACTAAGTCAAGGAAGCGCATCGACAATCAGCATTTCAATGAACAGCAGACCAGTCTTCCACTGACCTACAAACCACCCCTGCTATATCCGGCGTGTTCGTTCGTGGTCCCGAGAGCTTCTCGCGCTCTCTGCACAGTAAGTGCAGCATTCATATGATGTAACCACATTGGCTGCACTCGCGTGCAGGTGGTGCAGTGGCTTCCGCCACCTACTCGTGGCCGGTGGAACGGCACACGAGGAACGGGTCGTGAACATGGGAGGGCCTTGAGCCAAGTTGGCTCATGTCTATCAAAGTTTAGGCACCACCCGGCAAGCGTCCGGAGCTGTGACTCTCAGTCCGTTCGCGCTACGCTAACTCAGCAAGGCAGTCATTGTGAGCGGTCCCTGCCCTCCCCGCTGCCACCCGACGCTCTACGCCGCCCCCTGCTGCACCTTCCCAGGACACCGCCAGCAGACGGCAACCAAGTCCGTGCGCCGCTGCACCAGCCGCTCAGCGCGGCTCCAGCAGCACGGTATCGGTGCCCTTGGCCGGCAGGAAGAAGGGGAACAGGCGCTCACAGCGCAGCAGCATGTCGGGCGTGCGCAGCCGCAGCCGGTACTTGCGCAGGACCATCGACAGCAGCAGCTTCACCTCCTGCGAGATGCGGGAAAAAAGGGACGCCATGCCAGTGTGGAGCAATTTTTTGAGCAATTTGTCTCAATTGTGAAGTCCACGGCGAGGCTCAGGGAAGGGTAAAGCCCGGGGCCGCCAGCCTGTGGCTCATGCTGTGTGCTCTGAGCACACGCTGGTGCCCCGCCTGATACCACGTGCCGTATGCCCCGCCTGATACCACGTGCCACACCCGCCCCTCCCTCCAACGCACCAGGTACACCAGGTTCATGCCAATGCACAGGTGCGCGCCCGTGCCAAACGTGAACATGTAGCGCGGCCGCGTCTCCTCGCTGAGCCAGCGCTCGGGCCGGAACGCGACCTCAAAGCTGTTCTGCCAGTCCATGTGCGCAGGCACGTCCACGCTCGTGTCGCCGTCCCAGCACACCGGGTCCAGGTAGTGCATCAGGCCTGCAGCACGCGTGACGTGAAGGCGTTAACCCGCCAGCGAGACGTGCGAGTGCTAGGCGGCGGTTTCTAGAAAGCGCACCGACAGCAGCGCGCTGCAAGAAAGGACCGCAACTCACCAGCGTGGTACCAGACGTACTCGCCTGCATGGCAGCAATCAACAACATAGCAGACATAGCAGAGAGAAGGCAGGATTTCACAAAACAGGCTGCACTATCGGTCGCCGCATTGGCCTGCGCCTATCCTCCTCTTGCCGCCGCGCCCTCTGACATGAGCCTGCGAACCGCAGCAGGCCAAGGGCAAGGGCACATACTGACATGCGCCAGCGCATCCTCACCAGCCGGGATGGTGTAGCTGCCAACCTGCATGTCCGCGGTCAGCTTGCGGATGCCGCCGGCCGAGGCGGGCAGCAGCCGCATGCACTCCTTGAGCGTGGCATCCATGTACGGCATGTGGCACGTGGCGGCGTAGGAGATCTCCTCGCCGTACTCCGCGAGCACCTGCCGTACAGTCACACATTAGTTGGTGACACACGCGGTGACAGACAAGGCCCAGCGCTGCAGCTTCGTGCTGCGCGATGCGCCATCCATCTAAATGGCGCACACCGACCATGCCATGCCCTCTGCGCCTGCGTCAACATACAACAAGATGGTCACGCGTCCGCTTGAACAGCGCACCCCGCACCTTCTGCTGCTCCTGGTACAGCTTGTCCTGCACGCGCGGGCTCATGGCCAGCAGCGCCCAGGTGTTGAACAGCGCGAAGCGGGTGGTGTCGGCGCTGGCCACCAGCATGTGCAGCAGCGACATGGCGCCGTCCTCCAGCTCGGAGGGCCTGCAGCAGGCAGCGGGGTCCAGGCAGGCAGGCAGGCAGGCAGGCAGGCAGGCAGGCAGGCAGGCAGGCAGGCAGGCAGGCAGGCAGGCAGGCAGGCAGGCAGGCAGGCAGGCAGGCAGGCAGGCAGGCAGGCAGGCAAGCAGGCAGGCAGGCAGGCAGGCAGGCAGGAATGGACTGTGGGCCGGTTGAGGGCAATGCGAGGAGGGTGTCAGCAGGAGTGGCATATGAGGTGGCGCCAGGGGTGCCAGGTGGGAGCCGCAGGTGGTGCTGTAGACTACGCGAGCCACGCAATTCCAGGCACCCTCCGCCGCCTCGCCCCACAGCACGGCCCTGAACCCCACTACCAACGAGACCCACTTGAGCATCGCACGCCCCATCAGTTGCGCCGTCATGATGGAGGGAGCCAACACCGCCGGCCGCGAGCCGCGAGTCGCTTCCGTGGCCGCCGCCGCCGCCTTCTCGGACGCTCCCGCCTCCTCGGCCGCGCCTGCGGCCTTGTCCCCTGCGGAGGTGTGCTGGTCCAGGACCGCGGCCGCGTACGCTTGCGGGGACTTGCCGATCGCCTCCCACTGCACAGGACGAAGGAGCGCAGGCACGCGTTTGTGAGCTTGCTATGTGCAGAGCACCTTGACCCCGCGTTTCTAGCTTGGCACCTGCTGCCTGCCGTCGCCGCTCCAACCCTCCTAACATAGCCTCCTGCTTCGCCCCCCCTCCCTCCCTGGCCCCTTCCGCTCAAGTCGCCGCGGCCCACCTCCTGCACGAACTGCGCCTGCGTGGCCGCCACGTCGGGCTGGCGCAGGAACACCTCCACCAGCTTGGCGCGCGCCGCCAGCGCCTTGGCCAGCGTGCTGCCGGGCAGGTTGAGCGGCAGGCCGTACAGCCCGTCCAGGTAGTCCTCCACCTGCGCGCCGTACACCATGGGGCGGCGGGATGATGGGTTGAGAACTAACAAGGGGCTGTGTCGCGACTGTTGTGTCAGAAGGGGTTGCTGTTAGAAGCTGTCAGCAGAAGCAGACGGTCAACTAGCAGGGGAGGCGCGGCCACGTCCGGTACGGCGCTGCGCCCCACGCACCTGGCTCTTGACCCAGGCGCGGTCGGTGCCGTCCGACAGCTTGATGTCCAGGATGACGTCCACCGCCAGGTCCACGCCCATGACGCGGGCCTGCGTGTCCGTGGCGTGCCGTGCACATGTCTGATGCATGCCGTGCGCTCCGCGAGTGCGCACTCATGTGCACTGGCCCAACATGGACACGGATGGTTGCAGCCAGGAGAGGGGCTGTATGGGTACAGACAGGTGAAGATGGCACACGGTATTATCGTACTCACGGCGCGGAAAATGGCCACCTGCCCCTGTGGCTCCCACTTGCTCAGGTGCGACTTCATCAGCTGCGTGATCTCGGGGACCATGGCCGCCAGCCGCGGCGGCGCCAGCGTGGCCGAAAAGATCTTGCGCTGCGTCAAGCAGGAGGGTTCGGGTAAGGGAAAACAGGAATCGAGGAGGTGAGGCCTGAAGGGGGCTTCCTTTGGGCTGGCAGAGCCGAGTGCATTATCTTCGCGGGCGCCGCAACCCGCGTCAGGCCATCTCACCCAGGGGCCGTGGACGCCAGGCCTGTTGAGAAAGCTCTCAGCAGCCCTGCAAGGGATTCAACACGTTGAATTCAAGGCGTGCCCCAACCGTCGAAACCGCCTCAGCCATGGAACGGCGCCCTCTCTCCCTCCCTCGAAGCCCAGCGCATGCGCCCACTCACACCAGCCTCTGGAAGGTCGGGAAAGGGACTTCCAGGTATGCGCCTTCGTCCCGCAGCGGGCCGCGCAGCGCGTCCAGGTCGGTGACCACCCAGATGCGCGAGCCCAACATCATGGTGCGGAACACGCTGCCGTAGCGTCGGTACCTGCGGAGTTCATGTGCGGCAACAGCAATCACAGTTTTGAGGCTGCTTGAGGTTGGAGGCTGCGGTATGATTGTGCGAGGACGAGCTGATGTGCAGCACGGGGCAGGAGGTGTGGAGGGGCATCTTGGCGGGGACAATGTGCGCCGTGGCGGTGCCAAGGGCACCTCGGGGCAGTGCCATGTGCGGAACCGACTCGGGCGCGTCGAAGGTGAGCGGGCTCCTAGCCGCTCGCACCGCTCGCGGTCACGCACTGGTGATTGAACCACAGGTAAGTTCATTCACGCCTACCGCACGCCCCCTTCGCTCTGACCGCGATGATGTGAATCGGTTAGCTGGCACACGGCCGCGTGCACACTGACGTGCTGTGAAAGTGTCATCACCTGTCCCAAAACATTTTAACGGGATTGCCAGCGGCCAGAAGGACTCCATCGCCAAGAAGAGGGAAGTGCAGCACCGGGCCAGGCGGGAGCTTCTTTGCGCCCTTGCTGAAGGAGCGGCGAATTGCAAGAATGACATACAGACCAGCCACTAAGCTCGACAACACTGCGAGGGCCCAGGTCAGGGGCGTCTGCGTGGAGGACTCGAGCATGGCGAGTCCCGCCATCCTTGCACGCCGAGTCTGCGGCCGCGCTGTGCAAACAACAGTATGTGACTGTTGTGTCTACGTTGATTTGTGGACTGTGCACAAGGACTAGGTGCGGGCATGCAAGTTGGAACCCATGGCATTGCCGTCATTCCAACCGCCACCGTCGCCTGCTGGCGCCCTCGTCGCTCAGGCTCGCCCACTCCGCGCATCCCAGTTCACCCCAGCGCATCCCAGTTCACCTCCAGGCCCCAGTCTGCGCAGCCTCGCGCCTGTCCGCTACCACTTATCTAATGCACACCTCTGAACAGGTAAGACCGCACGGTTCATTGCCTCTACCAGTCCTCCAGCATGAGCGCATCTGCCTCATCCGCGTACTCGCTACCCACCGCCACCACCGGAACCACACTGCCACCGGCTCCACCCGCCTCCGCTTCCGCCTGAGCCTCCACTTGAGCCCCTGCAGTGCTCCCCACCTCCACCTGCATCAGCCATGCTGCAGCAACGCCGCCATTCGCCGCAAATGTCGCCGCCGTGCAGGGGCCAGCCGCGGCCGGGGCTGCCCGTGCGCGCTTTGCCGCCCGCTCCTCCTCTGAAGGCCCCTCCACGCGCTTGGCAGGGATGCCGCCGTTGTTGGCGGCCGCGTGCTGTAGCTTCTGGCTGGGCTGTTGCGGAGCTGGCACATGGCCCGTGACCTCGACCGTCGTTGGCCCGGCACCTGGCCCAGCTGCTGTGCCGGGCCCAGCTGCTGGGCCCGCAGCAGTCGTCGTCTCGACCCCGGTCATGTCATCAAGCTGCCCAAGGTCGGTGCATGAGTCAGAGAGTTGCTGCTGTTCTGAGGACGGCTCGGGCTCTCCTGGCTGTTGCACAGTAGCCGCGTCAAGAGCAGCGGGATCTGCGGGAGCACCAACTGCGGCGGCCGCCGCAAGGGGCCGGGGCTGCCATGTAGTCGCTCCGCCATCAGCGGCGGCTGCAGCGGTCGCGCCAGCAGCGCCTGACGTCGCCGGACCCTGAAACGCGGCAAGCAGGCCGCCACCGCCATCGCCATCGCCATCGCCATCGCCAGCGCCAGCGCGAGCGCGAGCGCGAGCGCGAGCGCCAGCGCCAGCGCCAGCGCCAGCTGCCACCACCATGGTGCCGGAGTCCGCCTGCGCGGCAGCGACGACGGCTTCCGCAGCCACTTTCTGAGCCGTCTGCGGCTCTGCCGCCTGCTCGCCATCCGCTGGCACACTGCGTTCGTGCTCTCCCATGCCCGTGAGCACCGCCTTGGTCTCCTGCGGCCGCCCCCGTTCGGGCTCCTGACTGCGCGGACGCAGCGGGGGAGGCGGCGGCGGAGATCGCGGCTGCGGCTGCTGCTGCTGCGGCGGCTGCGAAGGCAGAGGCCCCTCCAGGGCTGGCGAGTAGCTGGGCAGCGAGGCGCCTAGGCATGGCATGGGCAGCGGCAGTGGCCACAGCGCGGCAGCGGCTGGCGAGCGGTCGAGCGGGTCCGCTTGCTCCGGCAGCGGCGAGGGTTCGTCCTCATCCGCCGCGACCCCGACATCCCGATGCGCCAGGACCTGCTGTTCCGCCTGCACCAATCCGGCGGTATCTGCGCCATCCGCCGCATGCTTGGCCCTCGTAGGCATGCAGAAGGCTGGCGGCGGCGACGGCGGCAGCGGCGGCGGCGACGGTGACGCAGTGTGTGGGGTTTGGAGCTGCACGGCAGGCGCCCATGCATCGTGGGAGCCGCCGGCACCTTCGTCTAGCGGCGCGGCGACAAAGCTGGCAAAGTCCTTGTTGGGCGGTCGCGCTCCGCTGGCCGCCGCACTGCGCGCCTCCTCTGCTGGAGCAGCTGCCGCCCGCTGCGTGCCCGCGTCAGCGTTACGCACCGGCGTGGCATCCCGCCAGCCCTCTGGCAGCATCGGCCGCACGTGGCCGTGCCACACTGTCGCGCCGCCAGCACACGCCCCGTCGCCGCTCGTGCCGTAATCGCCGCCGCACACCGCGTGTCTACCAAGCGGCGGCTGTTGGGTGGCGAGCGCGGGGTCGGGCTGGCCGCCGTAGCACTCGGACAGCCCTGAAGCCCCCTGCGAGCACTCCGCAACGGACGGCTGCTGCGCGGCGGCGCCGCCACCCGGACCAGGTGCTGCATCCGCACCGGCCGTGGTGGGAGGCGGGCTGCCGCAGGGACTGGAGGAATCAAGCCCCTGACGAGCTGCCGGACTGGTGGCCACTTGCTGCACGACAGGGCCAGCCGGCGGCGACCGACGCTCAGTAGGGGTGATTTCACTGCCATCAAGCTGCGCGCATTGATCTTGCTGCACTCCCTGCGGCGGCGATCCGAGAAGCGGCAGCCTTGGCGGGCTGTTCAGCCGACTTGCAGCAGCATGCGCTGCGCCCGTGGCATCCGGCCCTGCCCCGCCAGCATCGGCAGCAGCAGCAACGGCTGTTGCTCCGGGGCTGCACGCCTGCCCAGCGTGAGCCGTGCCTGGTGGGCCCCCGGTGGATAGATGCTGTGGGGCGGTGCCAGCAGCAGCGGGCGAGGCTGCTGCTGCCGCTGTAGCCGTTGGCAACGCTGCGCCGGCTGCGGTGCATTCTGTTTGCCCGGCAGCAGCCTCAGCGCCCCCGCCCTCCGAGCACGGCGAGGCTGGCACACACGCGACGGGCGAGGCAGCTGCTGTGGCCTCAACATCTGTCATTGCACAGCAGCGCTCATGTGGCCGCCGTAAGTCGGCGTGTTGCACATCAAGCCCAGGTTGCAATGCGCGCACATCCAGGCTGACCGCGCCCGGGACGCCGGCCCCGGGGACCTGCTGCCGCATCGGTTGCACTTGGCCTTCCAGCGCCATGGCTTGCTGTGTAGCCGCCTGCTGCTCCTGATCCTCCCCCGTCTCCGGCTCATCCTGATCGTGTTGTGCCCCGTGTGACTGCGTGGAGGCTGATCCGCATCGCACGTGCGATTGTGACCCAGTCTCCGGCGCCGGTTCCGGGACATGTGCGGTGTGCTGCGGCGTGGGCTGAGGTGCCAGCCGCTGGTCCTGGCCGTGGCGCTCGCGGCCATGCGCAGGCGAGGCAGCAGGCTCCTCCGGGGCAGCAGGCTGCGCGCAGGAGGCCGCCGCAGCCGTGGCGCACACCTGGCCGGGCAGCTCTGGCGCAGGGTGCTGCTGCACGCAAGCCGGCGCTGTCGGCTCAGGCTGCTGCACAGCCGGGGGAAGCGGCGACAGCGATGGAGCTGCTGGCAGGGACGTCCGCGGCGACGTGCGAGTGGCCCGGCATGGTGGGGCGGCTGGCGGCGATGCCATTGCCACGGCTGCCGCTGCTGCCGCACCCCCAACCCAATCGCTAAAGCGCCGCCCGGCAACGCCCAGGACGACCCTCGAAAACATCTGCGAATCAGGGTACAGGTGCAAGCGGAGCCAGGTCGAAACTCGTACGTAGCAGGTCCAGACCCGTGTCTGACAGCAGCTTTGGGCGCACCGTCCACCTACCGTCTGAAGGGCATCGGCCTGCGGCTTCTGGTCGCCGCTGGTGCCTTGCCCCCCGCAGGCGTCACCGCCATCGGCCCCTCCATCATGCTCCAGCTGCCTCAGGCCGCTGGCTAACCCCAGCAGCAGCTGCGCGCCTGCCCCTGCGCGCCCGCCACACGTCGCTGCCATCCGCGCCGACGCCGGCAGCCGGGTGGGCAGCTCCTCCGCAATCGCGCTGTTGAAGCACGCGGCCCACAAAAAGTGCAGCTGCGTGGGTGGGTAGCGTTCGCAAGCGGCGGCTGCAGCGGGTGCTGCCGCGGGTGCCCCGCCGCCGGGTGCTGCTGGGTGTGTGTCCTCGTGAGCGCGCAGCTGCGTGGCGACCTCGATGGCGCGCTGGCACACGATGCGCCGCAGGTCGGGGGAGCCCTCGACGTACAGCCGCCTGATCGCCTACGTGAAATAAGGTAGGGCGCGGGAGGCACTTAAGGGAGAATATTATTATGTGTATGGATTTGCTGGAGGCCTCGGGACGTGCGTTCGCCGTTGCCTGGGCAGGACCACGCATGCACTCTGGCAGCAGCCTGCGGCCCAGTCCCCAGCACTCACCCTGGCCACCAGCTCCGCATCCACTGTACGGTTGTGCGCGTCCGCGCCACCTGGAGGCTTGCACGCAGCAGCGCCGAGGACCACTGGCAGCGCCGGAGGCAGCTCCTTGCGAATGCAGAAGCTGAGCAGGGCGCACCCGGGCCTGCTGCACCTCCACGGCGTGTCCGGCGCCAGACACATTGCGGCCAGCGCCTCCATCCGCCGCCCGCACACCGCCGGCTCATCCACGAGGGCCTGCAACATAGTCCGATGTCAGGAAGGCAAGGCCAAGTAAGCCGCGAGGTCAGGCCGGCTCGCGTCGGCAGGTACAGACCCGCCCGACATGCGTAGAAGACATTCAGCGCACCTGCAGCAGCGTCCGCTGCTCCGCCTCGTCCTGCGCGAGCGTCGCGGCGACGAAGCGCAGCTGCAGCACCGTCGCCCGCATGGCCCCGCCGCCTCCACCGCAGCCGCTCCCGTCACCTGCTGAAGCAGCGTCGCGCCCGCCGT
This sequence comes from Chlamydomonas incerta, assembly GCA_016834605.1. Lineage (NCBI taxonomy): Eukaryota > Viridiplantae > Chlorophyta > Chlorophyceae > Chlamydomonadales > Chlamydomonadaceae > Chlamydomonas > Chlamydomonas incerta. The sequence goes on along the minus strand of JAEHOC010000001.1, from coordinate 4,860,259 downwards.
CTGCACAGCGCATGCCGGCGGCGAAGCGGCAGCCTTCCAGCAGCTGCTGGGCCTCGACCACCAGCGCCATGTCGGGCGGCGCCGCGGCCAGCGCCGCGCCAGCTGCCGGCGGGCCCGGAGGAGAGGCGGCAGCCACCAGCGCGCGTGTTGCGAAGGACCCAAGCATACCCGCCGCCACTGCAACCATGACCGGCTAGGGAAGAGGGCGTGGAGGGGACACGAAACAGGACTTGATGAGCTCCGGTGACTGTTTCGTGCAAGAGCAGGCTCTCGTGTGTGGGCACAACGCCCGCAACCACCCATGCAGCTACTCCAAGCAAACACACCTGCAGCTGTCGCTGTGCCTCGTCGGACCCCGCCTGTTGCCCGAAACCTTCCCGGTCAGGGACCCGAGGTGAGGCGGCTGCCGCAGCGCTCTGCAGCAGAAGAGCGGAGTCCAGCTGTTGTGCCACTTTCGCCGCCGCGGCAGCCGTGCGCCACTCGGTTTCCGTCGGCAGCCGCCGCCCGCGCCTCGCTGGCGGCCGCGCCGACTCCGCAAGTGCACCGCTGCGGCCGCCGCCGTCCGCCAGCTCAGTCGGATCGTGGCTATCCGCCACGAGCAGCTGCTCTGGGGCATCATCGCCGTCCAGGGCATCATGGCTCAGTCGAACAGCAACGTCGCGCAGCCACGCAAGGGAAGCCTGTGGCGTGGGGAGGCGACGTTTCTTTAGTGTTTTCAGTGAATAGACGTTAGTTGAAAGTCCAAGCAATTAGTGCTTAACAGCCCTTCGCCACTTACCTGCGTCTGGGAGGTCAGCGGTGCGTCAGCCGCGTCCAACAGGCGGCAGGAGAGCCAGCGCAAGTCGCGCAGCACCGCCGCTGCGGTGGCTTGCGGCAGCGGCGGCCCGCCTCCAGCGCTGGCGCCCATGCCGGCGGCGTGGCGGCCGCCGTGCCTGCTGACGGGGCCGCCTTGCGCCGCAGCCGCTAAGCGGCCTGAAATGCAGTCGCGCGTGAGCGCAACGGCTGCGTGCAGGGAGCTGCCAGCAGCAGCGGCGGCGGCGGTGGCGGCGGCCTGCCGCGGCGGCGGGCCCAGGTGCCGCATCGCCAGCTCCGTGGCCGCGACTGCCACGCCGTAGCGCTGGGCTCGCATGGCGATGTCGTACGCGACCTGCGCGGGCGCGGCGGCGGCGCAGCCGGCTGGGTAGGCTGGGTAGGACTACCGCGGCCTGCTGACCCTCACATGCCGACATGCATGCACGTCAGGCAGCAAGCCCCCAGCTAGGTTTAGATTGGGCTGGTGTTCACAACCCCCACCCCCCCTCCACATCCACCCGCTCACCGCCAGGTGGGACAGCTCGAAGTCGCAGCACCGCGGCAGCCGTTGCACCAGCCGCACCGCCTCGTCATTACCGGCGATGCCGGCTCCGTCGGCTCCGCCACCGGGCACGCCCGCACGCCCCGCGTCGTCCTGCGCCGCCGCCTCCCCGCCACGCCGTTCCCTCCCCTGACTGCCCCGCTGCCCTCCCTCCGGGAGCTCCTCCGCATCCCTGCCACTACCCGCCAGTGCCGCGCCGAGCCCCATCGCCTGCGTCTGCATCTGCATCTGCAGCGCCAGCCGCAGCCGCAGCAGCACGTGCGCCGCAGTGTGCGGCTCCACCGCCTCCGCCAGGTCCAGGTAGCCCAGCGCGCGGCCCGGCTGGCCCAGCGCGGCGTAGCAGGCGATGAGCATGCGCGCGGTGCGGCAGTAGGGCGCGCCGCCGCCGCCGGACGCGTACAGCAGCGCCGCGGCGAAGAGGCGCGCCGCGCCGGCGTGGTCGGCCTGTGCGCGGGTGCGCGGGCGCCGCATGAGACAGGCTTCAACAGAGCTTGGTGTGTGTGTGTTGGTGTGTGTCACGTGTGGTACGATGGCGTGGATGGCACTGCCGGGCCAGCAGGGCTCACACGTTGTCGTTCCCAGCCCCTCCCCGCTACCTGCTGGAACGCCGCCGCAGCACGGCCGTACAGCATCCCGAACAGGCGGACGCGCGGGCTACTGCGGGGCCCGGCAGATCTGCCGGAGGCACCAGCACCAGCACCAGCAGCGCCACCACCCGCGCCGCGTCCTCCGCCGGTGTTGGTGCTGGTGGCGGTGCTGCACACGGCCACCACCACGTCATCGACGGCCAGCAGCGACAGCAGCAGCTGCTCCGCAGCGCGGCCCTGCGTGTGCGCGCAGGGCAAGGCCACGGGTAGCACGTCATTCATCGGCTTGGCATCTCCTGGGCAACGAGGGCGTTGCTGCGAAATGGGCACACGTCTGTCACATTCCCACCTCGTGGGCAAACAAGGCTGACGACACCAGCACCACCAGCTCAGCCCCCGCTGCCGCGTCCCATGCGCCGTCTGCGAGCGAAGGCGCGGGGGGCAGCACCCCGGAGAGCGGGCCCGTCGCTTCCTGCGCGCCACGGCAGCGCTCCAGGCACGCCAGCAGGCAGGCAGTGAGGTGCGGCATGCTGGCGGACAGCTGGGGAAGGGTGGCGCTGCCCAGCAGCCGGGAAAACGCGGCCTGTAAAGGTCACGCGAGGCCGCCAGGAAGTTCTCAAGGAAGCAGCCTACGGATGGCGCAAGCGGCACAAGTTGCATCTTGACAACCTTCTTGGCACCGCAGCCTACGCCGCAGCCTACGCGACCCATTGCATCTTCGCGTACGCACCTTCATGGCCGCAGGCGTGCACGCCGGATGCGGCTGCACCCGGGTCGCCACCAGCGCCGCTGCCTCCACCAGCCGCCCCAGCCCCACGTGCGCCTGCACGCTCAGCAGCAGCACGTCCAGCGGCAGCCCCGCCTCCGCCGCCGCGTCTGGTCCCGCCACTCCACCACCGCCCGGAAAGCCAGCAGCTGCAGCAGCTGTAGCAGCATCGCTTGCGGCGGCGGTTGCACCTCCTGCAGCCGCGCTCGGCGCCTCGCCCTCGGCGAAGGCGCGCACGTACGACAGCGCTGCCTGGTAGCTGGCGTTGCGCAGGCAGGTGCTGATCAGGAAGCGCAGCACCTGCTGCCGCGTCTCCACCAGCGCCGCCCGCCGCTCCACCGCGCTGCCGACGCCGCCCGCCGCGGGCCGCCGGCCCTCCGCTTCCAACGCCGCCTCCACCGCGTCCAAGGCCTCACCCAGCAGCGCCACCGCGTCGCCATGTGCATGTTGCTGCGCCGAGTGCTGCTGCTGCTGCTGCTGCTGCTGCTGCTGCTGCTGCTGCTGGTTGATGCTGCCGCCTGGCGCCGACGGTGCCGCCGCCTGCAGCAGCCCGGCCCTGCTTTCGGCACCGCCGGCGCCGAGGCGGATGGCGGCGGCGTCCGTGAGGATGGCAATGCACGTGAGGGTGGTGGCCACGGCCAGACCGGGCGGCGTGTGCGGGCTGGTGGCGAGACGCCGCAGCTGGCTGCGCAGGTTGGCACTTAGTGCCTGGGGCGGTGCGGGCGGTCCCGAGCAGGGTTCCGGTGAGGGCGCAGGTTATCGCGCGGCGTCCGTGCGCGCATCACTACATCCCTAGCTTCTGGCGTACAGCGATTGCAAACAGATACTGCACACGTGGATGGGCGGCACACTGTGGCGCGTTGGCTCACCTGCTGCCCCTCCGCCAGCGCCAGACGCAGACTCTCCACCAGCACATCCGACTCCACCTGCAGGTACTCCTCACAGCTCAGCCCCAGGCCCAGCCACGGCTCCCCGCCGCCTGCCTGGCTCCCGCCAACGCCGCTGCAGATGCGCTCCTCTTCGGCGGCGCCGCCGACCTCGCCCACACCCTCCACGTCCGTGCCAAAGCTGGCACTGGCAGCGACGTCCTGGGACAATGATCCAGCGGCAGCAGCGGCGCCGAGGCGTGTACGCTTCTGGCGCGGCCGCCGCTCCGCTTCTGGCGCCTCCGCCGCCTCCGCCTGCAGCTGCCCAAGCCCCTCGCGAGCCCGCACCAGGAACCAGCGCGCGGGCGCGCAGCGGCCCAGAGCCAGCCAGGCGCGCCCCATCTGCATAGGCGAAGATGATGGAGAGGCAGCGCGTTTGGCGACTGGACTTGACAAGACAGGCCCGTGCAAGGTACAGGCTGTTTTTCATTACCGCGCACACCTGACAGAAGAAGCGCACGCGCTGCAACAGTTGGACGTCACTGCAACCGCCTCCCGCCGCTGCGCCTAGGCCCGCTGACGGCTCTGAAGCGACCTCGTGGATGCCGCTGCAGCAAAGAGGGCAACGGGCATTTGGATCGCGGCGTGGAGGGCAGGTAGCTACAACATCCATGCGGCGCACCATGTTGGTGGCAGAAAGCAACTTGGAATACGCATAGGTGGCAGTGGGGGTGCGCAGAGGCAACGGCCGTGCCTCACCTGCCGAGGCCGTGCAGCAGTTGCGACTGCTCGTCCGCGTGCGCCACAGCGCCGGCCGGCGAAGCAGCTGCGGCGCCGGCTGCCACGGCCGCCTCCTGCTCACGCACACGTTCCAAACAAGGACTAGACTCAGCTCTGGAGGCTCTGCAGGCTTACGTTCCAGGGGTTCAGCGCCACCTGCCGGCCCATTGAATGCACAACCTGGTACCTACCCAGCACGAGGCGCTGAGCCGCCACACGTCCTCCCGGTCGACCGTCGTCAGCGCTGACCTGCCGCAACCGGCGCTGGCGCCCGCCTTCACCAGCGCATCCTGCACAGCGGCCGCAACTGACTGAAGCTGCTGCAGCGACTCCGCCGGCAGCAGCCCCGCCGCTGCGCCGCCGCCGAGTGCGATGCCACCGGCTGTGGCCTGACCTACATCGGCGGCGCCTCCGGCGGTGCCGCTTCTGAGCCGCGCGCCCAGCGGCGCAAGGGGCGCAAGGCGCGACAGGAACACGGACAGCGCGTAGTTGAGCAGCGTGCGGTGCCGCGGCGCTGCCGGTGTGCCCCCAGCTGCCCCGGCGGGTGGCTGCGACGATGACGGCACCGGCTGCTGCGGCGGGTCTGCTACTGCCGGGGAGCGCCCGGCTGACGACTGCGGGGGGTTGGCCAACTGGGTCGGCTGCAGTGGCTTGGGGCCACCATGTCCATGTGGCATTTGGGTCTGCGCCGCGGCGCCTCCAGGCAGCGGCGGCAGCAGGCCGCGAGCGGACCCAGATGCCGCCGCAGCTGTGCGTGGCCGCGGGGGCACCTGGGATCCCTGCTGCCTCAAAGGCGCTCCAGACCCCTTCGCAGTCACAGTTCCGCCTTCCGCTGCGTCCATGGGGCTGCAGGCTGTGACTGCCTGCAGCGGCGCGGCCCGAGCGGGCGCCCTCGACGCAGTCGAGTGCACCGGGCTATTAGCAGTCCCCGTTGGCAACGCCGCAGCAACGCCCCCAAACGTGGTGTAGCTGCTTTGCGGCCGTTGTGATGAAGCCGGCCCAGTGCCCGGGCTCGCGCCGCGCGACCCACCGGGGCTGCTTGCAAACGAGGGCAGACGCGGGCACGCAATGCTGCGCTGCGGCCTTGGCGCCGCACCCGCGGCGAAGCCTGCGCTGCTGCTGGGGCTGGTGAGAGCTGGCACTGAAATTGCGAAGCTGCTGACCGCGAGCTTAGTTCCGCGGCCGGCAGCCTCCGCCGCTGCGAGCCCAGCTGCCGCCCGCGGTTTCGCCAAGGGCCAGTTCCCGCCCCAGCCAAGCCCATCCTCGCTTTCGTCGTTCAAGTCCATTCTAAACTAGTTCAGCGATGCAGCTCTCCGGGCTGCGTCGCCAGCTGTCGACCCAGCTTTCTGGCGCGCGCAGCTGCTGAGGCCTGCCCAAAAGGAAGAGACATTTAACTTGTCAAGCTCAGCTTGTAAGAAGTTGGTAAGCGGCAGAACAGCCAGGCACAACTTGAACACGCGAAACTTTGTTGGATCCTGCCCGCCGTGAACCCCTCGCTCGTTCACCATGACGCGCCTTCTATCCGCCGCCTCCTCGACCGCCACGCCGCCTCAGCGCGGCTCGAGCAGCATCCTGTCGGTGCCGCGCCGCGGAACGATGAAGGGGAACATCTGGCTCGCACGCGCCAGCATGTCCGGCGTCTGCAGCCGCAGCCGGTACTTGCGCAGCAGCAGCGCCAGCAGCAGCTTGACCTCCTGAACGGGTCGGACGTACGAGAGCGCGGACAGGCGTGGAGGTTGCGTGAACACTGATAATTAAGGCAGATCCTTCAGAGCCAGCCAGCCAGATGAGACCCCTACCCCTTTCCAAAACCCCAACAATCCCACTACTGCCGCTTCCTCCTATATTCTATACCTCTCACCAGGTAAGCCAGGTTCTGTCCCACGCACAGGTGGTTGTCAGACCCAAAGGTGTAGTAGTACTTGGGCCGCGTCCCCTCGCTGAGCCAGCGCTCGGGCCGGAACGCGCCCTCCAGGTTGTTGCGCCAGTCCATGTGCGCCGGCACGTCCACGCCCATGTCGCCGTCCCAGAGGACCGGGTCGATGCAGTGCATCAGCGGCACGAACCGCCACACCATGGAGCCTGCGAGTGCAAGCAAGGCAGCAGCAGCAAGCGCGCCATGTGCATGTCTCACACTGCGCCGTGGGCATATCAAACACACACTCACACACACACACGGGCAGGGCCACGCCACCTCTCCTTCACCGCCTATCCCGCACTGCCGTGAGCTCTAGACACGAGCACGCCCCTCATTTCCTATATGACTCACCCTTCGGAATGACCAGCTCCGACGCCGCCCCGCCCCTCCCAGCCGCCACCCGTAGGTCCGACGTCAGGCGCCGCATGTTGCCGGGCGTGGCGGGCAGCAGGCGCATGGCCTCCCGCACCGCCGCGTCCAGGTAGGGGGTGGCGGCGGCGGAGGCCAGCACGCGCACAGACAGCTCCGGGCCCTGCGCGGCCATCACCTGCGGGAACGGAGCAGGCCCGGGCACACGCACAGCTGGCACTGTGTCACCATGCTACCTACGTACGTTTGAGATGATGAGTGGACAAGATGGACGGCAGGCAACGGGCAAAAGGCGAGCCCGTGGCACCTGGGGCGTTTGCGTTTGGTCAAGCACCCAAGCCATGCAGGTCTCATCAGGCTCCACAAGCACGAGCATGGGTCAATTGCCAACCTCAAGGCGCACACAACCACAGGCCATCACCTATGCACGCATGCACAGACCCACCCGCTGCTGCTCAGCAAAGATTTCCTCCTGCACGCGCGGGCTCATGGCGACCAGCGTGAGCGTGTTGAAGAGCGCGAAGCGGGTGGTGTCCGCTCCCGCGACGACAGCGTGCAGCACCGACACCGCAGCCGCTCGCTCGCTTTCAAACCTGCGCAAGAAGCGTCGAAACCACAGGCCGGTCAAGGATACACCCTGAGCGGCCGCCTCAGCGACGTGGCATGTCACCTCACCGTCCTAATCCTTTCCGCATGCATGTTTCCCATGCCTTCACCGACACGGACTCACCCCAGCGCCATGAACCCAGATATGACGGCGTCGCGCACCGTCACCCGCGCTGCCGCTGGCTCGGCCTGTGCGCCTGCCTCCTTCCCCGCTGCTGCCGCCTCCGCAGCCGCGGGTGTGGCGGTGAGCGCATCCACCAGGGCCGTGTAGCTCGAGCCCGCCGCCCGCCACTGCGTGGGCATGATGACGAGGGCGTGGCTGCTGGGCGGAAGCCCGCCATGACACCCCGCCCGCCGCCCCCAGCCCACATGGAACCATTCGACAAGACTTGCCAAACCCACGCCGCCCAACAACCTGATCCAGCCATATCCCGGAAACAACCCCAGCCTGAACCCACCCGCTCAGCCATGCGCCGCCGGTCTGCCGCCACCAGCGGCCCCAGCGCCGCCACCAACGCCTCCTTGGCCGCCAGCGCCCTGGCCACGCTGCTTCCGGGCAGCGCAATCGGCAGGCCGAACAGGCCGTCCAGGAAGCACAGCAGCTGCGTGCGTGATGATGTGAAGAGGGTTGGACGGAGTAAGATAGACGCAACCTGATGCTGCGAGTCTTGCTTCAAGTGTGAGGACACCCCCAGCACTGGCGGAACGGTAGCTGCTGTGTGTTACGCCAAGGCAAGCGCACGCAGCAGTGGGCCCGTGACCACCTTGTCTCTGAAAGCACTGCGCTCAACGCCGGGCGGCAGCGGCACCTCCGCGATCACGTCAATGGCCAGGTCCACCGCCAGCAGCCGGACCTGTGAGCGCATGGCGTGCGTGGCAGTAAGCACAACGTCGGCGAGGCGGTGGCTGGTGCAGCGCCATTCGGTGGGCAACCGTGTGCCCGCCGCGTTCACCATCGCCCGCGTCATCCCGGTGCGCCCACGGCACCTGGCGGAAGAGGGACGCGATGCAGCCGCCAGTCCGGGCCCCTGCCGCCGCCACCCCAGCGGCCTCCCACTGCGCCAGGTGCTCCTGCATCACCGCCTGCGCCCGCGGCAGCAGCGCCTGCAGTCCCGTCGGTCCCAGTGCCGACAGGAACATGCGGCGCTGCGAAGCCAGGTGGTGCGGGGGACTGACGGTCAGGCCGCGGCGCTACTCGGAGCACATGCCACTTCGTGCCCGCGCGCCGTCCTAGCAGCCGCACCGGGGGGCTTCCCAGGTCGCCGGTCATCATGAAAGAAATAAAAATCAACACGCATGTGCATACCGTATCAGCGACCTACCCAGGGTCCGTGAGCTGCCTTGTCGGCCTGCACGTCGTACGGCTGGCCGGGCGCCACCTCCATCAGCCGGCGGAAGGAGGAGAACGGCACGTCCGGCTCCGCCCCCTCGTCCCGGTACGGGCCCCGCAAGTCGGCGGGCTGAGTCAGCACGTACAGGCGCACACCCATGAGTTCCAGGGTGAAGGTGGGGCCGTAGCGCTGGAACCTGTTTGTACGGCAGGAGTTTGGGATTTCGTCGGAGTCCGTCGCCGTGCGCTGCGTGCGTGCGGTTGGAAAGCAGTGTCACACGAAGCTGTCTGAGGCATCACTCGCCTGTCGAACATGAAACGTGCCGGGTCTGCAGCAAGCCATGCAACGTCGCCGAGCAGCGGCAGGGTCAGGAGCGGGCCCAAGCGCGGGGCCGGTGTCCAACGTGCATGGCGCTGCCACAGCATAACTCCCGCAAAGCAGGCCAGCAATGCCCAAATTATTGCTGGAGGTGTCACAATGTTTACAGCGAGCGCGTTGTACGAAGAGGCAAAAAATGCTGCAAAGACCGCCATTTTGCGTTGCACAACTGCACAACTCGGGTGCGCAACGTATTGATGTAAAAGATATCCGAAGTCTGTACTATACAATATTTCAGTAAGCCTGCCCCGCGATCTGGCACGCATCTGGCACGCACAGACCGGGACAGATGAACCCCATCACACGTTGTCAACCCGAAGCAAATGAGTGCGCCACTGCGACGGCATCATACATCATACCGCTCCACAACAGCCTCACAGCACACCAGCGGCTGCATAAGATCTCTGCCGCGCACAGCGACAAGAGGTCCGGTTACCGCAGATGCCACCAGACCACGCACGCGCGCATGAATGAATGCGCCCACACTTGTCCTCCTCCGTTCCCAATCTGCGTACTCCCCGCCCGTTGCCTCATCATCACCTCACGCCCATCCGCTCTCCTATGTGCTCCCACGCCACCGCCTACTCCTTCTCGTTGATAGCTTCATTCACAGCCCCATGCAGGCCATCAACGTTAACTCGGGTTGGTCTTTGTCCATGCGGGCGCTGCGGCCGCGGCTCGAGCCGCCGCCCGCGCGCCGCCGCTCGCGCGCCTGGACCCGGTGACTCCGTTTCCTCCAAATCCGTGATATCGTGCACTGCGTACACCCCGCCGCCAGAGTGCCTCTTGGACGCCTTACCAAAAGACCCAGGTCCCCTGCAGCGTCCAGCGCCAGTGGGGCTTCTAGCATCCTCCAAAACTCACTTACAACCACCGATTATAGCCCGAGTCGCCACCCTCCGCGCGCCCTCAATCAACAACTTAGCGGCGGCCCACCGACTTGACCAGCAGGGGCTCGCTGCGCGCGCTGTCGATCTCGTGCCGCAGCTTCTTGAACGTGTCGCTCAGCGCCTTGAGGCCGCTGTCCAGCCCGCCCAGCCACCGGGTGGGGAACAGCGGGATGGGGGTGCTGCTGTTGAGGCCGTCGCGCCAGCCGCACCTGCGAGCGGGGTGCGGGCGGCGGGGCGTTGCCGGCATTGAGTCCGGGGGTTGTGGTTGGGTTGGACAGTGTGTGATACATTTGAAGTGGGAGGGGGCATGGCGGACAGGCAGTGGCAGGCGGGGGCGGCGGATGGCGTACATGAGACGAGCGCCTCACGTGGCGTGGATCCAGCCGGGCAATCTTCCCTGCCCCCGCCCGCCTTGCAGACCAGGGTGTTCAAGTCTTCATGCTGGCCTGAGACACCGCACACTCACACCCCGCACAACCCCCTGTACACGCGCTGCGCAGCAGCGGGCGGGGCCAACCCCGCCCCCCTCACTCACACATCCACGACCGTGTTGACGGAGGCCGTGGGCCACGTGTGCCGGCTCATGCAGTTGCGGTACGACGTGTCGTCGGCGTGCTCCTTACTAATGCCCAGGCAGCCCATCTCGAGCAGCATGAAGAGCCGGTCGTGGGAGGAAGGGACGGTCACCCACTCGGGGCGGGTGACGTCGATGCCCTCCGCCATGCCCGGCCCCGACACCACCTTGGGCCAGAACTTGAGCCTGCGCGGAGCGGGCGCGCGTTGCGTGTGCGAGCGTGTGCGAGCGGGTGTGAGCGGGTGTGAGCGGGTGTGAGCGGGTGTGCGTTGCGTGTGCCGGCAGAGAGGGGCATTGGACGTGGGGAGAGGCAGCATGTCGGGTGGGGGATTTGCAGGAGTGGGCGGCTCGAAACGAAATGAGCCCATGCCCAGGCACACCAGGTGTTGGCGGGTGGGCGGGGCGAGGGGGCACTGGCCCCGTCCCACTGCCTGCTTCGCAGCCCGCCGGCCGCCCCAGTCCGCACCCACGCCCCGCTGACACACAAATGCACCTTGCCGCGCACCCCTTCCTCCCCTCCGCCACCCAGAAGCACCCACACAGTCTGCCCACACGACCAGCAGCAGCACCCCGGGCCCCCCCGCCTCGCTCACTGGTGCGCGAAGAGCGGCTCGCCGCTCCAGCCGTACTGCACCACCACGCTGTGGTGGAAGTCTATGGGCGCGCCGTTGTGGTTGGTGCCGCCCTGCGGCGAGGCCTGCGTGACCGCCAGGGAGGGCCAGGTGGGGCTCTGGCTGAAGGCGTCCATGTCGCCCGCCAGCGCAAAGCCCAGGCGGAACGAGTCCTTGTCGCCGTACATCCAGCTGCACAGGGGGGCAAGGGGGCAGGGGGGCCGGGGGGGGCAGGGGGGACAGGGGGCCACGGGGGCAGGGGGGAAGGGGGGCAGCGGGGCAGCGGGGCAGGGGGGGCAGGGGGGTAGGAGGGCAGGGGGGGCAGGAGGGCAGGAAGGCAGGAGGGCAGGAGGGTAGGGGCAGGGTTAAGGAGGGGATGTCACAGGAGGGGGCAGGCATGGGGCTGCTGGTAGGAGAGGGCAGAGGCTCGAGGCAGGCAGGAGAGTGGGCGCCGACAGTAGCGGCAGCGGCTGCTGTTGCTGCTGCTAGTTGATCTCCCCTTTCACTCACTGGTAGGTGGCGTCGTGGTGGGCGTTGACGAACCAGATCCACTCCAGCACGGCCGACAGCTTGCGGCGGTTGAACACGAGCTGCGGCGCGTTGGCGTACGGACAGGGCGGGGGTTGCATGATTGATGGGGAAGGGATTGAAGGGGTCTGGCTGTAGTAGTGCGTCAAGCTCTCAGCAGTGATTGAGGAACAAGCTGCGCGCGCACGGACCAGCAACCTTTACCTGTCATCTGGCTGGGGTAAGACCGCTGTCAACGCCAGATTCTGAAGGTGGATACTACTCGGTCTATGGCATGTACGGCAACACAGCAGAGCCCCATCCCACCCCCGTCTCCCGACCCACCTGGCCGCTCTCCATGCTCTTGAAGTTGGGGTTGCCCTCGTAAGGGGGCTGGACACCGAGACAATGAAAGGGGGGGGGTCGCGAGGGCGGTATGGGCCTAACGAGCAGCACAACAGGCTTGCACGGCGGACGCAGCAGGGCTGCAAGCAGCGCACAGCAGCCCGTGACTCTCATTCACCCGTGCGCGACCCCAACGACTCATTGAATGGTCGCTTCCCCTCGGCAGTCCGAGCCGCACCAACAACCCCTTGCACGCACACGCTTACACACGATACACGCCATGGTTGACCTCGGCGCACCCCGCCCCCACCTCAGCCCCCACCGCCCTCACCCGCAGCCCGAACGTCATGTACAGCTCGTCCTTCATCTCCCAGTTGGTCCTGCATTACGCACAATCAAGCGCGCGTGTTCAACCCGCAAGCATGAACGCTTCACGGCACCCAACCCACACACGCCAGGCCCCCGGCAAAGCCCGCTGCATGCACAGAGCCCACGCCACCTCCCCCCTGCTCCGCCGCCAGACCCCCACAAGCCCATGACCACACCAGCCCTCCTCCCGCATCCGCAGCATCGGGCCCCGCAACGGCCCCACCTCACGCTCTCACCACGCTCCCACCACGCGCCCAGCACGCGCCCAGCACGCGCCCAGCACGTGCCCACGCCGCACCCACCAGTAGTCGGGCGTGAACAGGCTGCCGGTGGCGAGGTAGGCGGGCGTGTTGAACAGCTCCTCGGGCTGCACCAGCGGCACGCTGTCGGCGTCCAGCAGCAGCACCTCGTCGAAGGAGGTGCCGCGGTACAGCGCCCAGATCCTGTGCGGGGCGCGGGGGCAGTACGGCAGTACCGCATACCGGCGCCGCGTGATTAATGCGGTTTGGCAGTTGCGGCAGTTGTGGCAGGCGTGGCTGGTGTTGGCACTGACCCAGCTGATGCGGCAATAGGTGTGGCAGCGTTTCAAGCACCCGCCCGGGGGGCATTGGCCGCAGCGTGTGGCACTGCCCCTGCCCCGCCTCACGCCCACGCCTCACGCCCGCGAATGCAGCCGCGCCTCGCCCGCGCCAGCGCGCGCGCGCGCGCGGCACTCACTTGGGCATCCACTTGATCATGTGCGTGGGCCGCTGCCAGGTGGGGTAGTCCTTGTAGGAGGTGTCGGCCAGGTGCAGCGGCTGCAGCGAGGCGTCCATCAGCATGCTGAGGCAAAAGGGGGAAGAGAGCGAGGGGGGCGGGAGGGCCGGCGGCTAAAACCAGTGCCAAAGAAAGGTGCCCAGCACAGCGAAGCAAAGCAGCGCTGAGGGAGACTGTCAGGGGGTTGCTCGTACGGTTGTAAGTCAGCAGCTATAGGTAAATGATGAAGTTGTCACGGACACGTGAGCACCGTTATGGGTCAGCCCCGTTGCCGCAGCAAGGCCTCAGAGGGGCCAGGTGGCGGCGGGCCACGCCGCAAGGCGCGACACACCTGGCCAGGGCGTGCGGCATCTCCTGGTCACCGTAGTAGAACACCTCAATGGGCATCTGGCTACGCAGCGTGTGCCGGATGTAGTGCGCATTCACGATGATGTTGGAGATTTGGTCGCGGCCTGGAGTTGAGTGTCACCGGGAAGAGGGACCGTCAGCGGCACGGCGTCCTGCGCACCACGTACCCACACACGCCACGCCCCGAAACGCTGCGCGCCCGCAAACGCCCGGCTTACCGCCGCCGCTGTACACAATTCCACGAGTGGGTTTGCCCTTCCCCAGAACTGGGGCCCCGTGGACCTTCAGGTGCGCTTGGAGGCAGGCACGGTCATGGTGCAGCAGGTCCAATTGGTTTGCCCATGGCAGAACCAAGCTCCAACCTTTGTAGCTCCTTAGGCATGCATCCTTCAGCGTTGATTTTGACTCAAATTGCTTGCGGAGCAGCGGTATCCCGACGAAAGTGCCCACGATGGCAAGCGCTGAAACGAGCAAACAGAGTCCGCATCCCCGAAGAGTGCCGAGCCTAAGCGAGCTGCTGCTTGACTGCTTGCGTCTCATGTTTTATACTTTACATGTACAATGTTGTCTGGTCTTCGAAATAAAAGAGTGTCGTTCTGGGTCGACGCGTCAGATCGCAGCCCCTGTTGTGCGCGTCCGCGATGGCGTGCGCCATGAGCGAACCCGGGTTTTCTGGGGTGCCTCCGCCCGTCAACCCCCACCCCCCAGGGCAGAGCTCCTCCAGTCCTCCTTTGCATTCTGACATGAGACAGGCGTGCCCTGGGCCATTCGGCTGACGGCCTGGCCCACTGGCTACATTTCCACGCCTCGTGATCGCCCACCGCATCCGACGCTCAGCCTCGCCCCTCTCAGCGAATCCCCTATTTGGATAGGACTTCGGACTCCAAAGCCTACAATGGCGCCTCATGCCTTGGCCATTGTGAAGTGGCTCGATCCGCATGCACCTCCGCCTCCTACACGAGCCTCCGCGTGGTCGTGCAGGCTGCGTCTTCACACATGGGGACCGTGGAAATTGGTGCCTAACGCACAGCGCTCGACACATCGCAATACGCACCAGCTTGCAGTCAATCAGTCGCCACGAGCGGCGTGTCACGTCAGCTGCCCTCAACCCCGCTGCGCTGTGCCCTTCAGTAAAAACTGTAAAAACTCCATCCACTCACCCAACCACCCACTTATCCTACGCAAGTACCCGCCAAGAATCCACACTCACCCATACAGTCACCCCACAACGATAAACCGGCCAGGCAGTCAGGCGGCTACAGGTCGAACGGCAGGCCCACGGTCGCCAGGGCGCGCTCCTGCTTCTTTGTCTGCGGCTCCTGGAACATCTCCACGAGCATCTGCTTGACGGCGGGCGGGGCGGGCTTCAGGTCGATGCCGCGCCAAAAGTTGCGGCCCATGCGGTAGCCACGTTCACCCAGGCGTCCATCCCGGCCTAGGTGCTGCCGAACACGCCGAGCCACTCCTCGTGGCGCTTGATGTCCTCCTTAGACACGGACGGATTGATCTTGCGCAGCGCCTCCCGGAAGTCGTCCGACGTGATGGGCTCCTGTGCGCGCAGCATTCGTTGGAGTGCGCGTGTCGTTGCATTCAGCATCGGTAAGTGCCGCGCGTTTCCCGCCCGGCGGGGCTGCACGTGCTCAGGCAGCCCGCACGCTGCATGTCCGCAGCTGCCTCGACACAACCTCCAACACCCATACCAGCTCCCACCCCACGCCATCCCAGAACACCCCCCGACACCCACCTGGCCGCCCGTCATGCCCGCCTCGCGCAGCGCCTTGATCTCCGCCGGCGTCTTTCCCGCCACCAGGCGCCGCATGCCGTTCATGGCGGCGTCGCGGCACACATTGGTGATGTCGTCGCCGCTGTACCCGTCCATTTGGCCCGCCACCGCCTCCAGGTTCACGTCCGGAGCCACCGCCACGTCCTGCGCGTGTGTGTGCGCGGAGCGCAGCATGGACGTATGGTGTGGTGAAGCGTGGCGTGGTGTAGATGGCGTGGCGCACAGTGGTGCGGTGTGCGCGGGGCCGAGTCAGGGCAGGATTGCCACTGCCGTCAGCGAGCGTGTGCGCAGAAGCGGCTTGCGCAGCGGCTTGCGCTCCTGGCGAGCGGGCGGGCGCGGAAGAACGCCTGTAACCGAACCCAGCCCTCCACGCACCCGGAGGTTGATCTTGAGCAGCTGCAGCCGCTGCGCCTGCCCGGGCAGCGGAATGTACACGCGCTTCTCCAGGCGCCGCCGCAGCGCCTCGTCAATGTCCCAGGGGAAGTTGGTGGCGGCCAGTACGAACACGTGCTTGGGCGCCGGCGGCTCGCCGTCAGGGCCCGGCTCCTTGTCCTTCTCGCTGCCGTGCACGCCGTCGACCTAAGGCACGGGAGCGGGGGAGCGAAGCGCTTGACGTGGAGTTGGCGGTACATCATTCGTCGTGCTTACGCTCAAAAACCTAACGCCACCGCCAGATTGCCGCGGTAAAGCAGCCAACCAACGGCGCATGGCGGCGGCTTCTAAGTCAACCAGGCATGCTCTTTACCCAGCATCACACGCGCCCCAGGCCACGCTCTCCTCTCGCTCTTATGCATTTGGTTTCGGTTTCACGGTTCCGGTTGGGCTGGTAACCACAAAACCCCCTGCTGCGAACAGCCGCCCACCCACCTGCGTGAGCAGCTCCGTCTTGACGCGGCGGCTGGCCTCGTGCTCGTTCGCAGTGCCGCGCTGGGAGCAGAGCGAGTCCACCTCGTCAATGAAGATCATGGAGGGCGCCAGGTCACGCGCCATCTCAAACAGGATGCGCACCTGGGGTCCGCGACGGGCATAACAAGATGGAGTGTGAATCTTACGGTTTCTCGGCCGGAAGCGGGGCGAGTTGCAGGTGCCGCATTTCTGCAAGTGGTCAAGCTCGAGACCGCAGTCACCCTTAGCAGTGCCCATCAGGTACACGGCCGTCCGCCCGCCCACCCGCCCGCCGGGGCCCGCACCATGCGCTCGCTCTCGCCGCGGTACTTGGACGCCAGCGTGGCGGAGGAGACGTTGAAGAAGGTGCACGACGTCTCCGTCGCCGCGGCCTTGGCGAGCATGGTCTGCCGGAGCGAGCGGGGAGCGCGGTGTTGGGCCAGGCGGATGGGATAACGATCGGGCGGGCAGGGTGTGCAGGCGAGCCTCCTGGGCGAGCCCACCCGGTTCTACCGTACTGGGCATGCAGGTGCGCCCAACAGCGGCCCGCGCATACCTTGCCGGTCCCGGGCGGGCCGAACAACAGCACACCCTGCAACAGCAGCACACGCAGCACACGCGTTGCCGCAAGGTGCCAGAGGGCTGGTGTCAAACACCTCGCGGTTGCCTGCCCTGCATGCATCCCCGCCCGCGCATCAGCAGCCCGACAACTGCCCACGCCGCGCCCATACGCCCATACCTGCACATCCATTGCAAGTCCCCATGGTTTGGTTTGGGCTTGTATTCACAACGGCCCCCTAACTCGTGCACACACACCCTGTCCCAAACATCCTTGCAACCCCCTAAAGCTGGTTCTGTTTAGCTTGGGCCGGTGGCGCGCGCACCTTGACGGGCCGCCGGATGCCGGTGAAGAAGTCGGGCATGATCATGGGCAGCACCAGCGCCTCGTTCAGCACGCGCTTGGCCTCCTCCAGCCCCGCGATGTCGTCCCACCTGCACGCGCCGGGACGGGCGCATCATCATCAGCAGCAGCATCAACATCAGCAGCCTCGGCCGCCGTTGGGACATGCGAAGACAGACTGCGGCGGGCGGGCGGCGACGTCGCCCGCAGCGCTCGCGCCCGCCACAAGAACCGCCCCAGCTCCGAAGGTGTGGCGCCGCGCCCAGCGGGCTCCAAGCCGCGGCCGCCCCTTTGACCGCGGCGCGGATGCCCCAGGGCACAAGCACGGCACCCGCCCAAACCATGCCATCGCTAACCCCGCTACCCATTGGTTGAGAAATTGGAATTGATCACCCCCAATCCCCCCAACCCACGGGATTGGTTTACAGTAACCCCCCAACCCACTTGACGGCGGTGCCCTGGTCCACGATGTCGCGCTCCAGCATGGCCGCCAGCTCCTGGTCCGGCCCCGCGTACTGCCGCTTGGGCTTCTCGCCCGCGCCGCCCTTGTCGCCTGGCTTGCCGCCGGGCCCCGGCGCGCCCTGCTTCCCCTGCATGTTCTGGCGCCAGGGCTTGTCGTAGCCGGCGCCGCTTGCGGCGTTGCCGGCCGGCGCGTTGCCTGCGCGGGACCCGGTGCAGCGTGAGAGGTCACGGCAGCTACTCCGTGCTGCACGCCCGATCGCAGCCATGCCTCCCCACGCACAACCGTGTACACAAATGCAGCTCCAGCGACCCCGCACGCTCCCGCCCCTCCAAGCCCGTGCCCGCAGCACCGTGCAGCAGGCACCCCTGCACCCACCTGGCGGACGCCGCGGCGCCGAGCCGGCGCGTCCCGACGGCCCCGCCGCGTTGCCCCTGGCGGGCGGGCCACCCCCGCCGCCGTTGTTGTTGGCCCAGGACGGCAGCTTGTTGTCGTCCTGGCTGGAGCGCGCGCGCGGCGGCGGCGCGCCGCGGGCGGGCGCGCCGCTGCGGCCCTCGCCGCGTGTGGGCGGCCGCCACACCATGGGGTCCTCCTGGCCCGAGCTGTGGCACTGCAGGGGCAGCAGCGGCAGCAAATCGAGGGCGACAGCGATACGGGTTTGCGGACCTGGATCGGGGTCACCACTGCCGACGGCAGTGCCTTCAAAATGGCCATACGAGCTTGTGCTGTGAGAGCCTGATGGCGGCCAAGACACGTGCGTGATCAGCCACCCCCACATACGGTACGGCGCCAGAACGACGCCATGCACACTCGGACACTCACCACCACAATTGGTTGCCGGTATCCGTCATCGTAAGCCGCTGAGCCGCGGGGGTCGTTCATCTGCGGGACCAGGGCAGCACGCCGGAGCGAACAGTGTGGATGAAAGCCTTCCCCGACATGAGGCCCCCTGCCAGTACCCGAGCGTGCCCAACCCCACGTTCTCCCCCTCCTGCTCTGTATTGCTGCAATTGCATTTGACTGTCCCTTGTCTACCGGTAGTTATGTTGGTTTAGCTTGGGCTGGTATTCACTAGCCCACCCTCTCCCCACCTCGGGGTAGCTGTTGGAGCGCGCGACACTGTCATACACACGCATGCCGCGCGCCTCCTTGTCGCACTGCCGTACGCTGCTGTGCTCGTCCTGCACCTCCTTGAGCAGCGAGCTCCACTGCCGGATGGCGTGCGGGTCGCCCAGCGTGCGAACGTACCTGTGAGCGGGCGCACACGCGCGCGCGGTGCCTGGGTGTCAGCGCCTTGCTGGCGGGGGCTAGGTGGCAGGGGCTAGGTGAGGGCTGGCCAGGATGCAACCCCCCTGGTACATACTTGGCAGTACCCTGCGCCCTCTGTCCCAGCGCGTGCAGTCCGTGCTCGGCGCTCACGCCTCACGCCCGACCGGCATCCAGCCGCGCACCGGCTGATGAGCTCCACGGCGTTCTCGTAGTACGTGCAGCCGGCGGAGTAGTCCCCGCTCATGGCGCAGTCTCTCCCCGTCGTCACGGCGATGGTGATCGCCTGGACGTCCGCGCCTCCCATCTCCACACACGCGCCTCCAAATGCCCGCCAAAGGCTGGAAGCAGGCGCCGCGCAGGCACACAAAGGCCCAGTCCAGGAATCGACCCGCTAGAGCAAGGCTGGCTATTCCGAAAGTTACAGCATTCGTAGCATTTTATTTGTGTCAAAGAAAGTTTCGCTAAGACAACTGAGGCAAGGAGAAGAAAGGGCTAGGTGTTTGCACTCGCTTCTGCTGAAAGCGTGCCTGTTGTTGGGCCAGGAGGTAGAACCGTTTGGGTTCACGTCATCTAGGACTTGGGTGGCAGAAAGGGCTCATTTGGGGGCTAGCTGAGGGCCAGCTGGTTCCAAAAACTTCATTGCTGCATTGCCAAACTCGTCCCTGTCCCAAATTGGTTAGCATAACGATTGGACCACCTACAGAAATTGCACTGCATCAACGCACACACGCCTCAAGGCTCTTGCTTTCAGGAGAAGGACCGAGCAGCCCTTCAAACGAGCCTGCTTGCACTTGCAGACCAGCAATTAGTAACTACAAAGCAGCAATGCAGACTCCTGTCAACTCTTGGCCCATAGCGAGCGAGTCGTCGCGTTAGGAACTGGAGGGGGAGTGCGCTAGCTCGGGGGGAGCGTCAACTCGGATTTGCGCTCACGCCAGCGCTGAGATGGAGCATTTTATGGATGTGTCGAGCTCGGGGCCGTCTGAGGAGTCCATCCTCGAGCAGACGTATCGCCTCGAGGCGTACTTGAAAGGTGCGGGCCGCGAATTGAACTTACCTTTCGGTGGCGTGCAGCCGGCCCTTCGGCAGCATCTCCGGCGCGCTGGCTACGCCACGCAGAAGACAAGAGAGGAGAGAGCCGCCTCGCGCACCGGGACTCCTGCTAACCGCCTCGCGCCCTCTCGACACGCCCCGTCGACCTGCCCTGTACAAACCGCGTGCCGCAGGCCAAGGCTATGTGGGCAGCGAGGTGCTCAACGTGCTCAGCCCCTCCACCAGCCAGGCACAGTTCGTCATCGACCTGCTGTTCCAAATGGTGGGTGCGCGGGCGAGGCGCGCCCGTGCGCTGGGACGGACTGGGGCCAGTACCACACTGCCACACGCGCTTTTGAGCCCCAGTTGGCACCAGGTCATCATCCTTCTGTCTGTCCGTGCGCCCGCACAGGCACAGCAGCAGTCCAACGACCGAGGCGCGCGGGAGGAGCTGCGCGACCAGGCCAATAAGGAGCGCGTGGCGGCCAACGTGGCGCAGAAGAAGCTGGAGAGCCAAGACGAGGCAATTCGCAAGCTGCAGGCTAAGAATCAGGAATATGAGGGCAAGGTGCGTGCATAGGGCAGTGTATCCTGGAGTGTGAAATGGCGTGAGAGGGCCGAGAGGGCTTCCTCAACGGCCCTGTGAAGTGCGTAGTATACGTATGAAGTGCGTGGCATGCGTGCACGTGGTTCACGTGATCCCTCGCCGCGTGCCCCATCTCGCGCTATGAACGCAGCTGCTGGCCCAGAAGCACAGCTACGAGGAGAAGCTGTCCACCTTCAAGCGCGACCTCAAGTCCACGCAGCTGCGCCTGAACGCGCTGCTGCCCGGCGGCAGCAAGGAGGTGATGGTGCGGCGGGCAGGCGGCGCCAGCAGCACCAGCAGCAGTGGCGGCGGCGCAGCGGGCACCGTGGGCCCCGGCGGCGCGCGCCGCGTGGTGGCGCCAACTTACGACCGCTTCCATGATGACCCCTCCGACACGATGCAGGTGGGCACTCTGTAAAGATGATGGGGGGCCTTGGCAAAATTGCCAGAATGCGCTTGTCCGCGGGCACTGGGGTAGCGACAGCCGCCGCTGCCAGGCCCTGATGCTGACTATCAATACTGCCCGGGCGCATGTTATCGCAGCGGCTGGAGGCGGATATGGCCCGGCTACGTCTAGCCAACGACAAGCTGAAGCGGGAGCTGGCGGTGGCGCGCGAGCAGGCCTCGGCCGGGGGGCGGCGCGAGGATCAGTCTGCCGCATCGCCGCGGGAAGGCAACTCCTCGCAATCCCCGTCCCAATCGCACTCGGTGGGCGGCGCTAGCCGCAGCCCGACCTCGCCGGATCCGGACGTCGCCCGGCTGCAGCGCCGGGACCGCGAGATGCAGCTGGTGAGTCGGTGCGGCCAGGTTGCAAACTGATCAGGTGCTAGTACGCAAACAATGTTCACGTGGTCAAGAGTGTGGTAGCGTTGATTTAAAGATTACAAGCATTTGCACCACTCCTCCTTCAGACGCTGGACCACCTGCGGCGGCAGCTGGACAAGGCTGTGGAGGAGCGGTCGGAGCTACACAAGACGCTGCACTCGCTGAGGCAGAAGAACGTGAGAGTAGCAGGAACTATGGAAGGGTGTCTGTAGTAGGCCACATGTGCGCAACGTTGCATGTAGACTGTAGAGGGACCCAGTCTGCAAACCGATGCTCGTTGAACAAGGCTTGAAACGAGCCCACTACACCCGACTACAGATAAGCCTGGAGCAGGAGCGGCGCAACTTCGAGGACCGCTTCCTGCGGGCGCAGCGGGCGCATGCGGCGCTGCAGCCGGGGCCCAGCAGCGCGCAGCTGCAACAGCAGATGGAGGACCTGCGCGTGCAGGCGGCGGCCGCGCTGCGGGAAGCGCAGGAGGCCAATGCCAAGTGAGTGTCTGCGCGAGGGTGGCACGGGCCGCCACTGGGCGTCGGTCTGTGCGTTTGGATGCATGTATGTTGTGTCGGGCCGCCCCTGAGCCATCCATAGCTGTCATTTGACGCGAGCCCTGTGCGCGGTGCTTTCCATACCTACAGGACCGTCAGCCTGGAGGGGCGGCTGGCGGAGGCGGAGGCGGCACAGCAGAGCAGCAAGCGCTACGTGGAGGTGCTCAAGCGCTCCATCCAGCTGTCCAAGGGCCCCGACACGCTGGCGGCGGTGCAGCGCGTGGTGGAGGAGCTCATGGCGCCCGCGCACGAGCAGCTGCATCAGCTGACCGCCCAGCTGGCGGCATCGCGAGCGGAGCTGGCGGAGGCGCGGCAACAGGCGGCGGCGGCTGCCGCCACGGCGGCGTCCACGCTGCGGAGCGTCGACTCCGTCGCGTCTGCGTCCGCCTCGTGTGCCGGAGGCGGTGGGGGTGGCAGCGGCGGCGTGGCAGCCACGGCAGCGGGCGCTGTGGCGTCCGACAGCGCGCTGCCGCTGTCGCCCGCGGGGCTGCAGCCCGTCTCGCCGGCCGCGCGCTTCGACGGCTTCGCGCCAGGGCTGCTGCCCAATTCGGGCAGCCCGCCGCTACTGCAGCCGCCGCCGGCGCACGCGTTCTACAACCGCGCCTTTGCCGCCACCATGCCGTCGCCCAGCTCGGAGCGCATGCTGCCTTCGTGCCCCGAGCAGGGCCCCTCCTTCCTGGACGCGGAAGGCAGCACCGAGGACGTGGCCGAGCCGGGCGCCGGCGGC
Organism: Chlamydomonas incerta; assembly: GCA_016834605.1. Lineage (NCBI taxonomy): Eukaryota > Viridiplantae > Chlorophyta > Chlorophyceae > Chlamydomonadales > Chlamydomonadaceae > Chlamydomonas > Chlamydomonas incerta. The sequence goes on along the minus strand of JAEHOC010000001.1, from coordinate 4,837,891 downwards.
GCGAGCCCGTCGACCGCGCAACCGGCTTTCGGCGGCGGCCGCATGCGGTCTTCGCCGCACCTGCAGTTTGGGGGCACGGCCGCCTCGCACGGTGGCGCGTTCGGCGGCGGGTTCGGGGCAGCGACCGGCGGCTTTGGGCAGCAACATGGCGCGACTGCTAACGGTAGTGAACTGACAGCGTTTGCGAGTGAGGCGGGCGGCTTTGGCGCGGGCCCCAGCCCCGCGCACTGGCGCCGCAGCCTGTCGGCGGGGCCGGTCCGAAACCTGTCCACGGAGCGCCAGCGGCGCACGTGGCAGGTGGAGCACACGGCACAGGTGCGTCGCTGCGTGGTTGAGTGGCGGTGTTTGGACCCCCGGCTGTGCGGCACCAGTGGAACGCGCGGGGATCGGTACCTCGGCTAGCGCTTAACTGATGGCTGAACCCCGCTTTCCTCTGTGTGCGTTTGCTTGCAGGCCAAGCGTTGGCCCAGCCCCGCCGACATCCTGCTGCACCAGGCTCGCAGCGGGGATGGGACAATCAGCATCAGCGACGGCGCAGGCGCAGGCACGCCGCCTCAGCCCGGAAGCGGCAGCCTCGGCACGTAATGGCAGCCGCGGGCCAAGGACGTGGATTGAATGTCCAGGTTCGGCCTCGAGGCTTTAATAGTGCTGATATGGAGCTGGAATGGTGCATGACGGAGAGTGCGAGTGTGTCGAGTCGCCGAAAGCTGACATGGTGTGGTACGTAAGGTGCAGATGTGGCCGCTGTAACAGGCACTCTGATGTCAACAGTTCCCAGCGGCAACGTTGGTCAAAGTCTGCACAGTACACGGTTACACTTCCGCGGACCCCAAGGACCCCATCAGCCCGCATCGCCACCAGCCCAGACACGTCCGGTAATATAGCAAAGCAAACAGCAACGCGCTCACTCTCTCAACAGGACCCTCCGGGAACTCCAGCATCAACAGCAGAAGACTGCCTTCTGCCGCGGGCTGCCCCCAGTGCCTGGGAGCTGGCAATTGGCCTCGCCCGCTCCGCCGTGCTGAATGCCGCAAAGACGTGCAGCTAGCTCCAAAGCTGCCCCCAAGACACTGGAATGTTGGGCAGGGCCCCGCAACGGTAGTGAGACCAACCATCGAACATCCACGTAAATACTTCAGCGAATTCAAAAACAGCCCGCACCCCGCTCCGCGGGCATCGGCATCAGTGCAGGAATATGAAGACGTACATCCAAGGGCGCTCACCCCGGGTGAACACATTTTCCGGGGGCCCGAGACCATGAGGTTGCCCAACAGACAGGCACAGACAGCGCTGTACAGGGCGCAGCGGGGGGGCCGGACCACTCCAGGCCATTGAGTCCAGCCCGTAATTGAGAGTGTGTCCGCAGCTTCCTGCGGCGTGCGGCTTCGCGACCGACGACCGCGCACAGGAAACGCTGAGCCATCTGAGCATCCGCTCCGCCGCACACACGCAGGAGCTTTTGTGCCCAGCCCCCCGGCATGCGCCTCGCTCACCATAGCCCCAGAGCCTGCTAGCCCCACCCTAAACAAAGGGGTGGAACCAGGCCCTAAAGCCGTACTTGCGGCATCGCTGTGTGTTGCCGGCCGCTGCCTGTCTCTTCAGACTACCTCCTGCCTCTCGGATAACAGCACACCTGTCTCACTGCACCCTACAACCCATGGATACACGTAAAAGCCGCGCTTGCAAAACTCGAGGTGAGGGGCTCGATGTGGCTCTTAACCTGCTGCCCCACGCCAGACACACAACGCACACATACAGACACACAGCACCATCCTGCACGGGTGCTTTCACGTGTGGCAAAAACTTCACACCAACGGGCAGCAGGTCAACGAACAGTACTGCAATCGAGCGCCTTGACAAACGCCCGAAGCCCTCTTCCCGAATCTGTTCTAAGCGCGGCTCTCTCATGCATTTCTGCGCGGTCAGTGATCTCTGTTGCGCGCAGCAAAACACTCTGGGCTGTCAGATGCATTCCCTCCGCTATTCTTCATGTCTTCCTTCTGCTTCCTCGCCTGCCACATGCCCCGGATGGTGTATCGAAAAGCCCGAGGGCGCGCAGCCCCGGGCGCGTCCATGTCGCCTCAGGCTCAACGTGTGTGCACTGCTCAGAACGCGCCGACGCCGGCGGCAGCTCCGCCAGCTTCATGACCGGTCCGCGCGCAACCGTAATGGGACGTGGCCCAAGTCGTGCTGCGACAGGCCGGCATGTGCGGCCGCGTATTGCTCCCACGAAAGGTAAGAAATCCCGCCTCTTGCAGCAGCGCCCTACACGGCGCCGCCTCGCCTATCCTACACTGCCGCGGCGCATGGAACTGCGGCGCCGTCGTAGGCCCTGTGCGCCAGCTGTCATCACTGCCCGCGGCAGGATGCTTGGCGGCGCCATGCCTACCGGACGACCGCTGACTGGCCCAGCGCCCGTATCAAGTCGAGCTGCTGGGCGACACTTCGCCCCAATATGACACACAAACGCACAATCAATTAGGCTGGTCACAGCAAGCTGTTCCTGCTGCATATGAAATGCAGCGCTCCCGCCAGAGCGCCGCCGGGAACCCCACTCCCTGCGCGCTGCTGGTGGCGGGGTCCCCCAGCTCCCGACAGGGGAGGCCAGCGCCCGTCACGCTTAATCCCAAGCGGACTGGTGGCCGCCGTCTGCGAAGGTGAAACAAGGGTAGCGTTCGGGTTAGGTTGACGCTAAAAGCTGGCCAGGTGCGGTCCCAACTTGGCTGCTCGAGACCAAGCTTCGGTCCCCAAACTACCCCTCAGCCCCCAGAGCTACGCCTGAAACTTACAGCCGCCGCCGTAGCCGCCGCCGCCGTAGCCGCCGCCACCGCCACCGTAGCCACCACCGCCGTAGCCGCCGCCGCCGCTGCCGTAGCCGCCGCCACCGCGGTTGCCGCCGTCTGCGATGCACAACATGTCGGCAACGCATGTCAGGGCAGCCTTCATTTTCGATATCGGGTCAAAATCAACAACTCCAGTCACGACCCGTGCCCACTGCCCAGTCACCCCTCTCGCACGCGCCCTGCCCATACTTACAGCCGCCACCACCGTAGCCGCCACCGCCGCCGCCGTAGCCGCCGCCACCGTAGCCGCCACCGCCGCCGCCACCGTAGCCCTCCTTACGGAAGTCGCGGCCGCCGAAGCGGCCACCGCCGCGACGGCCCTTCTGGCCGTAACCAGGCGTGCGCGCAGCGTAGTTCTGCAGCCAGCCGGGCACCGTCTGGTTCGTCTCCGTCAGCACCTCCACCAGGGAGCGCGCCAGCGGCGCGTCCGAGTCGGTGAAGAAGGCGGTGGCCAGACCCTTGTGGCCGGCGCGGCCGGTACGACCGATGCGGTGCACGTAGTCGTCAATGTCCTTGGGCAGGTCGTAGTTGATCACGTGCGTCACGTGCGGGATATCCAGACCGCGGGCCGCCACGTCGGTGGCCACCATCACGGGCGTCTTGCCGCTCTTGAAGCTGCGCAGCGCCTGGAGGACGAGGGGGGGGTGCAAAAGTCTTCAGCGTGGCAGGCAGGGCGCGCGAACGAAGCGTGCTCAGAGAATTGGCGATGCGCGGGGCTAGCCGACGGGTTTCACTTGACCTGTGGACGGCTTGGCCGAACGGCAGAACTAGCGGCTTGCCACAGCAGCGCTCATCCCATCCCGCGCGGCCCCCTCCCAGCTTGCGTCCCCTGCACTCACCATCTCACGCTGCTCCTGCGAGCGGTCGCCGTGGATGGAGGTCGCGGGCAGCTGGTTGCGGGTGAGGATGCGCTCCAGCTCGTCGGCGCCGCGCTTGGTCTCCACGAAGACCAAAGTCAGGCCCTGCTGTAATCACAAGCGGCACAGATAGATAGATTAGACGGGCCCTGGGTAGTACGGTGTGTGGCTACTCGTAGATGTGTACGCCCTTCGGCCATAAGGGCTGCCATCGCCGTTGCGACCCCTGCCGTTCCGCTTTATGCCTCCCCGAATCCCACAATCGGGTCTCAACATGGCCCCGTGCTCACCCCGTGCTCTGACTCCCGCTTCACCCCGTTTCCCCGCCCGTCAGCCACAGGGCTCCGCAGAGTTCCGCTCCCGCTCCCTGCTCCCTTCACACGCGATGACTCACCTCCACGGTGCTGATCAGGTCCAGCAGCGTGTTCTGCTTCTCCTCCGGGGTCACGTACTCGATGTGCTGCACAATCAGGTCGGTGGAGGAGCCCACGCGGCCCACCGTCAGGAAGACGTAGTTGGCCAGGAAATCCGAGGCCAGGCGCTGGATCTCCTTGGGGAAGGTGGCGCTGAACATCAGCGTCTGGCGGTGGCCGACCGGCGGCATGTCCTCCTGCTCCACAATGCGGCGGATCTGGGGCTCGAAGCCCATGTCCAGCATGCGGTCCGCCTCGTCCAGGCACAGGAACACGATGGAGGACAGGCCCACGCGGCCGCGCTCGATGAAGTCGCTCAGGCGGCCGGGCGTGGCGACCAGGATGTCGCAGCCGCGCTCCAGGTCGCGCAGCTGCAGGCGGCAGGGCGTTTTCTTAGATTGGAGAGTGCCGCGGCATGTCAAGAGAGGTTGGGGATGGATCCAAGTACGAGCGGCGGGGCAAGATTGACGAGCGAGCAGAAGTGACCCAGCGTGGGCGGGAAGAGAGCGTCGGCGCAGACGGCGGCTTCCAACTGCAGCCCGCGTGACCTTACATTCATTATGCGTTTCGTGTGCAAGTTTTGCGCATGTGAAGTAGCTGTGCCCGTGTCTATCTTGTGCAACCTACGATAGACTGCTCAACGCACCCCAGGACGCCCTCGCCGCGCACCTGGTTGGGCGCGGGGGCACCACCGTAGATGACCACAGGCCGCAGGCCCGTCATGTACGTGAACTTGCGGGCCTCGTCGTAGATCTGGCTGGTCAGCTCACGGGTGGGGGCCAGCACCAGGGCACCGGGCAGCGCCTTGCGGCTGTTGCGGCCGGCCGCGGGCTGGTAGCCCTTCATGAGCATCGACGCGATGATGGGGAAGCAGAACGCGGCGGTCTTGCCCGAGCCGGTCTGGGCGCACGCCATCAGGTCGCGACCAGCCAGGCCAATGGTAATCGAGTGCTTCTGCACGGGAGTGGGCTTGGTGAACTTGCAGCGCTTGATGTTCTCCATCATGCACGAGGGCAACTGGAGGTCCTCAAAGCTGTGCACCGGCGGCGGCACGTCCTTGCCGCTGGTCTCCACGGGAATGTCCTCATAAGCATCGAAGTTGATACCCGTGTTCTCGGCGCCATAGAGAGCATCGATCTCCGCCTTCTCCGCCTCGGCCTTCTTGAAAGGATCGTCATAGGGCCGGTTGAAGCCGATGCCTGTAGAACCAGGGCAAAAGCGAATTGCATTTAATAAATCAGCTCAGCCTGCAATGGCGGGCGGAATTTTGCGCGCGAAGTTGAAGAGCTAGGAAGGGCCAAGTGCGCGCGAACGCCTTACTGACCTCCCTCGCCGCGACCAGGGCCACCACCGCGGCCACCGTAGCCACCGCGCTCGCCACCGAAGCCACCACGGCCACCACCACCGTAGCCACCACGAGGAGCACCATAGCCCCCGCCATAGCCCCCGCCATAGCCGCCGCGAGGAACGCGATCATCGACGGGAAAAGGGCCTGGCGCAGCAACCGGAACAGCTCCCCCCGCGCCCGCGACAGGGAAGCCACCGTAGCCGCCCATCACAGGACCCGGACCCGGAGGAGGGGGAGGAGGCGCGCCCATAGCCATTCCGCGCAGATGCGGAGGCACATACTGTCCACCGCCCTGGTAAGCCATTTTGTTATAATGTGATGTGTAAACGCTATTCCTAGCTGGACACGTGTCTCAGCCGGACGTTAAGGCTGTTCAGGGGCTCGGGCGCGAGTTTTCCTGGGCGGGCCCGAATGAGCGCGCTCATTAAGCTCGATTGACCCTCGCGCGGCTGCGCGGCTCTGAACTGCAACCTCTAGTCCGCACACGTACATAGCTGTGGTTCCAGCCCCGCTGGTCACGCTTCAACGATCTGTTCAACGATTAAGATTAGGTTGAGCCTTTCGTTTTCGTTCTTTTGTTGAGAGACTATGATGCCATTCAAATACATTGCAAAGTATGCCGGACAGAACCTCACCTGAGCATCAGCCACACGGCGCTGGCTGCGGAGCTCTGGGCCGGCGCGGTTTGGGCGGTGGGTGGCGGCCGGTTTTCCTCTGCTGGAAGGCCCCGGTCGTGGCCGCACACGGCTCACAAGGAGGCACAAGCGGTTCATGTAGTGCGCAATACCGTTGGACTTGCCTGCGAGTGGACACACAGTGCGCTGGAGACCAGGCTGGCACGCGGGGGGGGGGGGCAGGTCGACAGCGGCTGCCACCCAGGCACATGCATGGCAGTGGTGCCCCAAATGCACGGTGCTTTTCAGCGCCACTCCTATGTCGGATTTCGCTAGCGCGTTGGTGGTGACTCACGCGGAACCCAGGGGAGGGAGGCTCTGCTGCTGCCCTCGTAATCCGTTCAGGTTGAGCGATGGCGCTGCGGTGATGGTTGGTGCTGGTGCTGGGGCGCATGTCACCACCCTTCTGCGGCTCTAGGAGCGGCGGTGCCCCGGAGTTGTTGGTGCTGGGGCGCATGCCGCCACCCTTCTGCGGCTCTACCAGCGATATGCGCGAATTGCTGTAGCTAGCTTGTTAAGCGAAGGGCAGAATTCAGAAGGAAGGAATGTAGATGCCGGGCACTCCTCCACACACCGCACATCACATGCTGCGTGTCTGGCGGAATTGTTCCGTTTGTTTTTTGTTTTCAACACACACATCATCTCTCTCTAACACATCATCCATCGCATCTGGCTCGACTGACGGTCTGACGCTGAACCCGACCACTACGCCCCAGTCCTCTTCTTCAGATGGGCGCTCCCGGCTCCCCCGCCCCTGACGGTGCAGTGTGCGCCTGCATGGCTTGAGCAACTCTCATCCCTTGTCCTGTTCCAACAACTGCACAGCCTGAGCTGCTGAGGTCCTGAGCCTGCAATGAGGGTGGATTACGTCAGAAGGGTGGACAACCTATGCGTTCATTGCATTGCATCCGGGGAGGATCCTCTACTGCGTTGCATAGGCAACTAGGCATACAGGCTGACAGGTACGCGTGGACGCAGCAGCATGAGTGCCGCCCCCTGCGCTTGACCTGCCGCTTGACCTCCCGCAGAGTCGGCCAACATGGTGGAACGTATGGAGTGCCAATCACGGGCTCTCCGTGCGTGCTCACAGGCTCAATGCCTTAGGCCCTTCGCCGCCTTCCTCGCAGACCGCGCGCACAAGCGCGCGCCTCATGACCTGCTGTCGACCTTTTATGCCGCTGGAAATCAGTAGCGTTTTGCACCGGGGATGGCCGATGACGTGTAGGCGGTTCCGAGCTCGCGCCGGGCGGCGGGGGGCATGCCAAGGCTCGGTCGGGTAGCTGCGTGCACCGTGCCTGTGGGCCCATCAACTTACCCTTGTTCATTTGTGCTGAACCTATTTACGTACACACACAAACACTTACAACGACATAGCAATTGACGCAACCCTGGCTGCCGCGAGTTCGAGAACGCGTCCCAAAAGACTGCCCCGCGAATGATTTGTTCCACAATTGTAAACGCCCACAAGACTGACAAATCTTGAAATGGATTTGAATTATCGTAGAGAGCAGCGATCGGCAAGTTTTGCGAAGTTTCGTTGACCGGCTCCTGGCGTCCCGGTCTTGTCAAATGAGGCCATCGACATCTGCTTTCGATAAATAGCTTAAATTACAAGATGGTGTCATCAGCGGTGCGAGTCGTGTTGCGGGCGCGGCCTTCTGAGGTCGCTTCGCTCATAAACTTTCTCCCAGACAAAAAGGTATGTTATCATGGCTGAACCAAGTGGAATCATCGGCTGTCACATTGCCGCCGGGTATCGCCCGCGTGCCCGTGGGGTTTGCGAACCGGTTCACACTCAGCCGCTGCACGCTCTCCTCGCTGCGCATAGGGCGTCTCCATAGTCCAGCAGAAAGTCATCGAGGGGAGACCTGGCGGTGGCCAGCCTGCTGCACAGAACTATCAGGTGAGCCGGGCAGGCGGGCAGGGCGTTGCCGCGTTGCATGTCCTCCGGTGGTGTGGAGGCGGGCAAGGTAGCTGGGCGGCTTTCACTAGCCTACAGGCAGTACAGTCAAGCAGCATTGATGTCTTCATCCCGTGCAGTTCAAGTTTGACAATGTACTGGCGCTGGCAAGCCAGGAGGAGGTGTACGAGGTGTGTTCTTAAGAGCGGGGCTTTGGGGGGGGTCCAGCGGACGACGGTGCCTACACAATGCTCACGCCACACCGCCACAAAAACAAAAACCGCCTGCAACTCTCAGACATGGGCATGCCGCTTCGCTGGCGAATTTGACATACCACCCCCATTTTGGTTCGCTGGTTTTCAGGCCACAGCGGCGGATGTGGTTCGCGGTGCGCTGGAAGGGTTCAATGGAACCATCATGTGCTACGGGCAAACAGGTGGGGTGGCTAGGCATGAGCAAGGGACTTCAAGCGACGCCGGGGCTTGCTTGCCTTGCTGCACAGCAGCTTAGCGCCGCCAACACCGCGGCCTGCAGAGCGCCGGTTTGCATGCTCCCTGCGGATTGCACGCACATGCGACCCACCCGGCGTGTGAGCCGCTTTGCCCAAACCCCAAACACGGCGCAGGCGCGGGCAAGACGTACACCATGAGCGGCGGCAAGCAGAGCTTCAAACAGCGCGGCGTCATCCCGCGCGCTCTGGGGCACCTGTTCACGGAGGTCAAGGCCATGCCGGACCGGGAGGCGCGCATCAGCGTGCAGTACCTGGAAGTGCGTGGGGGCGTGGGCTGTGGCTGGTGCTAGGCGTGGGGCTGGCGATGGCGATGGGTCGCAGCAGCAGGTGGTGCGGGTGATAAGAGCGAGCTGCAGGCTCAAGGCGGGTACACTGTGTCTTAAGGGCGACGGTGCGCTGTAGCGTGGAGCTGAGGCGGCAGCAACGGAACAAGGCTGGGGTGGCGAATGAGGAGGGAGGGCGCAGGTAGCTGAAGGCTGGTTGGGCGCGCGCACACGTGAAGCAAGGGAGGCCATGTTGAGCGCTTTAGCATGTGCGCATGTTGAATGCACGTACCTCGTAATGCTACTTTGTGTCCCCACCCCGCTTTGTCCCAACGATCCTTGCAACCTCTTCCCCCCCCCCCCCCCCACTTCCCCGTCACATGCACGGCTCCCCCCCCCCAGATCTACAACGAGGCGCTGTACGACCTTCTGGACATCACCACGCAGCCGCACGAGATCAGCATCTACGAGAGCAGCAAGGGCCAGGTGACGGTGTCGGGGCTGCGCACCGCGGTGGTGGCCTCGGAGGCGGAGGCGCTGGCGCTGCTGTTCGAGGTGCGCGGCTGTGTGCGGGCCGGTGGGGGGGCCACCGGGTGGGCGGCACGATGCGAAGGCGAGCGGGCGGACGAGCGGGCATGCCTGCGGCGGTTTGGGTGTGGACCAGCTGGCGTCGGCGGGGACGATGCCAGAGTGCGAGGTGACATGACGAGACAGTCCAATTCGGGACCATCACGGCGCTGGGGCAACCGCCCTCCCCTGTTGGGCTGCCGGCCTTCCCATGCGCCAAGCAGCCCACGCAACTACCCTGTGGGGGCTAAGCCTGTGTGGCCCTGCGTGGCTTATTTGACCTGCAGGGCGAGACCAACCGCGTCATCGGCGAGCACCAGCTCAACCGCGAGTCGTCCCGCTCGCACTCCATCTTCACCATCACGCTGGAGCTCAAGCCAGTAGGCGATGTGGGTATTGCGCGCATGTGCGGCTTCGTACCCGTGATGCCATACTGGCTAATGCCTGCTGGGCCAGGGAATCCATCGCCACAGCTCTGCCAAATGTTCGTTGTCAACTACGGTGCCTGACAGAGATGCCGCCACGCCCCCAGATTCCCCTACCTGGTCACGCGATGCACCTAGCCCCACAATTCGCTGCCCTGCCACCCGGCCCTGCAGGCCGGCGGCGACGTGCTGGTGTCCAAGCTGGCGCTGGTGGACCTGGCGGGCAGCGAGCGCGTGTCCAAGACCAAGAGCGAGGGGCTGGTGCTCCGGGAGGCGGGCCACATCAACAAGAGCTTGTCCATACTGGAGCAGGTGGGGAGGGGGTGCTTGAGTGCAGGTGTGGATGCAGGTATGGCTGCGGGTGTGGGCGGTGAGGTCGTGCAGTGCCCCTCGCGACTGACGCGGACTGCACGGGCTGTGGTGGTGCAGGTGATCCTCGGCCTGGGCGACAAGAACCGCGACCACGTGCCTTTCCGGTGAGCAACCTCCGCCAGGGTCCCCATATCTGCGGGGGACAGCACCGTAGCACCCGCTTGTGCGCTGAGCCCGGTCGTTTTGCAAGCCCCTTCCAGTTCTGGCTATGATGCTAGGCTCACGAACCCTCAATGCTCAATGTCGTGCAGCTCCTCAAAGCTGACGCACGTGCTGAAGAACAGCCTGGGCGGCAACTGCCGCACCGTGCTGGTGGCCAATGTGTGGAGCGACGCAGCGCAGACGGACGAGACGCTCAGCACGTGCCGCTTCGCGCAGCGCATGATGCGCGTCACGTGCGAGGTCAGCGCCAACGTGGTGCAGGATAGCAGCGCGCGCGTGCGGCAGCTGGAAAGGTGCGTGTGTCCAGGTTGCGCCGCATGTTGTCGTGCGGGCTGCAATTAGTGCGCATTGTCACTGGGAGCGCCGGAGACGTCGGCTGACCAACATACGGTATGGTCGCTCTTGAAACCTTTGCCAACGTCATCAACGTCGCCAACACGGTGCTGCGCTGACAAAGTTTGCGGTCTCGCCCGAACAATGATTCCGTGGGCACAGGCAAGTTGCGGACCTGCAGCAGGAGCTGGCGATGCACGACGCCATGGCCATGCGCAGCGGCGTCTCCTACTCACCCTACAGCGACACGCAGCGCTCCGAACTGCGGACGCGTGTGCTCGACTTTCTGATGGGTGTGGGCAGCGGCGGCGAGGCGGCGGCGGCGGCTGGGCCCGGGGCGGCTGCGGACAACATCGAGCCGCTGGAGCTGCACAGCCTGCGGCACATGAAGGAGATCCTCCTCGCGTGCAGAGTGAGAAAGCTTGGCAGCAGTCGTGCGCTTGGGGATGGTGGGCCGAGGTAGTGCCTGGGCTGTAGCCCGGCTGCTTGGCGCACGGGTGGCGATGCGCGGCAGGCGCAACGCGCTTGGCAGGGGCCACGTTGCCTTAGCCATTGCTTTGGTTTGGCCGCTGACTGATTTGTTCCCGTATGCTGTACCGCAGCACTTGTACAAGGACGCGCTTCATAGGTCGGGGCCAGGGCCAGGTTCCAGCGCCAGCAGCGCTGCGGCGGCGGGAGGCGGAGGCAGCAGCTTTCCGGCCGCGCCCGCCAGCGCTCGGCCAATGTCTGGCAGCAGCCCCAGCGGGCCTGCGGCGGGTGGCGGCGCGGCCGCAGCACGGCGGCTCAGCGGCACAGGCAACGGCTCCGCGGGCGCGCGGGACAAGAACTGGCAAGAGTACAGTGGCGGCGCCGACGCTGCGGCCGGCGTTGGCAAGGCTGATGGGCTCGGGGGAGCGGGCGTTGCGCCAGACGCGGCGCGGCCCAGCAGCAGCAGTGGCGGCGATGACGGTGGCTCGGGGCTGGCGGAGCGGTTGCTCAGCCAGCAGAATGCCGGCGGCAGCGGGCGACCAGCTGCAGGCGGGGGCGCGGGTTCGGGCGTTGTGGCGCCCGACAGGTGGGTGAAGGGCATCGGCATGTGGTGCGCACATGCACGCTCCGATGTTGCGTTTTCAGCCGTGATCATTGGGCCGGCATGTGCCAGTTCAGCTATTCACACGCCCTGGTCCACACGTGAACTGCAGGGCGACGGCACTCGAGGATTACAAGGCGGGGCCGGGGGCGCTCAAGGCGCAGCTGCTGGCCGAGAACCGCACACGCCTGAAGACGGGGCGCGGGCGGGCCAAGGAGCTGGCGCTGGCCGTCAACGCAGCCAAGCGGGAGCTGGACGGGCTGAAGAAGCGGGAAGAGCAGCTCAAGGGGCAGCGCGTGCAGCAGCAGGGCGAGGGCTCGCAGGTGAGCGGGCGTCCAGGGAGCGGCTTGAGCGCGCGGAGAGCGCATCATGCGCATCATGGCTCGTTCTGGTACACCCGGAGCAGCACAGGCACCGCTGCGATCCACCCCTCGGCCCCGACCCCTATCGCGCGCCGTCATTGCCGGCACCCATCGTCACGCATCATGCCTGCCACCGGGGCCCACGCCATGGCCTACCCGCCGCCCCTCGCCAGGTGCTGGACGCGGAGGAGTACGACGTGCTGATGCGCATCAAGGAGCTCAAGTCCTCCTACAAGGAGAACTACAACGAGCTGCAAGTGGTCAAGTCCGAGGTCGACTACACGCAGGTGCCGTGCCGCTGTGGCAGGTGGTGTCCGGCCGCAGCACAGCTGACAAGGGGCACGAGCATGTGTGCGCCTGGCTGTTTGGAACCGGCTGTGTGTAGCTAAATTGCGGCCGGCTGACAGGCTGACCCCTCGGCTCCGCTGCAGGGCCTGGTGGACCAATGCAACAAGGAGCTGCTGCTGGAGTTTGCGGAGTGGTACGAGTCGACGTACGGCCGGCCCCCAGCAGACGACGGGGGCGGAGGCGTGGACGAGGACCGGGTGCCCTCGCCGAGCGGCCGCTCCGTTGCGGCGCTGAGTGGCGGCATTAGCACGCCGCCTCGGCCCGGCGTGCTGTCGACAGGCCCAGGCGGCGGCGCGACTCCGCCCTCGCGCAGTGGCCTCACGCCGCCGTCGCCGAGTGGGTCGGTCATGTCGACAGCCAGCGCGGCCAGCGGCGGGCGGTTCGGAGGTGGGGCCGGGAAGCTGGGGGCGCGGCCGCCGGGCGGGGCTGGCAAGGTGCCGCTCAGCAGTCTCGTTGCGCCCTCCGGGGAGGAGCTGTCCAGCCCGGAAGCGATGGCCTACTACAACGCACAGCAGGTGGGTGGGAACCCTGTTTGCGAGCTGTATGTGTACGGGCAGACGACTCTGGCAATGCGCCCCGACCATGCACCGGGATCAGTTCCATATGTGATGCATCACCACCTCCCACGCTCCCGCCTGCCTCAACATACGCCATTCACATTCACCTGTCTTGTAATCCTACCCGCTGCGTGTCACGTGCGCAGGTCTTACTCCAGAAGACCAGCGGCGTGGCACACCGGCCCGGCAGCGTTAAGAAGCAGCGCGCACAGCCAGTGTTCGGCGGCGCAGCGGCGCGCAGCAACGTGACTGACCGGGTGGTTCACGATGTGGGCATGGCGATGCACCCCAATCGCCGCACTTGAAGCATGCGGCTACGGTACCTGGGCCCTGTAGCACCGAAGGGAGGTTGTCGCAGCTGAGCGGGAATGCTGTGGCGGCGCAACACGCGTGCAGTCTGACCGGTGGACTTGGCGGCGCTGGGTGAAGAAGGGCGTAAGGGGTATGCGCCGTCAGTGTATGGGGCCTGGAGCTGCAGGGTGGGCTTTACAAAGGATGCCTGACCGCCATTGGACAAATGTAACGCTGCGCAGCCTCCTGGCAGAAGGCCCGTGTGGCCGCGTCAGGCCGCGTCACTTGCCTGACACCGTGTAACTGTACTCGAAAAGGCTAGAGCCGCATGAATTGTGCACTGGCACCGTTGGATACTTGGATGCATGGCGTGGGCGGTTGCATGGGGCGTGTGTGGGGGGGGGGGCTGGCTGGCATGGGAGGCGGGTCTCTCAGCCCCAGCATCGTTGCATACAATATAGCTGCACATTATCCGGCAGCGGGCACGGTGCTGGAACGGATGCCAATATTGGAGCGAAGGGGTTCAAGGGATTCTGCGGGCGACATGGCATATACGGTATGCGCTTGAATAAGGGGCGGACAAATGGAGGGGGCTTCTTCGCAAGGGGCCCCGTGCGTTTCCGCGGGTGGTTTCCCCCCACGCCATGTCACACTTGCACACTGTGGACTCGCTGCGCAGCCCGCAGTTTGGCGGCCAGGTTAATCATAGGAACCCGTAGATGTGTTCGGCATACCTGGAATGGAAAGCGAGTGCTCGGGGGAAATTGTGCATGCGATCGCTTCGCGAGGTGCGGGGCACCTGCCCGAGTTCGCTGGTCGTGGACGCGAGGACTCAAATAGGAACTAACATCTTTGAAGCATTTGAACGCACCATCCACTATTAGCAAACACATCCACTACTAGCAAAAACACCAGCGGTCCCTTGGACTCCTTCGTCGCAACACAGCGTGATAGCCATTATTTTCTACACCACACAAACAAACCGGACTCTTACATTCCTCGAGCTTATTTCTAGGTCGCAAGTCGCGCGGGTTGGCCTCCGGCCGGCCGGTGCGCTGCACAGGCGCAGACTAGTGTGGAACCAGATGTCTTAAGATACTGCCACAGCATTAACGCTGCTTGATGGAGTCCCTGAGGCACCACAGGCGCGGACGGAGCCAGGCCGAGTTAGTCGACTACTCGTGCCCGAGCCTCCTAACTCGCTCGCGACTTCCGCGCTGGAGCAAGCTTCTATGTATAGCACTTCTACTAGTTCTGTCAGTCCTGTCGCCGCGACAAGTGGAGGCTGCGCTCAGACTCAGAGGAGGCCCCCGGCGGAGCTTGCAGCAGCCCGATTTTGAGGTCTTAGACAGTCCAGTCTACTTGAAATATGGAGACCTGCTTTGCAGCAACTTTGAGGAGGACGCGAGCGGGGAGCCTTCATTTGTTCACGCGGGCGAGGTGGACACGGCTTTGGTGACTGGAATCGATGCGGGTAAGCAGGTTGCCATTGAAATTCCTAGTTAGGGGCCGGCGCGTGAGTGTACTGTTGCCTTACTCTTGATGCGTATCTTTCTGGAGGTCGTTTTCCGGGGGCTCGTTGCCATATGTGTCTTGCACAAGCGTTCCAATTAGCTTAGCCCAAGCTGACACGGTCGCGCAGCACACTTACCGAGCTGTCGTAACATGTCGGGCGGGGCAGACTTGGCTGGGCCACAAGCGGTTTCTCCACTGTGCAGCTGGCTCCACGGGTTATGAGGGGTGCTGTGGCGGGGCTAGGCATACGGCAGGTGGCAGGTCGATATCTGTAGCCAGGTTGCACGCCCCACTATGTTGCTGTGAGATGGAAAACGCATCACCTGTCCGCCCGCGCTGGGGTCGCGACATACACCCGAACCTCTCAACCCCATATCTCACCGGCCGCAGACTATACGGACCCCTATGTGGACACAACCTCGGGGAAGTTCTATCCTCGGGGCATATACAACATGGGGCTGTTCGACTCGGGAACGTTTGCGCTTGGCAGCACCGACGTGGGCACGCGGCACGAGCTGGTGCTGCGAAAGGACGGCGCGGCGAAGGTCGGCGCCAACGCTCAGGTGCCATTCACGGACGCGTTGTTGACACGGCGGCAAGCGGGGCCCTTCGCCAGCACCAAGCTGGGCTCGCTCCTAAAGGCGATCGTCTGCTGTAGCCGCGATAACTTTGTGGAGTCGATTCGGCTAGTGCGGGAGCTGGTGGGCGACACCATCATCGGCAACCCCACCTGTGAGTGCTCGTGGGGGGGGGGCGGGGGCGGAACATGCTTTGGGGTACATGCGCAGCAGAACAAGGCAGGGCTCGGAGTGCGGCAGACTCAACAGCGATGCTACATCGTGTGACGCCCGCGTGACGCCCCCGCCTCCGCGTGTGCGTGTGTGTGCTCCACACCACAGGTTACGGCTACGCTGTGGAGGTGCCGCGCCCCCCGGACGCGCCGCTGTGGGCGGGCATGGCGGTGGGCATGGGCAAGCCCGTGGGCTCCACAGAGTATGTCGTCAGCTCGATACGCTTCGTGTGGGGGTCCACCGACCCCATTCCCGGCTCCCCGCCGCCCCCCAGCCCGGCGCCCAGCCCGCCGCCGCCCAGCCCGCGCCGCAATGCGACCGGCGCCGTGCGCGCGCCGTCCGCGCCGCCTCCGCCCCCGCCCAGCCCGCTGCCGCCCAGTCCTAAGCCGCCCGTGCGCAGCAACTCGCCCTCGCCTCCGCCGCCGTCCCCCAGCCTCATCGACAAGCTGCCCCCGGGTACCAATAAGGATTGGTATGTCATCACCAAAGGCGTCACGTCAATTGAGCTGCCGGTGAGTGGTTGGGCAGCATGGCTGTCAGCAATTATGTGACTGTAACTGCGCCTCCCGGCACATATTCTCTCAATCCTGCCGTACCCATGAACATTTAGTAGCACCTCTTACGCACCGAGCCTGCTCTCTCCTCCGCGACAAACAGGACTACACCGGCGTTGTTGAGATGGTGGGGCCGACCTTTCCCGTGGTCACCACGCCCAGCCTGGACACTGTGATCGCCGCGGGGCGGTACTCCAAGGGAACGTTGTTTGGGCTGGGCAGTGAGAACATCGCCACGACCTGCTGCAAGGCCGCCGTGGGCGCCAAGCTGCCGGGGCTGGACCAGCTAATCCTGCAGGGCGCCGCTTGGGCCGGCTACTACGGCATCAAGTGCGGCGGTGCCAGGGTGAGTGCGTGCCGGCATGACGCGTGCCCGATGGAAGGCGTGGCATTAGGCCAGGCGGGTCCTCCGCAACGAACTCGGACCACCGTCCTGATGGCCACCATCCTGACGACCCTCCTGACGCGCCCCGTTTTGCTGCAGATCCGTGTGAGCCACCAGAAGTACGTGCCGTTCGCCACGTGGCTCATCACGCACCGGCCGGACCTGTTCCTCAAGGACGTGGAAATCTACACGCCCGCGGCCGACTTTGTGCGGGCAGTGAAGGGCACGGTGCCGCAGGGCAAGCGCCCACCGATGGACCTGTACGTGGTGGGCCCCGGCGACGGCGACCAGGCCGGCGGCAACTCGACGTACACGCCCACCTTCTTGGTGAGTTGTTTGCAGCGCTGCCATGTTGCCTTCTTTGTCATTCACCCTGCGGAGTATTGTTCGCTGCCAGTGCGCTGTTACCGCAATTCCCTTGGCAGGCGCGCGTGGGTGCCCACAAATCCTTGCACGCATCGCTTACAGGCGGCGTTGCGTGATTACCTCAACTCCGGCAAGGGCTTGATATTCCTGGGCAAGAACCCGCTCGAGTCCATTGCCAACGGTGGCGCCACCGGCACCACCGGTGGTACCACCATCACCACCGGCAAGACCAAGAAGGCCAAGGGCGGCAAGGGTGGCGTCGTCACGGTGGACGTCAGCGGCCACCGCCACCGCAACCTCTTCCGCCGCCGCCAGCGCTCGCTGCTGCAGAGCTCCGCCGCCTACACCCTCAACGCCGTGGCGGGCCCCACGGGCCTCGTGTTTGCGGGCCAGGTGCTGCCGCCTGTGCCGCCCGGCCCCATCGGCGTGGGGCCGCTGCCGCCCTCGGACCTGCTGAACGCGGAGCAGGCGGCGGGCCAGTACCTGCTCTACCTGCAGGGCCAGGCCGGCAAGAACTACGACCTGTCTGTGGGTGAGTGGGGGCTTGCTTGGTGTGCTACAGGGCGCGCGTTTCTAGCTGGCGCCAACAGCATGGCGACTCACCGGACCCGTTGCAATCGGTTCAAGCCTTGAATGCTGAAGCGTGCCGTGCGACCCTTGCTCACCTGCCCTGCCTTCAGTGGTGGGCGTCGTGTCCAAGGCGCGCGCCGCCATGCCACGTGGCTTGCCCGGCTCCGAGAACCTGTACACGCTGATCGACAGCATCACCAAGCTTGGCGGTACCATCCCCGCCTACAACGCCGCCGCTGCAACGCCGTCGCCGTCCCCGCCCCCGCCCAGCGTGCGGCCCTCGTCCACGCCTACCCCGTCGCCGTCACCCTCCCCGTCGCCGTCACCCTCGCCGCGCCCCAGCAACGCCACTGCTGGCAACTCCACGTCCACCGGCAACAGCACGAGCAACGGCAACTCCACCGCCGCTGCCTACAAGTACCTGGGCTGCTACGTGGACAACGCCAACGTGCGCGCGCTGCCGTTCCGCCTGTCGGTGTCAGACCGCAACCTGACGGCGGCGCGGTGCGCGAGCCTGGCGGCCAATGCTTTGGTCAAGTACTTCGGCATGCAGGGCTCCAACTGCTTCGGCGGCAGCAACGGCACCCTGGCCACCGGCTACGGCGCGTCCACAAATGCGGCTGAGTGCAGCGTGCAGTGCAGCGGCAACAAGGCGGAGATGTGCGGCTTCGCGTCAGCAAACAAGCTGCTGCTCAGCCTGTACCGATTGTCATGAGCAGAGCAGTGCGTGTGCGTCGGGACCTGATGCTAAGGGCGACAGTACGTGGTCACTGCGTGTAACTGCATTGCTGGCTAGCCTGGGTTCCGATACGTGTCCGCGCATGCCGCCCGGGGTACAGGCGACGTCCGGCTGCGCGGATATCGGGATTGGGCCCGGTGCTTTCATTTGTGCATGCTTGGCATGCGCACAAACGATTAATGGATTTGGGGGCTGTCTGGACGCTGCCCCGTGCAACCTCAAGTGAAAAAGATACATGTGACATGATCGTGCGTTCGTGTGGTTCGCTTTTTTGTGTATCCGCCCCATGCTTGCAAGCCTCACACTCATGCGAGACGTATACAGCCCGCTGGCTCGGGCCTAAAGCGTCTTGCTAATCCATGCAGCCGTCGCTGGCTGCGCGCATCCGGGTACTATAGAGTCGATTGTGGAGTTGCTAGTAGGGCAGCTGCGGTTGTTGCGGTCGGCAAGCATTCATGTTGTGTCAAGTACTTTGCTTGCACATCGGGTTGGCCTCTCTTGTCTGTTGGCATGGGAAGCAGGCAGGACTGTAGTGTGACGGCTGGTTCCCTTCTTCGTCGTGCGCAGCGCTGTTGCCATTGTAACCATCACACTAGCGGCTGTTGCCTGCGGTGTGACCTGGCCCGCTGCTAAATGTACGTTGGCGGTGGGGGCTGTCGTTCAGTGTTGTGTGGGCATGTTGCGGACTTCACGCTGAAATACGACTTGAAATGACGCATGACCGGCATGACTCCGGTAGTAGGAACTTTGACCTCTCAAGTAACGAGCTGGTTTCTCGCTGGCGTTACGGTAATATGAATGCGGAGGGTTGGAGGAGGTGGCGGGTTTCGCTGGAACCCAGATCTCTGTGTACAGGCGGGGCTGAATTAATAAGGATGTGTGGCAGACAGGATGTCCAGCAGTTGTGCGCATGGCGTGCCGTCAACGTTGTCGGGCGGGTTACATCATGAGGAGGCGCAGTACGGTAGATGAGATCGTAGACTCCCATCATCCCGCCCCCGCTCTCCCTAGCACGATTGCCAGTGCGTCCGCGTGTGCACTGCGGTGGGGCCGCGTGTCCGCTGACTTTTGACTTGGCGAATGCGCCTGCAACCTGCCGGGCAGCAGAGGTCGGCGCTGAAACAGCGTCTGCATCGGCGCTGCCGCGGGTGGGGCATAAATTTGTGCACGCGTCGCTACAACTTGTATGCAATCAGCACTTTGTGCCTGTGTGAAAGGGCGGTGCGGCAACCAGCAAACCGTTGCCACCAAGAGGGGGCGTGCTGGTGTCAGCGGCAGGCCGCCCGGCATGCCCGCGTGTTGTTTGCATGGATGCATGGACGCAGTATGCCGCACAGTCTTAAATGGAATGAGTGTCGCAGTATGCCATGAGCTAGTTGGCAGTGATTACCCATGCTGTTGCTGCGCTGCGGCAGTCCGGAGCTACAAGAGTCCGGGGCTGTGCTCAAGAGCTTCTCTGGGCGGGCGCGCAGATGTAAATGTTCTCGCCATCAAATTGGAGCGCATTCCCTGTGCGCCCCCAGGAGCTAAGCCCCCCGCCCCTGGCCTTGGGCGCTTCGCCCTCCCCAGCGCATTCTCATGACGATCATAGTCTTGCACACCGTGGTAGTCGACCCACCTTGCCCCTGGTCGTCTCTGGCCTCTGACCATTCTCAGCAGTCCTCAGGTGGGCCCGTCCTCAGGTCCCCAATCCCCCCCTCAGCTGCCCGCACAGTCTCTGCCGCCCAGGAATTGGCGAATTGCCGGCTGTGGGTGCGGTCCTATGAGGTCGAAGGCCAGGCTGAGATGGCAGGGGCCAGCCGAGAGGACAGGTGAGCTAGGGCCGGCTGAGCTTGCAGCTGAGCTAGGGGGGCCGGGGCCGTCGGGGTGCTTGGCATGCGCAGTGTGTGCTAGCGAATGCAAATGCAGGACGCCGTCGAGTGCGCATGCACTCTGCCGGGTCGGGGCCTTGGGGGCTTGTCCGCAGCAGACTTGCGAAATGCGGCTAAGAGGCTGCTGGCCTACTTCGGTGGGTTCGTGTTTTCGTGTCGCAGGTGCATGTGCGTCGTGGGCGCATCACGGCCGTCCAAGTACCACGAGCGTTCGCGATCTGGCGTGAACAAAGGCACAGAGCTGCATAAGTACGTGCAGCCATGACTGGTTGCCGGTGTTGCCTGCTTGTTCGGGGCGCTTCCCTGTGCTGCGTTATCAGACAGCGGTTTGGGGCGCTGCCCCGTGTTGAGCCTTCGGGCTAGGCCCAGACCGTGCCCCAGGCACACAGACCTGCAGTTTGGGGCGCTGCCCCGTGTTGAGCCTTCGGGCTGGGACCAGATCGTGCCACAGGCACACCAGTTTGCTTGCTTTTTGGGGCGCTGCCCTGTGTTGCGCCTTCGGGCTTGGTGGAAGACTTTGCGGTGCCTTATGAGCCGCGTGCTTTGTGATGCTGCTGTTTGGTGTGGCTTTGGCGGGCTGCGGCTTAGCTTCGACGCGCCTACGCAGCTGTGAGTTGGGTTGGCAGCCAAGCGGGGGTTGCGGTTTGCTGCGTTCCTCGGAATGGTGGCTTCCCTCGTAGCCGTGATGGTGTTTACACTGTCCCCTTCTTGTAACCTCGCATTCATAACGCGCACCCGACACGCAAGTAACATGCCCGAGCATCCTTGGTGGCAACTGCGCCTCCCACTTCCACTAATAGGGCTACCACGGCCACCGTCCAACGGGCCACGCGCGCATGCGCAGCCGTGCGGCTTGCGACCAAGCGCCGTGCCATGCCCCGTGCGTCCTTGATACGTGTCAGGTGCGCAACACGCCACGGCGCACGCGCACTCGTCACCAAGCACCAACACCTGCCACACGCCTGGTCGCCTCACCCCTTCCCGGCTAAGGGCCCACCCCCTTTCGCGTTGTGTTGACGCATCAGGTTATCTTCCGCGCATGCCGCCAACATGCAATCACACATGCAACCTCTCCCTATTGCAAGCAACTCCCACCCAGCAACACCCTCATTGTGTGGCCAGCACCACGCTCACGGAGATTGCTCCCGCTCGTCTCGAATAACATGCATTCGCTACTAAATCTCGCGCAGGACCCATTGCTTCCTTATGAGCAAGGGGCCACGTCACATGAATGTAGAGCATCGTGATCCAACGTGCGCTCGCGGGCTAGTATGGTACTACGGTACCACCTCGGGAGGCGGATTCCAAGCAAGTGCAACCCAGTCAGAACAACCTCCCGCTGTCCTTGGGCAGGTCTGTCAAGCATCGTCCGCGTCAATGTCATCCAAATGGTCCGATGAAGCCGCCGGATCCTCGACTGCCGCATGTCACCTCCTACAGGTGTGCCTCTGTGTGCCTCAACACCTGTCGCCCACACAGATAGCACCACCACCGCCGCACCTGGTCCCACGCATCCGCGCCCGCCAGGCAGAGTCCTTTGCAGGCCCTCGCATCACGCTCGGAGGCATTACCGTATGTGCTGCGGCCGGCGTCTCCCCAGCGGCCACGCCCCATGGCGGGGACGCACGCACGCCCCCCACGTGCCCATGGAAGGTCTCCCACCTCCCATTCCCACCGCCTCTCCTACTACCATCTCCCACCTTCCTTACGTGCTACATATCACAACTTCATCCCCGCAGTCCCAGTCGTAAAACTCTTCTGCAGTATCAGGAATGATCATATGGTACAGGATTGAGAATTATTGCACAGCTTCCCGTCCCGCAATCCCGCTCCCGTCAACTTTCCGAGCCCGCTGGCTCCCGCCACCCAACGGCCTTGCACCCGGCGGCGTCCCTTGCAGCAACACAACATGTAATAGATTATATGCTTCCGAATGTATTGCGAAGATAAAAAGACATGTACCCCATGCAAGGCGCTCATGTCAGCGAAACTGGCCCGTGGCCATCGCAGGAGGTACGGCACAGGAGCATGAATGCCAATGTCAGGCCATCCACCATTCCGTGTGGATGCCTGCGTTCCTACGTCGCCCGCGCTCGCAAAGCACACGCTGTGCAACACCCCCGGTCGCAGAAATAACAAACCCTTCACGAGTTCCGGCCGTGCGTGTTCCCATGCGCCGACCCCACCCTGACGCCGTGTGCCTTGACCGGAGCCTCAGCTGGTCAAGCCTTCTTGCCACGTCGGACGCTGCCTTCGTTCGCGCCTGCTGCAACGGCTTCCGGGGGTGCGGCGGCAGGGGGAGAGCTCGGTCCCCAGATCGATCGCAGAACCATGGCCGCACTGACGCCACCGCCCGTCGCCGGCGGCGGCGACGCTGGCGCGCCACGCGCCGCCGCCATGGCGCTAGCCTCGCCGGCCGCCACTGCGTTCGCTGCCGCCATAGCCGCAGCGGCGGCTCCCCGACCGGCGTTGCCCGTCGCGAGCAGCACTTTGGACACCAGGCCCTCGATGTCCACGTCCGGCGGCAGCTCTGACAGCATGCGCGCAATGCGCTGCGTCTCTACCCGGTTGGAAGCCACGAAGGGCCGGAGCTGCACGAAGATGAAGAATGCGGCCAGCAACCAGCTGCAAGGACGTGGCAGGGGTCGTGCAAACGTTGTGGGAAAGGGTCAACGTGGGCGGCATGCAAAGGCGCGGTGCCGCGCTGTGAGGCTTGGTGCAACCGGGGCCGGAGCGGCTGGTCGGGAGCTACGTACAGTGCACATTGCAGGCCTTGCGCTCGGCGTGCTCCCAGCAGTTGAGCGGTGCCAGCTCACCTGACCACCAGGCTGAAGATCTGCAGCAGCTCCACCCGCCGGAACGCTGCCTCCACCGTCGCCAGCAGCGAGTCCGCCACCGTGTCCACGCCCAGTTCCACATTGCCTGCGGGAGTTGAGGGCGGGGAGGTGAGGGGCGAGCACGCGTGCGCGTCCCAAAGAATACGAAGCCCGCATGTAAGTGTGTGGGCCATAGGCATCGGGGCATGCGGGTCAGTGCGTCAGTCTAAAGAGGCTGCACGCGAACATCGGCCCAGCAGCAGCGGCGCCGCAGCAGCCCTGCCCCCGCGTCTTGCTGCTGCCCTCCTGGCGCCCCCCTGGCTTCCTCACCCTGCCCCTCCGCCACGATGTATTCCAGGTGGGTGGAGTTGATGTTGATGTCGGCGGGCGGCAGGCGGGCCAGGTACCAGTTGTCCTCAAGGAAGCGGTCCACCATAAAGCCCACGCCGTGCGTGGTCGCCTGCGCGAGCAGCCGGTGGATGGGGGGCGGGTTCGGGGGTTCGAGGGTCAGCGGCGTTGCGAGACTCGCGACTGCTTCCGGACACTGGAGCAGGCCGCGGCCAGGCGACGTGCTTGTTGCCGCGAGTCACAGGTCACACGCAGCCTCACCGCGTAGAAGGATGAATTCTGGGTGAGGCAGACGCCCTCTGCGCAACGCGCGGAAACAACATTCGGTTAGGTGCGAATAATGAAGACAGTGTCGTGCGACCGCACAAAACCTGCGACAGCGCGTGCTTTGGCTGCCGTAGGCGTCATGGTGCGCTGCCTCCAGTTGCTGCGTGCGTGTCCAACAGGCAGGTCTGCCGCCTGCTGCGAGGGCGGGGCCCATGCGCCGTGTGGTGCATGCCGGCGGGACGGCCACGCACACCAGGGCCACCCGCCCCCCTTCCCCGCCACGCCATCCTCCTCGCTCGACGCGCGTGTGTATTGGGTTTGGGCGGATTTGATTTAGAACTGGACTTTGGGATTGGAATCCGCTCCGGACCCCCCCTCCCCCGACACGCACACCCGCCCACACACCTGTATTTGGATCCAGGGATCCAGCCAGCTCCTGCTCCAGGCACTTGTTCAGCCGGAACTGGAGGAAGCTGAGGCGCGCGTCGTTGAACGCGGTGCTCTTATACGACATGCGGAAGCGGCGGTCGGCGCGCAGCGTGGCGTTTGCGCCGTACAGCACTACGCTCCACTCGCGCTGCGGTGTGTTGACAGGGAGGCAGGGAGCATCTGTTACAGCTACAGTGACAGTGCCCAATGAGCCATGGGAGGTACCGTATCATAGCAAGCCGGGGAGCCGATGGATACGAATGGGGCTCCTACTCCTAGCTACGTGGGAGCATGTTGTGAGACCGAGTTCATGCACAGGTGGATACCGTGCATTGCACCCGCGCATATGGCCCGAAAGTACGGCAAAAGAGACACGTGCGTAGCGTGCGAGCGACCCCGGCAGCTCGGAGGCCGCGTGGCAACCCTCATCGCCCGCTCACCTCCAGCGCCTGCAGCTCCGCGGACAGCACCGGCCGCAGCAGGTCCTTGGCTGTGTCGTTGTCTTGGCTCGCCAGGTGCAGTGAGTAGTAGATGGCCCGGTGCTGCGGGGGAGGGGGGCGGCGTGCACGCCGGGAGCGCATCGTGTGAGAGCTCTCTATGTCGAATGTCGTTGTGTCCGGCGGGGCAACACAGGGCCACTTCCTCGCGGTGTCACGGGGCTGCTGCACCACAGGCAGGAGATCAGGTGAAGGGTCCGATGGCGGCAGCGGCGGCGGCACAGTCAGCCGTGTCGTACCATGCGGACCACCGCGACGTTGTGTGTGCTGATGAGCGACATGGGGCCGCGCACGCCGCGCAGCACCACGAAGCCCACGGTGTAGAGGATGCAGATGATCACACCCCACAGCACGAACGGCGCCAGCAGCGAGATGGAGTCGTGGTTGGACGGCACCTGAGTCAGCAGGGCACGTGCGTGCATGCGGGCGAGCGGCGCGGTCACGGTCACGCGCGGCAGGGCGCCAGGCGCGGCGGCCAAGAAATAGCGGCCTGGCGGCGAAAGACGCGTGTCACCCGCGACCATGGAGGATAACGACATACACAGGGAGAAAAAGGCCACGGCCAAGGACAACCAGTGTCGGCAGCTTACCAGTTGGCGCCGCTTGGGCTGCTCTCTGCTGGACTTGTCACGGTCCCGGCGGCCGCCGCCACGCTTGCCGGTCGCCTTCTTATCCTCGGCTGCGGGCGCAACCTTGTTGGACACGCCCAGCATGCCCTTGAACTTGTTCCACAGCCCGCCTGTGTGGGCAAAAATGGGAGGAGAAACGCCGGTATTGATGCCAGCATCAGCCCTGTGACAAGCACGGAAGCCAAGCCCGCTCCGACAATCATGCTGCCCCACGCCGCGCGTATGATACACACGACACACACGAGATGAACCGCACCTGCGCTGCTAGCGTTGGCGTCGCGGCCGCGCATGCTGAGCAGGTTGATGGTCGTGCCCTTGCCACCGCCGCCCCCTCCGTCCTCGCCGCCGCCGCCCATCATCCGGTCCTGCTGCTGCAGCTGCGCGTGCTGCTGCATGTTCTCCTGCTGCTGCTTCTCCTCCTCGTCGTCCGAGCTGGCCTCGCCATCGCTGTTGTCCGCGACCGTCACAGACTTGGACGCCAGCGCGCGCAGCAGCCCCACCGGCACAAGCCTACAGTTGGTTCCCATCAGCAAGGCAGTCAGGACTCGGGGGTGCCAGCGGGCGGTGGAGTGCGGGTTGGCGGAAAGGTGCCAATGGATTTGGGGACAGAGGTGCACTCGCCCTCCATTCACGTTGCATGCCGCTGTTGGCCGCCATCACATCAAGCTGCTGAATATCGCCAGCCTACCCTGCAGCGATCCTTGGTCACCACCCAGATGCCCGCACCCCCCCCCCCCGGCAAGATTGTGATGCCTTTACACCGACACCTTCGTTTCAAGATTTGCAGCACTCACATGAACAGCGAGTAGAGGTTGTAGCGCTGCTGCGACACGCGACGCTGCAGCCACCACATGTAGACGAGCAGCAGCGCGCAGATGACGCCGCCCTGCAGGATGAGCAGCACCAGCTGCAGCCGGTTGACGGCCTCGGCTTGTTGGATGGCGGTTTGCGTCATTTGCAGCAGCGCGTCGCTCATGCCTGCAGCCGGGACACGCGCAGAGGCGGCGAGGTGGCGAGGAGGCGAGTTTGGTGGGGTGCTAGATGGGGTCGGAAGAGCGTCGGTCGTTCATGGACGCGGTATGCTTTATGGAAGAGCGCGCACGTGCGTGGTTGCCCCACCCTGAGCATCGCCCAACCCTACCTTCGTACAGCGGCAGGAGGCCGTTCGTGACCACCCTACAGCGAAAGGGCATGGGGACACACAGACAGGGCACATCAGTGGCGCAGCGCCAAGCACGCAGCGCAATGTTCCCCCAAGGCCGTGAGGCCAAAGGGATCCTTTATGGCGCTGCCCGCGTGGAGTCAACGGCAAGTCGGCAGCGCACTTCCCGCTCCAGCTTTGCCGGACCCTCACCATTTATATGCGTCCCAGTCACCCAGGGTGCCGTGCACAGGGCCCCACGTGGGGTGCCTGCAGGAAGTGGGGCACATTGGCGCAGGCGTTGCAGTGAGTTAGCAGGGACCCAGGTAGGCCCCGCCGCATCGCCTGCCCTCCCAGCACCGGCCACTGGCACCAGCCGGCTGTTGACTCACGTGTGTTGCACCTCGCTGGCGCGTTCAACATAGGAATTGGTCAGGTCCCAGAGCGTCGAGTTCTTGAAGGTGATGTTGTGCGTTGTGAGGTTATTGGCGTCGTAGTTCGTGTAGAAGAGGGTCTCGTGGCGAATGGGCATGTTCCAGATGTCCTGTGGCGGCCGCGGAGTACGACACAGCGGCGGTTCAGCGGGGCGCCACAGGCAGCAGGGCAGACTCCCGCCATCGACTCCCGTACGAGCCGCGACGCGCTCGGGCTCGATTGACAAGATGCAAAGCAAAGCCGTCGCGGAGAATGAACATCAACCAGTTACCGACCTGGAGGTTGTCTGGATCGTACGGAGCGGCCGGGTCCGGCCGGTCATTGCT
This sequence comes from Chlamydomonas incerta, assembly GCA_016834605.1. Lineage (NCBI taxonomy): Eukaryota > Viridiplantae > Chlorophyta > Chlorophyceae > Chlamydomonadales > Chlamydomonadaceae > Chlamydomonas > Chlamydomonas incerta. The sequence goes on along the minus strand of JAEHOC010000001.1, from coordinate 4,810,917 downwards.
GCCCACGTCTGAACGGCAGCAGCAAGAAAACAGCGGAGCGGAGTAAACCAAAAGGACAATTTACCGCTCGGTTCATCTTGACAGCGTTTGGTTCACACGTGTGCTGCGGCTCAACCTATTTACGAGAGCTGCCAGCCACTCCGCTGCGCGACATGCCTTCACGCAACTCACTGCTGTACATCTCGGTGCTGAGCTGTGCGACTTCGCCAATGAGCGACTTGAGGTCATCGCTGAGGGCTGCGATGGAGTCGTTGGAGTAGTAGCGCGCCGTTGGCAGCAGGCCCTCATAGATGTTGTTCAGCTTCTGCGCGGTGCATGGACAGTGGATCTTGTTGGTTGGGGTGGAGGCGCATACATAGCATCGAGCAACACCTGGGTTCATGGGACACTGCCGTAATGCAAAATGATTCTACATACACGCGCATGGGCTGGTTCCGTGTGTGATTGTGCAGGACACGCACATGCCCGCACCTGCATCACGATGAACGACTCGTGCATCCGCCGGTTGAGCGACGACGCGGAGTGCAGGTTGTGCACGTTGGCGGCCTGCTGCGCCATCAGCACCGTCATGAGCACAAACGCCAGCGCGTTCGCCAGCAGCTGCGCCACATTGGCCAACAGCGCCTGCCACGTGAAGTCGCGCGCGGCGCGCTGAACCAGCGGCGACTCCAGCACCTTGAGCAGCTTCTTGTAGCGCTTGCCGCGGCGATAGTCTGCGATGTGGCTGGTGGAGTCGATGACCTCCGACATGCCGCTGACGCCCGAGACATCGCTTGCGTTGTCGTCGATGCCGTCGCCGTCGGCGCCCCCGCCCCCGCCCGCGCCCCGATCCATGCCACCGCCTCCCTCGATGGCTCCGTGCGCGCCATAGCCGTAGCCGCCGCCGCCACCGCCGTCGCCGTCGCCAGCACAACCGCCGTTACCGCCGCCGCCATCGTACAGCTGCATCTCACCGCCGCCGCCTCCCCCGAACCTGCCCTCACTCCGGGCGGCAAAGCGCGGCGGCGGCTCCGCGTAACCGCGTCTGCTGGGCGTCATCGGCGACACCGCAACCATGGGCGACGCAATGGGCGTCACGGTGGCTCCACCTGTGAAGCTGTCGGTGTCGCTGCTCTTGCTGCTGGGCGGCGCGTCCGCCGTGACCTCTGACATTGCCGTGATCGAGCCGCGGGCTGCAGCGGCCGCCGGCGGCAGGCCGCCGACCGCGTCAAAGGTGAAGTGGCTGCTGCCGCCGGTGTTAACCAGCGCGGCGGCCGATGCCACAGGCGACAGCGCAGCAGGCTGCGATGCCTTGGAGAGCGCAGACACGGACACCGGCAGGGGCGCCGGCGGCAGCGGCTGCAGCGTGCTGCGGCCGCTGGAAGCAGGCTTGGCCTGCGCCTGCCCTGCCGCGACGACGGGCCCGGCGTTGGCAACGCTGCTGTCGCTGCTACGGCTGCTGCCTGCACTGCCCACGCGCCCGCCTGGTGCGGCCTCGCCGTCTCCGACTGCCTTGCTGCGGCTGCGGCGGCTGTCAGCGGGGAGCCCGGTATCCCGCGCCTCTCCGCCGTCGCTGCTGCGCCGCAGCAACGCCACATCCCGGACGTCATTCAAGGCGCCGTCACGCTCTGCACCGGCGGGGGCCGCCGCCCCCTCCTCCTCCGCCTCCTGCTGCTGGAGCATCTCATGCAGCTCATGCTGCTGCTGCTTCAACGCCGTCGTCAGGTCCGCAACGGTCCTGCGGGCCCCAGGCAGACGCAACCGGGGGCGTCAGTGCTTGACTGGTTGCAGAAGCCCGGTACCCCGCCGTGCCATGCACTGCAGTGCTGCGCAGCGCGGCATAGCACACAGCGTTGGCCGCTCCCGCGAAAGCTTTCTTGTCATCGCTGGCGTCCCAACGCCTCACTGCTCAGCCGATCGACTCACCGGAGCAGCGCCGTGCGGCTGCCGAAGTGCGGCTTGCGGGGCTTGAGCACCACCAGCGTGCGGCCCGGGCCGCCCTCCTTGACCACCGCCTGCAGCGACAGCTCCGCGGGGTCGCCATCCCAGTGCGGCGGCGTGATCTGCGCGCATTGTGGACGGCAGCAATGGAAATGGTTGAGTGGCGCTTGCGTGCGCAGCAGGCTGTGAAACACAGTGACCCGGGCGGGAGTGAAGTAATGCAGGCTATAAGAATCGTGGAGAAGCAGGCTCAAGCACTGGGTGCATGCGCAACTATACGCAGGTTGGGACCGATACGCATCGCCGTGCACTGGGGCATGGAGTGGGTGGACGCGTCACGTCACGCACCTCGCGAAGTGCGCCCACTCTGCTGCCCTCCCTGGCCGCGCTCTTGAGCCCACCGCGCCGGCCCGCGGCCGATGGGTCCTGGAACAGCCCCGACGCGTGCCGCTCCTGCAGCTGCAGCAGGTCCGGCAGCCGCTGCCCCACCAGTCCTGCAGGGGCAATGAAACACAAGTCTCGATGGATGAACACACAAGCCGGTGATAACACCAACTCCACCTCCAACAGAAATGCACGGGTGGGACATGACACGACGAGGTCGATACTAGGTGGCCTCGTGGGAAGCACCGTACCTGGGGTGGGGCAGCCCAGCAGCAGTCCCGGCGGAGATAGCTCCTCGCCCGCCAGCGCCGTCACCACCATGGTGTTGTCGACCTCAAGCACCGGCGACAGGAAGTCGGCGCGCCAGAGGCTGACGCGGATGACAACGACACGCGCGTCATCTCCCACGGCCGAGCCCAGGTCGCTGCAGTCATCCTCCCCTTCCTGCTGTTGTTGCTGCTGCGCAAAGGCCGCGGCAATGCCGGCGGCGGCGGCGGCGCCGCCGCCACCGGCTGACGAGAGGCCCGTCGCGGTGCTGTGGCGTGAGGTGATGCCGGTCGCGGTGCCGCGCTTTGAGGCGGCGCGGTCGCACATGCCGCTGTCGGTGTTGTGGGTGGACCCGCTGGCCATCAGACGCGGCAGCAGCACGCTTGCGAGGGCCTCCTCTCCCGCGGGACCGCCGAATGAGGACAACAGGTCCAAGGGGCCGTTGCCGGGCGTGCCCTGGCTCCGCATCGACAGCAGCGTGCCGAGGATGAGCGAGCGAGCGGGGTCGTCATCAAGTTCCATGTGGGGGAGCTGACTCATGGAGGGGGCGCGCGAGCCGCCGCCGCCTTTGGCCGCTGCACCCGCAGTAGATGGGGTGGCGGTGGCGACACGGAGGCTCGGATCGCGAGCCAAGCCAGGGCGGCCGGCCGAGGGCTGCCGTTGCAGGGGTGGCTGCGGCTGGATGGGCTGGCTGCTGACCCCGGGCGCGGTCAGCGCGTGTTGCAAAGACGGCAGCGCAGCGTCGCCAGCGCCGACGCCAGTGGCAGGAAGCGGTGCGGAGGACGTGGTGGGCATTCCTGCGGGCGCTTGGGGCCATGGAGTGTGCGGCATGCCCGGGTCTCCCCCGGCAGCGCCGTCTCCCACCGGCTCCCCCGGCACCAGCTCCACAAACTCCGCATCGTCATCTGCTGCTGCGAGGGCGGCAATCGCCGCGGGTGGTGGCACCAGTGCTGCTGCCGTCGCGCCGATACCGAGGACTGCCGCCACCGCCACCGGCCCCTGCCGCTGCGCCAGCTCCGCTTCCCCTTCCGCGTCCTCGGGAATGGTCGCTGTCGCAAAGGGGTTGATGTGTGCCTGCGGTGCCGGCAGTGACCCTGCCGCCGGTCCGCTGTCACCCGCGTGCGCCCCCGGCGCCGCCGCGGCGGGCGACGCTGCCGCGCCTGCTAGCTGCTGCCGCTGCAGAGCCTCCTGCAGCAGCGCGGCTGTGACGCCAGGGCTCGCCGAATGCATGCCCGTGCCAGAGGGGGCCGGCGACGCGGAACGGCTCACGGACGTCGCCGCCGCCACAGCCGCCTGCCGCCGCAGCGATGCGCCAGCGGCGCCGCTGGCGGCGCCCGCAGCGGCGACGCCTAGGCGAGGGCGGGCGCTGGCGATGCGGCTGACGCCGGCGCTCTCGCCAGCGGGCCGGTTGATGGCTCGGCTGGCGCTGCTGACCGCACGCCGCCCGGGCGCACCGCTGCCGGGCCGCGGGTACAGCACTGTGAAGGGTGAGCCGGGCCTGCTGCCGGTGCCCCCATGGCTGCTGATGAGGTCGTGCACCGTCTCGATGATCTCATCATCGTCAATCACGTCATCCAGGCCCGCTCCGCCAGGCGCGGCTGCAGCAACAGCCGCACCCGCAGCAGCACTGGCGCCTGTTGGCCGCGCCGCGGTGAGCTCTTTGTGCAGTTCCTCAATCTCCAGGGCATCCTCTGTCTCTGCGTCTCCCACGCTCGCTGCTCCGTTCCCTAGCGCAGTCACGCCGCTGCCGACGGCCGCGGGCGCACGAGGCGACAGCTTGAGCAGCTCCGGCGGCTCCTCCGGGGTGAAGGGCGCCGGCGAGGGCGTGCGCGGGCGAGCCGAGGCGGCGCCGCTGCCAGGCCGGCTGCGGCTTGCAGGCCCCAGGCTGCCCGACCGCTGCACGGCAGAGCGTACCGCGTTTGCGGCCACCGAACGCGGCGAGCCGGGCGCAGCTACGGCGCCACCGTCCGCACCGCCCTGGCCCACCAGCTCCTCCTCCTCAACGCCCTCCGCGATCGGCTGCGCTGCCTGGAAGAAGAACTGCGCGAGGGAGCGAACCTGCGATGGCGGCTGCATCGCTGATGCCGGGTCATACACGGGGCCGCCGAGGCCGGCAGCCTGCGTCTGCGACTGGCGCAGCTGCGCCGCAGCGGCAGCGGCGGTGGTGACGTTGCCTACGAGCGCGCTGGAGCGGCGGCCGCCGCTGCCAGCCACGGCGGCGGTGGCGTCCTGCATGGCGCCGCCACTGACCACCATGATGCCACCTGTAGGCGTGAGCACGAGTGTTGGGCATGTAGCGGTTTGCAAGGATGGCAGTCAAGGGTGTGGTTGAGGAGGTTTTGGCAGTGCTGGTTGCTCGCAGAGTGGGGCTCGGCTGGGAAACTGCCGTGTCATATGCGCAGGCGGGGTAAAAGGGGGCAGGCGCCTTGCTGACCGCCTGACACACCGCCTTCAGTATTTTGCACGCACCTCCTGGGCCCTCCACCGCAATCCAGCTGCTGCGGCGCGCGCGGCCCTTGGCCCCGGCGGGCGCCCGCGGCATCGCCTGCCCGCCACGCGCGCCGACGGCGCCCGCCGACGGCCGCCCGTCAGCCGCCTGCTCCGCAGCCGCCGCCATGTCGGCTCCGCCGCCCAACTCGATGCCGCCCGCTCCCTCCACTTGGGACACCACCGACGCGCGGCGCCGCACCGGCTGCACGCCGGCCGCGGACAGCCGGGCCATGATGTCCGACCCGCCGCTGGCGGACATGCCATTCCCGGTTGAGCGGCCCGGTCGCATGCCCGCCGGCGACGGCGGCAGCACCGACAGCGACGAGCCCGGCCGCGTGCCGCCCGACATGCCCGTGCCCGTGGGCCCACGCGAGGCGTGAAGCGACGGCGTGGCCACGCCCGGCACGCCGCCCGACCGGCCGCTGCCGTCGGCGTGGCCGCCGAAGGCGGCGGCGGCCGCCGCGTCCGCGGGCAGCTCCGCCGCCGGGTCCTCCTCCTGCAGCGCGCCGGTGTCGAGCGACACCTCGATCTCCATGATGGCGGCGGCGGTGCGCTTGGCCAGCACCGCGTCGCGCATGGGTCCCAGCGCCTTGAGCTCCTGCTCGTCAATGGGCGCGGTGACGCCCACGCGCCAGGACACGCCGCCCTGCATCATGGCCCTGGGGTGGGGAGGCGGGCACGGGAGGCAGGCGGGCAGGCACAGGCAGGGCCGCACGGTGGGTGGGTGGGTGGGTGGGTGGGTGGGTGGGTGGGTGGGTGGGTGGGTGGGTGGGTGGGTGGGTGGGTGGGTGGGTGGGTGGGTGGGTGGGTGGGTGGGTGGGTGGGTGGGTGGGTGGGTGAGTGGGTGGGTGGGTGGGTGGGTGGGTAGGTGGGGTTGCAAGGCTGAGAAGTTGGAGGATGCATAAAGCCGGGGGGAGGACCACACGGCATCGCGCTTCCAACATGGGCGCAACGAGTGCGCCTTTAACGCGGGACGTGCAGGCCTCCACGAAGCTATGGGGAGCTGAGGCACCCCGCTTCCCGTCAGCAGACCGGCGCAGTTGGGTTGGAGGCAGGGCGCTCACACCCAGAGCTGGCTGGACTCACTTGGAGATCAGAAGCGACAGTAGCTCGGTTGTGGACATCTCCTCCTCTGCGCCGCCCATGGCGGGGTCCGCCGCGGCCTCGCCAGCCGCCGATGTCGGCGCGGCGGCCGCCACCGCCGGTTCGCCCTCCTTGCTGGCCGCGGTCGCGACTGCCGCTGCGCCGTCGCCCTCGGCCCGGCGCGGTTGCGGCTTCAACGCATGCACGATGTCTGCATCGGCAGGCACAAGACGCGTGGTCAGATGGGGTACCCATTGGGAGGGGCCACCGGCACCAGTTAGAACTGCTCCGCCCTTCCCCCGCGGCACCGCAGCAGTTGGGCGCGGACGCCGTCAATGAACGCGTGCAGTCAGCGTTTTATTCTCGCGCCTCCTATTACACAGCACTACTACTGTACACCACCTCTCAGGTGCGTCCGTCCTCCCCCGGCCTCTGCCCACCTGCCAGGCTGCGCCCCACGAGCTGCTGCGGGCTGAAGCCAAACAGCCAGGACGGCGCGTCCTCCGCCTCCGTCACCAGCCCCTCAGCGTCCACCGTCAGCACCAGCCGCCGCTCGCTCAGCGCCTCCTGCCGGCTGCTGGCCGTGGCTTCCACAATGTGCTGCATCTCGCCTGGGGGCGGCGATACGGCAGATGAAGCGGTCGCGTGGGCAGTTAGGTGGGCAGGTGGGTGGTGACCAGTCGGCAAGGTTGCGCACTGAACATGTTGCGCAGGGGTGAGGCGTCGCGAGGAGGCAAGGCAGTGAGGCACCATGCAAAAGCTGTCGACGAATTGCCACCGTCAGGCGACCACGATGTTTCAACGCCTCACCCGAGTCGTCGTTGCTGGTGATGCGCAGGCGGTAGTAGCCCTGCTGCCGCAGCGAGGAGCCCAGCACCGTGGTGATGCCGCTGCGGCAGCTGCCGGGGGCCACGTGCATGGACGTGCCCGCCTCCACCGCCCCGCCGTAGCCGCCGCCGCCGCCGCCGTAGCCGCCGCCGCCGCCAGGGCCGGCGCCAAAGCCCCCGCCCAGGCCCGCCATCCTGCCCAAGCCGTGCATGTCACTGTACACCAGCGCCGAGCCGATCGCGCTGGAGCGGGGCCCGCCGCCGGCGTTCATCCCCCCGGAACCGCTGGACATGTTGCCGCCGGGGCGGCCGCCGCCGGCGGCGGCGGCGGCCGCCGCCGCCGCCGCCATGCCGCCGATCGCGCCGCTGACGTAGGTGGCGGCGGCGGGGCCCATGGCGGAGACGCTCTTGATCCAGGCGCTGTGCAGCGTGCCCCAGGGCTGCGGCATGATGTCACCCAGCGGCTGGCGGTGCAGCGCGGAGGGCGAGGTGCCCAGCGCGCGCGCCAGCTCGCTGGCGATGTAGCGGATCTTGCCGCCCGGCCCCGTGAGCGCCAGCAGGTGCGGCGGGCCGGTGCGGCGCAGCGTGACCTCCACCATGTACTCGGTGCCGATGCCCAGCCGCTGCAGCGTCGCGCTGCACTCCACCGGCCGGCTGTACTTATGCAGGAAGGCCAGCGAGGAGACGGCCTCGGGGCCCGCGGTGGCAGCGGCCTCCGCCGCGGCGGCGGCCTGCGCCGCGGCGGCGGCGGTCGCCGCCGCGAGCGAGGTGATGCCGCGGCTGAGCTTGGCGGCGGGTGAGGTGGGCTGGCTGCTGCCGTCGGCGGCGCCGCCGCCGGCGCTGCTGTTGTTGGCGGCGCGCTGCTGCTTGACCAGCGCCACCGGGTCGAACTTGGGCAGCACACTGGGGGCCAGGAAGGGTGCCCGCGCGGGTGAGAGGAAAAGGGCGGCATACAGTGGCGCAAGGCCCGCAGAAGAGGGCTGCCCAGGTGCGGCATGGAGCACGCGGTGCAAACACACGGCACGCTACACACGCACACACACAGAGCGCACACACGCACACCCCAGCCCCGGCCGCCCCGCCCCAAGCCACTCACGCCTTGAGCTGCTCGGGGTCGGTGACCAGCGCCACCAGCTCCTTGCCCAGGACGTCGGTCATCTCGTAGCCGGTCCACTCCGCGAACGCCTGGTCCATGGCCGTCACCACGCCGTTGAGCAGCAGGTACACGTGCGCCTCCGCGGGGTCGGCGGCGATGGGCTGCGGGCGGGGGGCCGGGGTGTTCCGTGCATGGTTATTTGAGGAGTGAAGGTGCAGCCAGGGACCGCCATACAGGGGCGGAGGTTACGGCGACACGGGTGCCGAGAGTGACGGGTGGTGCAGGGAAACCGCTGCTGGGTGCGCGCGTGGGCCATTGCCTGTCCGAGCTGCCTTTACACACGGCGCCACCATCGCAGACACGGCGACTCACCTCGAGCACGCCCATGAAGATGGAGTCTGTGCGGCGCAGGAGGCGGAGGAACGGGGGAAGCATAACACGCGTAAGAGCCCGTGAGCGGAAACGTACGAGACGGAGGGGTCAGCGCTCACTGCAGCTAGATCCCTCTCGGTGGATGCCCCGCCTCTGCTGCGCAGCCGCAGCCGCTCGGACTCACCCTCGGTTGCTCCGGAGACCTTTGACACCGCCAGCTTCACTGGTATCACGTAGCGGTTCTGTCGGGGTGGGCGGCGGGAGTGCGACGCGCAGGGCGCGGTGTACGCACTTTAGACATCGCCGCACTAACCCCAACAAGGCACCGCGAATGCATGACACCGAGCCCAAGCATCCCCGTCCCGGTAGCAGCCACCCGCCTGCCCCCTATCTAGTTACCGGTAGGTCCCATTCCATTCCATTGCTCTCCAGCCACGCACCTTGTGCAGCGCCACCACGGTGTTGACGGAGGAGATGACCCGCTCGCGGCCGGTCTGGATGTACTGCCGGATGTAGCGGTTGTGGCGCTGGCTGAAGGGCGGCGGCATGAGCACGTTGATGTTCTTGCCGTCCAGCTCGCCCTTGCCGTAGCCCAGCAGCGAGCAGGCGTTCTGCGGGGGTGGGTGCGGGGTCCCATGCATGATTGATAAAGACGAGATGACGTTGGCAGGTTGGTGCAGCAGATTAGTCTTGGCGTTACCGGGGGGTGCGGGCACAAAGTCAGGTAACGACAGCATTCGGCGCCACCGGAGCACGCACAAAGCAACCCGCGCCGGGGGCCATCTCACACCCTGGTCAGCCGCACCAGTTGCCGGCCCTGCCCTGCACCCACGCCGCCGGCCTCTGCCTCGCCCTGCCACGCCACTCCCCCCGGCCGTTTAGTTTGATTTAGCTTGGTCTGGTATCGTATCCCCACCTTGTTGGCCATCTGGATGATGCCGGCGCTGTTGATGAGGAACACGGTGTTGATGCGCTCGTCCACACGGTGCAGCATGTGCGCGTTGCCGCCGCCCATGCCGCCGCCGCCGGGGCCCGACTCGCCCTCGTCGCCCATCACCGCCAGCGCCGCCTCGTCCTGCTGCTGCGCCTCCTGCAGCTTGTCGGCCTCGCTGCGGGGCGTGCGCAGGCAGGAGGAAGAGGGCGGGGCGACGGGAGGTGAGGAGGGCCCGATCCTTCCAAAGCCCCCCCCTTCGCCGCCACGCCCAACACCTTGACCGGCCCCATAGCTCTTTCGGGTCGCGATTCAGTTGCCGGGCGTGCACTAGCCCCCGCACTCGCGGCTCTCACTTGAAGTAGGTGGCCGCCTTCCAGGGGTTGTTCTTCACCGCCTCCAGGAACTTGGCGTAGCCGCGCACCAGCTTGGGGCTGGAGGGGTAGCGCAGCAGCGCGGCGCGGTAGATGCCCTCCGCCTGGGTGGGGATGGGGGGCGCGGGACGTGAGTGCGGGGCGCGGCGCGGGGCTTGTGAGTGTGACAAGCGCAGGAGGCGCGATGGTGATGGCGTGGCGGTGGTGTGGCGATGGCCACCGCTGGCGATGGCCACCGCTGGCGATGGCATGACGCGTGGTTCCAGCACACGGTAGCGTACGTGCCACGAGTCGGTAACCGGCGGCGCATGGACGCCAGACTGCACGCAAGGGCCTCGGTCTCTGCAACTCCCCGCGCGCACGCGCCGCGCGCACTGCCCTTGCTCCCGCATCCGGCCGCCCGCGCTCCCGCTCCCGCGCCTCACCACGCTGACGGACTTCTCGATGCGGTGCAGCGCCTTGGCCAGCGAGGTGAAGGCCACGGTGTTGTGCAGCAGCAGCTGCCAGAAGTGGCGGATGGCCACCAGCGCGGCGCGGTGGGCGCGCATCACGGCCCTGGCGCGAGGCAGCCCGCGGGCGTGGGCGGCGTTAGCGAGGCAGGCAGGCGGGCGGCCGGCAAGCGTGGCAGGCAAGCCAGCGGCACGTGTTCCTTGCATGGCGACTAGTAGCATGAGCAGACAACAAGACGTTTGGAAGTCTACACCGCACACTCACTTGTGGCTGCGCTGGTACTCGACGTACGACACCAGGTCCACACTGCTCTCTCCCGACTTGGCGCCGGCAGAGCGTTGCATGTGCTCCTGCGCGGTGACACATGTGGTGCACGTGTTTGCTAGTTGGTGCCAGCCAGGCAGTCTCATTATCAACATCATAGCTTGCGGCTCCAAAACCGGATGCGGTATCAAGCACAGAGGGCGCCACTGCTGCCCATGATCCCACATATCGCACCCTTCCCTGCCAAGAGCACAGCGCAGGCCCTGCCGCACCCTGCCGCACCTGCTCGCGCGCGAAGATGGCAAACCGCTCCATCAGGTTGGGGTTGAGCTTCTTGGCGGCCGTCAGCTGGCTGTTGCCGGTCTGGGTGCTCTCCAGCACGTCGATCAGGAAGTTTACGTACGTGATGGCCTGGGGCGGTCGGGGTGAAGGGGTAGGGATGAAGGGTCAAGGTCAAGCTGGGCCGTGAGTTGGGCGGCTGCCGCAAGCACGAATAAAAGGTCCGGCCGTGGCCGCATACAGGCTCGAACTGGGGCCCGTGCCCGTTGCGCCCCTCGCGCGCCGCGCCGGGGCCCCCAACCCGTCCCCTATACACAGTACACAGGACACACCATGAAGGCGTTTGTGGGGAACAGCTGCATGCCGCCCTTGATCACAATCTCCGCCTCCTTCACCGCCACCCGGTCCAGCACCTGAATCAAGAGGGAGGCGCGGGGGATGGGTCAGTTGCAGCTGGCTGGGGTCTGGCGTGCAACTCAGCCCGCACACACACATGCGCGCACGAACAGCCAGCGCACGAGAGAGCAAAACACACACACACACATCGTTTTTCCTTGTGATCTCTAACACACACACACACACACACATACATGCGCGCGGGAACACGCACACGCATACAAAAGCACACACCTCGTAATGCTGATCCGTCCATTTGCGGCAGACGCGGGCCACAATCTCCACCTGCGCGAAAGATGCAGCAGCTGTGTGAGACCACATCATGGCGCCCGTGCGGCACAGGGCTACCTGACACCGCCATACATGCAGCTCGCACGCGCTTGCAACAGCCCCGCTACTGCTAGCGGGCTGCTGCGCACCTCGCGAGCGTCCTGGAATTTGTAGATGCGGCGCGCCTTCTGCCCCGGCGGCGCGGTGCGGTAGCGCATGAGCACGTACTGCGCCCACAGGTTGAGGCGCAGGTAGGAGACGGCGGCGCCCACCAGCGCCACCGGGCCCATGAGCGCCAGGATGATGGTGGTGACGTCCTGCCTGAACTCGTGGCTCCTCTGCAGAAGCGGATGTCGGCAGGCAGGCGGGCAAGGTGTTGCAAGGGGTTGCAAGGATGGTGAAAGATGCGGGCGAGGGGCGGGGCCGAGAGGAAGCGATGACATGCCATCGCGATGTGGGGGACTGTGTGTCGTGGTTGCGAGTTGCGCGTCGGGTACCGGGGCGCATGCGGGTCAAATGGGTCACGGGTGGCCGGCAGCGGTGCGTGCCATATCAATGCCATGGTGTGTGGCAGCGGTCAACTCACGTGTAGGTTAAACTTGAGGATGCAGCCGCCCAGCGACACCAGCGCAATGGCCGCGTTGAGGCCCACGCGCATGTGGTTGACACCGCCAAACAGGTGCGGTTGCTGCGCGCGCACCCATCGAGGAAGATGGGAAGGTAAAGGGGCAGGATCAAGGACACGCAAGAGGTGTGCGCAGCCGAGCGAGTACCGTATGTCGAGAGGCTGTGCGGAGCGGGGTTCCGTGCCAAAAGCCGTTGGCTCGAGGTGCCGATTGCCGCGGCGACACGGCAACACCTGCCCTCCCAACAGCACCCCGTTGCGCAATCGCCATATGCCGCCTATCGCCATGCTCTCACCCATTTGAGGTACATCCAGGTGAGGTAGAGGGAGCACATGAGCAGCAGCACGTCCTGCATCTTGCCCCAGCCGATGCCGTAGTTGACGACGGTCATCAGGAACTTGATGCAAAACGCCCGCACCTACGTGTGCGTTTTAGGACAGCAGGAATGTGTTTGTGTGTTCAAGTGCACAAGGAAAAAGACGCACAACAGAGCATGCGATGTAGCATCACGGTCGCCAGGATACATTACGGTACCGCGCCGACCTGTCTCGGCCGCCGCAAAACGTGAAAGGACCGAACGCCGGCCGCCTCCTCAAGCATACGCGCGCATGTCCCTTACTCCACCTTGGTGCGCATGTACCACACACACAGCAACACACCTGTACCACACATGGCAGCACACACTCGTCCTCCCGCACAAACAACACGCACCTCCACTGTGGAATTGGCTGTAGCGTACAGGTTGCGGGTGGTGGGGTTCATCTCGAAGTCGGCCATCAGGTTGAGGCAGGCGGTGACCAGGTACACGATGAGCGCCACGCCCGCCACCAGCATGTGCGGCAGGTGCGTCAGGCTGGTGCAGATCACGGTGGGGAACAGCGCCAGGTGGTTGCGGACGGCCACGGGGTAGCCGAGCCATTGGCCTGCGCGGTGCGAGGGCGGCGAGAGGCGAGCGGGGAGGGCACCGGTTTTGCGGGCAAACGGCATGTCAGAGGCACGATGCTGACGGTGGCCGACAAGGGAACAGCACCGAGGTAGCAGGCAAGCCCAGACGCTGTCGCGGTGTGCCGGCAGGTGGTTGCTGTGGGGCCTTGCTGCCCACGCGCGAAGGCCAAAGCTTTTGGGTCGGCAGCGAAGTTGCGCATAGCTTACAATCGAAGGGCAGCTGCAGGAGCGTGAGTGTGGCGACGTCCAGAACCTGTGTGGCAGCACGAGGAAGAGGCCGGAGCCGAGGATTAAGTGCGAGCGAGGCGCTACACTGGCACATTGACCAACAACATCACGAGGTACATGCGAGCTGTCATTGCGTGCCGCGGACCTGATAGAACACGTTTGCGTACACACGCAACAGCTTGATGGGCCTGCAGACGTTGGGAATGGCCACAGAAAGGCTCTCAAATGAACGGCGGTAGACCCCACGTTTGCGCCGGCCTGGAGCTCGGCCCTGCCGAGCAGCCCGTGCGCTTTGTCACCACCGGACCCCGTCACGCCTGAAGCCGGCTTCCTCAGAGCCCTCCCCCACCCCCACTGGTCCCACCACCTCTTTCATTCCGCCCACAGGACTCTAACCCACTAACCAGAGCGGACCAGACCCACCACACGGCTGGGAAGCTGCGCTCCTGGAAGCACCACGCCACCCATGCCGACAGCACCAGCGCGAAAACCAACAGCCCAATCATTGTGTACAGTGCCACCAGAAAAATCGTGTAGCCCTGTCGCACACGGAACGAGCAGCGGGCACGGGCGTTCGAGCCAACGGGCAGTGGGGTGAAAAGCTCGGCATCCGGACCAAGACAAAAGTGCTAGCTGATCGCGTGCTAGCTTGGACGAGTGTCAGTTTGTACGTACGCACCCGTGGCTTGATGAAGTCTTCGAATTGAAACGTCCGAAGCAGCTTCCAAAGCCTGGGGGCGAGCAAGGGGCGAGCAAGGGGCGAGCAACATGGTGGGAGGTCGTACACAAGATACGAGCAGCCGAACGGGCCGGACCGCGCCTTCCAGTTCAGTTCCAGGACCGCCCGCTGCCGCCACAGCCACAGCGCACACCTGCGCGCCGCACTCCCCCGGCTGCTGGTCTCTACCCCACCCCGGCACGCACCAAAGGTCCTGCTTGATGACCCATCCATCACTGGGCTTGAACACGACCGTGAAGAGCTGCAGGAAGTCCAGGGCGATTCTGTGGAGCAGCAAGACAGCAAGTCAGCCGCAGGTTCGCCCCAGCAGGGATCTGTGTGCGGCGTGTGTTTGGTGCAATGTGGCGATGGGCTGTTGGTGCACGGCCCGGATATGGCATTCAACGGCTGGTGTTTGCCATTGTGGAGCCACCGTGCGCGCCATGGCAGGGCCATCACGAGCTTGTCCTCTGGAGCGCTATCAGGCAGCCCACGACCTGTCCCTCCGACGCCGCAGCTCAACAAGCAGGCAGGCATTGCGAGTACGCCATACTTCAATTCCCTCTGGCCCAAGCCCAATGATTAGTTACTCGTGCGTGCGCACGCACACATACACACGCACATACCGCATACACGGTATTTTGCTCTCTAACACATACACACCGCACGCCCGCGTGACAAAACCCTGGCCCGGTCCGGCGCACGGTCAAGAGTAGAAGTCCGAAGCCAGCTCACTTGAGAAGCAGCCAGCGTATGCCAGTGTTGTAGCGCTCCTTGACGATTGTGAACAAGACGCCAAAGACGCCCACCATGAATCCCTGCGGACGATGAAGGGGGAAAGGGGGCAACTCAGCCTTGAGTGCTGGCTGCAAACTGCACCGTTTGTGTCACGGTCGTGACGCGTCCCCAGGTCTGGGCCGTCCACCATTCGTTTGACCCAACCAACCCCTCAGCATCCACTAGCATTGCCTCATACCCCCATGGTCTGTACCCTTCAAGTTCTGAGTGGTCGCCCTTATCGGAGTCCCGCCTCGTGCATTACCCCAGCATCAGCAGGGCCACGTCGCAGGCACACCGCCGTGCGAGTCCCCTCCATGCCACAGACCTATATATGCTTTCTCACCTGCCCCCAATCGCCCAAGTCCAGTCCTCCTCCTTCATGGTCCAGACTGCGAAGCGATACGGCAGTCGCAGTTAATTGCAACCCTTACCAGCGAATGGGAGTGTTAGTATGAATCAAAGCAATTCAGCTTCAACGAAGTTGCACGCAGCAATTCAATTGCCCTCGCTTACCGGCTCACGACTGAGTCCCGGCTCGGCGCGCTCGAAAACGAGCTGACAGTACTCTGGGACTTTGGCATCCTGGCCCCAGCCTCCCACTCAAGCACACAAAATTACAAGCCAAGTCCGCTGGTCTCCTCCGCCGCTTCGCAGCGCTGGAGAGGACGAATTACAGACGCCATTGCACGTTACATCCATGCTGCGAGCCTCATGCGAGCCTCGGGCTCCAGCAAAATGTCCCAATTCATGTACGCGGCTAGCGGAGTCGCGCGGTAGTGTTAATTCAGTAGCCCTATCAGTATGTTGCTGTCCGTGTAAGTTGCCTAAAATTCGACAGTGATTGCGGCTGGCCTGGAACAACGCGGTTCGAGCCTTAATTGGTGCGCGCTGTGAACGCTGCCTTGCGAAATATACATAATCGGTTTCATACAGCTTGTCAAGTTACATAAGACATGAGGCCACGCAAGTGCTCGATCGCAAAACACGAACTCGGTCGTCACATGGTCTTCGTCTGGAGTGCCGGCGCAACGCGCCAAAACGACAAGCCCTGCACGCTAAGACACTCCTGATGTACTCGCTGATGCGTCCACAGAGTTTTGAAAAGCATCTGCAGTCAGTCGCAGCCAGAGTTTTCAGCACGGTTTCGATCCTGACTTCGAGTCCTGCTTCGAGCCGACCGTGCCGACCCCAGACTTGGCCAGTCAGGGCCTGTCCGTTCCCGTCGCCAATACTGAACGGCGCCGCGTCGCGGAATCTTGAGCACGTCCCCCTTACATAGCGCGTCGAGTTGCATGCGTGGTGGGCAGGCGGTGGTGGGCAGTCCACTGCAGCCGGCGAGCAGTCCACTGCCTTCCCTGGTCCACTGTTCCCACGCAGCCGCCCGGCACACACCACGCCACGGGCATGGTTCATGCGACGCCGCCTTGTGTTGAGGCGTACACGGTGCACCCCTTCAAAGGTAGTAGCAGCGCCTACCACGAACGCAATCTTCTCGCCCTGGGCGGTTCCTGGAATGCTGGCGTGATCAGACATGATGGATTGGCCACGTGCGCCAAGTCGGCGGCCGAGCACGCCTGGGGCCGCACGAAAGGCGTGCACAGCGGATTAATGCGTGCAGAGGACTCATGCGAGCCTCCGTATCATAAGACATTATTCCCATGAGGTATCGGCTCAGCAGCCCCAATGCCAGCCGTTAGCTTGCCACGCCTCTGCGGTACCCATGGGCTGGGCACCCACGCAAACACCTCACAATGACACTTGGACCGCAACACGGCCCGGCGCCCAGGACATCTGCGAACCCACCCCTGCCGCTACAGTGCTACGGCAAGCATGGCATGCATTGATGGGGCGTCAGCCGCATCACGCCGGATGGAAACATGAATGAGTGATGCGCCCGCACGTTCACTGCATCCAGAATACCGCGCACCCAGTCCAACCTCTCAAAGCTGCGACAACTCGCAAGCGCTTTCCCTACCAACACAGTGCTTGCTAAACGCGACGCAACAGTAATTTTGACACCTTTTCTAGTCTAATTGCTGATTAGCTCTATGCCGGCAGTGTGGCACACTCCACCCCCCAGCTTGCACGCGCAGGGGCGTGGCTGCAATCCGACCAAAACGCAGCTTGTGCAATCATCCGGGTTAAAGCACAGGCGGCCCCCGGAATCTCATGTCGTGTAGCCGGAGCATTTCTCAGCTGCATCCCGAAGCAGAGCTGCTGGCGGGCACCCCGCGCATAGCCGTGGCGCATAGCCCACGAGCCCTTTTCATGGAGTACGGCAGTAGTCTGTTCGTCGCAACAATGAATGGTGCAGTGCCATATGTACTTAGAATTCATGGCGTGAATAGTGTTGAAAATGATACTGACCCAGCATCGCAAGCGACGGCTTCATTAGGAACACGTCGCAGCTTCGTACGACTAGCTGCTGATCACGCCTTCGCCAGCACGAAAGCACTGCACCACCTCCACCGGCGCCTGAATGCCCTTGAGCGCGAGGGCGCCAAGCCGGGCACCCACCAGGCTAACGTTCCGCCCACATCCATCGCCCTGGCGGCCTCCGCCACATGTGCTCCCCGCCATGCTGGCCTCGCACGCCGCCCACACGGCGCCGCTGCACAGCAACTGCCCCGGGCTGGCGGTGCCGGCGATGCGCGCCGCCCGGTTCATGACACGGCCCCGATACGACAGGCGGCCCGACGACTCCGTGAGGCTGTAGGTCACCGGGCCCACGTCCAGCCCGACCTGACACGGGAGCGCAGTAAACGGAGGAGTAACACGCAAGCAGGCCAGCGTCACCAAGTGGGTCAGGCTTCCAGACGAGGAGTCTGTCGATCACACGTAACACGCAAGCTATGCGGTGTTGTAGCTGGCGTTGCAGCTGCAGGCTCACCCGTATCCGGCGTCCTGACTAGGCAGCAGGCCAACATACCCACCTTGACTCGCAGGCCCCGCTCCAGGCTCCGCCATTTCGCGCGCATGGAGACCAGGCTCGGCGGTGCCTGCTGCTGCTGCTGCCGCTGTTGCAGCAGGTCCCGCTGGGGCTGGCCAGTCTTCGCGGCAAGCGCCACAAGGCGAGACGGCCCAATCGACGTCTGCGCCTGCGACTGCTGACCCGATGGACAGCCTGGATCTCGCATCATCAGGGGCCCAGGCAGCGGCGGCAGCGCGGCCGTAATGCTGATGCCACCGCTTGAGAATGCGCGCGACTTGGCCGGCACAGGGGATGCCGACACAGGTGCGGGTCCGGCAGTCAGGACCTGCGCGGGCGAGCCTCAAGTTACGGCACTACCGGTGGCTCCTAGTTGGCTTCGTCGAGGGCCCTAACCAAACATGCGTGATCACCCATGATCACGCGGTGCGTCATGGAGCATGGCAGGGCGCCGCGCACGCCACGCCTCACCTCCTCGCACATCTCGTGCGCCAACAGCTCCTCCTCCCACGCCTGCGGTGGCGCACGCAGGATCCTCATGAGACACGTTGCAAACGCACGAGCTCCCCAGACGCCAGATGCCTATGCGGTACCTCAGCGGTAGCAGGTCCCCGGCTCTCGCTAGGACGGGGCTGTACGCCGACCGCGTCCTGTAGCCGCGCGCGTCCCACACACAGCATGCCCATCAGCCACCACGCGAGGGCCCAACGCGCTGCTCACCAGCCCTTTCAACCGCTCGAACGTATCCAGCGCCCACTCCACCGCCGCCAGCGGGGACCCGAACGCCGCCAGCACCAGCCCATCGCCGCCCTCCACCAGGTACCCGCCGCCGCCACCGCCGCTGCCGTCGCCGCTACACTCGAGGGCTGCATCGTTGCCGGCAGCGGGCCCAGCTGCTGCAGCTCCGGCAGCCTCGGTTGCGGGTCCCGGGGCGTCGCTGCGCGGAAGGAGCAGCCCGCAGGCCAGGCGCTGGAACTGGTCCAGGGCCCGGCCAGCAGGCCCCGGCAGGTCCATGAGAAGAGTTGAGGCGCCCACGACTTTCTGCAGGGTTTGCAGGCGGGCGCCAAGACTGTAAGCAGCCAATCGCGCACGGTGGGCATCCCACAAGACTCAACGTGAGCCGCCAAGTGCTATCCCCTTAGTACTGGGCGTACCGGGTCACAAATCCGTACTTGGTCATTCCGTACTGCCGGCCTGCGCCAACCCCCTACATGCTCACCATGAACGCGATGGTGACGCTGCCGGTGGGCGCCGCCAGACTGCCCAGCTGCACCTGCCGCACGGTGCGCAGCGGCGGCGTGTGCGCCAGGCGGCACAGCAGCGCGGCCGGCACCGCCAGGAACAGCGGCACCTCGCCAGGAGCGCTCGCGCCCGTCACCAGGGTTTGGATGGTATCCTGCGGCATGCTGGGCCTTGCTGCCGTTAGCTTCTGGCCGGGCACTGGCGCGGAATCCGCATCCCGCACGGTTGACTTCGCCATTCGCACGACTTGCATGTGCGACCCGTCGAGAACCAACCCCACCTGCCCCTCGGTCTCAGCACCACCACCATTTGCATCTGCAGCGCCCTGCTGGCCGTTGGCAGCAGCCGCGGCGCCCTGCGCATCCTCCGTGAGCACGTAGTGCCCTGCGTAGATCACGACCGCATCGGCCTTGGCGGCTGCGGCGGTGTCGCTGTTGTTGCGCAGGCGTGTGAACGCCTGGGCCGACAGCACCACCAGGCCCCCGGCTGCCGCGTCGCTCACTGCACGGCCATCCAACAAGAAGCACAGGTTGGGCCTAGTGTTGTGCATGTGCGTTTGGGCTCCACACACCTATCTGATTCAGTGGTATTGCGGCCTGGGCACCATATGGACACAAAGCTCACCGAGCTTGGCAGTCTCAGCGAGGGCACCCGAGTAGTGGTACGTGGAGTTTACGCGGTTGAAGGTCAGGATGCAGGCGTCAGACCTCAAGCCGGTGTGAATTCCTGCAGCATTACGAGGGCCAAAGCGCCAGTGCACCCAGCTCAAGCGCATGAACGCGGGCCCTTGCGAGTGCCTGTCTGCCTGCTTGCACGTCACCCCCGCATACCGGTAGCTCCGTTTCGTGTGCATGCCGTAGGAACACTTTGTGACCCACCCATGCGCACGCGGAGGCCGCGGTACGCCACCACATTGCTGCCGAGATGTCCGGTGCCGCCACTCAGGAACCCCTTAGCGAGCTGCACGGAGCATCCGAGCAAGGGCACCATGCAATTCAGGGCGTCATACAAAAGGTCTTGGCTACATGCACCAAGCATGTTGCCACAACAGCTGGCTTGCACGATACGGTTACTGGACGCACCTGCGCGGCGTTTGACAGACGTCTCTTGCCGCGGCGCGAAGTAGTTGGAGGTTGCAGCGGCACGGTGGCAGCCGGGAAAGCCGCCGCCAGCGCCTGACCCCAAGTAGCCCACGTGCTGTGCTCGCTTTCAGCCTCCGGCCGACCGCTCTGGTCCCGTGCGGTGGTCCCTGTGGCCCCGGGGGCTGTGCGGCCGCCGCCACCGCCGAGCCAAGGAGACTGCGGGCGCGGTGGTGCCGACAGCAGCTGCTGGTGTGCTGCCGAGGCAGGGCGCGACGGCGGCACCAGCATCCGGCGCAGCTGCTGTTGGCGTTGCTGCTGCAGCGACGGCCCGTCATCACCTGCTGTCTCCGCCCCAAAGCTGGCGGGCTCCAGGGGGTAGGGGAAGTCGCAGCCGCCGGTTCGCAGCAGGCCGCCGCCAGCGAACCCCGTTCCCTTAAGGCTGTGGGGTCTGCTGGCAGGTCTGCTGCCGGCGCCCAAAAGGCCGCCGCCGGCGTAGCCCTGCCCGCCGGGTTGCGAGCTGGGCCCCGGCACATCATCCACCAGGGTTGCCGGAATATCCCACGCGGCTATGCCGACCTGGCTGACGCTCACGGCCGGACCGGCAAAGGCAACGCGCTCCATGTTCGTGTTGGTGTTGGTGTTGGTGTTGGTGTTGTTCAAACCCCTGGGAAGTCCCGGCTCTGACTCCCCTTCCGCTGGCGAGGGGCTCAAATCCACGGCACGCAGCACGGCGGCTGCCCTGCCACCCGGCGCTGCGGCCACGGCAGCGTCGATGGCCGCATCGCCGCCGTTGGCTGACGTTGCAGCAGCCTCGTCCGCCGGACCCGTGTTGCAACCAAACACGGTGTTGTTGCTTGCGTAGTCTGTGTTTGCACCCGTCGAGATCGGCGTGTTTGACAGGCTCCAGCGCCCCGCGGTGCTCCGGGCTGCCGCCACCGGCACCCACTCGGCCGTGGCGGCGGCGGCCGTCGGGTCGAGGGCCGGTGCCGCCGGCGCCGGCGCTGCCTGCGCCGCCGCTGCGGCCGGCACGTCCAGGCTGAGCTTGGGTCGCGCATGTGCGGCTAGGCTCATGGAGAGCATGGACGCGGGGAGCTGCAACGCCTCCCGCTCGACGTTGCGGGGCAGGTCGAGCGACTTGAGCATCCGCCGCGGCCCGTGGGAGCGGCCGCCAGTGAGCTGCCCCGTCAGCGGCGCTACAACGCCCGTTGAGTCCGCGGCCAGGAGCCCCGACTCGGACGGCTTGGGCGTCTCGCTGGTGCGCGCCAGCGCCATCGCTGCGGCAATGGCCGCCGCTGTGGCAGAGGTGGTGGCGCCGGCGAGCAGCTGCAGCGCGTCACCGCCGCGCGCCTCCACCGCCACCACCGCGCCGTCCGGGTGCTGCAGCAGCTCCACGGGCCAGTCCTGCTGCAGCAGCGCCAGTTGGCAGGCCGTGGCGAAGGCCAGTGCGCTGGCCGGCGAGGGGAATGCGATGATGAACGAGTCGCCCTCTGTCGCGCTCTCGTACCCATCATGGAGCGGCATGAGCTTTCGGAAGGTGGCGTGGTGCGTCTTCAGGGCCGCGTCCATGGTGGCGACACTGAGCTCCTCCCACAGCCGCGTGCTGTTCTGGATGTCTGTGGGTTGCAGAAACATGCCAGGAAGCTTTCTATTACATGGAGTAAACGAGGTCTCACCACAGCCCATAAATCATAATCTTTGCAGTTTGCACGCTTACCGCTGATGAGCAGGGTGGTGTCGGGGCTCGCCCGCGGAGCGCGCACGCGCCCAAGCAGGTCCCGGTGGCGCCGCCGCATGCGCAGCATGATAAACACCAGCGCCAGGACCGACAGCGCCACGGCAATGATCAGGCCCACCAACAGGCCCGCCAGCGCGCCGTGACCGATGACGTCTCCACCTGTTTGGATGTGCCACACGGCTTTGTCACGCTTGTACTGATATCGCCGAGGTGTGGAGGCAGGGGCAATGTGGTGGGCCAGCTGCCTCCGGCCCGACGGCGCCGCACGAGCGGCCTGCTGGCATGCCGCACGCGGTATGGGCGCAGGACTGCACACCTTCTTGCGCACCCCAACTGCATGGTCACGCTCCCCGCACACCTTGCCCGCCATCCGAAGCACCGCGCGCTGGTGCTTGCGGCGTCCATGCCGGCGCGTCCACCGCGTCCTCATAAGTGGAGCGAAGCAGGTCCTCACCGAAGGCGAGCTCCATCATGTCTGCGCACGCATAGCGCCACAGCCGAATCGGGACGTTGTCAAACGCGTGCATGCGCCCCAAGCAACTGGCGCGCAGGCCGCACACGCGCTCCGATCCCACTGGCCGAACGCCTGCTGTCTGTGTCGGCGAGCACACACGCTCACGCCCTACACACACCCGCACCCCACTGTGTGTTCCCCCTCTTATGTTACCTAGCACACACGCACCACGCGAGACGCACCCAGGATGCGCAGAACCTCCGCCGTGGCGTTCGCGACCGCCTGCTCGCCGGCGGGCGGCTCTAGCCCGTACGCGGCCTGCGAGAGCGCCCACTTGACGAAGTTCACCAGGATGGGCGAGGTGACGTCGCTGGCGGCGTTGGGCGAGTGCAGCCCATGCACCAGCACGGCCATGTGGGACTGCGTGGGCCGGGCGGGGCCAGGGGCGGGGGATGGGGGGGTCCATGCATGATTACTGGTGATCCGCTGGCGGCGAGGAAGTGACTGGCAGCAGATCGTACATGCGTGCAACACATTGCGCGTCCAAGCTGCTGCCCACTGGCCCCCTGGGCGCGGGCCCAAAGCCGGCGGCACCCGGCAACCGGCATCCGGCACCCGGCAACCGGCACATGTCACCCCGCACCCGGCCCCGCGCACCTGCATGGTGTCATCGGAGAGGCCCAGAGCCAGGTAGGGCCGCACATCGAACGGCCGCCGCAGCAGCTCCCACCACCGCGTGTGCAGGTAGCTGTGCGGGTTGCCGGTGACGCCTGTGCTCTCGTTGGCGGGCGGGAAGCCCGCGCTGCGCCGCGCGCCCGCCATGACGGTGCCGCGCAGGATGGCCACCCGCGCCACCAGGCTGTCCACCGCCTCGCCCAGAGCCTCGAAGCGGCGCGCCGGCGAGGTGGTGTCGCCCACTGCGGGCGGCAGGCGGGCAGGCAGGCAGGCAGGCAGGTAAGGGCACATGCATACAGCAGCAGGCGACGGCCGGTCAACCACACGTGCCGGCATTTGGATGAGCAGGCGACTGCCTCGCTCCAAGGTCCCTCTCGCCTCCCCCGACGAGGTCAGTCCCGCCCCGCAGTTGAAAGCTGCAGCAGCAGCCGCGCACGTGAGGTCGCCCTCCTGCTGCTGCCTGACGTGAAAGACAGCAGCAGTCCAGCGCCGCCTTGCCTGCATCCCACTCGATACGCCTGCCGCCCCCCCTCCTTCCTTTTGCTGTCGTAACCGTTGGCATGGACGAACCGTCGGCTACCGGTACACCCGTGCGGTACACCCTTCCCCTCCCGCCCTCCCTACCCACCCCAGGACTGCGCCCCCACCTGTGGACGCCTGGTACCGCACGAAGTGCTGGATCATCACCGAGTACGGCGCGCGGTTGACCAGCGCCCAGCCCACACCACCCGCGCCCGCCGCCAAGCCGCCCAGGCCTGCCCGCACCGCCACCGCCGCGGCGGCTTCCAGAGCCACAGCCTCCGCGGGGTTGCACCGAACCTGGGCCGCCGCCGAGCCAGCATTCGCAACGGCATCGGCCGCGGCTGCGGCGGCTGCGGCGGCGCTCGCGTCCAGGCTGCCGTTCCCGCCGCCGCCGGGGTGGCCCGGCCCGGGCAGGTAAAGCAGGTCGTGGTTGGCGCTGACGCCGCACAGCTCCCAGTCGCACGGCACCAGCTGGCCCGCCGTGGCGCTGCCGGCCCGCCGGTCCGCCACCGTGCGGCTGCCGGGCAGCGGCGCCACGCGGAGCTGCGCGGCTGGCGGCCGCAGCGCCGCTACTCGGAGCTTCACCACCGACACGTCCCAGTCAAACGTGACCATGCAGTCCCCCGACAGGAAGTGGCTGCTGACGTCTGTGCACTCGCGGCGCTCGCGCACGCCCGGCTCGGGCGCATTGTAGGCGAGCATGCGCCGCAGCAGCTCCGTGGCGTGCACCCAGCCCGTGCTGTTCGCCAGGGGAGCCGCCGCCGGTGGGGGGACAGCGAGGTCGTACAGGTACCCCTGCTGCGTGCCCTGAGTCTGCAGGACGCTGGCCGCCAGCGCCGCCCAGAAATCACCAAGGCGCCCGCAGTCCGGGTGAGTGGTGATGCACAGCCCGTACTTGGGCAGGCCGCTGCTGCTGGTACTGCTGCTGCTACTGCCACTGCTGCTGGTGCTGTTGGCAAGGCGGTGCGCCTCCAGCAGCGCAATGAGCTGCTCCCAGTCGTCCGGCGGCGCGGCGCTGGGAATGTATCCGCCGGCAGCCAGCGCCGCCAGCGCCTCCGCCCGGTAGAACATTGTCAGGTAGGTGCGCGGGTGCAGCAGCCCACGGGGCGCCGTGTCGTTGACGCACACGTTCTCTGCCAGCCCTGTGACCCAGCCCGGCGCGAGCTGCTGGAACGTGCCCGTCTTTGCGCGAGTCCACGCGTTGGACGGCGGCACTCCGGAAATGTCCGCCGACACGATGGAGTAGCGGTCCTCATTCATCACCCTGCGGCGTGGGCAGGTATGTTCTATCGCTTCACAACGCATCAGAACAGCGGCGACCCACGAGGTGGCATACAGCGGCAGAGTGTGCATGCAGCGCGCCTAGCCAGGCACTGTCGGTGCCGCGCGGGTAAGGCGGTGCCGGCCCCATCTCTCTCACAAGTAATCCTTGAAGGATCCAGGCGCCGAGAACGTGGCCAGGGCCGGTAGTCCGTCTGGTCTGTCGAACTGTGGCATGGCGCGGAGGAAACGCAGCAGCGGCGGGTAAGGCAGCCCCGCCCCGTCAGGCAAAACATCACGCCACCAGCGGGCGGACCGCACCCCAGCATACGAGGTCCCCGCGCTGCTGACCGCGTGCACGCATACGGCATACGGTCTGCTTGACTAAGAACCCAGCCAGCCCGCCCCGTCTGCCTGAGTACCCGAGCCGCTCACCACCGCGCCCGCCGCGACACTGGCTGTTGCAGGGTCTGCCTGCAGCTCCTGAAGGCCAATCCAGCCCAGCCTGCGCATCAAGCGTATGGAGACGCGTCGCACGTTGAGTCAATCGTTCGGCAAGTGCACTTACTACACAAGGCGGCCCAGATCAGTACGCTTCAAGTGATACGCGGATGGGGCGATGGTCACGCTGCAAATGGGCCCACGCCTTGCCAACACACACTGGGTCTGCGCCTTCGGGGCGTCTGGTCGCGCCAAGGTACCCCCATGGGGCGTGCCGTGCCGCCAAAATCGCCGAACGCCAACTATGAATTTTAGGTCGCTCAGCGGCAGCGCTCAACACGCATTTTGCAGCCCCTGGGTCGCCCCATGGCTCCTCACCCGTTGAACCATGCCGGGAACCGCAGCCACGTTACGGTAAAGTACTCAGTGTTATCCTGCGACGGCAATTAAGCGGGGTTTGTTGTGCCGCTGCGCCACAAGGCCAGCCAACACGCGCATCATGGGCGCCGCTACTGGGGCAGGGGCCGGGCCGGGTAGACAGGACAGAGCTGGGGTGACAGGGGCAGGGGCTGGGTGGACAGGACAGGGGGCAGGGTGGAAGGGGCAGGGCGCACCACGGCAGAATGCGCAGCTCAGCGGTGTGTACTGACACGAACCATGCGACTAGTTGCGGTTCCTCAAACTGCGCCGTCGAGCGAGTCTCCCCCCTGGCCTGGTGTTCAACATCCCCCTCACCCCCGGCGACGCCGCGCTCCTATGCCCCGACCGTGTGCCGAGCAAGCCCCCCGCCCATGCCCATGGTCGGCATGGCAACCGGTTCCGACGAGACAGTATAGCTCACCACCTGACTGCATGAAGAGCTCGTCAATAGCGATGTTGCGGCAACCAGCGATAAGTTGCCCGCAGTCGCGCTGTGTTGGCAAGTCGTCGCCAGGTGAGGCGTTTTGCACAGCATTCTCGTGCAGCTATGTATTTGAAGCCCTCAGTTCCTGCCGTTTTTATTCGGCAACCCACCTGCATACCGACGCCAGCTCATACGCGCAACCAGCCCCAAACGCTCCGGAAGGGCCCGTCGCATTCTGCTGTTGCAGCTGACGCTGACGATACTCAGCGACACAACTGGTGATGAATATAATAACAGGAAGGAGTTTTCTCACAATTGTCACTGTCAGCCCTCTCGCACCGCCCGCGCGCGCCATACTAGGATTTAGGTCAGTCCATTGATATTATCAGTGTACTTAGATACTATTGTCAAAGTGTGGGGCACACTTGGTGGTCACTCCCATGAGCATGAGCATGAGCATGTTACATGGCTTGAAGTCCATGCGGCCCCACTAACTCCTTTGAGTCCGGAGGCGCGATGATAACTAAACAAAGGGGAATCAGCTAGCGGTTGCGCAATTCACTAGACCGAAGCGTTGTCACCGCGTGCAAGTAAGCAGCTAGCTTTTGAACGTCCGTGCCAAGCATAGCTCTTTTCATATCACTACCTGTAATACCCACTGCTTCCCTCAAGCTCGCGTACTTCGTGCATTCCAGCAAGACGTGCTTTTCGTCTTCCACGCCTCCATTCCCGCACAGCCTACACACCCGTTGCGCCCTAGCCCGGTACTGTCCCCCCGCCTGGGGGCGGTTCACTTCCAGGTCCCAGCAGCCCAAACGAAAGCGCATTAGGGCTATCAAATGCTTATGCGCCACGTACTGCCTCATATGAATGCGAGGTTACAAGAAGGGGACAGTGTAAACACCATCACGGCTACGAGGGAAGCCACCATTCCGAGGAACGCAGCAAACCGCAACCCCCGCTTGGCTGCCAACCCAACTCACAGCTGCGTAGGCGCGTCGAAGCTAAGCCGCAGCCCGCCAAAGCCACACCAAACAGCAGCATCACAAAGGGCTAGTCTGCCTTGCTCAATCGATGCATCTTTTAGTGGCACTCCCATCCACTGCAGATACCTGCACATTTTCACCCCTGGCGCGCCGCCCACAGAGCGCCGCCCCCCACTTTCAGCAAACAATCGCGGGTCAGTGTGAAGACTAGCAGCGTCCCATTCGTGCATAAGTTTGCTGGAAAGCTCAGCTAGGAGCGTCCCAACCGGCAGCTCAGTTCGAAGCAACCATGCACCCAGCGCAGCCTGGCCTTGCGGTCCTTTTTCGGACCAGTCGTAACCTAGCTTCCTACATACCTTATACAGCTTGCTTACCCAGCACATCCCCTGGAAAGCACTTGCTACTGCCGTGTTCACAGCATCCTCCAAGAACGTGTGCGCGAGTGACTTTTCTTGCTTGACTATGCGGTTCCAAAAACCAAAGACCAGACGCGCCCAATGCAGATGCATTGGGTACGCCGCGAATTCAGCATAAAGCAGCCTGTGTGTTGGCTTACGCACCCCAGCCGCTCTCGCAAGGAAAGACGTCTGCAGCGCAACCATTGGGTCAACCAAGGCCTTCTCGAACAGCGTGCTGGCCTTCCGCCATTTGCCACGTATGCACTGGCGTTATAAGGGTCACCCCGGCCCGGGCCTCCGGTTTACACGCAGCAGGAAGGCACGCAAGAACGTGCGCACCACTCTGTAACCACACACACACACGTATGATTGCGAGGTTACAAGAAGGGGACAGTGTAAACACCACGTATGGCCCCTTCCTGTGCGCGATCATAGCCACCGTAGCTGACCCCTTCGAAGAGAGAGTACAACGCGTCCGGCCCCCATATCTCTACACCATAGGACAATACCGATCTCACTTGCACATCGAAACAGGTGTGCATAACGTCAGGTGCCAAACAGCCCCTCTTGTCTAGCGCAGCTATCAAACCGAGAGCAGCTCTTTTACCCGCGGCAATCAGCTCCTGGTAGCAGGAATCGAACGTCGTGGCTGGCCCGTAGTAAAGGCCTAGGTACCGCGCGCGCCCCTTCACAGGGATTCGCACGCCTCCGTACCTAAGGGCAGTAGCTCGCACCGCAGACAGTTGCCTCTCTACTGAGGTGCCAGCAAAAACCATGATCTCACACTTGCCTATATTCACACGCATCCCGAAGGCCTCACAGAACTCATGCAACCTGTTTAGCAGGAACTGCATGCGATGGATGGACAGCGCACAGAACGTCAGATCGTCAGCGTACAGCAGGCAGGCCACAAGCTTGCCGCCAATCTCAGGTGCCTCATTACTCCACGTGCGACTGGGTAGTTCGTGCCTATCCCATGCATCTATGTAATCGGCCAGGGCTTCAATGAAGATCCCAAACAGGTCCGTGCTTTTAGGGCATCCTTGCTTAACCCCCTGCAGTGATGCAAACAGGCTGCTTAAGCTCCCACTCCCAAAGGTTGCCGCCATGGGCGAATCGGAGCGCCTTCGTACTTCGGTGACAAGGTGCGGCTGCTCGTGTGCGGCGTGCCACAACCACGAGGGTCATTGTGAATGCGGTCGAGCATCAGGTGGCGTCGTGTTGGCGCCGCAACCAGTCCGCGTCGGCAACGCCCAGCGGCCTGCGCCGCGTCGGCAACGCCCAGCGGCCTGCGATTTGACACACGGCTCAGTATTCCGCGTGCCACTGAACGAGCACAGCTCCCTCCTTGACGTTCCACAATGACTCTGGGCCTCCACTCAACATTAACGTCAGGCGCGCGGCCTGGACAGAAGCACACCCTATTGGCGTGCAGTGCCGGGCCACACACCTGCACTGTGTTCAAGACAGCAAGAGCTACATCATTGCCCATTTGTGATCGATCACCACACTCTTTTGTTGCCGTAGCCGCGGTCTCAGACGTCAACGCGGTCGGTTCTGCCATACAGTCAAGTGCTCAACGTTTAGGTGTGTACTCACAGGGGGGCGGGAGGCACCGAGTCAGTGGCGTGTACTCCCGGCCCCTACGAAGAATATCAATACCATGCGTCCAGTTGACCAGTTCCATCGACACCACGTCACACGAATCCTTATCGCACGCGTTAAGGCTTCTGAACCCACCCGTGATCAGTTCTGTACAGCTGAAGGACGGCTCAGACTACCGTACATGCCGGCCCGTTGCCACGCGCCTCCACAGCTCCGCCAGCCGCAAAAGCGGTACACAGTCACGAGTCGTCACGCATGAAAAGTAGCAGGTGTGCCGAGCCTTCGCAGCTGTTGCCGCGGCGGCGCAAATGCAAAACAACAGCAGTCAGGTCGCGAGCTTCGATGTCAGTGCGGTTGGGCAGCCGTGAATTATGGCGGCGGGAGTCTCGGCAGCCATAAGCACACAGCGGCGAATTCATGGCACTTTACTGCAGCATCAGATCAGGCGACGTATCACAGGCACGCAGGAATATGCATATAATGAGTACGGGACATGACGGAATACACAACGCTCCAAAAATGTCACACACAGCATCCGGTAAACACTCATTTGCCCGCACATCACGCCCCCACAGCATCAGTCATCCGCAAGCTGCGTCAGTGCATCGCGCATGTGTCCGGTGCACGTCCGTGCCCGTTTCCCAAGTTATGAATGCGACATTACAAATAAACGACAGTCCGACCCAGCAAGGGTGCCCCCCCAAGCGAGTCATCATCGTAAGATCTTCATTTCGTCCCGCCCCAGCGTGCATGTCTCGGCCAGCGGCTTAAGTAATGCCAGCCCATTAGCACTCCTCTCCATGCCCACCAATGGGCTGTGGCCCATCACTTGCAGCCGCCCTGCATTCACCATCATCCCTCGCGCTGGCACTGGAAGATCTCCACGGGTGAGCTGATGCCCTTCAGGGCCACCTTGCCCAGGCTCACACCCAAGAGCTGGCCACCCACAGACAGCGGCACCGCCGCCATGCCCGCCTCGCACGCCGCCCACACGGCGCCGCTGCACAGCACCTGCCCCGGGCTGGCGGTGCCGGCGATGCGCGCCGCCCGGTTCATGACACGGCCCCGGTACGACAGGCGGCCCGACGACTCCGTGAGGCTGTAGGTCACCGGTCCCACGTCCAGCCCGACCTGACACGGGAGCGCAGGGACATGGATGCCTTCAGGATGCACAGCGCGCCGGTGAGCAAAAGCCGTGGTTGCCGAGCACAACTCCCCACGTCCAACAGCACTGAGCAAGCCACCATATT
The DNA here is from genome assembly GCA_016834605.1 of Chlamydomonas incerta. Lineage (NCBI taxonomy): Eukaryota > Viridiplantae > Chlorophyta > Chlorophyceae > Chlamydomonadales > Chlamydomonadaceae > Chlamydomonas > Chlamydomonas incerta. Next base: position 4,780,794 of record JAEHOC010000001.1, on the reverse strand, counting down.
GCACCAGGAGCATGCGAGTCTCTCACCTTGACCCTGAGCCCGCGTTCAGTGGTACGCCGCGCCGCCGCCGCTATCACGCGTGTGCTGCCAGCCCGGAGCAGTGAGGCGGCGGGACTGCCGGCCATCTGCGGGTTCGAGTGCGGCTGCTGTATCAACGAGAGCTGTGGTGGTGAGGCCGACACGGCTGCGGGCGTGAACGCGGATTGCGAGCCGCTGAGCCGCGGGCCAGCAGGGCCCAGAGGCGAGGGGCTCGGCACACGCAAGGAGTGAAATGACGCCGCGTGTGGGGGCAGGGTGCTAGCAACCGCGTTGGAGGCTGCGGCATTCGTGGCCGCGGCTGGAGACACGGTCAGGACCTGTAGGGGAAAGCACGACGCATGAAGCAAGCACTCAGCCGTGTGATCACCGTCCCATCAGCGCCGTCCCCATAACAGACCCCGTAGCTCACGCGTGCAACAGGGAAGCAGCACACGCCGCGGTCCACGGTAGGCACCCTGCCCATGCATGGTAAAGCAGCACGCCGCTCACCTCCTCGCACAGCTCGTGTGCCAGCAGTTCCTCGTCCCACGCCTGCAGTGGTAACGCACACACAAACGCCAAGCACCATCAACTTGAAGCAACCTCCAGCAATGATGAGCAACTTCACGCACCAAACTTCATCACACATCCCACTCACCACCTCTCGCAGCGCCTCCAGCGTATCCAGCGCCCACTCCACCGCCGCCAGCGGGGACCCGAACGCCGCCAGCACCAGCCCATCGCCGCCCTCCACCAGGTACCCGCCACCGATGGAGACACCTTCGATGGATGCGGTGGTGTCCGTCGGCTCCTCTGCCCCCATGAGCAGGCGGCAAGCCAGGCGCTGGAACTGGTCCAGGGCCCGGCCAGCGGGGCCCGGCAGCTCCGTCAGCAGTGTGGAGGCGCCCACCACTTTCTGCATAGGGAAGGGGCCAAGGAGCGAGCAGAAAGAACCAGCGCCTTCAGGTGCGTTACCGCAAGGGAGCTCTGATGATTCTATGTTGCCTATGCTCGTGTGGAACCTTCACGTGACACGTCACGCCTGACGCACCATGAACGCGATGGTGACGCTGCCGGTGGGCGCCGCCAGACTGCCCAGCTGCACCTGCCGCACGGTGCGCAGCGGCGGCGTGTGCGCCAGTCGGCACAGCAGCGAGGCAGGCACCGCCAAGAAGAGCGCCTCCACTCCAAGCGCGGCCTCCGCAGCCTGTGCAGCCACGCACGCGCCGTCGCCGCTGCCGCCATCACGCAGGGTCACCATCACGTGCTCCGCAGAGGCATTGGACACGGCTGAGACCTCGCCGCCTTTCGAGGACGTTTTCACAGCCGAAGGCGCCTTTTCTGAAAGCACGTGGTGTCCCGCGTACGCGATCACGATGCCGTGGGCCTTGCGCGGCACGTGCCCCGCCGCGCCCGCGCCCGAGGTGGATGTGCTGTTGCGGTAGCGCGCGAATGCGGCCGCGGACAGGGTCACGAGGCCGCCGTGCGCTGCGTCTGACACTGTGCGGGGCAGGTGCATGGGTGGGGAGGGTGAGAAGGCAACAGTAGCGCAACAGCAGCTGCAGGCAGGCTTGCGTGCAGGCGTTGCGCGCGTACGTGCTGGATGGCTCAGGCCCGTGATGCACACTGTGCACGCATTACTCTGATCACTTCACTTACCAAGCTTCGCGGTTTCGGCAAATGGTCCTGCAAGTTGGACCGTACATGCCAAGGCAGTTGCGCATGTCAGCCGTTGCGCACATGAATACACACGACCTAATGCCAAGGCGTTACGGTGGCGCTGACGGTGACGCACGTCTGGGTGGACAGCGCGAAACGTGCGGCACGCGCACACGTCTGCGCTCCCTTTGCTCCCTCCCCCCGCCTGCCCCATGTCACAACCACGCATGGCACACATCTCTCACCCGTGTACTGGAACGTGGAGTTAACTCGGTTCCACACCACGTGTCGGCCGTCATCCAGGCCGCAATGAAGGCCCATGCGCACACGGGGCCCCCGGAAGCACGTGACTTTGGCGCCGCCTGCTCCGTTGGAATTGTAGGCTGCCTAGACGTGGAGGGAAAGCGGTGCATGTCAGTTGTGGGGCATTGTGACCGATAGATGGACCCAAGGCGAATCCATGCTCCATGCTATGCCGTGCCCGAATCATACGCGTGCAGCAGTAGTGCGAGTTTCCCCGAATAATGCACCCACCTTGACCAGGCGCCGCAAAGGTGTCGCGCCGCCAGACAAGCTCCCGCCCGCGCCGCCTGAGTTTCTGTGCATGGCGCTCTCCAACGGGTACATCAGGGCCAGCACTCGGGCCCACGTTCCGCCGCCCGACGCAGGTGCCGTCGTAACTCCCAACGTCGCAGCCAGGGTGGAAAAGCTGTTCAGGCTAAAGCGGTCCGCATCCGAGCCGGCGGGCGTCGCCTGCGCCTGCGCAGCCTGCTCCCCAAGCTCGTACTGCCGGGCGCCTGCGGCGCTACCGTCCCGCTGCTCCTGCTCCGTGCCCGCGGCGCCACCTCCCCCAGGCGGCTTTGTTATTACAGGTGCCAGCTGTGACTGAGCGAGCTGCAGCGGGCTGGTGTTGAGCGCACCAGTGGCAAGCGGTATGGCGTGCACATTGCTCTCGCCACTCGCAGCATCCGCGTTCCGGACGCCGGTCGAGCTAGGCCCTTCCTCCACTGAACCCCTTCCATACGCGTCAATGCCTCTCGATTCGCGGTGCAGGTGTGGCTCCAACACCACCACCCCGCCGTTGCTGTTGCGGAGAGCTGCGGTGCTCAGCTGGCGCTCGCTGTCCCCGGCTGGGAGGCTACTGCTTGGCCCGAGGGTGTGCGCCTGCTCGGCGCCTCCCCACAGGCGGTCCCACAGTGAGATGACAGCGCAGAGCGGCTGCCAGCCCCGGCCCGGACCTGAGACGCGCAGCTCCCGCATCGACCTGGCTGGGGAGCGGCAGCTGTGCTTGAAGCCGCCCACCCCTTCGCCGTTGCCGCGCGCCTCCACCGCCACCACCGCGCCGTCCGGGTGCTGCAGCAGCTCCACGGGCCAGTCCTGCTGCAGCAGCGCCAGCTGGCAGGCCGTGGCAAAGGCCAGTGCGCTGGCGGGCGAGGGGAATGCGATGATGAACGAGTCGCCCTCTGTCGCACTCTCGTACCCATCATGGAGCGGCATGAGCTTTCGGAAGGTGGCGTGGTGCGTCTTCAGGGCCGCGTCCATGGTGGCGACGCTGAGCTCCTCCCACAACCGCGTGCTGTTCTGGATGTCTGTGGATGTCAGAAACACGCCAGGAAGCTTTCAATTACATGGAGTAAACGAGGTCTCACCACAGCCCACCAATCATAATCTTTGCAGTTTGCACGCTTACCGCTGATGAGCAGGGTGGTGTCGGGGCTCGCCCGGGGGGCGCGCACGCGCCCGAGCAGGTCCCGGTTGCGCCGCCGCATGCGCAGCGCCACGACGATCAACACCACCACGCCCAGGATGACGGCCACGATGAGGCCGACCAGCAGGCCCGCGAGCGCCTCGTTGCTGAAGGACTTGCCGCCAGAAGCAGCCGTGGCTTCAGTGATCAGCACCGTTCGCGTGAGGGATGGATGCGAGAGGAAGCAAATGAGTGAGGATAAGCACGGTCCAGGAGCAGATGTGGCGCCCTTCCATGGCCGGACACGGCCGGACACGGCAGGACACGGCGGGCGAATACCGCTGGTATGGTAGAAGTCTGAACAACCGCACCTGACACGGGTGTCCTATGCGGGGGCTGGTAGTCGATGCTGGACTCGTACATGGTCCGAGTGGCCCGCTCCGTGAACGCCTCGTTCACCATGTCTGAGGCAGCCGCGACAAGGTGGTGTAAGGCACTGGCGGTTCATGCACCCCACTGACCCTGCCGGCGCCGGCACCGGCGGTGCACGCTGCTACAGCTGCTGCCACTGGGTGAGCAGCGTGCGTGAACGGTCTTGGGACCCAAACACCAGAGACGCCACGAGGCTTGCAGCTAAACCTACTCTTCCCGACTGCCGATGATGGCAACTCACTCATGACGTTTTGTAGAGCCCCGCTTGCGTTAGCGGCGGCTGTGTTGGTGAAGTTGGGTACAATCAGCATCTCCGCCGCCCGGGCAAGTCCCCACCTGTAGGCCATAACACGTGCAGGACTCAGCCGTAAAAGCTGCGCACTCATTCCGTACGCGCGCGCGGAATCTTGCAAGCCCTGATGCAACAGCCTACGTGCTGCTTCGGCCCCTACGTCGTGCATGAGGACTCACTTGATGAAGTTGACGGACGAGGGCGAATCGGCCTCCGGCGCCCCATTGGGGGCGTGCAGCCCGTGCCACACAGCTTGCGCGTACGACTGCAGTGTTCGACGCAGCACATGGGCGTGATAACAAGTGACATACCGTAATGCGAAGGAACAGGTGAGCGAGCGCAGGCAGCACAATGCAAGGCGCACCTGTATTGTCTCGTTGCGGATCCCGGTGTCCGCAAAGCCCGTCACGTTGAACGGCTCCCGCAGCGCCGTCCACCACCGCATCCGCATGTACAGCAGCATCCCGGTGTCCGCCGCCGAGCCCGCAGCAGTGGTGTTGCCGGAGCCCGCCGTCACGTTCGCCGGCGACGAGGTGCCGTTGCTGCTGCTGTTGCTGTTGCTGTTGCTGGCTGCGCCATTACTGGTGCTGCTGCTACTGGACGTACCGGTTGTCAGCATCACCCCGCCGGAAGTTTCAACAGGGTACCCCACAGCTGCACGTGCCATCACGGTTGCTATGTTGCGTCTGATGTACGCATAGTCCGTTAGGGAGCCCAAGATGGCGCCGACAGTCGCAAAGGTGCGCGATGATACGGCCACACCTGCACATGTGTCATAGTGGGTTGCAGGCATGGTTAGCTAGCCGGGGTGCCGGCACTGCGCCGCACTTGGATGCTACCCCCCCCCCCCGCAGCTTCAGATATAGAGCTGATGCCAGCAGTACCGTATGGCGGGCCCACCTGTGTCTGTGGACTGGTACTTGTTCGCGCTCATCATGCAAGCGCTGTACGGCGCGCGGTTAACCAGCGCCCCTGACGCAGGCTGCTCCACGCCCGCTGCAGCCAGCACCTGCAGCACCGCCGCCGACTCGGCAGCTGCGGTCACTGAAGGGTCGCAGTGCGTCGGCAGAGAGCCGCCATTCGCCGCCAGCAGCTCGCTGACAGGCGCCACAGACTCCAGAGCCTGCGCCGCCGATGCCACAGCCGCCGCCGCGCGTCCCTGCTCCGGCGCTGCTGCAGCTGCGGCGGCTGCCGATGACGGCGGCTGCGCCTGCAGCCCCAGATAAAGCAGGTCGTGGTTGGCGCTGACGCCGCACAGCTCCCAGTCGCACGGCACCAGCTGGCCCGCCGTGGCGCTGCCGGCCCGCCGGTCCGCCACCGTGCGGCTGCCGGGCAGCGGCGCCACGCGGAGCTGCGCGGCTGGCGACAGCAACTGGGTTGTGTTCATGACCCCGAGCATGATATCCCAGTCAAACGTGATCATGCAATCGCCTGATTTGAAGTGACTGCTGACATCGGTGCACTCCACTTCCCCGTCCGTGGTGCGGTTGCTGGCAGTGCGGTCGGCAGGCTCGGGCGCATTGTAGGCGAGCATGCGCCGCAGCAGCTCCGTGGCGTGCACCCAGCCCGTGCTGTTGGCCAGCGGGATCGCAGAGGAAGGCGAGCCGCTGGAAAGGTCGTACAGATACCCCTGCTCCGTGCCCTGGGTCTGCAGGACGCTGGCCGCCAGCGCCGCCCACACGTCACCGAGGATACCGCACTCTGGGTGGGTGGTGATGCACACCCCGTACTTGGGCAAGCCGCTGCTACTGCCACTGCTGTTGGCCAGGCGGTGCGCCTCAAGCAGCGCAATGAGCTGCTCCCAGTCGTACGGCGGCGCGGCGCTGGCCACATAGCCGCCGGCAGCCAGCGCCGCCAGCGCCTCCGCCCGGTAGAACATTGTCAGGTGCACGCGCGGGTGGATTAGCCCGCGCGGCTCCGTGTCGTTCACGCATACATTTTCCGGGAGAACATACGGGTCCCATGCCTGCAGCATGGCCCAAACACCCCAGGATGGCACACCCGAGACATCCATGGACACCACCTGCAACGCACAGTACGGCCACATGGCATCACAAGCATTAGTCATAACGCACACCAAGGACCTGGCCATGGAAAGCGTCCCTGTGGGCGTGCACCTGCCGACCACGCAATAGGCTAGACATCCCGCGCTCACCGAGTACTGGTTCTGCTGGACAGTGAGATAGTCCCGCATGGAGCCCGCTGAGAAGGAGCCCAGCGCGGGAAGGCTGTCCGGCACATCAATCACAGCGTTCTCCAACAACGCCACCAACTGCACGGCGCAACGGGCAAAGGTTCGCGGTGGGTAGTATAAAGAGTGATAGTAGCATAGGTTTTCGCAGCGAATCGCTGACCACACACAGTGATGCGGACTTTTGCGTCTGTGTGCATGCCGCGTCTTGGGGCTGCCCGCAAACTACGCAGATGCCTGGCGCGCCGACGGCGTGCTAGCACTCACTTGGGCGTTGCTCTGCAGCTGATCTTTCAACCATGACCATATGGCGCCGTTGAACCACGCTGGAAAGCGCAGCCACGAAATGACAACCGTTTCATCGGCCTGGGCGGGTGGCGGCCGGGGTTGGCGGGGTTGGCGGCCGGGGTTGGCGGCCGGGGCGGAGGGTCGGAATGAATCAGCGGCAGGCCACGCAAGGAAGAGTGCTTGGGCCGCGTACGGGCTTTAAGCAACAACCAATCCGAGACACGCCCTGGACAGTGGCGTGCGCACACCCACATCGCATCAGATGCGGGTTTGCGTACGGCCAGCCACGGCCACTTGCGCCACGCGCGCGTGACTTGACTTACCGACGCCGCAGAGAACGCTGCAGTGCACGCCGCAGTCCCTGTCAGTTCCTGGATTAGCGCTTCCTTTATGGCGGCATCCGTCTGGAGAGAAGTGTTGCCAGCTGGCTTCAAGACCGCGAGCAGCTGCGAGACGCACATGGACATCGCAGAGGAACTTGCATTTGCTGTGAGCGCCCTACGCAGTGCCACAAAATCTGTCTGCTGTTCGATGTCGCCGGAAGCGCTTGCATAAACCAGCGCATAAACAGTCACGACTGACGCAAGAGCCAGGCACCGCCCGGCTGGTCGCTTTCGCTCTTGTCCGCTCATCATAAATCGTTGTGCTAAGTATCATGAATTATGTAAGGGGAGCATTTCGCCTGTCGGTCAAGTTGGCCAGGCACTGCGCTATGCCTCATAATGCGCAATCGCTAATATATAATGGACTTCGTCGTCCATATGTATATGTATAATGAACCCTGACCGAAGAGTGATAGTCTGCGACTGCCCGAATTGTCATCCGGGCACATCGGGCTCCGGCACCCGCAGCGCCCAGCTCATTCCCCGGAACATCAGCACCCCCAGTGGCTCATGCAGGTTTGCCTTTGCTTCTATTGGTGCCTCTTCCCATGTATAGGTGGAGGTGGGGACAGGCTGGGGGAGGCAGCACCGGCATGGAATCCGTGACGCGCGGGGCACGGATCTTTGGGGCGCGTTGCGAGGGGCGCGTTGCGCCCGCGTCCGGATTAGGCCTCCCCTGTTGCACATCAGAACAGGAATTTTACCTAGGGCCCAACACATCAATATACTGGGGCAAGCCAAGCATTGGGGCAAGTCTCATCAGGTCCCATCGACATTCGTGCTTGTGGGCATGTGCGTCAGGCGCAGCCAGCCCAGAGCACGCGACCTTGGGCTCTATCGAAGTCTCATGCCTGCTCATGCGTCCGCTTGCTCTGCCCTGCGGCTTTCAAGCTGTTTCCATGTGCATTGATGCAGCGGCACATACACGCGCATCCGCCGTCAACGCATCATCCATGCAACAGCGTGCAACACTGCAACAGCGTGCAACGACGTGCACATCAGGGGAGCACACATGATGAAGAACAAAGGCTGAGGCAGTAGGTGGCGCCGGCAATGACTCCGTGAATCAGCAAAACTGTAAAACGCACCCCCTACACGGTCTAGACTGCATGCGACCGCAGGCCTGGCAGGCTGCTGCGGTGGCCGTGCTTTGGGCCCCGGTCAGAGGTCGACCCACAGCTTCAACATATGTACATTGTGTCGCCTCGTACCGGTAACCCTAGGTCCCTAGCACCTAACGCATACATGTGGTCGGCTGGTCCCAGCGCCCAACACCGCACAATGGGTAGGCAGTGCTGGCTGCGGTATTCGCCTCCGACAAGCCCATGCCGCGGCCGCCGTCTGCTCCCCCGACACCACCTTCCGAATACCGTGGCATCGCTGTCTCTGTTCAACCCGCAATCCAAGCGCGCGCCCCCGACGCCACGATCCGGCGCGCGGTGACATCCCCTGACAGCCTCCGGCCACCCCCACCCCCATACACGTTTAAGTACGCACCACGCATGCATGGGAGACATCACGCCTTGCGGGCCCGCTTGCCCTGCCGCGGGCCTGCTGGGGCTGCTGCTCGCGCAGCTTGCGCCGCAGAACGTGTGACCCGCCTGGTGTCGGAACCCGCCACAAGTACCGGTGCACCCCCGCCGTCGCCGCCGCCCTCACCATCGCCGTCCTGGTCGCCGCCCGCCGCCACCCCTTGCGCGCCCTCCTCCTCCTTCGCCGCCGCCGCCGCCGCCGCCGCCGCCGCCGCCGCCGCCGTTGCTGATGCTCCCCCACCCGCCTCGCGTTCCGCCCTGTCATCCGCCATCTCTACGTCCCGCTCGTCGCCCCCCTCATCGCCTTGCTCGGCGGCGTCAAGGCTCTGCCGCCGTGCCGCCGCCGCCGCCAGCAGCGCCGCCACCTTCTTCAACTCCGCGCTGTCCTTGCGGAAGCTCGCCAGCCGCCTCTCCTGCAGCTCCCGCGTCTTGGTGATCTTGATGTGCACGCCCTTCACGTCATCGCCCACCTCAGCCGTTGCAGCGTATGCAGGCAGGCCGCGACGCCATGCCACCGGCCGCGTGCTGCCGAGGTTGCTGCCGCCAGCAGGGCTGTGGCCGTGCTGGGTGTAAGCGTGGCGGTCCAGTGCGCAGGCCGCGGCCAGGCCGCCGGGGTAGGGGAAGTGCAGATGCGCCTAGGTGATCGCCTCGCGCACCCCGCTGAACAGGCCGCGGAAGGTGTGGCTCTTGCCGGGGCCGCGCAGGAAGGCCTCCACCTGGGCGGGAGGCGGGGGAGGGCGACGGTGGCCAGGGGTTGCGTGGGAGGGTGGGCAGGGTACGGCACACGGCAGGTAGGGCCGGCGCCGACACGGCCGCTGAGGGGCATTGAGCTGGAGCTAAGAAATAGCAGTTGCTGGTGGGGCCGCCCCGTAAAGCAACTAACGAACCTACACTAGCGGTACTCCCGGCCACGCACACCACGCACACCGGGCGCCGCTCCCGCCCTTTGCCTACCTCAGGGTACTTCTCGAGCTTGGCCTCCGGCATGCACCAGCTCTCCGCCGGCGCGCCGCCCGCCGTGCGCCGCCGCAGCTCCACCTCCCGCGCCTCCAGCAGCCGCCGCACCGCCGCGTCGCCCGCCCGCGCCGCCGCCTGCAGCGCCGCCTGCTCCAGCAGCTCCTGCAGCTGGTCCTGGCCGCTGGCGGGGTCGGCGTGCACGTGCGCAAGCACAGCGGTGGCAAAGCTGTCACATTGGCGGCACAGCTGTGCGCGACGCTGGCTTGCCGCGCTGACGCCATCGCCCTCTCCGCTGCCATCGCCGTCGCCGTCGGCCGTGCCGCCGGCGCCCACCTCCGCCACCACAGCGGCACGGCTGCCACCGCGGCGGCCGCGGCGGGTGTCACCCACCCGGCCGCGGCTGCCGCCACCACCGCCAGCAGCACCAGCAGCAGCAGCCCCGCGCGCGTCCACGGCAGGCCACAGCAGCCGCGCCAGCAGCGCCAGATTCTCCCAGTCCAGGTCCTGCATGGCACCCAGTGCGCCGCCCAGCTGCTCCATCACCGCCGCACGCACGCGCGCATGCAGCGCCACCCGCGACGCCCGCAGCAGCCCCTCCGCCACCTCCACCACCTCCCCGAGCTGCGACTTGGCCAGCCGCGCCGCCAGCGCCGCCAGCGCCTCGGTCACCGGCGCCGTGTCGCCCACGGCGGCCGTGGCCTGCATGAGCGCGTCGACCAAGCCCGACCTGGACATGCGGACCCCCGCGGCCGACATGGCGTGCAGCACCCGCACCACCACCAGCTCCACATCTTGCGGCGACAGGTGCTGCAGCACGCGCGGGGACGTGGCCAGCTTGAGCAGCCGAGCCATGGCGTCCGCGCTCGCCGCTCGCCGCTCGCTGCCGCGCCAGCTGCGGGTGTAGCGATCATCCATAAAGTCGAAGTACCAAGCCTGCCGCTCCTGCTGCTGCGCCTCAGCACCGCCATCGTCCGCATCGCGGCCGGCGGGGTCGTCGGCGAGCGCCTGAGCGGCCTGCAGCAGCGCCTGCTGGAGGTTCTGCTGCAGCTGCGCGGTGGTGGCGGCGGCGGTGGCAGCCGGCTGCTGGTGCTCCTGCAGGGCTGCGGCGAGGTTGGCGGCTGCCGTGGCAGACATGGGAGCAGCGGCCTGTGCGGCCGCGGGCGGCGCGGGCGGTGCCGGCTGCTGCTTCGCAGTAGCGGCGGCGGCCTGCCCCCTTGCGTCGCTGCGCTCCGCCTGCGGCTCCTGCTTGACGCCCGCAGGGCCCCCGGCACTGGCGGCCGTGCCTTTCGTGATGGCGTCAGCATGCACGCTGGCTTTCCGGGTCTTGCCTGCGGCTGTCCGCGTGTTGCCTGTCACCGCCGCCGCGGCCACCGGGCCCGCCGAGCAGGGGCCGCCTGCTCCTGCTGCTGCCTCGCCAGCGGCACCTGCTGTCGCGCCGCCCGCGCCCGACGCAGCCCCAGCCGCAGACCCCGCGGCCTGTGCAGCCGCAGCCTGTAGCATGAGCTCCTGCCGCCGCTCTTGCTCGTCATGCTCCAGCTGCCACAGCAGTCGCTCCGCAAGCCCCAGCAGAGCTGGTGGGCCGGCTGCCCGCGCCATTTGCACCTCGCAGGAGCGTGGGCTGATGACCAGCAACGCCCTGCGAGGTTGAAGACAAGTGGCCAAACACCGAATGCCCGAACACAGACCGTAAAACACAGTGCTAGGAAGCACACAGAACGCGAGGGGCCAACACAGCATGCATCGTCTGTGCGCCTGCTGGCAAGAGGCAGGGTGTGCCACGGCCCACGGTGCACCGCGGCCAGCGCAGCCCAGCCCACCTGTGGTATTGGTAGTCCAGCCCTGCGCCCTCGTTGCCAGTGTAGAAGGCCACCCGCTCGTCCGGCGGCGTGTCCTCCGCCTCGCCGCGCGGTCGGAACAGGCGACCGCCGTCCAGCATCAGCTCGTGCAGGCCCGGCTGCAGCCGCCGCGCAATAAATGAATAAGCCATCATCAGCAGTTCAACATCGGGTCTGGCTGTTGCGTGGAGGGGAGCTTGCGCCAGCACGGCACAAGGCGCCCCATGCATGCGCCCCCATAATCAGCTTCCGTGCACACGTTTGCCGCACCCAAGCAAGAAACACACAGACACGCACCTGCATCTGCTCCACGTTCAGCCGCGGCCCGCCGCCCGCCGCCAGCAGCGGGGTCATGCGAATGCCGTACGCATCCACGTCGACGATCTTCTCGCTATCGCTTTCGTCCTCCGCAAAGCCGTAAATGGCATCGAGCCCATCCTCGTCCTCGTCGGTTGTGTACTTGACCTGTACGTATCCACGGCGTCAGTGCAGGCGGCAGGTCGAGGGAGAGTGGTGTTGACTTGAACGGTGGTGCGGGACATCGGGCATGTGAGAAGCGCCACCCGGCCCACCAGCCTGCATCACTGGCATGCGCCCAGTACCTCGCCGCTCGGTCTCCGCAGCGTATGCTAAGCACACATGCCATATGCGGTGCCCTCACAAACGCAACCCTCAAAACTCAAAAGCAGATCCCATGCGGTATTACCGCATTGACACAACCGAACCCCATGCATGCATGCATGGAACCCACTCACCCACTTGGTGACCAGGCACAGGTACAGGTCCAGCCCGCCCGCCGCCTGCAGCGCCTGCGCCACCGCCGCGTCCCGGCCCTTGAGCTGCGCGAAGCCCAGCCCGTGGTGCGAGTAGCGGTGCTCCAGCCGCAGCACCAGCGCCGGCGGCAAACGCGGCTGCTCCGCTGCTGCTGCTGCTGTTGCTGTTGCCGCAACTGCCAGCAGGCCGCCAACGCTTGGGCCGGCGTCGACGGGCGGGGCGCCTGCTGGCGGCAGCGCCGGCGCGCGCGTGGGCGCCGCTGCGGGCTGCGCCCGCAGCGCCTCCTCCCAGGCGCGCACGCTCTGTCGCACGCGCTCGCCCAGCCCGTGCAGGTCGTTCACGGGCCGCGGCGCGTGAGGGTGGTCAAAGACCTGCCGGCACATCCACCTGAACATCTCATCATTCTGCCGCCGCAGCGCCTGCGCCTGCTCGTTCCTCAACTCTTCCTCCTGCTGCTGCTTGCCCTTCGCTTTACCGGCTTCACCCTTGGCGCCGCTCGCGCCCTGGCCGCCGCGTGGCTGGCGGCTGGCAGCCGCCTGCGGCGCCGCCAGCAGGGCCGGGGGGAACTGCTGAGGAAGCGGCAGGCCGTTTGTGCGCGTGAGGTTGTACACGAGCAGGGCCCGCACGCCGGCCGTGATCGGGGTGACCTCGTGGACGCAGTCGGTGTAGAAGGCCGCGAAGCGGAACCCGTCCAGCGCGCCGCCCTTGCGCGCCGCCTCGCCATCATCGCGCCCGCCTCCTCCGAACAGGTCAACAGGATCCAGATCCAGCTCGCCGTCTGGCTCGTCCTGCACCCGGGCCGCCGCGAGGCCGCGAGCTGTGGCGTCCCTGCCCACCTTGTGGCTGCTGCCGCCGCGGCCACGCTTCTTGGACACAACCTCAGCGCCTTCCCCGCCGCCGCCGCCGCTGCCACTGCCGCTGCCGCTGCCATCGCAGTCCCCGCCGTCGCCGTGGGAGAAGCCGACGCCGCGGCGGGAGGTGTCCCAGCTCCAGGTCCGGCCTGCGTGCCGCACCTTGAGCACGCCGCCCTCGTGGCCGCCCGCCACCGGCAGCGCAATCAGCAGCGTGGCGAAGTGGCCGGGCAGCTTCTCGGTGTCCACGTGCGGCAGGAAGTGGCCGCCGGGCGGGTAGAGCAGCAGCTTGTGCAGCTGCGCGGACACGGGCCCGTGGCCGGGCTGGGAGGAGGTGGTGGGCACAAACGCCGCGCCCACGCCCAGCCCCTCGGCCGCCCCTGCAGGCGGATTACAGACCCGCAGCGCATTGGGTAGTAAAGGATGAGGCACCGCAACAACAAGAGGCGAAAGAGTGGGCGTTGGTGCAGCCGTGCCCTCCGCCCCGGCGCACTCACGGGTGCTGATGTCCTTCACGATGTGGGCCCACTCCGGGCCGAAGCTCAGGGCGCCGGCGTCTATCTGTATCGTGTTGCGAACTGCCGGGTCCTTCAGCGTCTGCGGCCCCTTGCCGTAGGGGGCCTGCTCCCCCAGCTTCATGAGCTTGTCGAGCTGCTCTGCCGCGAGGGGCAGCGACACCGGCCCCACGCCGCGCACCACAAGTCCCGGAAGCGACTTGTGTGACCCGCCCTGTCGTTCCCAGCGCTCCGCGATCGCAAAGTTACCCTCGGGCTGCACCGACGCCACCACATCACGGAGCTCGCGACGCCACGGCTCCAGCGCTTCCGCGACCGTCGCCATGGGTCGGCAAGCGGTTGACGTGCGCTCGGCTTGTTACCCTGTCGCTCTCGACTGCCCTCTCGAACCTGAATAATCTTAGTCAAAGCCCAGTGCGGAGCCGACCGCGAAGCGCGAGCACGCAGGGCGCCAGTAACAATGCTTAGTCCCGAAAGTTCCAGAAACGGGTACCGCTCGCACTCAATTTGTGTAGCGCTGCGGCTAAGATGGTTCTTAGTATTACAATCACGCACCACAGCTACGTTTCGGGGTTCCGCCTCAAGGAAATGAGGAACCGCCCGACATGACCTCCGACACTACGGTCCGTTCGGCCGACTCGCTGTGACGTCGTGGTCAGCGCCAGTAATTACACCATTCAGATTAGCCTTACGACATGGGTACTTAACGGGGCGGCCCACAACAATCAAGTGTAGGCGTAAGCAAGCCCGCCTTAACTACTCCACTATGCCGTGGAACCCGCCCGCTTCGTCAACTGCCCGCGCGCCGCGCCTGCAACGCTCGTGAGCTACGGACTGCGGTTCCTGCCTGGCCAACGCCCAGCGACCCCCAACCCGAAAACTCACTGTCACGTCTGCGTGCAGCGCCCCGTGGCAGTTGCCGTCACTCTGTCACCCTCCTGTCGCCGTCATCTCTGCTGGGGGCCGCGCACGCAGTGCGCGCACGCGCACCCCCCCCCTCCCACACAACACACAAACGCCGTGCGGCACCTGACAATACCGCCAACCGCGCAGCTGCCTAGCCTGCCTTCCCGACCTCGCCTGCGAACGCGCCCCTGTTCCCAGTCCTAGCACCCCTTTGCAGGGAAACACGCCAGCCCGACCAGGCCGGAATCACTGCCTGCCGCTCACTCGTCCAACAGGCCCAGGTGCTTGTTGCTGCCCGACTTCCGCCGCTTCGCCTTGGTGGCGGTGGTGGCCTCCTCCGGCTCGCCCGCGTCACGCCGCCGCTTGGAGCTGCGCAAAAGCAATGGCAAGTTGCACAGAATGCCGTTACTAACACAGTACATAAAAGGCAGGAGTGTCAATGAAGGTAGAAGACTGTGCACGGCTGTTGCAAGCTGAAGTCACGGCACCCCGCTCACCTCTCCTTGCCCGTCTTGGTGGTGACCTCGGGCTCTGCCGCCGCCGCCGTCCCAGTCGCCCCACTCCGTGTCGCCCGCGTGGATGCCCGCCCGCGCGTAGCGCGCGGCTCGCTATCTGAGGGCAGCGGCACAGCCGCCGCCGCCTGGAGCACCTCGGCCGGCGTTGGCGGCTCCGCCGCGCCCGCCGCGGCGGCCCCCCGCCGCGTGCCGCGCGCTGGCCGGCCGCCCGTCTCCGCCGTCGTCGCCACGGCGGCGGCTGCCGCCGCCTGGTCGGCGAGGCGGGAGTCGCGGCTGCCGCGACTGCCACGGCTGCGAGTGGAGCGCGCTGGTGCGGGCGCTGGTGCGGGCACCTCAACGGCCGCGGGCGCCACCGCCGGCAGGCCGTAGTTGGCCTCCTCCGTCTCGGCGATGGGCTCCAGACCGCCGGCCGCGGCGGCGCCGTCCTCGGCGGCCTCCGCCACGGCAGCCACCGGCGTGTCGGTCTTGGCGGCGGCGGGGCGGCCCCGGCCCCGGCGTGCGGTCGTGGCGAGAGGGACCGCCGCGGCGGCCGCAGCCGCGGCCCTGGGCGTGGCTGCGGTGCTGCGCACTGCCGCGGCGCTTGCACGCCGGCCGCGCCCGCTGCTGGCCGGAGCAGCTGCGGCGTTGCCGTTGGCGGAGGCGTCGCGCGCTGCGTCCTCCTCTGCGGCTTGGTTGGCCTCAGCCTCCGCCGCCGCTGGCGCGGCAGCGGCGGCAGCCTCCTGCTGCGCGGGTGCGGGTGCGGCGGCCTGCTGCTCCGCCAACTGGTGACGCAGCGCCTCCAGCTCCTGCGCGGTATGGTATAGGTCATCAGCTCAGCCCTGCCCTTCAACAAAGCCGCAAGACCTGCAAATGCTAGCGGCAAGCAGACACCCAAGTCGGCCCGGGCGCGCACCTGCCGCGCGTGCGCCAGCTGCTGCTCGGCCGCTTCCCGCCGCGCCGTCTCGGCAGCCACCGCCCCGTCCGCACTGGGCGCCGCCTCCGCCTCCTTCGCCGCCTTGCCACCACTGCCCTTGCGGCCACCCGCGGACGTCGACGGCGCCGCCTCGGCCGCCTGCACCTGCTCGCGCGCGCTGGCCAGCGCCGCCGCCAACATCGCGCGCTCGGCCTCGGCGCTGGCAGTCTGCTGCTGCACCGCTGCCAGCTCCGACTTAGCGGCCGCGAGCTGCTTCTGCATCGCCTACGCATGCAAAGCAGCAGGGGCCAACGAATGCTTAGGCGTCAGTGTATGCGCCCTGGTGCGTTTCGTACACTCACACCATATCCTATTCAGTTGCCTTTCCGGCCTTGCATCACAGCGGACCTGTGTTGGCGTATGGCATGTGAAATGACGCACCTGGATATCGGCGTCGCTTTTCTTCACACGCCCCTCCGCGTCCGCCGCCGCCTTGGCTGTCTCCGCGGCCTTCTTTGCTGCCTCGCGCGCCT
Source organism: Chlamydomonas incerta (assembly GCA_016834605.1). NCBI lineage: Eukaryota > Viridiplantae > Chlorophyta > Chlorophyceae > Chlamydomonadales > Chlamydomonadaceae > Chlamydomonas > Chlamydomonas incerta. The sequence goes on along the minus strand of JAEHOC010000001.1, from coordinate 4,764,534 downwards.
GCGCCACCGCCTCCGCGGCCTGCTGCTGCTTGAACGTCGCCTCCTTGGCAGCCGCCTCCGCCGCCGCCTCGCGCTCCGCGGCCGTGGCCGCGCGTGCCGCCAGCTCCTTCGCCTGTGCCTCCAGCTCCGCGGCGCGCTTGGTTGCGGCGGCCTCTCGCTGCTTGAGATCATTGTCCTTCTTGCTACTCGCCTGCGTACGACACGTTACCGACGAAAATATTGATCGACATGATTGCTGGCCAAATGAACGGCCGCTATACATAGTCGCGCTTATCCAGCTGGCAGCGAGCACGTGTGCACCGCAGCCCGCACGGCCCCGCTCCTACCTTGCCGCTTGTGGTGGTGGCCTCCTTGGACGACTTTTCCCGCTCCGCCACGGCGGCCTCGGCGGCCTTCAGCGCCTCCCCCCGCTCGGCCAGCGCCGCCGCCCGCTTGGCGAGCGCGTCCTCCCGAGCCTGAAGCAGCGCCGGCCGCACGTGTAAGTTCCATGCAACTACGGGGTAAAGGTCTACCTCGATGCCACTGTCCTTCACATTGCCGATCTAGCACAGCGGCAACCAGCAGCCGCTCCCAGTCCGGCCGCGCCTCACCTCCACGTCCTTGAGCCGCTTGGCCACCTCCTTGGTCACGTCCGCCGCGTCCGCCTCCCGCGCCGCCAGCGTGACCGCGCGGCCGCTGAGCTCCTTCTCCTGCGGCTTGAGCCGCGCCTCGCGCCGCGCCACGTCCTCCGCCTCGCGGCCCAACTCCGCCTTGCGCGCCTCCACCGCCTTGGCCTCCTCCGCCACCTGCGTCACGTGTGCGCGCGCGTCAAAATAATGCGAAGCCGATAAGCAGCGCCAGACGCCGCATGCTGCCATTGACCAGTGGCTAGCCCCGTCTGCAAGGTTTAAATCCCCGAAATGCCCGCCGCACGCCACAGCCCGCCCTGAGCGCGTCATGGCTGCGCGTGGCACGCTTGACTGCCCACCTCATCCCGCCCACCTACCTTGCTTTCGCGCTCCGCCAGCGCCGCCTCCCGCGCGTCCAGGTCGTGCTTGCGCGCCACGCAGGCCTCGCTGGCGGCGGACGTCTCGGCGGCACGCGCCTGCGCCTGCTCCTGCGCCTTCTTCACCGCCGCCTGGGTTTCCACCAGCGCGGTCTCGCGCTGCAGATGGCGCAGAGGCAAAGCGTGTGCCGTTAGCGCTAAGGACATAAGGTCAAAACACAATCGTCTGTGCGATGGCAAACATCCAAACATCCGTGAACGTGCCCCCGGCCCACCTCCTCGACCCTCTTCGTGGCGGCCGCGGCCTCCTCGGCTGCCGCCTTTGCGGCGGCAGCGGCCTTGTTGGCTGCCTCCATGGCGGCGGCGGCAGCGGCGTCCCGCGCGTCCAGCTCCTTGGTGCGCTGGGCCGCCGCTGCCAGCACCGACTCGGCCGCCTCGCGGTCAGCCTGTCGAGCGCGGGCCCATGTTCAGGCTGGGCTTCAGATAGGCTCTCGGCACTCGCACCGCCGCACGCCATGCAATGCCGTGCCTCACATGGGCCCCTTGCCACCCAACCACCCATCCCCTTGCGCGGCACCCCACCGCACCTTGAGCTTGGCCGCCTCCTCCGCCAGCTTGGCCCTCGCCGCCTCCACCTCTGCCCGCGCCGCCTCCACCGCCGTCCGCTCGGCATCCAGGCTCCGCTTGAGCGCGTCCACCCGCGCCGCCTCCGCCCGCGCCTCCGCCGCCTCGCGCTCAAACGCCTCGCGCTTGATCGCAAGCTCGGCCTGCCCATAACAGGAAGCGCACAGACGACGTCAGCACCGCGCCGGCCCCTGCCCTTTTCAGGGCTCCCATGCAGACAGCCTCCAGCCGCGGCCGAAATACCGGTGGCCCCCACGCCGCCCCGTTGCAGTCAGGGGGAAAGGGCGCCGGTAGGGGGTTGCGTCTCCCACCCGCACGCCTTGTGAGCCCGCACCTGCTCCGCCTCCACGCGCGCCTCCACCTCAGCCAGGCGCACGGTTGCCGCCTCCACGTCGATCTCCTTGCGCTGCACCTCCGCGCCGCGCGACTCCAGGCCCCGCTCCGACGCGGCGACGGCGTCGCTGCGGGCCGCCAGCGCTGCCTCCACCTGCTTCAACTGCGTGGGTGGGACGTAGTCCCACACGGGCGCCAAAAGAAACCGGTCGGCCGCGGCGGTGGGTCAACCCACGGCATCCCCACTCGAGTGCCAGCTCCCGCCCGAATCTGCCACAGTATGGCCGCGCCCGACAACGCGCCGCTGCACGCTGCGGCCTCCTCGCCCTCCCCCTCCTCCTCCCCCCTCCTCCTCCCCCTCCTCCTCCCCCTCCTCCTCCCCCTCCTCCTCCCCCTCTCCACCTCCTCGTCTACACACCACACCAGCGCCAGCCCCACTCCGCACCCCCTTTTCGCGCCCTCACCCGCTCATCCTCCTTGCGCTGCGCCATGATGTTCTGGTTGTAGCTCAGCTCGCGCGCCTCCAGCAGGTTGATCTGCTGCCGGTTGTTGCGCTCAATCATGGCCACCTCCTGCTGCGCCGCCGCCAGCCGCCGCGCCGCGACGTCGTGCTCCTTCCGCGCCGCGTCCAGCGCTTGCCGCTCCTCCGCCAGCTGCGCACAATGGAGGATGCACCGGCGGGTTGTGGCCTGAGTCTGCCCGCCGACGCCCTGCTTGCGCAATTGTGCGCCCCACCCAACCTATCCTCTAGCTGGACTGCTCCCAGACCCCGGTTTCTCCCCAGTCTGAATCCCACGCCCATACTCTGAAGCCCAGATCCCAACCAGCGCCCATGCCCGAACTAGAAGTGGAGAGCTTGAAGTGCCCCATGCCGCCGCCCACCTGCGCCGCCAGCTTGCCGCTCTCCTCCTCGCGCAGCGCCACGGACGCCTCCCTGCCGTCCGCCGCCGCCTCGCGCGCGCCCACCTCCGCCTCCCGCCGCGCCAGCTCCGCGCTCAGCGCGCCGGTGCGCTCCTCCGCCGCGCGCACCGCCGCCTCCCGGTCCAGCAGGTCGCACTTGGTGCCCTTCACCTTCTCGATCTCGTCTGATTGACATCATGGCATTGCACACGGTTGCAAGCGAGCGGGTAAGACGGCATCGGCATCGCCGCTAATGCCCTGCACAGAAGCGCACCAGCACCCACGGGGCCGTTCTGGTGCCCTGCACCGCCGCCGCCCCCGCAAGAGCCAGAGCCAGCCAGCCAACCAGCTAGCGAGCCCCCGACCCCGGCGCCGCGCGCCCCACCCTCCCATGCCCGCATGGACGGCTGCGCTCCTCCTCCCCCTCCGCCTCACCCAGCACGCCGCGCTCCTTGGAGACCAGGTCCTCCTGCTTGGCCTGCACGTCATGCAGCGTCCTGCGGGCAAGGCAAGAGACATGTCAGCTGGCTGGCTTCCTGGCTGGTTGCAGCCGTACAGCAGTGGCTACGCAGCCGTGACACCGGGTCAATCACGCTGCCGTGTGTGCCCCCGCGCCTCAGCGCCTCAACAAGCAACACCTGCAACTTGCGTCGATGCCCCCTCCCAGTCTGACGCCCAACCGGCCGCCCGGTCCGCTGAGCTAAGGGGGGTGTCCGGCGCAGCGCGTGCCTCCCATCCCAACAGCCCCACCCTTCTGTTGGTTTAGCTTGGGATGGTAGTCACAACCCCTCCCCCGACTGCTCACTTGTCCAGGCGCTGCTTCGCCTCGCCCAGCTGTGCCTCCAGCGCGGCGATGTCGGCGCGCCGCTGCGCCTCCGCGCGCTGCGCCTCCTCCAGCCCCAGCTTCAGCTCCTCAATGCGGTCCTCCGCCGCCCGCTTCTCCGCCTGCAGGGACGCCTGCACCCGCTCCAGCCGCTCCCTGCAGCGTCCAGGTGCGGCGTTGCGGCGCGATGCGTGCATGCGTATCTGGCAGCCCGCTGGGGGCACCACTGACGGTCGTACGGCACTTCCCCATGAACAGCTGGTCTCTGGGCCCATGCAAGCCCCCTCAGCGCAACGCCCCATGAGGTTTGTTGAAGCTGTTGGCCTTACGCGCATGGCCTGTCCGCATGTCCTCGCGCCGGGCCCGCGCGGGCCTGTCTGCCGCTCACCTCTCGTACTTGTGGTCGAAGGCGACCACCAGCGCCTCCTGCAGCTCCCGCTGCTTGTCCGCCATCATGCGGGTGGCATGGGCATCGGCCGCTTCGGCCTCCTCCGTCAGCCTCTGAGCTCATAGGGGGACAGTCCGCAGGGGGGAAAGGGGCGTGGTGAACCCCGAGGCGTGCAAGGCCATACCGCACCCGAGCTGCTGCAGGCCCAGGCTGGCGGGAGTTTCTAGATCCCACCTTGCGGTACAGCTCATAGTCATTGACGCGCTGTTGAAGCTCTTGAAGCTGCGGGCAGTGGGCAGCGGAAAATTAAAGGCGAGTCGCGCTGGGGGGCAGCGAAGCTGTCGATGACCTCTGACGCACCTTGTCCTTCAACTCCTGGTTCTCCCGCAGCAGCTCCCCACTGAGCTGCGCTTGGGACACGCCTGGAGATAGGAATCCTTGCGCCCTGTGCCGTGAAGACAAGCCGCCAAAGTCAACACATCTCCTCGCGGAGCTGCCCCGTCCCACGGTTACTTCGCTCGCACCTTAGCCTATCTGTCACACTGTGGGGGTTGCGAAGCGGCGTGACCATTTTTGGCCGTTCCGCGGCTACCCCCTGCGTCACAGCGGTCGAATGATCTGGCGCGCAGGTAGAGATTTAAAGCCTATGATGTAAAACACTCTGCGCAATTCCTCCAATTTTGAATGCGCACGCTAGTTACGGGGGAGACAGCGACGAAACTGGGCCTAAATGCGCACTCCATGCAGGCGCGCGCGATTCACAATTGGGCGACAAACAAATCCAATGTCATAAATGCACGTAATGCATAACCATGAAATTGAATATGCACTGCAATCATTCAAGGGCCTCACCCGAATGTGCACGCCGGCATTGTGGCAGCGTCAAGTTGTGGCCATCACCAACGCGATGTAGCAGACGAGCTAGAAAGTGGGGGATAGGAGACCTGTCACGTACAGCAGCCGCAGCAGGGACAAAGGCGACAGAGCCGGCGCCGGGCCCAGCGGGTCAGGGCGCGGGTCAGGGGCCGGCTGCCGACAAGGGGCCGGACCCGTCGGCTTGGCAGGTCCGGCAGGAGCGCGGTGTATCGTTTGTGACAGGTGAGGGAGTTGGCCGCTGATGACCACTGGCATGGGCAATCACCGAGGGGTGACACCGACATCCTTTCAAGCGCTTTGCACACCCGCAAGCACTGAGCGAGCGGACACACTTGCTTGCGCACGCACATGCACACAGCCGGCGGGGCTTTCTACCGGGCTGAGAGCTGCGCGGGCCGTGACCTCGCCGTGCTGGCGGCGGCGCTGCAGCGGCGGCGGGCGGGCGGGCGGCTGCGGGTGTTGGACGTCATGAGCGCGAGCGGCATGCGCGGGGCCAGGTACCTGGCACAGGTACGAGAGGCGGTGGCCGGTGGGGGAGTGGCGCTGGAACAAGCCGTTTGGTGCGAGCGAAAAGGAGGCGGGCGTAAGGATTGCGGGTGTGCATAGGAGGGCATGCTAGTGCGCAACTTGGTTTAGCAGCCGCACGGAGATGCGCGGGGCTGACTGGGGTGTCCGTGTCTGGCACAGGCGGAGGCGGACGAGGTGTGGATCAACGACGGCAGCCCCGACCTGCACGAGGCCATGGTGTTCAACATGTGCACCGCGGCAGGCATGCCGCCGCCAGCACCGCTGCTTGCGTCCGGCGCCAGCCAACAACATGGAGAAGGCCGCAGCAGCACCAGCAGCGGCAGCGGCAGTAGCATCGGTCGTGGCCACGACGAGAGCCTGGCTGCGTCGAGCGCCGAACCAGGCGGTGGCGGCCAGCCGGGTGTGGAGGCGGAGGGCGAGGATGCGCTGCGGCAGCGGGTGGCGGCCTGGTCGGCACAGGCGCAGGTGGTGAAGCTGGAAGGTCTGGCGAGAGACGTGTGGCAGTGGGACCTCCCGCCTTTGCCGGCGCCGCAGGCAGCGGCCTCGCCTTCTGAGGACGCAGGGCAAGGGACTGCCGCGACCTCAGGGCGGGGGATAGATGCCGATCACACCAGCAGCGGCGGTGGCGATGGCGTCGACACCCGCGGTGCGGGCAGTAGCAGCGCGGACCCTGCGGATGCGTCGGTGTCCGGGCGCCGCATCCGCATCTCGCACGTGGACGCCAACCGCCTGCTCACCAACTGCTACATGCGCGAGTCGTACTACGACCTGGTGAGTTGAGTCGTACGACGACGAGCTGGGTGTGTCGGCTGCGGGACAGGGAGCTGATGACCATGTGCACACACGCGCGGTGTGGGTGAGCGTGTGTAAGCATGCACTGCTCTGCGTCTTTTTCCTTGTGCTCTCTAACACACTCTTCTTGTCCTGAATGTGCAGATCGACGTGGACAGCTTCGGCAGCGAGGCCATGTACTTCCCCGCCGCCATCGACGCGGTGCGCTACGGCGGCCTGCTGTACCTCACCTGCACCGACGGCTTCACCAGCTCCGGCAAGCGGCCGGAGCGCGGGCTGGCCGCCTACGGCGCCTTCCCGCGGGCGCTGCCCTGGTCCAACGAGCAGGTGCGAGGGAGGGGCATGGCATGGCAGGTTGGGCTGGGGAAGTTGGGCTGGGGCGCATGGCATTCTTAGCAGTCCAGACTCACCGGGACTGGGTTGTCATGAAGCCAGTGGCTGATCATCATGGTCATTATTTGCTGCATCCTGCAAGCGGGAGCGCGGGCTGGTGCAGCAGCTTGCTGACACGCGCACGCCCGCGTGGTGCTCACACGCGGTTCGCCGCCTGCCCGGCCGCCTCTGCCTACCTGACCGCCCGCTGCTACCTGACCCGCACAGGGCCTGCGCATGGTGATCGGCGGCGCGGTGCGCGAGGCGGCGTCGCGCGGCGTGATGCTGACGCCCGTGTTCAGCCTGTACAGCTACCACGGGCCGGTGTTCCGGGTCATGCTGCGCGCGCGGCGCAGCGGCGAGTGGGCCTCGCAGCACTACGGCTTCGTGGGCCACTGCTTCCTGCACGGCGACAACTACACCGTGGGCTGGAGGGACCTGGCGGGCGCGGTGTGCAGGTGGGCGGGTGGTGGTGGGGGTTACACTCATCATTAGTAAAGACGTGAGGAGGGGGGTGCAAGGATGTTTGGAAAAGCGGTACAGGATGTACTGAAGACTGGGGGGGGAGGATGGTGTGGGACCGGGGGTTGCAGGGCGCAGAGTAGGTGCTGGCGGGAAGGAGCGGGGTTAGACGCCTGTGAGAGGGCAGGGAGAGGGTCGAGGCTGGGGTTGGGTGGCATGTGGCAGGGACGTGGCGGCAGGCGGGACCGCTCGTGCATTGCGCAACGCCTCCGCGCGTGTGTGGTAAAGTAAGGTGACCGTTGGTAACTGCTGATTTGACTCACAGGTGCGAGTCGCGAGGGCGGCGGCAGCCTGTGCAGGTGCCCATGGCAGATTCAGCGGCTGCTGCGGCACCGGGCGCGCACGACGCAGTCACCAGCAGCTGCAGTGACAGCAGTAGCAGCGACAGCAGTAGCAGTAGCAGCAGCGGCAAGCCGCTGGTGCTGTCGGGGCCCATGTGGACGGGACCGCTGCATGACGGGGAGGAGCTGCGGGCGATGCAGGCGGAGGCGGAGGCGCGGGGCTGGCAGGGCTTCGGCATGAGCGCGGATGATGCTCCCTTCCTACGGGACCGGAAGAAAAGCAGGTGCGGGCGGTGTATGTATGAACTGAGGCAGATCAGGCTTCCTGGTGCATTGTGCGCGCGGCAGCAGTGTCGGCTTTACCCTTTGCGAGCGGGGTGTCGTGCTGCTGCGAGGGCCAATGTTGGTCCTCGTTCGGGCCTCGACAACCGTGTGTTGGCCCCAACGTTCCCTCCACACACACGCACGCCCCTTCTTACCTACCTCCTACCCCTCCCCCTCCCATCCCTCTCGCTGTGCAGCCGCAACGTGCGCCCGCTGGAGGAGCTGCTGTCGGTGCTGCTCGAGGAGGCCGACCCGCGGCTGCCGCCCGGCTTCTTCTCCATTGACGACTCCGTGTCGCGGCGCATGGCGCGGCCGCCGCCGCGCGACGCGCTCATCGCCGCGCTGCGGGCGGAGGGCTTCGCGGCGTCGCGGTGCCACCTGGAGGTGAGCAGCAGCGGCTGGCCCCTTGCGGCAGGTGCAGTGCGCACGGCGCGGCGCCGCGGCGGATGGGCAGGGAGCCTACGTGGGTGTAAGGATGAGGCGGGCGGGCGGGCGGGCGGCGTCGCACAGGCGGCTCAACTAGCCAGTGCCCGCTTGCACGTGGTCGTCTGCTCGTGGTGACCTGTCATGCATCCGCGCTTGCTGTGCCCCCCCCCCCCTTGCGTGTGTCATGCGCTGTGCAGCCGCGCGCGTTCCGCTCCAACGCCTGCATGGCAGATGTGCTGCGGGTGGCGGAGGACCGGCTGGGCATCGACCGCCGCACCGTCAAGGCGTAGCCAGCGCAGGAGCAGGAGCACGGGCAGGAGCAGGAGTAGAGATGGTGACGTTTGGCGGTTTGGGCCTCCGCGGAAAAGTGGGCGGACGCTGTGAGCGGGTTTGGCCCCTTACAGCCACGTGCAGCAGTTCTGTGATGGCACTGCCCCGGGGTTCCCCTGAACTGACCCGGTGTAGCTCACGGGGGCTGCCGGTATGGTTCGACCGTGCGACCGTGCGAGCATGCGTCATGAGGACGTGTGCTGCGTGTCCATACGTCATGTGTGGCTGTCAGGGCAGGGGGCGGCCACCACTTGGCTGGTGGGCGCGGAAGGTCATGACTGCAAGAGGCCCACGTGGAGCTTCATGACGGCGGTGGTACGGCGGCCGTTATCAACGCCTGGTGCCATATGTGCCGTGGCGTAGCGGGCACTGTAATCTGTTGTGCACGTGACCGCATCCACACAGGCACCGTCAATCGTTCTTGACCCCGGTCGCAGCACTAGCACCAGCACTGTCATCAGATGAATCACCCGTCCGCAAAAGCGCTAGCTTGCTGTCGGCGGGGAGTTGCCCTCAGCGCTTCTACCGACCTACCTATCTACCTACAGATGTCCCTAGCGAGCAAGGCAAACTCTACCGACTTGCTTCACTCACACGCTCCCGCACGACTCCTGCACTCGCACTCTCCACACTCGAAGGGGAACCCTGATGCGCTCGTTGCTCTGCCTTCACTCTGGCTGCGAAGCTCCGCGCACTCTCCGCGCTCACTCTGCGCACACTCCGCCCTCCACCACCGCGCGCCACCTGCGTGACCCCACTGGCGCCGCCCAACAAGCAACGCCACGGCCGGTCACAGCGGGTGCGGCTGCTTCGCAGCCCCCGCGGCTTTGCTGCCTCTCCCCAGCCCCACCCGCGCCTTGAACTTGCTCCAGTACACCAGCGCCTCAAACAACAGCATGCGCGTCTCCACCTGCGGCGGCAGGCACGGCGGCAGGGGAAGTTATGTGCATGCAATCACAAGGACAACTGCCGCATGTCACTGCTGCTACAGGCACGAGAGTGGTTGCGCGCGCGCCGGCCTCGCAGCTCCTCGTGAGAATGCTCGCTGCTACAGGCAGTGTTGTAAAGGCCCCGCCCCACTCACCCGCAGCCGCTCCCATGCCACCCCCAGCCACACCAGCGCCCCGGGGTGGCCCCGCAGCCGCTCGCGAGCCAGCGCCGCGCTGCACCTGTGTTTGGGACAGGTTTGGTTCCAGGAGCGGTCGCGCGTCAATATCTGACGAGCTGTTGGGTATTGCGGCACGACCGCTGGGCATCCCAGCCAGTGGACATGTCCTCTCGCCTCCGTTGCGCCCCGTTCGCGCCCCTGGCTTGTTTGTGCCCCTGGCTCCTTTGCGCCCCTGGCTCCTTTGCGCCCCTGGCTCCTTTGCGCCCCAGGCTCCTCGGCACCCCCGGCTCCCTAGTGCGTGTGCTCACTCCCGCGCGGTGATGACGAAGCCGTTGACGGGCTGCCCCAGCGCGTAGTCCACGCTGCGCAGGCAGTCGTTGGTCTTGAGCAGCAGCAGCAGCGGCCGCGGCATGCGCTGCAGCAGCCCGCTGATCTCCCTGCGGCGGCGCCGTGGCCGTGGGCGCGGGAAGGGGTGGGGAAGGCGTTGGGGACGACGAGAGCGGGTGCGTTTGCTGGCCACACGGACTTGTTGGAATCATACATGGCCCAGGTTAGGCTCGATGCATGCCAAGCGCGTCCCGACCCCACCCAGACGCCTACGAACACGCCGAGACATCCAGCGCCGGCCCGGTGCAGGTGCATCCGGGCTGTGCCTGACCCAGCACTGACGCCCCGCATGCACTGCACCTGCACCTGATGACCTGGTCAAGGTCGCGCCTCACCTGCCGTACTTGGCCATGTAGTCGGCCGCCATCTGCCGCGTCTCCGCCGAGCGCTCCACGTGCAGGTGGTCCGACCGCTGCTCCAGGATCTGCGGGCCGAGGCGCGCACAGCGGCCGCGAGCGCGCATGCAGCGTGACACCATCACCGTGCATTACTGATAGAAACCAAGCACAAGGAAATGTTATCCCGTACGCGGTGTGTGCCTATGTGTGCCTGCCCCTGAAAGCCCCAGCAACAACATGACACGATGCGCACCTCCTCCCAGGGCCGCTGCGTGAGCATGGCCGCGAAGATGTCGTAGGCGTCGCCCGCGTTCATGGCGGCGGCGTGGCGGCGGATGCCGTCGGCGTCCGCGAAGATGAGTGCGCGCCACAGCGCGGCGTACTCGAGGCGGAAGGAGTCCGAGATTGCTTTGTACAAACCGTGGTCGAGCAGCACCAGCTGCACGTGACCGTCCTGTGGGCGTGGGTGGGTACGGGTGTGTGGAGGTGTGGGGCGTGGACGTTGGCGCGCTTGGGCTTAGACTTGGGACTTGTCCAGCCCCAGACTGCTTGCCATGCCCAGGCGCAGGCACCACGCCCTCCCGTGCCCTAGCCCGCCAAGGCCCCGCACCACGCGCCGCCGCGGCGCCACCGACCTTCTTGCGCACGAGCATGTTGGCGGCGTGCGGGTCGCAGTGCACGTAGCCGTGTGTGAAGATCATCTCGTTGAAGGTCTCCGCCACCAGCAGCGACACCTCGCGCGGCGACACGCCCAGCCGCTTCAGCGCGGCCACGTCGGTGACGCCCACGCCGTCGATGAACTCCATGGTGAGGATGCGCGGCGAGCAGGTGCGGTAGTCCACCGCTGGCACGTGCACCCTGTAAGTGCGTGTGCGTGCGCGCGGGCATGCATGTATTTGTGTGTTAGAGGAAGCGCGTTGTGGAAGGGCGAACCGTTGCACATAACCTCCCCCCAAGCAATACTCGGGGTCCGCTCCGTCAGACCCACACAACTAACCCCGCACCCCGACGGCCACAACCGGCACCCGGCCGCCGCCGCGGCGCCCCCACCTGTCGGCGTGCCACGCGCCCGCCTTGGCCGACGCCTCCAGGTTGGCGCGACACCGCTCCGAGTTGGCGGCCTCATGTCGGAAGTCCAGCTCCTGGGGGTGCGGGCGTGTGGGCGTGTGGGCGGGGGCGTGTGGGCGGGGGCGTGTGAGGTCTAGCGTGGGGTCGGGGTTTTGGTGCGCTCGTCCCAAGCCCCACCTGCGCGGCCATTCACATGCGCGTCCCACACGCATATTGGGCCGTCGACACAAGCTGTCCACGACCAGCCTCAAACCCTAGAAGGAACTGGCCCGCACCCCCGCTGTACCCGCTGTGGACCAAGCCACCGACCAAACCCCTCTCACAAGCCACGGACCCAACCCCCCCTAGGCCGCCCCGGACCCCACCCGCCCCGGACCCCACCCGCGGCAGGTTCTCCTTGATCTCGTCCACTAGCCAGCGGTAGTCGAAGTCGGGGAACACCCAGCGCACGCAGCCCACCAGCGCCTCCACCGTGGCCACGTCCGCCGCGCAGCTCTCGCGCAGGCCCGCGTGCTGCACCTTGACCGCCAGGCGGCGGCCGGCGTGGTCGCGCGCCTCGTGCACCTGCGCGCCCGGTGGCGGCACGTGCCAGCGTTCAATTGCGGTGCGGTGCGGTGCAGCCCTCGAGCGGCTGGCAGGCTATACACACAAACGCACACAAACGCAACTCCCGAGTCCCGACCCGGGTTCTGTGTGTGGGCCCAGCCCAAGTGTCACGGAGCACGTGCCACGGGCGCCCCGGTCCTTGCCGTCCGCCAAAGCCGCTGCCTGGCCGCCGGCCGCACCTGCGCCAGGGACGCGCTGGCGATGGGCGTGGGCGAGAAGTGGGCGAACAGCTGCTCCGGCGGCGCACCCAGGTCCTGTGGGGCAAGTGGTAGCCGTCCAGGGTTTTAATGACGTGTTGCCAATGTCCAGGGTTACGGGCGGAGGGCGAAGGGGCAGCTGGAGGTATCGGTCGCAAGCCTTGCCGCTGGATGCCGCTGGCAGCAGCGCGACGGTCATTTACGAACGCGAGAACGGAGAGCCACTGCCATCCGGCCACCTGCCCTCCGCCTGTGCAAAGCCCTTGCCAGCCCTTGCAGCCCTCGCCAAGCCCCCGCACCCAGGCGGTCCCGGACAACGCCAGCCCCCGCGCCGCCACCGCCGGCGCGCACGTGGCACGCGCGCAGGCCTGACAGGACCGACAGACCGACCTGCACGAACATGCTGCGGACCTCGTCGATGTCGGACACGGGGCAGCGATCCAGCAGGTGCGCCTTCATGGTCTCCACGTACGCCTCCGGCAGCAGGTGGTCCTGTTAGAGCACAGTGCGGGTTGGGCATGGGCGGCACAAAGAAGCCAAGAGGCGGGAGATGTGAACAGGGGAAGAAGGCCATCGGTCCGGGTGCCGAACGAGCCGCGTGCGCCATGCTCAGGCTGGATGTGGGGTTCGGCCGTGTCACGTCACACACTGCGTCGGCCCCATGCCAGACCTAACTCCCCACCGCCGGCACCTCGCCCGCACCTCGCCCGCACCTCGCCTTACGCCAGCTGCACCCCCCGCGCTGCAGCAGCAGCAGCTCGCTCCCACCCGGGCCCCAACCCATGCAGCCACCCAGCCTGCGCACCCACCAGCTGCCCCACGTGCTGCCCCAGCTTGGTGTAGATGCCGCCGTTGGCGAAACACAGCTGCAGCAGCCGGTCCGCGCCGCGCTGGTGGCAGCCGCGCAGCACCGCCTCGCGCTCCTCGCCCGCCAGGTCCGGCTTCAAAGACAGCTTGTAGTCTGGGCGGGGCAGGAATGAGGCGTTGGAGCTTTAAGGAGCTTGCATTGGTGAAGCCGGGTACGGTTTAGACTTTAGACGTGCAGGCGGCGTGTAAGCCCTGCTACACCAACGCCGTGCAGCTGCGGCAGAATGACGTGGCGACTAGAGGCCCGGCTGCAAGACTCCGTAGGCCCGGCGCTTCACTCACCCAGCACGATGGCCGCGGCCGTGTACACATCCCGCGCTAGCCGTACAGGCATCAGGTACGCGGCTTTGAGCGCCTCTGGAGAGGGCTGGAATACCAGGTACGCCGCGCCGGCGCCAACGCCCAAACTCGCGCCCACGATAGCCAGCCGCCGCAGAGGTGTCGGGGCCGCTCGCGCCGCGTGCACGACGGCGGCGCTCCCGGCTGCAGCTGCTGCTGTTCCTGCGGCAGCGGCTCCCGCTGACACCGCGGCTGCTCCGAGCGCCCCAGTAGCAGCAGGAGCGGTTGCGACGCCGCCGGCAGCTGCAGCGCTCGCGGAGCAGAAGAGGGCGGTAACGCTCGTGTCGCGGCCGCCGGCCCACCACTGCCGCTGCGCCCCCTTCCGGCAGGCCGCGCCGACTTGGGCCAGCCGGCCCAACATCGTGCACGCGGACTGCCTTGGGGGTGGACTAGTGCCCTTGGTACGTGCTAATCGCGGGAGTAAAATGATTTTCGTTCTTGATTGGATTGTTGATGGTCGTGAGTCTTTTGCGCTTTGGCAAAGGACGTCAGATATTAAATGCGCTGATGTATGGGTGAAAAGCGCAAGTTATTTTGGTTTGTTGAGGTTTTACGATGCGCGCAAGCGGTCCTCTCGGCATGGTCAAGTCAATGGAAACTCGCTTGGTCTCGCTCGTTCTTGACTGGTCCGTACCGCATTACGCTGGCCTGTTGCATACGTAGGACCCACGCCTTTGACCTCGCTAGACAAGCGACAACATTCGCTTTCATCGGCGCGAAAGCCTCTTAGACTTCGCTCCGCGCAGCTCAGACCGTCCCTTCTTGCGCTTTTCTTAGGTCTTTGCAACCAAAGATGTACGGTGGCTACGGCTATGGCACCGGCGGGTATGGCGGGGGCGGTGGTGGCCGCGGCGGATATGGCGGTGGTGGCTATGGCGCTTCGCGTGGAGGCTATGGAGGTGGCAACCGCAGTGGAAATGACGGTGGCGCGGGCGGTGCCGAGGGTGGCGCGGGCGGGGACTCGTCGTATGTCGAGGGCAAGGTGGAGTTCCCCAGCCTGGCGGAGGAGACCACGCAGGAGGGCCTGCAGCAGTACTGCGCGCAGTGGTAAGTCGCACAGCGCGCGCGAAGTCCTCGGGCGAGCTCGGGATCTGCCTCGCGCTTAGTGCAAGTGGACCGACCGCGACCGGCTGTAGACCTAGGAGGCCTAGGCCCTAACTCGCTCTCTCGTTATGTGCAATCCTTGCCAATGCTAGGGGCCAGGTCGAGGAGTGCACGGTAGCGAATCGTGTTGGCGTAGTTAGGTACTCGGACCCTGCGTCGGCTCAAGCACTATTCGATAGCGAGCACGTTATCGACAATGTCAAAGTCGAGCCTCGGGCCGCGCTGCCCCGCGACAAGGCGGGGACAGGAGAGCGGTGCCAAAAGATTTTTGTGGGGGGCACTGTAAGTAGGGTAGCGCCCAGTCACTGCAATTTGTCGTCGGGGGGATCTGCACATCGGGGGGATCTGCTGGGTGTTCTGGCGGTCGGGGTTTGCCACGCCGCGCAGCTTTGGCCCGCGTCGCAGTGCAGCTCCAGCCGACTCAGCCCCGGCCCACCCGCTGCCTGCTTCGCGCCGAACAACGCAGGGCGACGTCACCGATGAGGAGCTGCGCAGCCACTTCGCGCAGTACGGCGAGATCCAGGACTCAGTGGTGAGGCAGCTGAGCTTGGCGTGCTGTGGGTGCGGTGCGTGCGAGCAGCTGGGGTGTGGGAGTGCAGCTTTTGTGGCTGACTGACGCGCCTCCATCCTGTGACGGCATCCATCCCTCTGGTGACGGTTGGCCAGGCTCAGCGCGCAGGAAGCCACCTGGAGAATCAGCCGCTAAGTTGCTCTGCCTTGGTGGCTCCCCGTGCGCGCGTGCAGATCATGCGCAAGGACGGCGTCACGCGCGGCTTCGGCTTCGTGACGTTCGCAGACCCCCTCAGCGTGGAGAAGGTGCTGGTCATGCGCCAGGTGCGTGGGGTTGGGCGCCGGGGGCGTGAGGGCGGCGCATTCACGGGATGCGGCCTGCTGCCAGCTGCAAGCCGTACGGCACCAGCTGCTCGCGCGCGGCAGGCGGCCACAATGCCGCGCAGCCGGTTGGGACTATGGGACTGGTTGGGACTGGTTGGGACAAACGTGCGTCGTCCATGTTTGGGCCGCAGGTCATCCGCGACAAGGCTGTGGACTGCAAGCGCGCCACGCCCCGTGAGATGACGCCCTCCACCGGCGGCGGCCGCGGCGGCCGGGGCGGGTACGGCAGCAGCTACGGTGGCGGCGGCTACGGCAGCCGCGGTGGCTACAGCGGTGGCGGCGGCGGCTACGGCGGTGGCGGCTACGGCGGCGGTGGCTACGGCGGCGGTTATGGCGGTGGCTATGGCGGCGGCTACGGTGGTGGCTACGGCGGCATGCGGCAGCAGCAGGCTCAGGGCTACGATGAGAGCGCAGGCATGGGCGGTGAGAACGCGGTACAGTACGGCGGTGATCAGAGCGCGGGACAATACGGCGGTGAGTGAGATAGGCTAGGCTTTTGTGGCGCAAACGCATGACGGCCGAGCCGCATCGAACCCCTTCGCCCATCCTAAACGCCCCACACCGCATCACGCCCCGTGAGGTAACGTATGCCATTGCTGCGTTCTCCATCTGCACACTCCTTCCTTCAGCCTCCCTGACTCGCCCTATTCGTGCTTCCGTTCTCTTGCCTTTGTTGCTGCCGCAGCCACGGGCTACGGCGGTATGATGGCGGGCTACCCCGCGATGGCGGCGTACGGCGGCTACGGCGGCTACCCCGCCATGGCGTACGGCGTCATGGGCTACGGCACCGGCGCCGCCGCCGGCTACGGCCGCGCCACCATGGCGCGCAACACCGTGGGCCAGCAGCAGCGGTTCCGCCCCTACTAAAGCCCGCGGGGAGCAGCAGCCGCGGCGCGGGAGCGCCAGCTGAGCATGAGCAGCGCATGAGCAGCGCATGAGCGCACGCAGCCTCAGCTGTGAGGGTTGTCTGTGGCATGCTTTCCGGAGATGTCGAAGTTTGGGCGGCGGGGACGAGCTGCTGTGATGTGTCACCGTTTTTACTCTTGTGATGTTAACAAGTCGGGAGACCGTGGAAGTTGTGGCATGCTGAGCGAGGCAAAATTTTGACGATGGCCCTCACGACAGGCGTCATACCCGCTGAACGCGTTGCATCTGGTCGTGTTGCAACACAGTGGAAAGGACGCGCATGTGTCGCGACTGTGCACGTGTTCCAACGTTCGTGTTACTGAGACCGTGTATGGCATTGTGTGGTTGCGGTTGTTGGCGGATCGATTCTCGTGGTTTGCAAATGAATTTGACACGTGGACTACGCAGACAGGGACGCGCGGCAAGGACGAGAGCCCGACCGTGATATGAGTTTGGGCTTTCAAGAGAGGGCCACAGTCCGTAACGTGCTATGCAGACGAAGGAAGCACAAGCCCAATTCAGTCCGCTCCCTCACGGAGCCTCTGTAACATTGCATCTACCTCCTCCGCCAGACCCGCTGCCAGTCCTGTCGCAACCAGCTGCCCCACCAACTCAAGCTCGCCAGCTGCTTCGCACCCGGCATAGCTCCACACCGCCCTGGCCGCTCCCTGCGATAGCGGTACTGCTGCTGCCGCCGTGCCGCCGCCATCGCCGGGCACGCCGGCACTGCGTTCTGCTGTTGCGCTTGCGGCGCCGCCCGGCGCCACATCGCCGCCAGCTGCACGCTCAGATTCGCGCTTGCCCGCCCCCACCGCCGCGGCCGCGGCCACCTCAGGCCCTGCTTTCCCGTGCGGCCACACGCGCACCAGCCCCAGCTGCCGGCCAGCTTCCACCAGGTCCAGCAGCTGCCACGTGGGCAGCGCCAAGTCTGGCAGCGCGGCCGCCCGCAGCGCCGGCGCGGCGGGGAGCCCCGCACCGCCGGCACCGCCGCCGGCTCCGGCAGCAGCAGCAGCAGCCGCAGCAGGGTCAGGAGGCAGGTACACGGTGCAGGCGGGTGCAGGCATCCTGCGGCGCCGGCAACAGCGAGCACCAACTTGAGCCAGCCGCGGGAGAAACAAAGCCATGTGCGCTCACGCACTCTGTCTGGCCCAGGTCCTCCTCACCTCGATATCATCTACTTCCCCTTTTGCGCTGTACCATCGAATCCTCCTCACCTGGAGGTGACGCCAGGCCCCTTGAGCATGTGCGCCGTCACGACCCGCGCCAGGCCCCGCGCCGCCACGACGTCCGCGGCGGCCGCGCCCGCCACAGCGGCCGCACCGCCGCCATCGGCGACCCTGGGCACGAACGCTGCCGCAGGCCCGCCCGCCTCGCCGCCTGCCCGCGTCAGGCGCAGCCGCATGGACGCGTACTGCTGCAGCAGCGCGTCGTACGAGCCCTGCGCGTGGCCCGAGGATCACAAGATGAGCGAAGGGGACGTTGGCTGCTCAGCGGCGCACATGTTTGCTTGAGCAATCGAAGGCATCGTCGGCTAGATGAAGCTGGAGGAGATGCAGTTGCTGCGCGCCGTGCGCTGGAGGGCATGTGGGCGAAGCCCGACACCTACCGGGGAGCCCACGCGCTTGTTGCAGACCAGCACTGAAGTCAGCGGCGCCGCACCGCCGTGGCCCGCGCCGTCATCGCCGCCGCCGCTGCCCCGGCGGCGCCGCCACCCAGGCTGCACGGCCGAGCCCCCTCCTTCCCCATCCCCATCCCCATGCGCTGCCCCCCGCCGCCCCGCGTGCTGCTTCTGCTCCTCCTGCCGTTGAAGCGCGAAGGCCAGGTGGAGCAGGAAGCGCCCCAGCTTCCGCGTGCGCAGCGCGCGCGTGGCGGCGGCGTCCGTGCCCGGCGGCGCGGCCTGCCGCGCCACGTCGTGTATCGATTCCAGCAGCACCAGGCCGCGGGTGGAGCGGAACCGCTTGAGGGCTGTGAGGATGGCGGTGGGCTGCGGCAGCGCCGAGCGCATGAGGCCGCGCCCCACGTCAGCGCCCACGCTCTGAGAGGGTGTGGGCACATGCGGCAGGCGCGGGCTTGGTGGTAGGACCAGGGCAAGGGGCGAGAGCAGGCATGCCCAAGTGGTGGGGGACAGGTGCGGGCTGGGTTGTTGCGGCGCACCGGTTCCTTTATAGCACGGACGTTCTCGGTGCACAATCAAGTAGATACAGTTGTATATGCATGTGTGTACGGCGAGGGGCGGCCGGCGCCTGCAAGTGCCATGCGCACACCTGGCCGCCGGCGACAAAGGCATCGCTGCCGACTGCGAAAGCGGTGGCGCCAGGTGTGCCCCTGCTAGGAGGCATCGCCGTCGCCGCGCGCTGCGCCGCTGCGACTGCAAGCCATGCCGCTTCAGAGCAAGGCCCGATCTCGGGGCCAGTGAGCTGCGCATTAGGACGGTGAGGAAGGCAGAGTCGGGAAGGCAGGGCCCGTGGCAAATCACGCACCCCCGTCCCACCCCGACACGCTCGCACTGACCTCCACGATTGCGCCGGCAGGGTACCCGCCGCAAGTGAGCACGTCTAGAGCTCTACTGCCAGTCGACCGCCGCGCTGGGGAGCTGCGGAGCGCGGCGCTCTCGCCTGTGAGCCCCGCGACGTGCAGCACCGCCGGGCCATGCCGAAGGGCCCAACTAGCCGAGGCGCTAAAACGAATTGCGCGATCGAGGCATGTCCGAAAGAGTTGCATGCGTGCCTAGGTCATCGTGAAGTGGAGATTAAAGCTATGAAGACAAACTCGGCGCGGAATTCGGCCCAATCAGACTTTCGCGCTCAATGGGCAGTTCAAGCGACTTTGGACGCGGTTGCCTCACCGTTGCCAGCTCATAGCAAATAGGTGACTTTGAATTGCGTTTATGACCTGTCATAAACGCAGCAGAGTTGCGCAGCTGGCGTGCCCGGTTTTGGTATGAGCCCTCCGCGAGCGCCTGGGGGCTCATCGTGCGCATTACACTGTATGGTGGCTTATGCCGAGGCTCACGCGGCAAATCCAGGCAGCTGTCCGCAAGGCGCAGCAGAATGGAAGCGCATTTGCCTCGCCGCTGGAGAAAATCGTCAAGCAAGCAAACAACGAGCTCTACCGCCAGCTTGGAATTCCAAATGTCATCAAATTAGGTCAATCGACCTCTGGAGGGCCAAGCAAGGATCGGTAAGCGTGACGATTGACGGTGCTTTTGAGAGCTGGCGTATGCGATGTGACACCATTTGTGGGGTCTCAACGCAGGGGCTATGCGGGGCAAGCAGCGACGCCGGGCTGGACCGGACTGGGCGTGCTGGGCCAGGCGCTGTCCAAACTGGCCTGGCAGGGCGGTATCCTCGAGGTGAGGCTTGCGCACAGCAGCGAGGCAGGCTGGCCGCACCACGGGTGGGGCTGTGCGGCAAGCGCCGCGCGCGTGTGGGTGCTGGTGCAGTCTCGCCCCGGAGGGCTCCCGGGACGCGCGGCTGGGACTGAGGAGTCGAGCCCCAGCAGCGGCGTGAGCTGCTGCCGGTATTCTACGTGCTTGTCTCGCTGCCTTGCGGAAACCGTGCGGCAGTGCAGCAACCTCATTCGTGCCGCGACTTGCCTGCGCTACCGTTTACTGCAACCACAGGTCAGCAGCCCGGGGCTTCAGGGCTGGGACGTGGCCCGACAGCTGGCAGCCTGGCGGGCGAGCGACAGCCGTGTGCTGTGGCTGCAGCTGGAGCCGGCGGCGGCGGCGGCCAGCGCCAACACGCTTGCCGAACCCGCTGTCTCCGAGGTAAGCACACTGACCGCGTGGAACCGACCGAGCCTAACGTTCCGGCAGCGAACGCTGCGGCGCGTCGGCTGTGGGCGGCTGCGGCCGGGCGCTTTGTTCGCCCAGTGATGACACCCTGACACCCCTGACGCCCCTGGCGCCCCTATGCCGCCAACGCATACATACAGGGACCCAGCCTGACGGTGCAGCGCTGGCCGGTGGCCAGCCCGGCGGACTCTCGTGCGGCGCTGCAGCACCTGGTGCGGGCGGTGCGCTCGCAGCACTTCGCGCTGGTGGTTCTGGACAGCGTGCCCGCGCTGGCGCCGCCTCTGCCGGGCGCGGGCGCGAGGGCGAGGGCCGCGGCAGCTGCGGGGCAGGCGGCGCCGGCGCCGTCAGCGGCAGCAGCGGGGAAGCGTGTGGATCGGGGCCACGCGGCAGTAGCAGCGGCTGGAGCAGCGGCCGGAGCTGGAGCTGGGTTGGGGCGGCAGCCGCCGGCGGCGGCGGCGGCGGCGGCAGTGCCGGTTGCGGCGCCGGCCGCGGCAGGCTCGAGCCTCCGCTTGGGGCCAGGGGCAGGGACAGGAGCCGAGGCGGCGGCGCAGGGCACACGGCGGGAAGCGACAGCGCGGCACAGCGGGCAAGCGCTCCCGGGCGCAGCGACACCGGGCTCACTGGGCTCACTGGCCGCGCCGCAGCGGCCGCAGATGGCAGAGTGCGCGACCCCCAACTACCGGGTAAGGACGCACCCGAGCTCTGTGGCTGCGGTTTGGCCTTCATCCTCCCACTTGAAGCCGTTGCGGCAGCCGCATGCAGCACGGCATGTAAACTAGTGGGCACAGCTTGCATCGCTGCTATGAAGGCACACATACACACACACGCATTACGCGCAGTGCTGCGAGCCCCCACAACGCTTGCGCCCATCGCCGCCGCCTGACCTGCCTGACCTGCCCGCCCGCAGTTCCTGAACACCGAGCTGCCGGCGCTGATGGAGCAGGCGCTGGCGGCCCTGGCCGCCAGCTGCGGCCCCGAGCTGCCCACCACCACCCTGCTGGTCAACTGCTACAACCGGGCCACGCCGCAGCAGGTGGGGGCAGCTGAGCGCTCACTCTGGTCATCTTGTGTGCAGCGTGCGCCGCTGGGGTGCTGGGGTGTGCGCGGTGAGCGCTCAACGGCAGCGGTACGCCGCGCCGTACGTGGTCTGAACCGCGTTCTCGGACAATTCGTGCCGCAGGGTTGGATGGAGGCCGGAGCGCCGACAGCAGCGGACGCCACGCTGGCGGACCGGAGCCGCTGGGCTCGGCGCGCCATCGCGCGGCACGCCTCGGGCACACTGCACCTGCTGCCGGCAACCCGGCCGTCGGCAGCGGTGTCGGCAGCGGCGCCCGCCGGCAGCGGCGACGGCGCCTCCGCAGCCACCACCTCGCACGGTGCAGGAGAGCAACAGGCGGCCGCGGAGGCGGGGGCACTACCGGGAGCTGCTGTGGGCGGCGAGGCGACGGGCGGCACGGCCGCGGCCGCCGGGCCGCCCCAGTCGCTCTCGCAGCTGCACGTGGAGGTCACTCGCGGCCTGCCCTCGGGCGATGATGGCGCAGTGCTGTTCAGCGGGTGCGTGGGGTGGGCAGGGCAGGGCAGAAACGAGGGCTGCTGAAGGACTGCGTGCAGCCAGGCCCCGGGCATGCAGCATGATGAGATTGCCGTGCGTGATCAGGGGGCCGGTGCGCCTCGCTGGCGTGCCCTTGGCATTCTGTGACCACATGCTGCCGCCTCAAAATCGTCGTTGTGCAGGTGGCTGGGCACCCCGCCGCCAAGCTAGGGATTTCAAATACCCGCCCGTCGAATGCATGTCGCGCGCGTGGGCGCTGATCTGGCGCAGCTTGCTGGTCAGGTTGCGAGGGCTGAGGACAGCTAGCCGCTGCCAGTGCGTGAGCGGTCGGTGCCTGACCTTGTCGGAGCTATATGGACCATCGTTTATATGCTGCCAGTGTGTTGAGTGGGGCGCCTTGGGAGTTGTGCGTGATGTTGCGGGTTGCGGATGTTGCCTACTAAAAGGACAAGCCGCTCTCCGCCAAGCACAAGCACGCCATCTCGGCGGGCACGATGGGCAACGCCAACGCCAAGCGGTGCCGCCTGTCCTGAGCTGAGCTTATATCTATGTACCGTCTGTTTAAGGTAGTAGCTATGATGACTGGACAAGCCACCGTATCTGCAATGAGTCAGACAACGAATGCAGAGAGCTGACGGCACATCAAATCGATTTGCTCGGGCGGAGCTTGTATGTTGTCATAGGGTGGCGTCGCGCTCGGGTTGCAGGTCAGGAACAGACACTTACGGTATCGCAGACACTATTCGACGGCGTCTTGCTTGCGAATCGCATTCACTAGCAAACACTTCGCTACGTATTGTAGACGCGGTGCGGTGTGCTGTTAAGATGCCAGCGCCGCTTTAACCGGTGTAGAGCTTGGTGTGGGACTGTGGGAAGTTGTGGGAAGTTGGTCGGCTGATTGATCGTTGCAGTTGACTGGACAGGCAGTTGTCGCCCACTTGGCTTGCAGGTCAAGCAGGGGGTGAGTGATGGTCAGGAGATAGCGCTGCAGGCGGCTGGGCAGGACAGGGCCAGGAGCAGACCGTGTGTCTGTGGCAGCCTCGGGACTTGAGGGGCGCCACTTGCAAAGATGCCATATTCATTACAGGGCCTGGTGTCCTAGTGCCCAGTGGCGACGTCTCAGTCGTGTGTTCCAAACACAGCATTCACACGCGCAATCATTTCTCTTAACAGCAGAATGGTAGCCTCGCCCACACCGCCCTGTCGCTTGCTTGCAGCGCCAACAACAATGGCGTCGGTAACGGCGTCTGGTCGCTCTTCGCGCTCCAACAACACGCGCCCCGACCCTGCACTGACCGCCCATGGCGACATCCACGAACCACATCCGCCTTGCCCGCGCACCAGCGGACACGTTGACTTCGCGAGTACCTGCCCCGTGCGCGCACGCATAAGTGCGCAGCCTGCTCTCATCGAAACCTACACGTCTACAGGCTTCACGCGCCCGGTCGCGCGCGTTTAGCCCAGCCCGTCCCTGGCGCCCGTGTCCGCTCTTAGCGCATAGCCACACCCCGACCCGGCACGCCAGCATCCCAACGCGGCAGTGGTGCCGTGAATGAACAGAGTGACATGCCCCGCAGCTCCACACTGTGTGTCGGCATGGCAGGTCATGACACGTTGAAACACGCACGTCCACACGCACGCACAACACACACGGCGTCTGCAATCAATGTAAGTTGAGACACCCACTCTGTAACTACACTCAATGCGCAGCCAGGGCGCAAGGGACTTGCGCCCTGGCTGCACCGGCGTGCTGCCTCCGCCCAACGCAGCAACCCAGAAAGTGCTCCACACTGTCCCCACACAACAACCCAGCAACATGCGCTGCCGCAGCTGTGGCGCGCCGCAGCTGTGGCGCGTGTGGACGCCAAGCTCCACTGAGATCCACCTGGCTAGACTCCACGACCACATTTGGCCGTCAATCCGAAGTTACGCCCTTCGATCTGACCACAGGCTACCGCTGCTGCTTCCTGCTGCCGCCCGGCTTTCCACCCGCCTGCTTCCCGCTGCCCGACGCCGCTTCCGCTCCCTTGCCCGCCCCGCCAGCTTCTGTCGCTGCGGATGCGCTGCCAGGCGTCTTGCCCGCTGACGGGTCCCGGTACGACGCTGGCGGCGAGTCGAACAAGAACTTGCGGTTGAGGGGGAAGGGCGTGTGGTCGGGCTGCATGGCGAGGACCCGCAACCGCTCTGGCAACGCCCGCAGCGCCGCCTGCTGCAGCTTGTGCTTGGTGCTCATGTCCTTCACCCAGGCGTGGTGCTCCGCCACCCGTTGCTGCTGGAACAGCTGCACGGCCGCCTGCTCTGCGGGGGTGAGCGGCTTTGCCTCGGCTGGCTCCGGGGGTTGGAGCATCGCCACCATGGTCTTGACGCGCGGGTTCTCCTCATCCAAGTCCGCCGTAGGTCTCCGCTTCATGGCAGCGCCCTTGGTGTTTGTTGCTTTCGTGAAGCCCGCCAGCCCTCGCAGCTGCTGCCAGAGAGCAGCGCCTTGCGGGCTGATGACGGTGGTCGCGCCAGAGCAGCCAGCGGAGCTATGGCTGGCGAGCCGTGATAGGAGCGATGAGCCTAGTAAAATACATGACGACGAAGTCGCCATCGTGTAAATCTGATGGCGCTAAACCAAGTTTTGGCAACTGCGTGTCTTGTTAGGTAGCGTGCAACTGATTCATGCCAAAATCATCACTATTTCATTGCAACGCAATCGCGAGCGACTATTGTCCGTGGCCGGATCGCCGAGTGCACGCTGCAGCCTGCGATTGCGCGCGTGCTTCGTTGCTGAGGCTCGCGTGGCTATAATAATATAGACGAACAGCACGAAACCCTGCATGTCCTGCTGAATCATGAATAGCTAGTCGCGGCAAGTCACATCCAGTATGCCTTGCGACTAGTCTCCACGCCGGCGGTGTTGCTGTCGGACACGATGTCAGCTCGCTACCTTGCCTCACGAGCATGGGCTAGCTCTGCAGCTGCCGGCGGCGGGTTGGGCACCGAGGCTGCGGCTGGGCCGGGCGTGCTGGCGGTGCGGCTGCTGCACACGCTCTTCGGACTAGCGGGCGGCGGAAGCCCCATGTGGCGGGGCATGGCCTCCCAGACCCAGCAGACAGCGGCCGAGCAGGACAAACAGCAGCAGCGACAAGAGGAGCCGCCACAAACTCACGGGGCTGCGCTCGGGGCGGGACGTCAACGTCGACGCGCAAGTGCGCCAGGTAAGCGGCCTTCCGAACGCGAGGCCTTGCGGCACCATTGGCATGTGTGGCTTCCCTTGCAGTCGGCAGCATCAGCTAGCAACAGCCGGTAGCTTCTTAGAGACCTGGATCTGACTTCTGCATCATGTGACACCGCATGCAGGCGCGGGCAGCAACCTGATGGGCACGGCGGCGCACGGGAGGGACGGCGGCAGTGACACCACCCCTCCTGGCGAAGCGAGCACCAGCGCCAGCCCCAGCACCACTTACGCCACTGACCCAGTCATGGAACGCTCAACTGCTACCGCCAGCAGCAGCAGCAGTAGCAGTAGCAGTAGCAGTAGCAGTAGCAGTAGCAGCAGCAGTAGCAACAGCCGCAGTAGCAGCCATGCCGGCTCGAGACGCAACAGCGGCGCCACGAGTGGCGGCAGCAGCACTGCAGTGCGCGGCAGCAGCGGCGATGAGCTGCTGCGGCGGTTCCGGGAGGAGGGCTTCGCTCTCACGCCGCCGGTCAGTTTCATTCGCGGGATGCCCGCACCCACAGGTCAGTGCGTGCGGCGTAGCGGCTCGGGGCGGGGCTCACGTCCGCCCCGGTCTGGCGTACACGTGATTGAGGGGGCGCCCGCGCGGGGCGCCTGGCAGTGTGTCACCATCACCAGCCAACATCGGTTGTTAGACATACGAGCTTGAGAGAGTCTCTAGACGTGCGTCCTTGCGGATCCTGTCACGCTCACCGCCCATGCGGCCACGGCCAACAGCCCCAACCTGTCCCCCATGGTCCCGTGCGCCTGCTGCTGGCGCGTGCAGCGATGTCCTGGCTGCGGCGGCGCGGCCCCGAGGTGCCGCACGCGGTGCTGTACCGCCTCTTCCGGCAGCGCCAGGTGCGGCGGTGGTTGGGTGCGGCGGCTGGGTGCGGCGGAAGGCTGCGGCGGAAGGGTGCGGCGGAGTGCGGCGGCGTGTGCGTGGTGCGGCCGACGGGTGTGTCGGTGTTCCGCAGCACAGATATGATTGCCTAATTGCGGGTGGGGACCTGACGACAAAGCCAAACGGCACCCTGTACCCGCCACCACTCCCGCTGCATGGCCACTTCAAGCACTTCGCGTTTGCCTGTCGCCGCCGCTGCCTGAATGCCTGATCCCGCCGCATGTGCACGCCTGCACAGGTGCGGCTGTACGACGGCGAGCGGGTGGTGCGGGTGCGCGGCTGCCGGCAGCTGGCCAACGGAGAGCGGCTGCTGTTCCCTGCCACGCTGCGGCCCGCGGCCGAGGCCCTGGCCGGACCCGGCGGCCAGCTGGGGGCTGCGGCCGGGCCAGAGGGCCGTGCGGCGTCGCATGCCGACGCCGGGCCTGGACCGGGCAGCAGGGCGGGGGCTGCAGGAATGGCAGGGGTGGGGGCGGCGGTCGCGGGCGCTGGTTTGACGGCGGCGGTCGCGCAACGCAGCGCGCTGTTCAGGCCGGCGGGCGGAGCGGCAACGGCAGATGGAGGCGCCGGCGGCGGTGGCAGTAGCAGCGGCAGCGGCAGCAGGAGCGGCAGTAGCAGCTTGCTCACGCCGCAGCTGCTCACGCCGGAGCGGGTGCGGCGGTGGGTGCTGGGTGTGCACCCCGGCCTGGTCTTCATTAACAAGCCCGCCGGCGTGCGCGTGCATGGCCGCGCGGCGGGTGACGCGGACGGTCGGGGCGGCCGCGACGGCGGCGGCCCCACCTTGGACTCCGTCATGGGGCAGGCCCTGCGCTTCGGCGAGCAGGACGAGCCCAAGTGAGTGGGCGCCTGGGCGACAGCACCTGGGCTGGGCTCGGGGAGGGAGCGGCGTGGCCGCCTGGCGCCCCTGGCGGGGGAGCAGCGATCAATCCTTCAGCCCGGGGCCAAGCCCACATCCATCCACCCGCCCGAGTACTTACGAATGGAACCCACTCACCCGCCCGCCCACCCACCACCGCCCTGCAGGCTGGTCCACCGTCTGGACGCGCAGGCCAGCGGCGTCATGGTGGTGGCGCGAGACGCCGACGCCGCCACCTGGCTGGCCGCCGCCTTCAGGAGCAAGGCGCGGCAGGTGGGCGGTGTCACTGGTGTTAGAGAGGACACACGCAGACTGTGCATGCAATGCGGTGTCACTGGTGTGTGGTGGCGCCCTGCGCTGCGGGACCAAGGGGAGGGGTGCCCGGGCGGCGCGCACGTTGTTCCCCCCGAACTCGTGTGGGTTGGGGACGGCAGGGGCTCAGCGGGCTGAGGGGTTCCAGGGCCTATTTGAGTCGGCCTGTTGTCATCAACCCGCCTGCGTGGTTGTTGCGTCCCGGCAGGCGCTGGCGGAGGAAGGCGGCGAGCAGGGCGAGGGCGGGCGCGGGCGGCAGGACCGCGGGCGGCAGGGCGGCGGGCCCGGTCCGGATGATATCCCGGCCGACCTGCACGTGGCCCGCACCTACTGGGCCTTCCTGGCGGGGGACCTGCAGCCGCGGCAGTCGGGGCGGATCAGGTGCGGGGAGAAGGGGGGAGGGGGAGGGGGTAGGGTTTTTCCAATTCCCAAGGGGGGTTGTGAATACCAGCCCAGGATGGAGGGGGGAAGGGGGTGCGGGCAGGTCGTACACAGTAAGTGCGGGTAGGGCGTGTGGAATGGGCGGGTTGGGCGCGGGCTTGGCGTGGAGGTTGTGCAGCCTGTGCTGGTGCAGGCCGTGTGTGTAGCTGTGTGAGCAGGCGACAGATGCGTACGCGCGCCAGTGAGGCGTTGCAACGGTTACGCACCCCTCACGCAACGCTGAAGCACACACACACGCCCTGCTCGTTCCCTCAGGTTCCCGGTGGCCGTGGATGGCTCCTTCTACCCCGCCGTCAGTAGCTACCGCGTGCGTGGCACCGGCTGCGGCGTGACGTGGGTGGAGCTGACGCCGGAGACGGGTGAGCCTGCAGCGGAGTTCTTACACACGCAAATACACACACACGCCTTGCGCTCCCTACACTTCACCCCCCCCCCCGCCTACCCTTTCCTGCCCATCCCCGCACCCTCCTACCCTGCGCGCCCACTGCCGACAGGCCGGCGCCACCAGCTGCGCATCCACTGCGGCCGCAAGCTGGGCGCGCCCATCATCGGCGACGGCCGCTACGGCTACAGCGGCCTGCCGCCGCGCCTGGCGCTGCGCGACCGCCTGCCGCCCGAGTGGTGGGCGCTGCTGGGCGAGGACCCGCGGGTCGTGGCGCAGCGGCTGCAGCAGCAGCAGCAGGCGGAGGCGGCAGTAGCAGCGGCAGTAGCGGGCGGTGTTGGGGGCGCAGGCGGCGCGGGGCCGGGCGGCAGGTTACGGGGGCCGGCGGGGGCGGGGGGGCCGGCGCTGCCGGCCGTGCCCATCATGCTGCACGCGCGGGAGCTGGTGATCAAGCGGCCCGGCAAGTCGCCGCTGGTGGGGGTGGCGCCGCTGCCGCGGTACGTGCGGGAGCTGATGGAGGCGGCGGGCTGGCCGCTGCCGCGGGACGGGTGAGGGCAGCAGCGGGGCTGACCGGCCGGACCGCCGGGGGTTGGTTGGAGGGAAAGGGGAGGGGCCAGGAGAGTCATGGGGTGGTAGTTTTCTCCAATTCCCGCGTCACCCAGGCTCGCCGCGCACTCACATGGGGGGTGGGTGGGTGGATGGGTGGGTGGTAACTGCCAGCCCCACTGCCAGCCGAATGTAAGGACAAGTTCAACTGAAGGGAGCCCGAGGGTGGTGTGGGGCCAGCCGGTGGCCAGCGTGGCCAGGCCTGATCCCTGGCGCAGCCGAAGTGCGTGCTGTGCACGGCGGCGTAGCTCAGCAGCACAGAAGTCGCATGGTCAAGGGTGGCCGGGCGTGGTGGACAGAGCGTGTGAGCGTCTGACTGAATGACGGAACGGGTGCCGGTACCCGGGCCGCATATAAGCCGGGCCGACCCTGACCTCCGGGCGGGCGCTTGCGCGGCGAAGCTGTACAAGCAGACTCAGTGACTGCGTCGGGTAAGCTGTGGGCGCAGCCGCGCAGGGTTCGACTGGTCCACACGCCTGGCGCCTGGGCGGGCGGAAAGGGCAGGCATCAGTGAAATGGCGCTTCAGTCTTGGACCAGCCGCGCCGTGTGCCCACATACCGTACGTTTCCTAATGTTTTCAGCAGCCTAAAGTTTCCGCACCCCCCAAGGAATTTCCGGGAAACTTTTTAAGATTTCCGCAGGCCAGAATGTAATTTCCTTAATAATTTTAACGTTTTCCGCACCGCCATACGGGCCTTACGTTTTCCGCAAGCACGCATGGGCGTGCCACCGCATGGGCGTGCCACCGCCGTTCCAGCACCATGCTTGTTATTATTCAGCCGCAACTGTCAGCCAAATCTCAGCCACCACTCAACATGCACATGCATGTACCGGTGCACACTCCACAACGCAGCACTCAGGACATGGGGGTTGTCACCGCAGCCACCAATGCGGCCGGGTGCGGCCTTCTTGCTTTTCTTGCTGCCAGCCGACGCACGGCCTCCTTCGCCGCCCCGTGCAGTGCGAACCCCCCCCCCCCCTGCCCGCCGCAGGGGCCCCCGGAATGTTTTTGATAATTTCTTATATTTCCGCAGCCCAAAAAGTAATTTCTTAGGCATTCCGCAGGGCCCAATAATTAATTATTTTTGCGGAAAACATTAGGAAACGTACGGTATTGGATGGGCCGACACTGCGGGCATTAAACCTCCGTGCCAGCAGCAGCGCACCACAGGCTGTCTTCACGCTGTCTTCGTAGACCACGGCGTTCACCTCGTCACCTCAGACTCACTTCCCCGACCTTGCACTCAAGCACCAGCTGTCCATGCACCCAATCGTGGCGGTGTCCTGCGCACCGCCAGCATCTGCCTAGCCGCGCACCTGCGCACATCTCACAGGCCCGCAATTACAATCCGAATCCAAGGATCACGGCATTGACCAATGCCTAACGTTGACGCTGCTCAGCTCGCTTGGGAAGCCTAGCGGGGACCTGCCATACGACACGCACTCTTGCGGACCCTGCCGAAGAGATCACAGCGCCTGGACCGCGGTGTAGGCGTTCTGCCACGCGAGGGAGCAGTCGCCCTGGTTGGAGATCCAGCGTGTGCGGCGGTAGCCCTGCACGGCAGCAGGCAGGGCGCCCACGTTGAACCCGTGCGTGTTTCTTGATGTGGGCAGTCAGGACGCCCACGTTGAATCAGTGTTATGATGTGCGCGGCGCACCCAGCAGAACCCACCCGAACCGCCAGAATTCTCTCACCTGCAGCTGCTCGCGAAGAGTGTAGGCATTGGGGCCAGGCCCCGACAGCGACGCCGTTGATGCATGGGGAAAGTAGTTCGCGTGGGCCTTGATTGAAAGGATGGTGGAGTTTGTAATGTATGACTTGGGGAGCTTGTCCAGCTGCTTCTGCAATTATCGAACGTGTACGGCATGCAGGACGTCAGGCATGAGGAGCAGCATGCACATTTGGCCGTACGTGCACGGGGACACGCCGCCTGTTCCATACATGTACTTCTTGCGGCGTGCGCCCATCCATTCAGGTACCGTGCGCTGGCTTCGCACTCGCATGCGCACACACACTCTCCAACACACACTCTGTTTTCCGTTGCTTGCTAGGGACGCACTTCCCATGTGCACCGTTTTGTGCACCACGCACGCGCACCTGCACAATCTTCTTCATCTCATTGTTCGTCAGCGGCTCCAGCGCCACCGCCACGGCTGCCACAGGGAAGTTTGGCATGCCCCCCACGAAGCGGTTAAGCCCGGGGTAGCGCCCCTCCGAAATCGTGCCAGGGCTCGACAGGTCGGCGTTGACCAGGCTGAAAGCCTTGGACGCAAACGGACCCTCAATCGTGACCTCCAGCGTGTACCTGCGGCGCGCGTCACCCCGGCCATTAGAATGAGGGCCTCGCGACTAGGACATGCGATGGAGGAGGAGCACGCACTCGTGCTGGCGCAGCTGTCGGCGGCGGCAGCCCGTCCACGCACCGCGCATTTCCCGGTGTGTCGCCGCGGCGTGCCCTAAGCCCTTGCTGCCAACGTTTCCTATGCCCTAGCACTTCCACCACGAACCAACTGTCGTGGGCATACGTGCTCCGCCTGCCGCCTCGCCGTTGGACCTGGTGGGTTCTGGTGAGCGGCCGCCGTGCACCTCCAGCGATTTGCGCCCCGCATGCACTCACAGATAAAAGCCCTTTAACGTTTCGAACGCCTTCTTCTCCTTGGCATCCAGGTCCAGTGACTGAAGGGAGAAAGGACCAGGGTGCCGGGCAGGGTGCGGAAGGAAAGCAATACATCTTCCCCGACAAGCAAAGCGCCCGTTGAAAAGCGGTCCGGGGCAAACTAACAGAAGACAGCAGGAAGCAACGCCGTGGTCTGAACACTTCCGCCAGCTGACCAAGCGGATGAGCCTCGCTGCCCACGTACCTTCAGGCTCATCGGCGTCTGTGGGTAGGCCACGAGCAGTGACTTGCAGTTTGCGGTGCGGTTCTTCTTAGAGCCGTTCAAGCTGTATGTCACCGTGACGCTGCCGCCAATAGCACCTCCGACGGGGCGCTTGACGAGCTTGACGTTGGCGCTCACCAGCACGTTGGAGCGGCCGATGTGCTTGACCATGCCTTGCACGAAAGGCACATAGGGCGGATGGGAGAGTTGACGCCGGCAGTACAGGTGATCGATCAAGCGCGCGGTGCGACCTAGCCCTCCCACCCCAACCTTGTCATGCGATGCGCACTCGCACACGTGTGGGTTGCCAACCAGAGCCATCAGCGATCCAGCTGCCCCGCTAACGGGCACCAGATAGGTCGTTCCCACGCGCGTTCACCACCACCAGCTGGACGCGCCGAACTATTGCGGCAAGTGTGTCAAGCGTCGCCGCATCTCCTCATTGCTTCCCGGTCCCAGCGTGCACCAACCATCGTAGATCTTGATGCATCCGCCCTTGATTGTGAAGCCATATCCGGGTGTGGTGAGCTTCAGCAGCAGCGCGGGCTTGAGGTACAGGAGAGCCAGGTAGGCGGGCGCCACCTCGGGGTCCGAGTAGTCTGTGATGCCCAGCGCGCCCAGGACTGTGGCGACCGCACAGAGTCACACAGCAGCGGATCAATACCATCAGAGTCTGATGGGGGTTGGGTAACGACCGCTGGATGGGGAGGCTACTGGCAGGGTTTGATGGGCACACATGCCGCACGAGCGGAAAGGAGCAGGTGACGGGAGCCAGGGAGCCGCGAGCGAGTGCGCGCTGTGGGCCCACTGCGCAGCGGGCGCACGCGGGGTGGTGGCGGTGGGCTGCCAGGCTAGCCAGGCGGTGGCTGATGTATGGTCGTGCCGGGCACAGCACCACGCGACACGAAAAGCCGCATGGTCTCGTCTTTGGGTACGTACTTATCCACGCCCCCTGCACTTTGACTTGCGGGCAACGCGACAACTGTGAAGCCCCTGCACTCTGTTCGATGGGACCCCTGCGACGACGCATGCTTACTTTGGGCTGTGAAAGAAGCTGCTGCGAGCAGCTGCTGCTCATGGTGGAGCGCACTGTTTGTACGGCGTGCGTGCGCACCACCCAAACCCTACACCTATATATCACGCCCTCCAACCAGCGCCCTTTTGCAGCACGTCTGCCGTCTTCTCGTCTGCCCACACCGGTACGCACTGGGGTGGAAGAAAGTGGGCACCAGAGCCTCGAGCTGGAGCTCCTCAATGACGGCGCTGAAGGGGCGCAGGAGCTCGGCCGGGATGGGGTCCGGGTAGCGGCCGCGGTCTGAGACGGGCGGGGTGGGCCGTAGATGGGCAGGCAAAGATTATGTGAGGGCGCGTTGGGCCACCAGAAAAGCGCAGACTGGGCGGGAGTACTACTGGGGACGCAGCGCACGCACAGATACAAGTGGTGCGTGTGTATTCGCTGCAGGTACTGCAGGATGGGTGCAAACGGCTCATAGGTACGACCGCGCGCGCTCGCCCCACTCACTCAGCCAGGGAATGGACTTCACGTGGTTGAGCAGCCGGCCAAAGGCTGCAAGGAAGGCATCTAAGGAGCCGCCGGTCAGGAGCCCGTAGGGCGCGGAGTAGTTGCCGTTGGGGAAGTCCACCAGGTAGGTTGGCGACTGCGCGTCAGCGCGTGTATGTGAAGCAGCGGCCAGCACGCCACCGAAGGGTCCGAGTGAGGGGCGGGCGGGGCGAGGAGTGGCTCAAACCACAGGCGCATGTGTTCAAGAGCTACTCAGGGGACGACACGGTGCCGCCACACATGCCTCAACCTCGACTTGTGTTTGCGGTAGCGTGCAGCCTTTGCGCGAGAGATGAGGTTGGCAGCACGCAGTGTAAGCGTAGGGTGCGCTACACGCCCATTACACACGAGAGTATGCCAATACACACCCGGAGGGTGTCAGACATGCGTGTGGGTTTCACACGGCGGACTGTGCCCATGCACATGTCACGCAGCGTTTATCAACGCTACACCTTCAGAGCCTCACAAGTCTATTCTACACGGTGTATACGTACACCACCTATCCTTCGGTATTACCCATAGTTCCTATTTCTAGCCCTTCCATAAGCATTCCAGTCTCCTGCTCACACTCTGTTTCCTGGTAAGCACCTTGTATGATCCTGTTTAGCTAGCAACAGCTTACACGCAGCACGCAGTCGGCTTGCAAACAGAAATCTGCATCAACTGCCCAACTAACCTCCCCTGGCCCTCTACCTCACCACAGGCACCTCTCTTGCAAGCGCCCGTTTTCCGTTGCCTGACCATCTCTCTCTGCACCCTGCCTCCGTGTTTACGCACCTGGGCGGTCGTGTCGTACGGGAGGAGGAGACCTGGCGCGAACCGCTCTGCGACGAGCGGCGAGTCGATCGTGTAATTGTCGGTGATGAACAGCTTGTTGAGTGCCGTCGTGTTGGCGTGCAAGATGACCCCAGTGTCGAGCCAATCGGGCTTCCCGGGGCCCGCGTTCACCTTCTCGGTGTTGCTGTGCGTGGGTGGGGTGCGCACTGCATCAACGGGGTTGCCGCCGCCGGCAGCACGCGCGCAGCAACTGTTGCACCGTGCGCCTGGGAGCACACGCCCCGCCCGCCACGTGCGGTTTTTGCACGCTTTGCCGTTCACGCCACCTGACAGCAACCGCTTTCTGGGTTTGTTGCTTGGCGGGCCAAGCCGGCGCTTTTGCACATTCGATTCGGGTGCCATTCGAGTCCGCCTCGCTGGCAGGCACCAGGCGCAGTGACTCACCAGTTGCCACCATAACTCATCTCCTTCTCGAACACGACAACGCT
Source organism: Chlamydomonas incerta (assembly GCA_016834605.1). Classification (NCBI taxonomy): domain Eukaryota; kingdom Viridiplantae; phylum Chlorophyta; class Chlorophyceae; order Chlamydomonadales; family Chlamydomonadaceae; genus Chlamydomonas; species Chlamydomonas incerta. The sequence continues at coordinate 4,730,463 of JAEHOC010000001.1, read as the reverse complement.
CATGCCGCGGTCCTTGGCGAACGCAGCGGCGGACAGGCCCGCTGGGCCACCTCCGAGAATGCAAACATCGCGGTTAAGCGGCGCCCCGAATGCGAAAGACGAAAGTACAAACGCCAGCACAACAGCTAGCGCCACGCGGCGCGCCATGGATCGCGCAGGAAGTAAGTAAGTAAGGAAGGAAGTTAGGAAGGAAGTGAGCCTGGCGCACTACTTTGGCGAAGCAGGGCCAGCAAATCTAATCGTCTGACGAAAAGCAGTTCTTTCGCTACCGGGATTTGCGGGGGTCGGCATGCAGTTCGAAGAGGGGTGCGCGCTGAATCGAGCCCGCAATCGAAGAAAAAGGATAGCGGTTGGGCAACATGTAAACGCGAAAGTTAAGAGAAAGAGCGGTCGAAAAAAGAAGTTTGCTTATCGAGGCGACTAAACTAAATGTGCCCTAAAGTCTTGGCGGCATCCGGCCGGCTCTTGTCAGCGGTTACCTGTGCCTGACTCCGGCATTAGTTCCTGCTGGGACTGTGTGAGTCCAAGCCCCTTGACCACTGAAATGGTATCATATGACATATATTAAGGTGCCTGAGCAGTTCCCCGGCATAAATTCGAGCGACAGCCGAAGTCGAAATGCTAAATGTCGCGGTCGCCAGAACCGAACAGAATTCGCCCGACGCTATCAGGATTTCATCTATAGGTGAAACTACGTTGACGGCACTAGAGCTAGGCCCCAAACACCGCCTATGCGAGATACGGGCCTCGGTCAATTTCGCGACTTGAGCCCCGACCAACGTGTTTTAGTCCTCTGTCGAGCGCTATTGGCCATTGATGATGTTAGATATGTACCTACAAAGAGGCGGCATCTAACTCGTGCGGTAGGATTTGTCCCCGGGCGACTCCCGGTCCCCTCCGCGCGTGCGGGTTTGGCTGGGGAAAAGCACGGTATACGCAGCATGGTACCTGACAAATTGTCCCCCAACGACTCTACCATGCCAGTGTCCACAATGACCACACCAGCTACACTATGTTGAAAGTCGTTGGGGGACAATTTGTCAGGTGGTTTCGGGCGCCTCAAAGTTGCAGGGCCCTCCGGACTCAGCCGGGTGCTCGGAGGCCGCGCACACCGTTCGCGTTTCGAAAGCACATCGTGCTGCATGTGATATACGACATCAACGTCGGGTGGCTTGCACTCGCATTCGCATTCGCAATTTAGCGCATGTACGTGGTGCTGCAACGACAGGCTCCGGGGCCCGAGGTCTGGTGGCCCGGCACGGGTGAGCTGGGACGCGCGTGAGCCGGCGTTCATGCTGCGAGGGGCCCTGGCCGCGGTCCACCAGTTTGGCTACCGCAGCCTCCCACGCCGCCAGGATATCCGGCGGCGGTTAGCCAGAGTGCTTCATGTGACAGAACGTGGCCATGTGGGTGCGATAGGCGGCCGCCGTGCAGTGATGTGGTGAGTGAGTGTTACAGGTGGTCCCTCCTCGGGTTCTTGGGTCACTCCCCTGACCATCACACCCAGCATTGATTGCTAGCCGCATTGAGTGTTGAGATGTGTTCCGCACGGGGTTCGATTATCATGCAGCATTTTTGCAGGTGCACCTGAATGCCATGGTTTTTGCACTGCTTAGCAATATGTATTTACACTTTTCAATTGCCGCGGACTGCAGACTGCGGTGCGTGTGTGCGTTCGGCAAAAAGTATCATACTTGCACAACTGTCCAACTACGCAGTCCCACTCGCGCTGCGCGCCAACCGCCACAGCCCGCAGAGCTCCGCCGTACTCCACAGCAGCTTCCCACACGCGCCCCCGCGCAACTGTCAGCTCCCACTCGCGCCGCGCGCCAACCACCACGCCACGCGCCGCCGCTGTTCGTTGGCAGTTGCGAAAAAAGCCCGTTTGTGATCCCCGTGTGTCACTTAAAGTGTTGGTAGTTGCGAGGATTGCCGCGCCGCATGCCGCACGTGCAAAGTACACGCGGGTCGTGGCACCACTGCTGCTGTCGTCACCTCGTAAACCCTAACTTCCCCGACCCCCGCAGCGGCAGCTTTCTGAGGAACCTCCCCCAAGTCCGTGGCGGACCTCGCGCTGAAACAGCACCTTGCATGCTGTGCTGACGCCTGGTCACTTCACTGGCGCCTGCTGCTTCCGCCCCTGCCGACGTGGTTGAGGCGCAGCGATGGCGGCAGGCGTCAGTGAAGTGGCCCGGCTTGAGGCACAGCATGCAAGGTGCTGTTTCAGCGCGAGGTCCGGCACGGATGTCACGCCCCACAGCGTGACGGAACCTAGCGTGTGCCGGCGGTTCAGAATCACACGCCAGATCATGACACAGACTTGGGGGAGGTTCCTCAGCGAGGGTCGGGGACATTGGAATAGGCCACAGGGCAAGCGTCACTCTTGCCATTCCTGTTGGACTGAGGATGCCAGCCGTCGCCGCGGCGTGGGCGCCGCGCTTGCCATTTGAACCGTCACCTCCGCTGCCAGGCCCGGCACCGCCGGTGGCACCGCCGTGGGCTGCCGCGGCCATCAGCACTACTGAGGCCGCCGTGGGAGTTGTCGATTTGATTGAAAGCAGTCAACTTTCATGGACTCAGGGGTTTGGGGATGTGTTGCAGCATCGCCGCACAGGCCGCCTAATTGGCAGCCCAACTTCGCGCCAATCTGAGTGCGCGCCTCCGTGGCACGGCTTTGCAGCTTGGGCGCAAACCTAGTCAGCGGTGCTGCAGCAGACTGATGCTCTTCGCGGCTTGCCCGCAACCCATGCCCTAGTGCACGTCTACAGCCAGGCTTCCGCGTTCCACTGCAGGCCTCAAAACAGAGGCACCCTGGCTCGTCTGGCGCTCTGTGAGCCCCTGTCAGCATAAAATCTAAAGAGGGCCACACACTCATCACAGCCTGCGTGCCATTGCTCCTTCGAAAAGGCCGGCGCCATCGCCCAGCACGTCTACTGCCGGTGCAAGACGCAACCACAACCTGCGCGAACGCTCCTTGCACCAAACGATCTTGCCCTTGTCAGAGGCGCTCATTTCTGCTCTCACTCTCACTGTCTCACCCGGCTTGACCCTCCGAACAATGCGGGTGTCAGATGTTTATGTCGCTGCCCATCAGCATTCCCGCAGCATGCGCATCAGTTCCCGCTGTTCCCGCCGTTCCACAGTCACCCGTCCCTCCCCCGCGCCACGCGGTTACGCATCGCGCACACTCGCGCGTGCCAACAGTTTGCAGCGCAGCCCAGCGCACCAAGGGTTTGGTTCTCGCACCTCCGCACACCTCCGCACACCTCCGCACACCTCCGCACACCTCCGCACATGCACATCAACACATACATGATGTGCGCCCCAATCTTTCCCATTCCGGCTTTCTACGCTCCAGCTCGCGCACACACGCCAAAACACGCTCCTGGTATGAGGTTCACCCGCAGCGTTGGGTTTCCATCACAGCACTCGTGCGCCCGCACGCTTACTTCTTACTTCTTAGCCCTGCCCTTGCGTGGGGCCGGTGCTGCAGCCGCCGCCGCCGCCGCCACCTTCGGCCCACCAGTTGCGCGGCCGCCCGCCTTCCTAGCTGCTGTCTGGGCCTTCGCCGTACCTGCCTTGACACGAGTTGCCCTCTGGCTACCCGCCTGCTTGGGCCTTGCCGCCGCCTTGGCCTTTCTGGCCTTGACCTCCTCCGCGCCCTCGTCGAGCTCATCCTCCTCCTCCTCATCCGGCTCCTCCTCTGCTGCCGGTTTCGCAGTCCTTCGGCCCGCGCCCGGCGCTGGCTTGACGGCAGCAGCAGAATTGCCGCCACTCTTCGCCGCAGTCGCTGCGGCCGCCTTGCCCCTGGCCGGCTTGGCTGCCGCAGCCGGTTTGGCGACGGCGGTCGGCTTGCCTGCAGCCTTGCCCCTGGTTGGCTTGGCGGCGGCGACGCTGCCGCCTGACGCTGCCTTCCGGCGCTTGGCTGCGGGCTTCGCCGCCTCCTCTTCCTCCTCCTCCTCCTCCTCCTCGCCATCCCCGTCACCGATCCCGCCATCCTCGTCGGAGTCTGCGCACAATGTGGTGTCGCACACGCACACTCTCAGTCGGCTGGTGATGCCTGCATCACAAGTCAAACCTACCTACATGTTGAAGCCTGCGAGCCGCAGCCGGCGGGTCGACGCAAGCGCAAAGGTCGCGAAACACGTGACCGCGCGCCCCAGCGGCGGGGGCCCTAGCCAGCTGAACAGGGCCTGCTGCGGTCTGAGTGCGCTCGGCCACGGCCGGCACAGGGCCGGCTGGGCCATGGTGCGGAGGGAGCTGCAGTCCATGCCCGTGCCCGTGCCCGTGCCCACGGCACTGGGTGGTGTCTGCATGCGCACGGGGCGCATGGGCCCGTGGCGCGGCTCCCTGCCCCGCACCAACCCCAGGTCCGCCGCCCCGCCCGCAGCCGCGCTGGCACGGCTGCTGCGCCTGCTGCTGGGGGCTGACAGCACGGCCGGCGCCTCACCCGCGCCGGCCTCCCCGCCGGCAGCCTCCTCCACGGCCTTCTTGGTTGGTCGTTTCCGCTTGGCGGCCGCCCTGCAGCCGCCAGTCGGGCACACGGTACACCACAACGTGAAGGCAAAGGCACGAACGCGCACCTGCTGCACCGCAAGGACCACTGCGCCACAGCACCGCTGCGCAGCACTCCTCTCCACCGGCACCCGCTCGCACAACCTCCGCTCCTCGTCGCCCGCCCGCTCACCCGCCCTCCGCCGCTTCCTCGCCGGCCGCCGCCTTGGCCCGGCTCGCGCCAGCGCTCTTGAGCTTCTGCACCGCCGGCACAAAGGCCGAGGTGCGGCTGCCCACCGCCACGAAGTGGATGTCGCGCCCGCTCGCGTCCTTGCTCGCCTTCTTGTTCGTCCAGCTGCGGCGCCGCAACATGGCAGCGGGCTCATCGGGTCACCAGACCATCAAGCCAATGGCAAAAGCCATGACGAAACCTGGCCACGGGCCTGCCCAACGCCAGTAGCACATGCGCACTGCGGGGATGGCACTACAACGCCGCCCGCCCGCACGCACGCACGCACGCACGCACGCACGCACGCACGCACACGCACGCACGCACCGGTAATGAAACAGCCAGTCCGCCGGGAAGTGCGCCGAGTCCGCCTCCACCCGCACCGCCAGGCCCACCACCTCCCGGATGGCGGCGTGCAGGGCTGCCAGGGCGGCGTCGTCCAGGGACGCCGCCGTCTGGAGGGTCGTGTGTTGGAGAAACGAGCGGAACGAGAGGTCGTGTGTGTGCGCGTCAGAGATGGCGGCCACGGCAGCTGCGTGCGCAGAGCTGTGGAGGACGAGGTGCCGGCGCCCCTTCGGCACGCTTTGGCGGCGTGCCGTGCCCTCGCCGTGGTCGCACGGTGTTCTCGCGCCCCCCCAAACCTCCACCCGCAGGCACAGGGCGCCTCCACCCGCAAGCTTGCTCCCAAACACCCCCAGTGCAGCGGACCGCAGCCGCACACACACCCCACCTGCTCCGGGTGGATGCGCGCCTGGTACAACACCTCGTCGGCCACCCAGTTGCCGATGCCGCTGCAGAACTCCTGCGCGCAGGCAACAGGGATGGCAGAATCAAGCTGCTTGCGCGCACGCACCACCCACCAGCTGGACATGCTGGCGACACCGTGCCCCCGTCAACCTCATCCGCCCCCAATCTCATGAATATTGCATCGCCTGCGTAGCATTCGCCTGGGCTCCGTGTAGTTAGCTTGGTTTAGATTGGGATGGTGTTCACAACCCCCCATGGGTTTTGGGTTGGCAATGGTTGATTTGGGAATTGGAGAAAACTACCACACACACACACACACACACACACCTGGTCCAGCAGCAGCGCCTTGATGCGCAGCGCGGGCGCGCGCGCCACCCGGCCCCGCAGCACCTGCCCGAACTCGGCGGCGGTGGGCGGCAGCTGCAGCAGCACATCCCAGCCCAGCCGGCACAGCGGCTCGCAGGCCAGCGGGTCGGCGCCCTGCAGCAGCTTGATGCGGCCAAACCTGTGCACATGTTTGTGCGCGCGTGTTACAGTAGAGCGCACAGGGACAACCTATGTAGTATGTGGTTATCTCCGTGTGTGAGAGGATGAACGGGCACCATTGCACCACTGCCTGGCCAGGGCTGCCGTGTCATCCGCTGGCGCGCCCTTGCCGCCACGCCACGCCGCCCAGCCAGCCCATCCACCGCCCCCAGCCCTCATCACCACCGCCGCCAGCCCTCACCGGCGCGAGTCCACATACGCCAGCTGGCCGCCGCCCTCCAGCTCCAGCTCCAGCTTGGTGAAGCGCGGTGGCCAGGTCTCGGGGTCCGACTCCAGGTGCGCGCTGGGAGCGGGAGCGGGGCGGGGTGGGGCAGGCACGGGGCGTGGGCGCGAGGCTGTGCAGGAGTTTGTCGCGGGCTGGGGGAGGTCGGTTTGGAGCCCCCACGCTTGGTGGCAGCGCCCTCACCGCTTGTACTTGGTGACGCCGACTCCCTTGACCACGATGCCCCCCGTCATGCCTGCGGCGACGACAAGGTGCACACACAGCAAGCACGAGCGCTTCGGTGCGAACCAGTGACTGTGCCCCAGTGACCAGGCCCCCACGCACGACTTCCGCCTCCTCGCCGGTCTTATGATTCAAACGCATGCATGGCGCCGTACGCCGTACACAGGGGCATGGTACTCACCAAAGTGCAGCATGACCCAGGGCCCCTTGGACCCGTTGTCCAGCTCGAGCCACATGTACTTCCCTGGCGCGGCAGCAGCCGGAGCGCCAGGACCGCGGCGGCGGAGGCGGCAGGGCGCCGGTGGCATCAGGAGCGGCAGGTCAGCGGAGGATGCTGGCTAAAAATGCATAGCCGGCATAGCGCACAGCACCCACCGCACCAATGGCCTTAACGCCAGGGTCTCCGACACTCTCGCATCCTCCCTCGCTACCGCCGCACGACTCCCGCGCCCCCTCACCTTTCCGATGCGCGCGTACCAACGTGCGTCCTTCCAGCGCTGTGCGCAGTTCATCGGACGTGCAGCCACTGATCACCTGCGAGGGATATAAGAGGGCCATTGTGAGAGCATGCAGATGAGTAATGCCGCAGTCGGAGGCACGGCTGTCGCGTGTCGCCCCTCCCTGCCACCGGTTTGCGCGGGAGCAAACCCTGGCCTACGCCAGCGCGCCGTGCTTTTTGTGCCCCTTCCCGCGTAACCCTTCCTCATGGACACGTGCGTGTATTGCCCGTATCTGGGCCTAACCAGCATGCGCCAGTAACAGGCGGGGTGGAGGACCACGCCGGGGCTCACCTTCTCGTCCTCTGCGACCCTGGCCACCAAAATCCGTTTCCCCTTGCAGCCCAGCTCGACCAGGCCGCGAGCCGCCTCCACCTCCGGCAGCTCCGGCATTGTGCCCGGGGGCGGGACGGCTAGCACGGGCTAGCGGTTGCTAGCGGTGGAAGGCTAACAAAGACAAGCCGATGAATCCGGCGCTATTAAACAACGGTCAGTCTCGTTGCCTACCTCGTGCGGATTACAATATGAGTGCTAGTATTGGTTGATATTGTTAAAGTCGCTTGGACGTATCGCATGTGCAGACGGCACCGGGGGCAGTTGGCGCGGGGACTGTTGCATCGCGGTGACGGTGACTTTGCGGCCCCACTTAATTCTAGGGTACTTATTTGCGGTCTATAACTCATCAATACCATATATAACAAGTAATACCGGGATTCTGGAAGCGTAAAAATCGTCTTGGTCAGTCGCGACTTGCAAACTCTCGCAATTGCCTTTGAGCCTCCGCGCGCTGCTGCAACCTTTAACTCCGTAGTATACAAGTTCTCGGGAGCTCTTTAAGCTCGCTTCAGCACCATGGCAGAGCTGGTGTGGCGGAGAGTGGGCTTGAAACGGGCTGCTTTAGTGTTCACAGCAGCGTTTTTGTTGAGGCTATCATTAGCTGCAGCAGCAGGAGGTGCGCGACGGGCGTGGCGGACCTAACCGAGCCAGCGTGCTTGGTCCGAATTCGTGCCAAGAGGCACCCTCGTGCGGTCCCGGCTCGTGGTAAACACCGCCTTCGTCCCTCTCCCGTTCCCTTCCCTCGCTCATGCCAACGTGTGACGCAGTGGAGGAAGAGCGCTTGATAGGATGGCGGGGCGACACCTACAAGCCAAAGAACACGTTGGAGAGCCAGGTCCGTTGCAGGATCGTTTGCTGGGACCCACCCCGGATGGACGGCTGGGCAACACGCGAGCAGCCAACCGATGCCTGTTGGACGGGCATGGTCGGGCAAGCCCGCGCGATGCGGGGTCGTACCGCCCATAGACACAACAGCGTCGGCGTGTGCAACACCACCTGGCCCTCCGGGGCCGCTCGCTGCTGCCGCTGCTGCGCAGGAGCCGTTCGTGTCGGTGATCTCGTGGGAGCCCCGCGCGTTCGTGATCCGCAACTTCCTCACCGACCAGGAGGCGACCCACATAGCTGACGTGGCGCAGGTGCGTGCCGGCGCGTGCTGGCGCCCTGGGGCTGCCGTCCGCCACCCTACCGCAGGGTGCCGGTGCTCGCGCGGGATGACGCGCCTAATCATCAATCGGCAGCTCGGAACACGCACGCACGCGCCTCGCCCGGGCCTCAACCACCCGCCCCCGGCGCCTCAACAGGTGCATATGCGGCGGTCGACGGTGGTTGCGGATAACGGCTCTAGCGTGTTGGACGACTACCGGACTTCGTACGGCACCTTCATCAACAGGTGCTTGGGCCGGTTTGTGGCAGTGGTGGCGGGTGTGAAGGCACGAGGAGCCGCAGGCTGGGGTGTTGGGCAGCCGGGTAGGCTGGGGCAGCTGCAGCGCGAGCGACAGCACTGCCGCCCACCACCGTGGCGGTCCTCAACGGACGTGCACCGTGTGGGTGTGAGTATGTGTGGGCTTGACAAGCGCATGTGTGCGTTGCATGTGTGCGTATACGGTACTACTGCCTGCGGCCGGCGCAGGTACGCCACGCCGGTCCTGGCGAAGATTGAGGACCGCGTGGCGGTGCTGACGCGGGTGCCGGTGCAGTACCAGGAGGACATGCAGGTGGGCGTGGATGGGCGGGCGCCTAGGTGGGTGGGTGGGGTGCCTGGGCGGGGTGGGGGTGCGGGCGGGGCAGGTGGCAGCGGTTGGGCGGCCTGTTGCGGCTAATGTGCTCCGAGACGGTGGCGGCATCGGGCAGGGAGGGGTCAAGGTTCCGAGTCGTGTATGCGGTCCGCGGTCCGCGGCGCAGGCGGAGTTGGAGCTGCCTTGGAGAGGCTGCTGTAGAGCAACCTGTGAGGGGGTCTGCGGTTACGCCGCCCCAGAGGCACATGCACCCCCCAAACTCCGCACCCCAGCTGCTGCGTGGACCCCTGCCACCCAGCCACTGTATCACACCCCGCCCCGCGCCGCCACGCCGCCGCCACGCCGCCGCCACGCACGCCTCACGCACCCGCCGACCCGCTCAGGTGCTGCGGTACGGCAACGGGCAGTACTACCACCGGCACACCGACAGCCTGGAGAACGACTCGCCGCGCCTGGCCACGGTGCTGCTGTACCTGTCCGACCCGGAGCTGGGCGGGGAGACGGCCTTCCCGCTGGTGCGTGTGGTGTGCGTGTGGGGGGGGGGGGGCGTGGGGGGGGGGGGGTGAGTGCCTGTGGGTGTGCCTGCGGGCTGGCGGTCTTGGGGGGGGGGGGCGGGCGGGTGGTGGTGGTGCAGATATGGTACGTAGAAAGGGGGTTCAACTCAGAAAACCCAAAGCAACCGACCGAGAGAATCCAAGGTCGCGGTCCGTGCGGACGGTGTGCGATGGATTTGAAGTGCTGGTGGGTGGCTATCCATCGAAAGTGGGGGCCAGGGATTCGGCGGTGGGGTTGGGAGGATGCGGTGGTGTGGGGCAGGGCGGGTTGCGGCGATGGCGCGTTGCCTGCGGCTGCTGATCGCTCGCTGGGGTCTCGGTGTGTGGGCTGCTGCCGCAGGCCAACACATGGACGCACCCAGACATGCCCAAGGTGTTTGGGCCCTTCAGCGATTGTGTCAAGGTACGGGCATCGCGTGGCGGTCGTGTGTGTTTCTGTCGAGTCAACCATCACACGTGCTGCCTGATGTTTGGCGGAAAGCGCGTGCACGCGGTCAGGCACCAGCCTCCAGCACCCCTCCACCTGCCGGCACTCCTCCACTGCGCTTCTGCCCTCCCCCTGCCCCCTGACAATCCCCTCCTGCAGCTCCTTTTTCGCAAGCACACTGTCTTGTGTCTTGGTCTTAGTCTTAGTCTTGTGTCTCTTAACACACTGTGCCAATGCCCCACTCTGACTCGCGCGCAGGGCAACGTGGCGTTCAAGCCGCGCAAGGGCGACGCGCTGCTGTTCTGGAGCGTCAAGCCGGACGGCAAGACGGAGGACCCGCTGAGCGAGCACGAGGGCTGCCCTGTGGTGCGTGGTGCGGGCGGCGTGGGCCGTCCCGCTCGCGTGTCGCTGCGGGCCGTCCCTTTGTGCCGTGCGCTGCTGCGGCTGCAGCCACGGCGCTCTGAGCGAGCAGTAGCTAGGGATGGCACTGTGACCACACACATACACACCGGGGCACCTACAGGATGCGGGGCACAACGGGGCGCTGTTAGCAATGGGTCACGGGCGAGTATGGGGCCGCTGTTGTCGGCCGGGCAGCCATGCGCGTGTGTTTGCTGCCCTCGATCCAACCGACATCGCACGTCACCCCACACAACACACCACACCACGCGTCACGCCACAACACAACACAACGCAACACAATGCACGGCCCGCAGATACGCGGCGTCAAGTGGACGGCCACGGTGTGGGTGCACACCAAGCCATTCCGGCCGGAGGAGTGGGATGACGTGGCCAAGACCTTCACACGCAACGACGTGGAGGAGGACCCGGGTGAGCGGCGGGGTATGTGTGGCGGGGGCACCGCTCCGTGCCGTGCCGTGTTAGTGTCGGTGTGTGGTCGCCGAAAGCCTGGAATGGAACACTCGCAACGCGGCCCTGCACACCGTGTACAACGCCCGCGCCGCCGCCCGCAGGCGAGTGCACGGACCGGCACAAGGAGTGCCCCAAGTGGAAGGCGGCGGGCGAGTGCGAAAAGAACTTCGGCTACATGCAGGGCGACGCCAACCAGGTGGGTGGGCGGGCGGGCGACGCCAACCAGGTGGGCGGGCGGGCCGTTGTGGGGCCGTGTTGGCGGGGCTGGTGTGTTCGGCTGGGCGGGAGGCGCGAGCGGGTCAGGCCCGGGGGATGTAGCTCTGATGCCTGGTGCCTGATGATGGGGCGATGGCAGGTGGTACTGGGCGTGGGGCCGCGCTGTGCTGCCGGGGGAACTCGAGCCAGGCTCAGCCGCCCCATGCCCCGCGCCCACACGCGGATGCCCTGCACGCCCACGCTCACCCACTGGCACTCACCGCACCCACACAACACGTGCTGCTGCCGCGTCTGCTGCTACTGCGCCGCGCCCCGCTTGTCGTCGGCGCAGGTTGGCTCGTGCCGGCTGTCGTGCGGCGTGTGCGAGGACTGCGAGCCCGGCGACCGCGACTGCTACAGCCGCAACCGAGAGAAGCAGGGATACCTGGTGTATCACCCCGAGGAGCTCATCACGCCGCGCAGCGGCGAGAGCGGCGCCACCGTGGGCGAGGGGCTGGAGAGCGCGTTCGGGGTGGGAGCCGACGGCGGCGTGGGGTATTGACACAGGCGGCGAGCGCTCGGGCGGCAGCAGGTGTTGGCGGCGTGGGGGCAGGTGGAGCGTGAGGTTGATAGTGAGGGTAGGCGGGGGCGGTCGGTGGCTCGTTGGCTGCTGGCACGGATCGGGAGTGCGGTCACCGGGGAGTAGGTGGGATGTAGGATGTGGTGGCTCTTCGGGAAAGCAAGTAGGGAGGAGTGGAGGCAGCGGAGGAAGCAGGCTGGTAATTAGATGTGCGGACGGATGTGGGCGCATACGCGCGTCGGCTGGCCGAGCTAAGCCACAGGTGGTATCCGGGTTGGCGGGCCGTGGTCATGAGCGGCTCGGGGTAGCTGGAGGCACGGATTAGATTAATCCGTTCGGTGTCAAGTGGGTGTCTCCGGGATCATGGCAAGCGACGCCAGGCCACCGCATCACATCAAGGTAGACACTACAGAGCACCTTGCAGAGCACCAGTGAAGCGCGCAAGATGCTGCAGAATTGTTTGATGTGGCGACATTACGCCAACGCAAGGAGCTGAGGGCCGCTACTTCCTCAATCCATCCTCACGTCCCTAGAATTCCAGGAGCCGCGATGCAACTAATCCGTTACGCTTAGCCCCTGTACACCGCATCCGCCACACACAGAGCGTCTCGTACGTCCCTCACGTTGTGCACGCGCATCACATCCGCGCCCGCCGCCACCGCCACCACGCACGCCGCCGCCGTGGCCGCGTCCCGCTCCGCCGCCACCTCCCGCCCCGTCAGCGACCCCAGGAAGCGCTTCCTCGAGGGCCCCACCAGCAGCGGCCCGCCCCACAGCCGGCTGCTACTGCCGCCGTCGGCCCCCGGGCTACTGCCGGAGGCGGCCGCCGCTGCGGATGCCGCGTATGGCCCGTCTAGGCCCTGGCTCCGCAGCAGCGGCAGATCACGCAGCAGTTGCACGTTGCCCTCGGCCGTCTTGGCGAAGCCGATCCCTGCGGGGGCACACGCGCGAGCCATCCAGCGGGCGGTAGCGCACGCCATTCAGTGCGGGGCAATGCTCATGGCGTGCAGTGATGGGTCAGGATGAGTGACATGCCAGCGTCCGTCCTGGCGGCGAACAACACGCGTCTACACTGCGGGTTGCGCGCGCGCTGCGTGTGACGCTGCCGCCGCGCACCTGGGTCCAGGATGATGCTCCAGGCCGGCACGCCCGCCGCCTCCGCCGCCGCCGCGCCCGCCATCAGCTCGCCGCCCACGCCGCGCCACACCGGCCCGCCGTACGAGGTGTGCTCGGGCCGGGACATGGTGCCGGGGTCACCGCGCATGTGCATCAGCACGTACGGCACACCCAGCTCGGCCACCTGTGCAGCACACAAGCGCAGCAGCGCAGCACACGGCCGCAACAAGCTCAGCACGCGCATCCACGCGTGTGGCGAAAACCCCCAGCGGCATGCGCACAACGCTGTGGTGAGCATTTGCAGGCGCGTGCAGCGGGTTGTCTGCGGCTGGTCGACGTTGCCGTTTTGAAACGGGCGCCCAAAACTCTTCCTCCTGACGCCCGCATAATGGCACGGGTCCGCCGCCGCCGCCACCGCCGCTTACGGTGTCGCGCATGTCGGGGTCCAGCGCGCCGCCCGACACGTCGTTGACGATGTTGGCGCCCGCCGCCACCGTCTCACGCGCCACCTGCACCGGGACGCACGCGTGACACACGCTTACGCAATCACACCACGCATGGCATCCCCCATTTCGTGCAGCCTACACCATCCTATGTACGTCCAATGCGCAATGGCTAACACGATGCACACGCGTGCAACGGATTGTGCAACGGATTGCGGTACGACCACCAGCACCAAGTATCGAGCTGGCACTATCCGGGCGGCGACTGCGTAAAACCGCTTCATCAGGCGGGGGATGCGCCTCACCTGGGCATAGAACGTGTCCACACTAATGGGCACAGACCGCAGCAACGGCGACTGCCGCAGCGCCCTGTCGCACGTAGCAGCAGCAACGGCACCACCAGCACAGTGCTCGCGTCAAGCCAAACCCCGACTTTGCGTGCAAAGCGTATGCAGTCAGTCGAGGAGCCACGCCCTCGCCGCTACCCCTGCTCCACGCAGCACCAAATGCAGCCAAGACCAATCGTCGCGTTCCAAACACGCCCACGCCCACACGCCGCCCACCCCCAGGCTCACCGCACCACCGGCATCACCCGAGCCAGCTCCTCCCCATGCGTCAGCCGCGTGGCGCCCGGCCTGCAGCGGGGCAGTGCGTGGGCGCGAGGACGAAGCCACGAGGCGGGCCATGTCGTGAAGGCGGGCTCGGGCTTAGGACACCCGTGTTGCGGTGTCACCAGTCGTGCGACCACGCCAGGTGGGCCACATCGTCGTGGAAGCCTTCCCACCAGCTCCCCGCCCACTCACCGTGTCGACTGGCCACCCACATCCAGCATGTCCGCGCCCTCCCGCACCATCGCCTCCGCCGCGCCCACAACCGCCGCCAGCCCAGCATCCGTGCTGCTGCCGCCGCCGCCAACCGCACTGCTGCCGCCGCCAGCCGCAGTACCGCCGACATTCGCCCCCAGCCCCGCGGGGAAGAACTTCCCGCCGTCGCTGAAGCTGTCCGGCGTGACGTTGAGGATCGCCATTAGCTGCGTGCGCACACCCCACGTCAGCAGCGCGTCGGCAGCCCCGCTGCTACTGCCGCCAGTAGTGCTGCTGCTGCTGCTACTGCTGCTGCTCGGCCCCGCGTCCATGTTTAAGAGCGGCGTCACCCGCCGCATGATCTCGCCACCGCGGGGCCCCGTCCCGCCTCCGCCGCTGTTGGCGCCGGCTCCCGCTGGCCCCGGTACCAGCTGCCCCGAGCACAACCCGTCCCACACGCCCCGCACGTCCCGAAGGTGCCCCAGCACAGACCCGGCGTGGCCGTACGGCAGCGGTGCCGAGGACCCCCGCCCGCTGGGGGTGGCACCCTCCGAGCCCCTGGCTGCAGCGCTGCTGCTGCTACTGCTGCTACTGCTGCTGCTCCCGCCGGCTGCAGCGGATGCGTCCCGGCGGTACAGCAGGTCCGCCACCGGCGCCGTCACGAACGGCCGCTCGCGCCACCTGTAGGCACAGTGCATCCGCACAACACCCGAGCCCCCACGCCGTCAGCCGGAGGCGTCAGCGGCGCACTCCCCTATTCCACAGCCGCCCCCCTCCCGGCCCTCCCTAGCCAGCACCTACGCCACCAACACCTACGCCACCCGCACCGCACCGCACCTCACCTGGGGTGCGGCACCTCCAGCCGCTCGTCCCGGTAGCCGCCGCCGCCGTAGAAGACTATGTCCAGGTCCAGCGGCCGCGGCCCGAACCGCGGGCCGCCCGCCAGGTCGCGACCCGCCTCCGCCTCCACCTGCTTCAACATCTGGAGGCGGCGACGGCGGCGGCGGCGGCGACGGTGGCAGCGGGAGGATATCAAGCAGATCAGTTACCAGGGAGCACATGGGGCCCAGTGCCCGGCCGCGCGCGACTGCAGTTACGGTTGCTACGGTTGCACCGTGCCCCCCAAAGGAACACCGCACGCGCTGCCTGGCGGCGCCCTACCCGCAGCAGCTCGCGCGGCGGCAGGCGGGTGCGCGCCAGCACGGCGGCGTTCAGGAAGGCGGGCTGGTCGGTGACGTAGGCCGCGGCGGTCTCGTACAGCGCCGAGTGGCGCAGCACGGACAGGCCCAGCTGGCGCAGGCGGCGCAGGCCGCGGTGCAGGTTCAGCCCGCGGTTGCCCTGGGCGTCAGCGGCGCAAGCATGCGGGAGCAGGGTGCGTTGTGGACATAGGGGTGGCGTGGCGGATTACATGCATGGGCGCGGAGCTCACAGGTCAAGGGGCGGTTTCGTGGCCGTCGTGGTGGCCGAGGGTGGGTGGCACAGCCAATAGGGGCACAGCCAAACGGCGCCAAGGATGTCGGTCCCGCCCGCCCTCCCAGCGCACCATGTTGGTCCCCAGCGCTATCACCACATCACACTCCTCGCCCTGGCAGCCAGCGGCGTTTGTGCTGGCGTAGCGGCGTATGGCGTGCTGCGACGCGCCAAGGATGCACGAATCCGAGGCGGCGAACGCCGACCAGACGCGCGGCGAGAGCCGCGGCAACGAACGCAGCATTTCAATGGTTGGAAAAATAACGAACGCTAGTTGGTCAAGGGCTTTAGAAGGTTGTACATGCAGTTTTCCGAATGACAACAAATTATAAAGGCGGTTTAATACATTTGTGACTCGTATGTCGCCGAATTCAACATAGCCATAAACAAATTAGTATGAGATGAACACTGACACGACACATTTCAACTTATTGGCGCTGCCCGATGACGTCTTGCTCGCCGTGTTCTCCCGCCTCGACCCTTTTACGCTCGCGGCGCTATGCCTGACATCCCGCAAACTCAATAACGTCGGCTGTAGCCCCTCGCTGTGGAGCGAGCTGGCCTGCGCTCGCTGGGCGGTCCCACAGACGCGTGTGTTTGCAACACCGCGTCCGGCACCGGGCCCGGCGCCCGGCCCATCGGGGCCAGGCCAGGCCGAGCCCGCCCAGCACACCCGTCGTCGTGCGCCTGCCGGAGCACCTTACCCTGTCACCAACTGGGGCTTGCCAGGCCCCAGTGCCGGGGAGGACGTCGCGTGGAAGGCGCTGTTCGGCGGCGGCAACGGCTGGGAGCCGCCCCGGCTGCGGCACATGCTGCTGCAGCCCGCCGGCGACTACATCTCAGCCATGCAGCCCTTACGCTTGCCGGCAGCAAGCCAAGGACAACAGCTGCATTCAGGCACGCGAGCAGCAGGCGCGGCGGCTGCGGCGGGCGCAGCGCTGGGCGGCGGCTGTAGCAGCGGTCCTCGCGGCGGCGGCCGTGGCGCTGCAGCCGGGGAGGAGCTACTGCTGGCCCTGGCTGATAGCTGCGAGCTGCAGGTCTGGCGCGTGCCGATGGCGGTAGGCCCCGGTGCGGCTGTAGAGCTGCAGGGCGGGCCGCAGGCGGGAACGCAGCATGGGCTGGAGTCGGAGCCGGGGGTGGGAGCTGGAGGGCGCGGGCCCGCTGCCGGCCCACAGGCGGCCACTTCAACGGCCGGAGGGCGCGGCGCTGATAGCGATGGCGAAGGCGGCATGTCACCACATCCACACCCGCATCCACAACCGCAGCCGCAGCCGCTTGTCCGCGCGGCCGCGTACCCGCTGCCGCGCCACGCGCTCATTTACTCGCTCGCCTGGATCCCGGGCGGCGCGGCCGCGGCTGATGCCGCTGCCACCGCAGCCGCGGCGTGCGGCGACGGCGCTGCCACCGTTGCGGCTGACAGCGGCAAATGGAAGGGTGCTGCGGCAGACGCTGCCGGCAGTAGCGGACACGAGGTGCAGCCGGTCATTCTTGCGGCCGGCACACACCAGGGTGCCATCGAGTGGTATGCATACGAGGGCGGCGCGGAAGGCGGCGGCGGCAGCGCCGCCGCTGCGCGCGGAGCGCCGACGGCAGTAGCAGCAGCTGCCCCTGCTGCGGGCAGCAGTAGCAGCACTCGATCCGAGTCGCTACGTCTGCTGAAGACGACGACGTGCGGCAGCACGCAGCCACTCGTGGACCTACACTTTCTGCCGGCGCCGGCGTCGGCATCGTCATCAGCGTTGCCATCCTCGCCAGCGCACCCGCCGCACAGCCGTACCACCGGCGGCAGTAGCAGCGGCGGCGCCGGCACCGGTGCCGGCGGCGCGTCGCTCGGTGCCACGGCGGGGCTTTGGGGCGGCGATGGCGACGGCAGTAGCAGCCGTGGGATGGGCGGCCGCGGCGTGCTGGTGGGGCTGCAGGATGCCAGCTTCGCGCTGACTGGTGTCATCGCGGCGCGCAACACAATACAGCTGTTTGACGTCGGCACCATGACGCACCTGGCGACTGTGGTGGACCCGTGAGTACGGCCGGCGTGGCGGGCGTGGCGGCGTGCCTGTGCCGCTGAAGAAGCAATGGGTGCTGTAGCATGCTGTGGCGGCTGTAACCGGCCCGCGCCCACCTGCGTGTCCCTGCGCCCCGCAGGTTCGAGTCCCACGAGTTCGTGTGCTGCTGCCCCGTTGCGGGCGCGGCGCGTGCCGGCAGCGGCGCTCCTGCGTTCTCTGCCGCCGCCGCGGGCGCATCATACTCCGCCTCCGCCCCCGCCTCCGCCAGCGTGGACCCGCACGTCCTGGTGGTCGGCTCCGTGCATGGGAGCTACTGCACGGCGGTGAGGTCGGCATCGCACCGCATCGCATCGCTGCGGCCTTCAATGCAGTCTGCCAATGTTGTGTGGCTGCCACACGTTTGGTGGCTAGATGCTTTGCATGCACGCAATGCACAGTCTTTGTTGTGATTTTCCTTGTGTCCTCAGACCGCACGCACCCTGGCATGACGTGTGTGCTGTGCTGCCGCCCTGCCCTACTGCCCGCCGCCCCCTGCAGTGCTACCAGCACGGCCTGCCGTCGCTCTGCCACCACAAGGCGCGCTCCGCCACCGCGGCGCTGTCGACGCTGGACGTGCGGTGCGGCCGGCGCGGCCTGACGCAGCGCTTCGGACTGCACCACCGCAGCCTCTACCCGCGACTGGCCACGGCGAGGGAGCACTACATCTTCACCAGCCACGCCGGCACGCCGCTGGAGGTGGGGCGCCCGTGTGAACGAAGCGCGATTGGAAACACACATGACGCCGTGCTGTGTAGGATTGAAAGGGTCCAAAATCCAAATGCCCACGCTCTGCATTAACGCGGTGGCGTAGGGACGGCACCCGATGCAGCCTGTGTTAGAAAACACGAGAGGGGCAATTTTTACAGCGCGTGTCTTCGTGCGTGCAGAGACAAAATCGTGTCCCGGCTAGAACAAACCCGTGAGGAATGACGTGCTTGTCGCCTGCCTGCTGGTAACACAGGTGTACGACCGGCGAGCTATGTCCTCGCCGCTCTTCTCTCTCGCCCACCTGCCTCGGCCCTCGCTGGGAGAGGCGCACGCGGCTGCTGCAGGCCCCGCGGCCGCCGCTACTGCCCCTGCGTCTCTGGGCACGCGGCCGGGAGCCGGCGCGGCGGCGCGGAACGGTGCTGCAGCCTCCACGTCCCGCCGCGGCGCGGGAGCCACAGCGCGGCCCACCCCGTCGCGAGCTATTAGCGGCAGCGCGGCTCCGATGCGGCGCCAGCGCCTGGCTGCTGGCCGCTTGCGGCGGGATGCAGCCGCTCATGGCGAGCATGAGGAAGGCGACACCGATGGCGATGAGGAGGAGCACGAGGGCGAGGGCGAGGATGCTTTGCTGCACGACCAGGACCAGGACGGGGAGGGGGCAGCGGCGGCGGAGGAGTCGGAGCCGGGAACACCGCTGCCGCCGTGCTGGGTGCCGGGCTACGCCGCGGCGCCGCACGAACACCAGGGCCTGTGGCTGGAGGCGAGTGAGGATGTGCTGCTGGGGCGGGCGGACAACGGCGCCGTGTTCGGGTGGGACCTGTCCACCGTGCTGGGCTGGGCGGCCGGGCCCGACCGCAGCGGGCTGTGGCACTACCTGTGGGAGTACGGCAGCGGCGGTGGCAGAGGCGGTGGGGACGACGGAGGGGCGGCGGCGGCGGGGCCAGGTGTGGTGCGGGGGTACGGCGATGGGGGCGTGGAGCGCGAGGGCCTGGGTGGCCAGGCCGGCGAGGATGGGGAGGGCAACGAGCAGGCGGGAGAGGAGGAAGAAGAGGAGGAGGAGGAAGATGCCGCGGGCAGGCAGCGGCGGCTGCAGCGGCATGGCATGCCGGCGTGCCTGGGGTGGGTGGAGTGCGCCGGCACCATGCCCGTGGCCTCGCTGTCGGCGGGCAACCCGCTGGCGCTGTTCACGCTGGGCGCGGAGCCCAGCGGGCGCGAGTACCTGGTGGCGTCGGTGCTGGCGCCGTAGGCGGCAGGCGTGCGGGTGGTGGTCTGGTAGAGGTTGCACAGCCATGGACTGATGAACGTACGAGACACCCGATCGGATTGGTGAGGGGAAGCGTCCTCGGCTTCCCAAGCCATGGTACACTGGTACGCAAGCGCTGCTCAGCCAAGCTGTGGTCGGTGTGTAAGACTACCTCTATACTGCGAGTTCACAGCAGGTGGGTGCATCCATCCGTTCGCTCAAACCTGCCCCCCGCGGCGGGGGTCGGGCAAGGCGTCACCGTGTCGGCCATGCAGCGCCATTGTTGCACGACACGGCGGCAGTGGGGTGGCGTCGGGCAATTTCGAGTTGAGTCTTACACAGTCGCTTCGTATTGCCTTGCAAGTTATTGTATCGATGGTTCCTGCTGGCAAGGCCGCGAAGCAGTAACTCGACCTTAAGAGAACTTCACACTCACAGTTTCTGGTCGCCCAGCAGCCGTTCTTTCGAGAAATAACACCAATAAGCTAATTGGTGACTATTTGCCTTGCACGGGCCTTGGCCCAGGCCCGCACGCAAGTTTTAGCCCAAGGCGACCTTCTCGAGCGGTCCTCTCGCTATGGGCTGCGTCGGCTCCAAGGAGGATGCTGCGGATGTAGCAAAGGCCCCTCCCAGGTAGCTTGGATGGCCAAATTCGACTGGTCGAGTCTGTTGGTCATGCGATGGGCGGGTTCCTGACCAACGTTGCGCGCTGTTTGCAGGGCCGACGCCGGTAATGGCAATGGACATGCAGATGCAGCAAAATCGGCTCCCGCAGCCCCGGCACAGCCGGCCCCTGCTGCCGCGCCAGCCCCTGCCCCGCCGGTAGAAGCCCCTCCACCGGCCCCGCCCGCGGCTCCGGCTGCTCCCGCAGTGCCAACACCCCAACCCCTATATAACGGGCCAGATCAGGGGGCGCCTGCACCGCGGCAAGCACCTCCGCCGGCCCCCCAAGGCGAGTCAGCGAAGGTCGTGCCTCATCGTTGCGACTTTTCTAAAGTTAACGGTTTCGCAGGTGGCACGCCGCCTCCGCAGCATGGACCACCAAAGCGGGAGCGTTCGGAGTTAAAGAAGCGGCAGGGGACTGAGTATGAGGAGGATTCGGATTGGGACCAGTGCTCCACAGCAAACTTCAATGTCGATGAGGACGCACAGGCCAAGGGTGAGTGCCAAGTTATCGCATGGGCCCTTGAACCGGGGCTGAGATGTCCCATGGCGCAGACTGCGAGGTGCCAGCGGTCGGGGCGAGCGTCATGGAGAAGGCGCTGCACAACTCGTTGTTCGCTCAGGAGAAGCACGTGCCGGGGCCAGACAACGTGTACAAGTAAGCCCTGAGTTAAAGTGGGCCTTCCGAGCAGGGATGACTGATGCATGCGGAGGTGTTGCGCAGTGCCAAGTGGCCTGTGACCGCGCTGAACCCGTCGTTCCTTGACTGTATGCGCAGGGAGACGACGACGCTGCGCATAGATAAAGTGAAGGGGTGCATGTTTGTGAACCAGTACCTGGTGGTGCGGTTCCTGGGCCGGGGCGCCTGCGGAAAGGTGTTCCTGTGCCTGAACACATACGACCTGCGGCTGTACGCGATGAAGGTGCGGGGCGACAACGGGCGTAGACGGGAAGTGGTTGCTGAGACGAGGGAGCGCACGGGTACACATGGGCGGGGTTGCCAAGGGGCAGGGACTGCACAATACCACAAGCGGGGGCCGCTCGGGCCAGGACGTGGGACCTGTTGGGGCAGGGGCAGCCAGGGAGAGGCGTGGGCACGTCGAAGGAGTCTATCGTCACAGCCACTGCGAGCAAGCACGGGGCACACACCGGTAGCAAAGGCAGCTCGACCTCCAACAACTCCTGCTCCACTCGCGCTGGGCCGTCGCTCCTCATCACCCCAGGCGGTGCGCAAGGTGGACCTGGAGAGCTCGCAGCCGCCGCAGCAGGGCGCCAAGAAGCGCAACCCCATGGAGGACCTGAAGCGCGAAATCATGATCATGAAGAAGATGAAGCACACCAACATCGTGACTCTGAGCGAGGTGATCGACGACCCCGCCGGCTCCAAGCTGCTGCTGGTGATGGAGTACATGGAGGGCGGGCCGGTGCTGACGCGCGAGGCGCTGGAGAAGCGCGAGCGGCTGCCGGAGAGCCTGGCGCTGCAGTACTTCCGGGACATGATCAAGGTGCGCGGCCGGGGCAGCAGGGGGGAGAGGGTGGGGGATGGTGTGTACAAGCAGAGGAGGATGAGTGGTTGTGCACAAGCAGGGCGGGAGGAGGGGTGGGAAGAGGAGCGGGCTGTGTCTTGGGGGTTGGGGGAGCAGGTGCGGCACCCGGAGCGGTTGCTGCGAGGCGGGTTGATGCAAAGGGACATGGTGTATGTGGGGAGGGGGGCGTGAAGGAAGGAAGCAGGATGCAAGTTGCGCATGGCGGCACAGGAGCAATGGCGCGAGGAAGGTGCCAGGAGCCGTGGCCAGCGCGGGCACAGGCGCGTCAACAGCTTGGGGGTGGCGAGAGCAGCTGCGGCATGCGGCTGTGCAGCTCCGCAGCGCGATCACAGAGCGACTCGGGCTGCGGCCTGGCCCGGGGGTGCCAGCGCCAGAGCAAGCACCAGAGCAGGGCAACCGGCGATCGGGTGCCATACGTTGCGGGGTGGGTGGGTGGGCAGCGGAACCACACCGGCGCGCTGGCAGCGTTGGCGACACCTCCCCCTTCACCTTGCGCCCCGCAGGCCCTGGACTACCTGCACGGCAACAAGGTGGTGCACGGCGACCTGAAGCCGGAGAACGTGCTCATGGCCGCCAGCGGCGAGGTGAAGCTGTCGGACTTCGGCTGCTCCAAGGTGTTCGCCACCGGCAACGAGTACCTGGAGCGCTGCAACGGCACGCCCGCCTTCCTGGCGCCGGAGATGATGAAGCCCAACACGCGCTACCGGTGGGGGCGGGGCGCGGGATGTGCGGGTGGGGAGTGGGGTGGAGGAGGGGTGGGGCGGAGGAGGGGGCCGCGGCAGCGGTGGCACGGGAGGAAAAGAGCGGGCACTCCGGAGGTACGGTACTCCAAACGCAAAGTACGAGGTGCGCAGGTGGTTGTGGACCGTAGGCGCCAATGGCACCCGGCAAGGTTGGCAGGGGCGCTAACAACGGCTACTAACAGCGCCTGGCCGCCATCCCTGACTCCTCCCCATCTTCGCTCCCTTCCACTCCCCTCCTCCACCGCCGCAGCGGCCGGCCCACGGACGTGTACGCTCTGGGCGCCTGCCTGTACACCCTGCTGTTCGGGCGCATCCCCTTCTCCGCGCCCAACCTGTACAAGCTGTTCCAGGTGGTGCAGAACGAGCCGGTCAAGTACCCGCCGGACGTGCCCATCACCGACGAGCTCAAGGACCTGCTGGCGCGCATGCTCACCAAGGTGCGGCGGCGGGCGGGTGCCTTTGGGCATGTGGGTGTGTGGTTGGGTAGTTCATTCCAGAACCCAAAGCAACCGACCGAGTGAACCAGGTGGCGGGGTGGTGGGGTGGTGGGCGGCATGCTGGAGGGCGCACGGCGGCGCTGGTGTTGTCGTGCGTGCGCTAGGGAAGCAGCGTGGGGCTGCGCGGCGTGGCGTGGCGTGGCTCATCTGCTGCCGGGGTTTTCAGGACGCGCACTAACAAACCCTGGCGGCGTCGCCATGTAACGTGCCAACGGCCTGCCTTCCTGCCTCCCGCAGAACCCGCGCGAGCGCATCGGCATGTCGGAGCTGATGCGCCACCCCTGGCTCACCATGAACAACCGCTTCCCGCTCAAGCCCTACCGCGACCTGCGCGAGGGCGAGAGCCAGGAGATGCACAACGGCGTGACGTGCGGCATGACGTTCGCGGAGGCCAACCCCAAGCCCGACTTCCTCACGGGCCTGGCCAACGTCAGCCGCCACGAGCGCGTGTTCCAGGAGGGCGACATCATCATGCGCCAGGGCGACCAGGGTGAGAGCGTCGCGGCCAGAGTCGGGCAGCCGGGCAGTCAGTCAGTCGTGGAGGTCCGGTGTGCGCTGCGGGCATGGGCATGGGCCTGGGAAGGGCTGTGCAGCACCGCGGCTCGCGGGCGAGGGGCAACTTGGTTTGCGCGGCTACCCGCGGAGGGCGGCCCGGGCTTGGTGTGGAACTCGGATTGCGCCGGGGAGGGGGAAGGAGAGGGGAGTGAGCCGGGCAGGAAGCTGCGGCAATCCAGAGGGCTCTCCACTCGCTGGCGCACCTGCTCACCCGCTGATCACCTACCCACCCACCACACCCACCCCATGACACGCGCGCAGGCACCTACCTGCTGTACGTGGTGAGCGGCACCGTGGACATCCTGGTCAAGTGGGTCACCATGCCGCGCCGCGCAGCCAGCGCGCAGGCGGGCGCGGGGCAGCAGGGCGTGCCGGGCGCCAAGCCCGCCGCCAAGCCGGGCGCGGGCGTGGACGAGATGATGGAAGACAGCGACACCATGTCGCCCATCGTGGACGAGGAGAGCCGGCAGCACCGCATCAACCTCATGCGCGCCAGCCAGAAGGCGGGCGAGTTCGTGCGCTCGCTGCAGGCCAACGCGGGTGCGTCGGCCGCGTATGTGTGTGTGGGGGGGGGGGGGAGGAGGGCAGCGGGATGGGGGACGCGGGGATCGACGACAGCGGTGGGGCAGGAGCCTGGCCGGGGTCGGGCCGCCATGGTAAGGGCAGTGGTCGGCGACGTGCGCTGACGTGCAGCGCGGACTCGGGTCGAATGAGCAGCTGGGATCCGGGCGTCACAGCTTGACGATGAAAGCCATGAAAATGTGGGTCCGGGATTTCAGGACCCTGTGCTGACTAGACGTGTGTGTGTGCCGGCCGCACGGCACGCCGCAGGCACCACGCGCGACCTGCTGATCGCGCAGCGCGGCCCCGGCGAGCTGGTGGGCGAGATGGCGCTGTTCAGCAAGAGCCTGCTGCGCACCGCCACCGTGCGCTGCGCCTCCAAGGTGGTCACGCGCGTCGTCACGCACGAGCAGCTGGTGAGCGGGAGAGGGGGAGGGGGGAGCGCTAGGGAGGGGAGGGAGGATGGACGCAGGCGGTGCCCAGCACCGAGACACGGGCGCAGCGCCACCGACGCCGCGAGGGCGGCGGGCTGCGGTGCTGGCTGCCGCGCTGCCGCCGCTGCGTGCGTATCGTCAAAGACAGTTAAGAGTTAACAGTTGTAACCGGCTGTATGTGCGGCCCCTGTGTGGTGTGTGGCCCCCAGGTGGAGTACCTGATGGCCAACCCGCTGGCCAAGCACCAGGTGCGCGAGGTGATCCTGAAGAAGGAGAGCGAGATCACCATGGTGGAGGCGCTGGTGAAGCTCACCAACGTGCAGGTGAGGGGAGGGGGCCGGGTGGGGGTAAGGAGCAGGAGGAGGAGGAGGAGGAGGAGGAGGAGGAGGAGGAGGAGGAGGAGGAGGAAGAGGAGGAGGAGGAGGAGGAGGGGGGCGGCGTGATTGTGGGTAGCCCTGCAGAGCTGTGCGCGCGCATGCTGCGGTGGCCGAGAGCCCGCTGTGTGTCCCCGCTGGCCCCGGGAGTGGCGGAGCCCCGAGCCGCTTGGCGCTGCGATTGTCTGCCCAGTCCGACTGAGCCGTTTCCGTGTGCGCCCGGGGACGACGACACGCAGGACGTGATCACGGCCTCGCTGGAGCAGGCGCCGCAGTTCTAAGCCTTCATCGGGAGCTGCTGCGCGCGCCGCAACCAAGCAGCGGAGGGAGGGAGCTGCTGGAGCGGCGTGGGCTGCACGCAAGCAACAGAGTGGGGTGCCGCGCCGCCGCGGCCCCACCCAGCCAACGAACGAGGAGTTGGATCGGTCTACGATCCCGGTACAGGGCCCCAGTACGCGTCGCCGGCGGCCCGGCTCATTCATTGCCATGAAGGCAGAGCCACTGCTGAGTCAGGCAAATTAGGAATCGGTCCGCTGCGTGGCCCGCGTCTCGCCAGATTCCAACGCGGCATCAGGCGCGGGCTGCGTTGCGACAACGCACGAGGTGGGTGTAGGGGTCTCAGAAGCGCCGGTGTGCTCAGCAGAGCGTGCTATGCGTGGGCACATGAACATGCGGGAACAAGCGACAGGGAGGGCGGGGCGGAAGTTGTGAGACTGTCTGGCGCGCCCTACAAATCGGGGCGCCGGATATGACTTGGTGGACAGGTGGGGCGGTGGGTGGAGTACCGCTGTGACGCCCTCGGCATGGCAATGTGCTCGGGCTACCAGGAAGGGGGCGTTTCGCATTCACAGAGACTGGAGGGGCACGCTTCATGCATCAAACGTTGTGGCGGCAGAAGCCTAGGCCCGTGCATGTGTGGGTGATGTCGTGGTGTACTGCTTCCCAGCAAACGAGTTTCGCGGTCGGCACTGAAAGCAGTATGGAGCACTGAAATGCTGTGCAAACGGTGTGCGCGAGTACGACTATGGAGATCTCACTCGAGGGCGTAGCAGGAGGAGACCTATCCTTGACCGCAGTCTGCGGGTGCGCCTGACGGACCGCTCTTAGCTTGCCGATACGGTACGATATTAAACGGGAGCCGGTGGCTTGAGAAGTTACGGGTTTTGGTATCCTCTTCGTTTTTATGAAGAAGTGATGGGCGTTTCCGGCTGCTGTCCAATAAAACTCGTGTGGTTGTCCATGCTGAAGCCGGGTGCATGCGTGAGCGCGAGCGAAACCAAGCCCACTTATGTAGGGGGTATATGTGATGCTACTGTCCAGGGTGAGTCTTGGCTGAAGGAACATTTGAGCTGCTGATGAGGGGCACGACAGCGGAAGGTGCATGGCAAGGTCACGTTGGTACGGTTGGCGGGTTTGTCCCAGTCACGAGGAGATTGCAGAGGGCAAGGACGATGGTCATGAGCTGCAGATGCTTCCGGTGTGCGATGCTGCGGAGGAATGTGCGGAACGCGAATGAGAGGCATGAACACACGAGAAATTTGTGTTACAGGTTCTCCTTGGCTCCTGCACGCATATGTACATGCTTCCAGCTTCCCTGCAGCCCACCAAGCACGGTGGCTCCTGTGCACTGAGTGTATCGTAGTGCGTGCTGCTCCGCGACGCCTTATGTCTTGCCCCCACAGCCCCAACCCCCTTATCCCGTTAAGATCCCATGCCCATGCGAGGGGGTGTGCATTTGTATGCTGCGACCCCCTCACCCGCCACGGCCCCTACCCCACGCCCCCACCCCTTCAACACTGTACAGCGCCCCAGCGCCCCCTACTCGGCCCCCACCGCGTCCGCATCCTCCACCGGCTTGGGCTTGGGCTTGGGCTTGGCCGCCTTCTTGGCGGGCGCCGCCGCGCCGGCCGCCGCCTTCTTGCCACCGGCCCCCTTGGCGCCCGCCCCCTTGCCGTCCGGCTTCTTCTCCGCCTCCGCCGCGGCCGCCAGCAGCTCCTCCACCTGCTTCAGCTCGTCCGCGCCGGGGCTGCACTGCTTGACGGACAGCAGGTTCACGTCCAGCAGGCCGTCGTCGTAGCCCACGCAGAAGACGGGCGCGCCCTTGGCGCCCGCCTCGGAGCCGGTCTGCACCAGCCCCATGTCAAAGTAGGTCGGCAGCGAGGGCACCGCCTTGCCCTTCTCCTGCGCGCGGGGATGGCGCGGAACGGAAGGAACGGGTAAGGAATCGTGCGTGTGCTCAGCTTGCGCGGGCAGCAAGATAGCAAGGGGCGTGCTCCATGCGCCTCCTCCGCCACGCTCTCCGCGGGGCCGCATGCGCCGCGCGCAGCCTTCCCCGACCAGCTGCGTTGCGCTGCACAGTGACGTGGCCGCGCCGCCGCCGGCCCGCCCGCACTCACGTGGATCATGAAGTTGTGCATGCCCACGGGCGCGTTCTTGGAGGCGATGAGGTCGAAGGTGTACATGGTGCACAGCGAGTCCAGCGCGAACAGCACAGCCGGCCGCACCGGCGACCAGCGAATCGCGATGATCTGCGGGGTCGGCGGCGGCGGCGGCGGCGGCGAGAGACAGGCAGGTGAACGCTGGTGCCACAACATGCAAATAGCTACTGCAGAGTTTGGCGGCGCTTGGGACACGGGCACTGGGCAGGCACGCGCAGAGGGGGGGACGGCGGTGCCACCCGCGCCGCCACACTCGCGACTCCGCTCATGTCCAACTCAAGCCAAGCCCCAGCACGCTGCCTTCGCGCCTCACCAAGCACACCCAGCCCGACGCGCCACGCACCTTGCCGCGCGACACGTCCGGGAACACCGCCGCCGCCGCGGCGCCGTACAGGCTGTGCACCGCCACGGTGCCGTTGCTGTGCCCGCTCGCGAAGGCGTACGGCACGAACGGCGACGCCGCCAGGCAGGTCACCATGCTGGGCAGCGGCGGCGCGGAGGGCCGGTTGGCGATGTCCGACTTGTGGTCGTCTGGGATGTACTCCTTGGGCGCGGGCGGCACGCCCACCAGCGAGCCGCGCAGCACCTTGCCGGCGTCCGAGCCGGCCAGCAGCTGCATGTCCGACCCCGGCATCACCACCAGCGAGTAGGTGGGCACCTGCTGGTCCAGGCTGGGCGGCACGCCCTTCTCCGGCGCCGGCCGCTGCGGCCCCTGCGGCCGCAGCGTGCGCATGCCCAGCTTGGTGAGCTGCGTGGTGCGCACCAGCTTGAGCCGGCTGCCGGGGCGCAGCCCCAGGTCGGCGTCCGCGGCGTTCTTCTCCGCCGGCGACAGCACCACGGCGGTGTAGACGGTGATGACGCCCCAGCCGTTCAGGCTGATCACCTGGCACGGCCGCGAGCGGCTCTCGGCTGCGCGGGCGGGGCGGAGACAGGGGGTTATGAATACCAGGCCAAGCTAAGCCAAGCGAAACTAGACAAGGGGCAAACAGGTGCCTGTCAGATTGGGACATGCACACGTGCCCAGTCATTGGCCCTGCCCTGCCCCCGCCCCGCCCCCCCCTCCCCCGACTCACTGCGCGGGGTGGTGGCGATGCCCACGATGGGCGCGGCGGTGGTGGCCACGTCCGCCAGGTACTCGGTGGTGTAGGCGGGCCGCCGCGTGAACACCGTGGCGTCGCCCACCTTCTCGGAGGGGTGGCGCCCCTCCGCCTCCTCCAGGTCCCACGCGCACACGCCGCCCTCCTCCATGCCTGCAGGCAGGGGCGCAGGCACGCGGCGGCTCCGTGAGGATTGGTGTGCGTGTGCGCGTGCTTGTGCGCGGCACGTGGTGGTGGTGCGGATAGCGGGGTTTTCCTAACACGGCAGGCGAGTCCCTCTGGACGCGCGCCTGAGCCGCCTTCATCAGCATCATGCAAATGATGCAGGATTAACCGCAAGTGAGCACGCTTTACCCTTCCTCTGCCTCACCTGCAAACACCAGCGAGGTGGAGGGCGCGGGCGCCCAGCAGCAGCAGGAGGGGCTGCCCTCGCTGATCAGCACCGCGGCGGGCAGCGCGCCCTGCAGCTGCGGCCCGCGCGCGGCGGAGCTCAGGTCCCACACGCACATGATGCCCTTGGAGCCCAGCGAGTGGTCCTGCGCCGCGGGCACATGAGGCGGGGATGGGGCCGGGTGAGCCGTTTGAATCCGCGTAACTTACGTGCAGGTGTATGAGCATGTGCACGACTAGCGAAGCACACCCTCACGGCCTCACCCCATAAAGAAAAGCATATCGTACTTTCCGTTCATACCAGCCCAGCCCCCCCTCCCTCCGCACCTGCAGCAGCGCCGCCGCGCCCAGCTGCGCTCCCACGGGCGCGTACGCCGCCAGCA
Organism: Chlamydomonas incerta; assembly: GCA_016834605.1. NCBI lineage: Eukaryota > Viridiplantae > Chlorophyta > Chlorophyceae > Chlamydomonadales > Chlamydomonadaceae > Chlamydomonas > Chlamydomonas incerta. The sequence goes on along the minus strand of JAEHOC010000001.1, from coordinate 4,701,300 downwards.
GCAGCGGGCTGGGCCCGGCGCAGAAGGCCAGCCCCGTGACGGGCCGCTGCGCCAGCAGGCCCTCGCTGGCCAGGCCCAGCTTGGCGCTGCCCTGGCTCAGGCCCTGACTGTTGGACTCCAGGTTGCCCCAGGCGTTGATGGCCAGCTTCTTGGCGGCTGCGGGGCGGCGGTTGGCGGCGGGGGTTGGATGCGGCGGCGGAGGTGCAATGTTTGGGAGCGAGACAGCCCTTGCTTGCCTGCCTAAGGGCCTAGCCTGTCCCTGTGTACTGGTGGCCTCGCCATTGGGGGATTGCAGCGGCGCCCGCCCGCCCGCGCCGCCCGCGCTGCCCCTGGCGCCGCCCGCCCGCGCCACTCACTCGGGTTCATGCCCAGCGCCGCCAGCATGACCGGCCCCGCCCAGCGCATGAAGCCCAGCAGCTTGGACTCCTGCGGGGCGGGTGGGTGGGGGGTTCCATGCATGATGATGATGATGAGGGGGGGGGGCGGTGGCGGTGAACATGGTGCGCGGGGGAGCTGCCTCTGCCCTAGGTGACTAGGTCCTTCCGCACAACCGCACCGGCGCACCAACTGGCTCCGCACTCTGCCCCACGCCGGCACCTTTCCCGTTGCCCTTCGTGCCCGCTGTACCACTCTCGCCAAATCCCCTCCCTCCCTCCCTCCCTCAAACTGCACGGTGCTCGGCACGGCCGCACGGGACACGGCCCGGGGCGCACCACCCGCAACTGGCTGGCTGACCTGGTCTGGCGCCATGGCGGTGATGCGCATGAGCGCCTTGGTGGAGGGCGTGGCGCCCAGCGGCCCCTTGCCGCCGCCGCCGCCGCCGGCCGCGGCTCCGGGCGCGCGCGCCGCCAGCGTGTGCTCGCCCTCGAACACGCTGTTGCGGTCCTCCGGCACCTGGCAGCCGTACACGCCCGAGGGGACCTGAGGGGTAAGGGGGTGGGGGGCGGAGGCGGGGGGGGGGGGGGTTGCAAAGATGGTACATAGAAGGGTAATAGGGGGGGGGCGGGGCGGGAAGGGGCGGGAAGGGGAGTAGGCCGTCAGCTCGCGCAGGGGTGGTGCTGGTGTTGGTTGTTGGTCCGCGTACCACCCCCACCGCCCCCCTGGGCAGCCCCCCAACCCCCGGCTCACCTCCTCCGTCTGGCACTCCTCCTCCTTGTCGTCGGCGTGCGTCTGCGAGGAGGCGACCTTGAGGCCCGCGTAGCGCGAGCGGCCCATGTTGTAGAGCTCGTACTTGGACAGCGAGGTCAGCTGCGGGAAGTCGTCCATGGCCACCACCTGCAGCTTGACCTGCGTGTGTGTGTGTGTGGGGGGGGGCAAGCGTGTTTGGAAGGCGTGCGTGTGTGCGTGGGATGGGATGGAGTTGGTGATGGGCGAGGCTCAGATGGCAGGGTAGGCAGGGTCTGGCGGTGGGTTGGCGCATCGCCATGAAGCGCCGGATGTTGCAACATGGCGTGAGAAGCTAAAGCCTTGATGTCACGCCCCGCAGCCCGCCCAAACAGCTCCCGCGCCCTGTCAGTCTGTCACCCAGAGCCCGGGTGCCGCCAGCCCGCGACACTACACCTCCTGGCGGGCCGGTGCCCCCATGCGGTACCCGCCGCATGTCAGCCGCTCCCTTCATGGTCGCTCCACCCCACCACCACCACCGCGCCACCATGACGCCACGTGCCAATACACCTTCCCCCACCCTCCCCCGCATTTCCAAACCCCGGCTCCGCTCTCTCGGCGCCGCATAGCCCGCACCGCCCCGCTCCCCCCCCCCCCGCTCCCAGCCGCCGCCGCTCTGGGCACTGGCCGCTCCGGCCGCTCCCGGCCGCTCCGGCCGCCGCACCTGCTTGATGCGCTTCAGCGCGCCCGCCAGCTTCTTCATGGCGGAGCGCTTCTGCGCGTCCGTCAGCCCCGCGAAGGAGGGGATATCCACCGTGGCGGCTGCCGGGGGGGGCGAGACAGGGAGGGGGCGGTGGCGGTGGCGTGTGTGCGTGTGTGCGGGGGAGAGTGTGAGTCAGGAGGGAGGGGGTACGCCCCTAGCCCGATGGGGGAGGGGATGCGTGGCTTGGCAGGGTGTGGTGTGGCGTGCAGCAGGAGGGGCCGCTTGTGACGGCCGTCTTTTGCTGCTGGGTTCGTGTGGGCCCGACCGCGGGGGAGGCACACACTGCGGGCTGGTGCTGCGGCGGCTGGGACTGGTTCCGTGCGCCGCCTCCCCACCCGCCCGCGGCTCGACACCCCTGACCCCTCCCTACGCGCCCCCCGTGCCCCGGGCTGGGCTGTATGGGCTGCGGCTAGCCCGGGCGCACACGGCGCACCGACGTCATATGGCGTGTTCCCCCCCCCCCCCCCGCTCCCCCAGCTGGCCTTGCCCAACTCGTCTCTCCCCCCCCCTCCCGACACAGGCGCCCGGCATGAGCTGCAACAGCCCACTCCTGAACATGCTGCTCCCCACACACATCCCTGCCGCGGCCTGCAGTCGCGAGCCTGGCGCCAACCCCGCCGAGCTCCGCCCGAGCTGCACTCACTGTGGCCTCGGTTGCCTAGGATGCCGCCTCCGCCCCCGCCTGGCCCAGCAGACGGCGGCCGTGCATTGCCGGCATAGGAGGTCCGCTGTGGCCCCCTCGTCGGCGAAGCTATCTCCTTTGGAGTCGCAGGCTGCGGCGTCCCTGAGCCCTTAGACTGAGGCAGCACATCGTAGTCGTCCTCCGCGTCCTCCTCGCCCTGCGAGCGGAATAAGCAGTCTTAAGCGCTGTGGGAGGTCCAGCCGGCGTCAACATGCCAGCGAGAGAGAGCCTATGTCGACGACATGTCGCGGCCTGTGCACGCCCAACTGCAGCGTTGCGTCCCAATGTAACGCCCAGATGGCGTGCTTGCTCACTTCGAAGCCCTCATCGTCATAATTATCGAATTCCTCGTCCTCGTAGTCGGACATGATCCCTTCAGGCGCCCAGCGAGGGTCCCAGCCCTAATCCTCTATATATGCGACAAGATATGCCCTAGTATGTACAGTTCATTCTAAAAGTTTGCGCAGACGCTGGGCTTCCGCTCAACTGCAGCGCCGCAAGACCAGGGCTTTCTAAATGACTCTCAGTATAGCCAGGAGCTAGCGGTTGTCGCGACAAAACACCGTCAAGCACCCAGTGGACGGTGAACGGTGCAAGCACGAGCGATGCATGGGCCCGGAAGGCCCTTCACCGCCCGGCATGAATTCAACCGCAGCGATAAATTCCTGTGTATGCTGTATTTCATAACAACAGGGTTGCAGAGCATTTGAGCTGCACTGGTGCTGAAATTGGGACATTGTGCAGATTTTTAATAGGCCCCGCATATGAGAGTCTGTGGCCCGATGGCTTCGGCAACGCTCAAACGTCTTCTGCGGGCGCCGTCGGGGTCACCTCAGCTGCTGGCGCCGGCGCTGCCCTCCGTGGCGGGTGTGTGCAGCCCAATTTCGTGGCGGCCAGTCGCGCACCAGTCCGCTGCCGCTAGCCGGCATGCCAGCAAGGTGCGGAGACGATTGTGCGGCATGAATAGCGAATTGGGGCTCTAGGACACCGCAAAAGACTCGGGCAAGCGTCGTTCGTCGGGAGCCACCGCAACACCCACGTCCCTTGCGTCCGCGCTCACGACCGCTGCCGGGCTCCACCACACAGCATCGGTCCTCTCAGCATCCCGTTGCTCCCCCCTCCGCGTGTTTCATCCGTACGAGCCCTTGTTACGATCAATACCTATGCTGCTGTCCAGCACCGTTGCTGCCCGGTATGAACGAGTGGCACCACACGCCGTGCACCGCCCTGACGCTGCGCGCACGCCTCTCCGCTCCAGGCCACGCTCGCCGCCGCCGCCGCCGCCGGGGCCAACAGCGCCAGCGGTCCCACCATCATCACCCCCGGCAGTAGCAGCAGCACCACCACCGCTGCCGGCAGTAGCTCGGCCCCCAACTGGTACGCGGAGGAAGACTATGACGTCATCGTGGTGGGCGCGGGCCACGCCGGCTGCGAGGCGGCGCTGGCGGCGGCGCGCCTGGGCTGCCGCACGCTGCTGCTCACGCTGAACCTGGACCGTATCGGCTGGCAGGTGCGGGCGGGCGGGCGTTCGGGCATGGCTGCATGGGGGGGGGAGGCGTGGGGGCGATGGCGTGGGGGCGCGGGCGGGCGGGCGGGCGGGCATGGCTGCATGAGGGGGGGGGCGTACGGGCGAGGGCGTGTTGCCGTCGGCGGAGAGCCGGCGAGGGGAGGGAAAGGATGGGGAAGGGGGCCGCGGTGTGATGCTGTTGCGGCGGCGGCGCTGGCATAGGCGTTGGGGAACGCAGGCCGTCTATGGGAGCGGGGGAAAGGGGCCCTGGGCTGAACACGGAGCCAGGGTGTCGGCTCCAGGGCGAGGTGCGGAGTGAGCTCTGTGGGGATGAGCTCTTGGGAGCCAGCTCTGTGAGTGAGCTCCGGGTGGACAGCTGCGTGGGCGGTCAGCGGCGGCTTGCGGCTGCCGCCCCCGCGCGCCGGCAGGGGCATTCGGGGAAGCCTGGCGGGCGGGCAGGCAGCGAGGGCGGAGGCTACAGCCTTGCCGCGGCATGGGGCCACGGTGGGAGTGCGCCCTTGGGCAGGGGCGCAGCCTCACCTCATCCAAGGCGGCGCGCGGCGGACTGATGCCGGCGCGGAGCACAATGGCGCTGGGGAGAGGGAGGGGGCGGGTGGCAATGGCATGGCCGTGCGCGACTCACAGTCCGGAAATGTAGATACCGGGAGTGGAGCGCCGACGGGACGCGCAGGCGCCTTGGGCTGCTTGAGCCCCCCGCAGCCACAGAGACGCCCACCTTTGTCCACTGCCACCTCCGCCCACTCCCTTACCCTGCACCCCAAAATCCCCACCCACCCAACCACCCACAGTATCCCCCATTCCGCGGGCAACACTTTCTCATCTCAACCCTGCCACCCTGCCACCCTTCACCCCACCCCCAACCCCACCCCCAATCCCTGCCCCCTGTTCCTGGCTACGCCTTCACGTCCTAAGTGTTGATGACTGTACCCCCCCTTAGCTTGGGATGGTATTCACAACCCCCCCCCCATCCAACCCCCGGCCGCAGCCCTGCAACCCCGCGGTGGGCGGCCCCGCCAAGTCTCAGCTGGTGCACGAGGTGGACGCGCTGGGCGGCGAGATCGGCAAGATGGCGGACCGCTGCTACCTGCAGGTGGGCGCTGCTGGGGGCGTATGGGGGCGTAAATGCGTGTGGGCGTACATGTGGGCGTGTGGGCGTTAGAGGACAAGGGAGAAAGCCACAAAGACAGTGCATGCAAAGGGGAGTGGGCCGGGGTAGGCGCGCAGGAGGAGTGGGGGCGTGGAGGAGGTGGTGGGGCGGGCCATCGGGGTCCCAAAATTGGGGTTATGTGGGGTTGTGAGGGTGATTAGGGTGTGAAGGGGCCCCAGGCCGCAGACGCAGCCTGCACTTGTTGTGCGGCCCCCTTGCAATCCCCCCTGTCCCGCTCCGTCCCCCGTCCCCCGCCCCACCCACCCACCCCGCAGAAGCGCGTGCTGAACCGCAGCAAGGGCCCGGCGGTGTGGGCGCTGCGCGCGCAGACCGACAAGCAGGAGTACAGCCGTGTCATCCGGCGGGTGCTGGAGGAGACGCCCAACCTGGAGATACGCGAGGTGCGGGGGTCGGCGCGCGCCTTTGGCTTTTGGTCTTTGGCCTTTGGAATTTGCATGGACAGCTAGGGCTGGCTGGGGAGGATTGGGCCGGGTTGGGGGTGCTGGTGGCTTAAGGGCGGGCGGCGGCTGGGGTGTGCGGCAGGTGGCGGTGGCGGCGGCGAGCGGTGTGAGGCAGGGACCACGGCTGCACGGCAAGCAAGGGCAAGGTGGCCCAACCCTCCACACCGCCATCACTCAACCTTCATACAGCACACACAAACACCGCAAAGCATGCACGGTGTTTGTGGTGTTTCCTTGTGTCCTCAAACACGTGTTGCCTTCGTTTCGAGTGTTACATCCGCACGCACGCCGCCCCCACCATACACACACGCCCCGCACAGGCCATGGTGGTGGGCCTGGACGTGGGCCCCAACGACGAGGTGCGCGGCGTGCGCACCTACTTCGGCATCACCTTCGCCGCGCGCGCCGTGGTGCTGACCACCGGCACCTTCATGAACGGCACAATCTGGGTGGGCCGCCAGTCCATGAGCGCCGGCAGGTGGGCGGCGGCGGTGGCGGCGGCGGTTGAGGCGGTTGAGGCGGTTGAGGCGGCGGCGGTTGAGGCGTGTGTGATGTGTGGGGCGGGGAAGCGTGTTTTACATTGGGACTCGAAAAGAGAGTACGGTACAGATGGGGCGCGACTGCTGCCTGCGTGCATTGGGCGCACCGCGTGTCCTTATCACGGAGGGATGCTAGGCGGCCCATGCCACGTAGGCGTAGCTCTCCCCTCTCATCCCCGCAACCTCCCCCGCCCGCCACCTTGCAACCCCGCCCCTTAACTAATGGTGAATGTGATCCCCCCTCCGCGGCTGCAGGGCGGGCGAGGCCGCCAGTGTGGGTCTGACCGAGGCGCTGCAGCAGCTGGGCTTCGAGACGGACCGACTCAAGACCGGCACGCCCGCGCGCATCGACAGCCGCACCGTGGACTTCAGCGTGCTGGAGCCGCAGCCCGGCGACGAGGAGGCGAGTGGCGCGTGTGTTTGTGTGTTGGGGGTAGTTTTCTCCGATTCCGGGGGGAGGTGGGGCGGAGCAATGGGCCTGAGAGCGGGGGCCGTTGAGCGCATGTGTGTGGATCATATGTGTGCGTGCGTGGGTAAGCGGGCATGGGCCCGTGTGTAGCTAGACAGGCACCGCAGCTGCGCTTTCCGCCCCCATGCGTCCTGGTGTTGACAAATGCAGCCCCTCTACCGCTGCCACTGCCCGCACCCTCACCCGCATCCTTGTCCTCCTCTTCCCCTTCCGCACCCACCCTCCAACTCCAACTCCACGCCCCCCCCCGCAGGAGCGCTGGTTCAGCTTCGACCCCGAGATGCACGTGCCGCGGCCGCAGATGAGCTGCTACCTCACGCGCACCACCGCCGACACGCACAAGCTGATCCGCGAGAACCTCAAGGAGACGCCCATCTACGGCGGCTGGGTGGACAGCAAGGTGGGCGTGGGCGTGTGTGACACCCGAGCCCGCAATGCGTTGTGTGCCCATCTTGGCGCCTCCCAAACCCCCGGTCCAATGTCGCGTGCTGGCGCTCAACCCCACTAATCGTCTCAGCAAGATTGACCATGCCTGCCCCTCCCCCCTGCCGTACTGTACGCCCCCCCCCAGGGCCCACGCTACTGCCCCTCCATCGAGGACAAGATCGTGCGCTTCGCGGACAAGGACAGCCACCAAATCTTCCTGGAGCCCGAGGGGCGCAACACGCCCGAGATGTATGTGCAGGTGCGTGCGGGTAGGCGCGTGTGGTCGTGCGCGTGGGCACACGGCTTGTGTGCACGTGCGCGTGTGTTAGGAAACACGAGAGGGGGAACACGCAGACTGTGTATGCAATGCGTGAGCGGACTGCCCCTTTCCCGCGCGCTCTCGTCGCCCAATTCAAACCTCCAATCCAAACCTCCGCCACCCACCACAAAACACACCGCCACTCACGCAGGGCTTCAGCACCGGCCTGCCGGAGCGGCTGCAGCTGGCGCTGCTGCAGACGCTGCCGGGGCTGGGGCGCGTCAAGATGCTGCGGCCCGCCTACGCCGTGGAGTACGACTACCTGCCCGCGCACCAGTGCCACCCCACCCTGGAGACCAAGAAGATCCGCGGCCTGTTCTTCAGCGGCCAGCTCAACGGCACCACCGGTGCGTCCGTGCGTGCGTGCGTGCGTGCGTGCCGTGCGTGCGTGCGTGCGTCGTGCGTGCGGTATCTTGACGTTGCCGTGGCGTATGGCGGGCCATACACATGCCACACACATGCACCACGCCACACACATGCACCATGTTTTGTATTGATACACACGCACACACTGACACACGCACGCTTCCCCCCCCCCACACACACACGCACGCGCCCCCGCCCAGGCTACGAGGAGGCGGCGGCGCAGGGTCTGGTGGCGGGCATGAACGCGGCGCTGCGCGCGCAGGAGCGGCCGCCGGTGGCGCTGCCGCGCGACTCGTCCTACCTGGGCACGCTGGTGGACGACCTGGTGACCAAGGACCTGCGCGAGCCCTACCGCATGCTCACCAGCAGGTGGGGGAGTGGGGCCTGTTATAAATACCGGCCCAGGCTAGACCAGTTGCCCAACCTAACGAGACGGGGGCCGGCTGCGAGCCAGGGCGGGGCGGGGCGGGGTGGCGCGGGTTGGGGCGGGTTGGAGGGTCCCACAGGCGGCCGCACCGGGCCTGTCACACACTAGAGCCGGCCCCCCGCCCGCCCCCACACAATCCCTGCCCATAAACAAAAACGTCGCAACCCCTCCTCCCTCATGCTGCAACAACTTGTCGACAACATTATCTCGTCTATCGACCCACCCCCAGTTCACAATTTTCCAAAATTAAAGCGTCACATGGACGGCTGTCCCACCCAACACCCGCACCCACACCCGCAGGTCCGAGTACCGGCTGCTGCTGCGCTCCGACAACGCCGACCGCCGCCTCACGCCGCTGGGCCGTGAGATCGGCCTGGTGTGCGACCGCCGCTGGGCGCTGTTCACCGCCAAGCAGGCGCGCATCGAGGCGGAGAAGGTGCGGCTGGGCGCCACGCGCGTGCGCGCCGATTCGCCCGTGGCGGCGGACGCGGGCGCGCTGTCGGGCCACGCGGTGCCGGGCTCGCCCACGCTGGAGGAGCTGCTGCGGCGGCCGCACGTGCACTACAGCGTGCTGGAGCGCCACGGGCTGGACGGCGGCGCGGCGCTGCACTTCAGCGAGCGGGAGGCGGTGGAGATCGACATCAAGTACGCCGGCTTCATCGCGCGGCAGGTGCGTGCGTGTGTGTGTAGGCGCGTGCGTGCGTGTGTGTGGGGGTGGGGAGGCGTTTGCGCTGCTGCGCCTCGCGGCGCTTGGGTGGGCATCCTATCCGTCTGTCCCGTGCCCCGGCCTGCTGGTGAGCAAACCAACGATCGCGCCGACAAACCTAGCGACATGCGCAATGCGCAACACCCAACCGCCCAACACAGGAGAAGCAGCTGGCCTCCATGGCCTCCAAGGCCTCCAAGCCGCTGCCGGCGGACCTGGACTATGGCGCCATCGCCACCCTGTCGCTGGAGGCGCGCGAGAAGCTGAACAAGGTGGGGGCGGAACGGCAGCGTGTGTGTTGTGTATGTGTGTGTAGTGTTAGAAAACACGAGATAGGGAACGCGCAGGCTGTGCATGCAATGGGTTGCGTGCAGCGCGTGTGTGGCGGGGTGGGGTTGTGCGGGGTGGGGTTAGCCTTCCATGCAATAGCGTGCTTTTGAGTGCATTGCAAATTTGGGGCAGACTGAGTGGAGGAGCGGCGCTGGCGGCATGCGTCGGCCGGAGGCGTGGGGCTACACCAGACGCCTCACCGCCTCACCGTGCTGCATTCCGCCCTGTGTGTATGTGTGCCGCTGCCGCAGGTCAAGCCGCGCGACATCGGCCAGGCATCGCGCATCGGCGGCGTGAGCCCGGCGGACGTGTCTGCGTTGCTGGTGCACCTCGAGGTGGCGCGGCGGCGGTCGGCGGCGGCGGCCAAGGCGGAGGCGGCGGCGGCGGCCAAGGCGGACGCGGGGGCGGAGGGCAAGCAGCCGGTGGCAGCGGCTTGAGGTGCAAGGGTGGGGCTGTGTGAGGGGCTATGCGGTTGAGAGGTGCGAGAGCGTCTGAGAGTGAGAGCGAGTGTGCAGGACTGTGGATACCGTGGTGTGATTTGTGTGAGCTGGGGTCCCTGTGCAGGACCGCAGGGTGTATGGTGCGCGGTCCGACGGCGACGACGTGACGCGATGGCTGGCGGGATGAGGGAGTGGTGGAGATGCTGATTGCGATAGCATGACGGAGCAGCGGATTCGCTATTGCTGCAGTGTAATGCCTGAGCTGGCGCTCTGGCTAGCGCTCTGAAGCCGAACCGAACCTGAAGCCGAAGGGGCACATGCACAGGAGCGACCCTTACAGCAGCCCTACTCGCCTACGTTCAAGGCCCGTCAAGGCGCGTCTTTCACTATTCGCTTTCCAAGAATCCCAGCTGCACTCGGATGGCTCAGGGCCTCAGGAGAAACAATGAACGAAAACCACACACCACACGACGGCGCGACCGCGCGAGGCGCAGCTGCGCTTGGGCGGCCTGCTTACGGTACACCTCCTTACGGCACATCTTCTCCTACCTATCTGTGGCGGGTAAACCCTACACAACTGCACGATAACCCCGTGCCAGCGGTCCCTGGCTAGTCATCAAGTCCTTTCACCGGCATCCCTGCTTCACTATCCCTTGCGCACTGGCGCTGCTCGACTGCTCGATGACACGCATTCCGTACATCTAAGTTCTGCACACCCCACCCAACACCAGCAGCAGGTGGCTGCTACTACACAACCTTGAACATCCACTGCAGCAGGCCCGCTCAGGAGCACGCGGGCACGCCGCTGCGGGCTTTGCCCACTGCGACAATAGCTTCCTTCTGTTTCGACACCGCGCACCGTACGTGGCTGCGCTAAACACAACGCCAACGGGGACTCACGCCCGTGACTACCACCGCATATTAGCAATCTCTGCACCACACCAACGCACTACTATGGACAAAGGTGCCGCAACACAACACGAGCGCCATGCGCCCAAGAAAGGCGCAGCCATGCCTCACGTACACCCAACACGTGTGCCAGCCCTCCACGTGCTCCCTCTACAACTCCACATCAGTGCACCACCACACACGCTCACCTCCTCCTCCCTTGGCACCTACTGCCGCCTGCAACCCCTCGCGGCCCGCTAGCTACATGTCGTCCCAGTCCTCGTGGTCACGCGCCCGGTGCCGGTAAGGCCGCCGCGCCCGCCACGAGCCCACCTGCCCGCACGTGAAGCACGAAATCAGGCACCACACGCACGCCGCGCGCGCCGCCGCGTCGTGCTGCCGCTGCTGCCGCCGCTGCTCCGGTGTGAGCGGGGCTGCGTGTCGCTCGCCCCGCATGTAGCTCCTCACGCTGGCGAGGGCATCATGCAGCCGCGGCGCCAGCCGCGGCTCCGCACCCGCCTGCCGCCGCTTCTCCAGGAGCCATGCCAGCGTCTCCGCCGCGACGGTGTGGCTGCCCGCTGCACGCCGCACGCGGTGACGCGCCGCCACCACGGCGCGCGTCCAGTCCACGGGACAGCCCAGGTCGAGCAGGGTCTGGAGCGCGGGCAGCGGGCAGCTGAGGGCCCCCTCGAGGATGGCGCGCGTGAAGAGGGCGCCCGGCGGGCCCCAGGCGCAGCCCAGGCGGCGCAGCGTGGCGAGGGTGGTGAGGTCGGTGATGCGTGCGGGGCGGAGGTAGGGCTCGCCGTCATCCTGTCGGGAACACCACACACATACACAGCAGGCACGGGGGCACGGTCAGGGACAGGGTCCTGTCCACGCGTGCGAGAGACAGGGAACGCCAGGGCAAGATGGGGAAACCGACTCGCAGGCCAGGGCTCACCGGCACGGGGCAGCCGTCGGCCAGCATCCAGGCCAGCTGCTCCTCACTCGCGCCCGCGCCCGCCGCCGCGGTGAAGCACTCGGCGCTCCAGGAGCAGCCCTGGGCCCGCAGCCAGGCCAGGACGGGGTGGCTGTCAGAGCGCGCCGCCGCCGCCGCCAACAGCTCGGACCCCTGAATGCTGGCTTTGAACAAGTCGCCGGTGGCCGAGGCCTCCAGGACGCGGTCATCACCCGCAGCGGCACCCGCAGCGGCACCGGCAGCGGCACCCGCAGCGGCACCAACCTCACCCACTGCCTCTGCCGCTTCTCCCGCGGCCGCGGCCGCGGCCGCGGCCGCACCGCCTCCGCCTCCTCCGCCGCCGCCAAGGGCAGGCGCCCCGCCGCCGCTACGCCAGTACGCAGCTAGCCAATTGAGGACCTCCACATGGCCCGCCATCACCATCTCGCGGCACAGCAGCGGGTGGGGTGGGCCCATCTTGATGCCGTGGCGCTGCAGCACCTCCAACACGTTGGTGTGGCTGCGGCGGATGGCGGCCATTAGCAGCATGGCGCGCCGCCGGCCGCCCGCCGCCGCCGCCGCGCGAACCTCGGGCGCCGCGGTCAGTATGAGGTCGAGCGCCTCCGCGTTGCCCATGATCGCGGCGCGGCGTGCCGCCTGTTGCATGAGCGGTGGATTGCGGTGGTTGGTGAGAGGCATGGGCTGTGGCCGACAATCGTGTCGGCTCAGCGACGCGACGAGGCGGTTATGGTGCGTGTGGCAAATGGCTTGCACGCGCGAGCAGGTTTCCCAGCGTGCGGGCTCACGACTTGCGCCTCTGCGTACGTCACCCCTTGCACACGCGCTGCAATGCCATCCGTGAGCCGCCAATACGCCACGACACGCAAGCTTCCCGCCCCCTTCCCTCCCCCCCCGGGTTGGCAATGATTGGTTTGGGAATTGGAATTTGAGTACCCCCGCCCACCCACCCCATCCCACCCCATCTGACCCCACCCCATCCCACCCATCCCACCCACCCACCTCGTCATCCAGGGTCAGATCACGGACCGCCGCCAGCTGCGTGAGTCGGTCATCGGCGCCGGTCGGCACCGCCGCCACCGCACGACACACCGCAGTGCGCCAGGGCCGCGTCTGCTGCTGCGGCGGGTCCCCGTCGAGTGCCCGGGCGGTCCGCGCATCCTCCGTTTCACACAGCTTGGACTCCAGCCACTCCAGCTTGGCGAGCCAGCAGGGAGTGGTGCTGGCGGCGGCGCTGGCGAGCATCCGCACCTAGGTTGCAATCGTGGGGAATGGAGAGGGAGGGAGGGCAGCCGGTGCCAGCGTGAGGTGCCACCGAACCGTGAATACCGGCACCGTATCAGGAACATCAGCCGGTGGGCGCGTCAGGCGAGGTCGGGTGCCACAGGCAGCCCGAAGCAAGAGCATGCACAGCACGGGTTGTGCGGTGCCGTGCGTGCGTGGCTGCTGCAGGCAAAACCAGTCAACACACCGGCCAACACACACGCGTCAACACGCACCAAGTGGTACTGGTCGGCACAGCGCCACACGCTCCTGCGCCGCGGCCTCCCCCATCCAGGGCCTTGACCACCGCCTGCTCCCGCGCCTGCTCCCGCGCCTGCTCCCGCGCCAGCTCCCGGGCCTGCTCCCGCGCCTGCTCCCGCGCCTGCTCCCGCGCCGGCTCCTGCACCGCCTGCTGCCCCTGCTGCTGCCGCCGCCCCCGCCCCCGCCTCGCCGCCGCCGCCGGCCTGCTCCTCCAGCTGCTCCTCCAGCTCCCTGCCGTACGTCTCGTACATTTGGATCAAGTACGGCAGCGGGAGGCCCGCGGCCACGCCCTCCATCAGCGCCGTGAAGTCTGTGCAGCGAGCCGTCTGCGTGCGTGCGTGCGTGTGATTGGTTGGTTGGTTGGTTGGGCAGTTGGCAGTTGGTGGACGGTTGGTCACGGTCCTTCCAGGCACGGGTCAGGGACCGTGCGCGCCTCTGACTCCGTTGGAAGGAGTGTCCGAGTGTCCCTGTCCCTGTCCCTCTGCCTCTGCCTCTGCCTCTGCCTCTGCCTCTGCCTCTGCCTCTGCCTCTGCCTCAGACCTCACGACGCGAGCACCGCATGCTCCGCCCGGCTGCATGCCAGCAGGTAGGAGCATGCGCTTGCCTCGCCGCGCCCAGCCCCCTCCCCTCCCCACGCCCCGCCCCGCCTCACCTCAGCCTCCCTACGCCATCCCGTCCTGCCCCACCGTTCACATGCTTCACGACGGCTACCCGCCCCACCCCACCGCGACTCCGCGACTCCGCCCCCTCCACCCTGGTTCAGCTTGGGCCGGTATTCACCCCCATGCACACGCATGGGTTTGGTTTGGTTGGATTTAGCTTGGGATGGTATTCACAACCCCACCCTTCCCCACGCCCGCCTCACTCACCGGATGCCCCCCCAGCAGGTGCTGCATCAGCCCCACGTGACCCGCCCGCGCCGCGGCGCCCGCCGCGCTGTCCAGGTCGCCGCAATACCCCTGCTCCAGGACCCAATCAAGCAGCTCCCGGTTGCCGGTGGCCGCGGCCGCCAGCAGCGCCGAGGAGCCGGAGCAGAAGCGGGCGCCGCCGTTTCGCGCCGCGAGCGCCTTACACATGTCCAGATTGCCGCCGGCGATGGCGCTGAGGAAGAGCTGGGGGCGGCGGTCGGCCTCGGGTATGATTTCAAGGAGCTTGAGCAGATTGGGTAGGTCGCCGCTGCGGGCGGTGAGGTGCAGCAGCTGCGTTCGCTGGGCGCGGCTGAGGAGGCGCAAACCGCCGGGGGCGACGTATTTGCGTGCGAATGCGTGGTGCGGCACGGGCTGGCTGAGCCGCACGGTGGCGTGCGCCGGCCCCGCGAACTGCGCGGCGGTGGCGGCGTCCACCAGGCGCAGGCTGCAGGCGACCTCGTTGGGCGGCAGGAAGGAGGCGATGCAGCGGACCACGGCCGGCGTCCACACGCGCGCGGGGTCGGCGTGTCCGCCAGCGTTAACGCAGGGCCCCGCGCCTGGTGAAGGCCCCAGCGCCGTGCTGTTTGACGTGCTGGCTTCGGGAGATGGGGGGCCCAGCACACTCGGGTCAACCGCGCGTGTCGCCGCTGAGGCTGGGGTCCCGCCTGATGATTCAGCCGTCGACGTCTCTGCGTAAATCTCGATTTCGGGCATCGCTCTTGGCTCGCTTAACGTCGCGCAGCTGAACGGCGGCATGTGCAATTTCCGGTAGCCCCTGCGCCAGACGCCGCAATCAATGTGCCCCCAATTCGCTTGGGTGGAGCTTTAGACCAAATGCCATACAATGCTCAGCTATTGGTGGCCGCAGGTACAAGCTGACGCGTGGCCGCAAGCAACATCGAGGTAGCGCACGGGGTACAGCGAACAAAAACGCTGTATGAAAATTTTAGTATGTATGATGTAGTATACTGAGCACTGTCAAGCGTTTGGGGTGAGCAGACCTAAGCCCGCGAATGCGCTGGGCCCCGCTGCATCGACTACGGAGACACCCGCACTTTCACGACGTGCGGGGCCCCGCAGCGGCCCCCCGGATTAAGACCACAAAGCTGCACCCGAGTCGGTGGTCACCGCCACAATCTCTGTGCATCAATTGCACAGCGCATCCTTGCAGCCCAAAAGCCTTTGTGCTACAAGCTCTTGCCGTCCCTGGCCGCGTGCGCGCCAAAAGCGCAGCGTGGGCCCCGGCAACCAACGCTGGGCCCCCGTTGCAGCGCACTCCGTACCTCCTGTAAAATCTGTACACCGAATCTCAAGCCAGCCCTCCCCTCATCGACGTTCCCACCTCCCGATACTCCCGCACAACTCCTTCACCAAAAATCGTCCTCGCTCTCCGACTCGGGCGGCTCCTCCACCTCCTCCTGATCGAAGCCTTCGAACAGACCCAACCCCGGGCCGCCCCTGACGCCGCAGCACGCCGCCTGCAACACCCACACCAGCAGCCTGCCGCCGCCGGTAGCGCGCGGCGCGCGCCGCCGGCACCGCTCCTCGCCGTCCATAATCCAGGTCATCAAGTTCTCATCCGCAATGTTGTACCTGCTCTCGCGCCGCTGTGCGGCCGCCAGAACCTTGCGCCAATCCACGGGGCACCCAAGCTGCATCAGCTCCTGCAGCGCCGCGATCGGGGCGCGGCCGCGGCCGTGGAAGAATATCGCGCGCGAAAGCGCGCGGCCGGGCGGGCCCCAGGGGCAGCCCAGGCGTGCCAGGGCTCGCAGGCCCATGAGGTTGCCGTGGTAGGCGTCCAGTGCGTAGGGCTCACCGCCGGTCTGCGGGAGGCGGGCCGCCGCCGGCAGGAGGGATGGGCGTAGGAGGGAGGGGTGGGTGAGGCGGGGGCGCACCGCGAGCAGCACGCGCACATAGCCGCACCCAGCCGGTGAGGTCGTGAATGCCTTGTGGACACGGGCCGTGGCACTGGTCGCAGGCGGCACGGCGGGCCCGCACCGGCCCCGTCAGGGCGGCCCACGTCCACACGCTTCCGCACGACCCCCACCCCTGTGTATGGCCCGCGCGCCCGCCCGCACGTGCCCCTCGCCTGCGCCCGCCCCTGGCTCGCTGGCAAACTTGAAGCCACCCAGCCTTGACCGCACAGCCCCTGCAGGCGAGCACACAGGCCCACTGCAGCCCACCCGCCCTCACGCGCATGCATGCTCACAACCCCTCCTCAGCCCCTGGGGTCCGCACTCGCAGGCCAGGGCTCACCGGCACGGGGCAGCCGTCGGCCAGCATCCAGGCCAGCTGCTCCTCACTCGCGCCCGCGCCCGCCGCCGCGGTGAAGCACTCGGCGCTCCAGGAGCAGCCCTGGGCCCGCAGCCAGGCCAGGACGGGCTGTCCCTGCTGCCGCTGCTCCGAGCACGCGGCCAGTATGACGTCGTCACTTTGAAGCTCCCGCTGTAGCGAGCTCCTGCCGTCCCCGCCGCCGCCGCTGCCGCTAGCCAGGGCATTGCCATCGCTGTTGCCGCCGCTGACGGCCACGGCTCCGCCGCCGCCACCACCGGGTTGCGGCACCGCTGCACCTGCCGCCGGCCCCGCTGGTGCCCCACGCGCCGATACGGCGCCCCGTTGCTCTTCGCCAGTCGGCGCTTGCCCCTGGCCCCGTGTGCTGCCAGCTTCTCGTTCATCCGGCCGTCCCGCGCCCTCCGCAGCGTCCTGCTTGGCGGCCGGCGCGGCGCCCTCGGCCGCCGCCGCCGCCGCCGCCGCGTCTACCTGCGCCTGCTCCTGCTCCCGCCAGCGCTCCACCACCCACCGAACACTCTCCAGCGTCCCCGAGCCCACCAGCTCTTTGAGGAAGCCGAGCGGCGGCCGCAGCAACAGCAGCCCGCGACGCCGCAGCAGCTCGAGGCCCTCTATGTTCCCGTCCAGCGCCCACGCCGCGGCCAGCCGCTCCAGCGCGACGAGCAGGTCGTGATTGCAGCTGTCCAGGGCAGCCGACGCCGCCTGCACCGCGGCCGCCGCCGCGGCGTTCTTGCGTTCCCCTTCACCTGCAACTGCGGCTGCGGCTGCGGCTGCGGCTGCGCTGGATGGCGCGGGGCCGGTATCTGGCTTGGCACGTCCTGCAGCGGCGGAGCCGCCGTATCCAGCACTGACGCCCCCGCCGCCGCCGCCACCGCCGCCGCCGCCGCCGCCGCCGCCGCCGCCGCCGCACAGCACCTCTAGGCAGTATTCGAGTGCGTCCAGGTTGCGGCGCAGGGCCGGGCTCGCCTTGATCAGCAGCTGCAAGGAATGGGGCCACGCGTGCGGGCACTGGGTTAGGAGTGAGGATTCCGGAGCCTGGCGTCAGGATTGGGAAGTCTGGAGTCTGGAGTCCGGAGACAGGATTGGGGAGTCAGCCACCGTCAGCGTCAATGTAGAGCCCGCCGGTCCCGGAGCCCGACCCTGCACCCCCCCCCCCGCGTCGCCGGCGGCACCCACATCCTCGCTCAGCTCGTATCCATGGTCGTGCAGCCGCCGCAGCCGCGCGCCCGCGCCCCAGGGCGCCTCCGCCGCGGACCGCACGACCGTCAGCCGCGCCTTGGGCCCCAGCCGCCGCCGCCCCTCCGCTGCCCCCCAGGGCAGCTGCGACTCCAGCCACGCGAGCTTGTCGAACCAGTCCGGGGTCGGGCTGCCCGCGGCCGCCGCCAGCAGCCCCGCCTGCAGGCGAAGGATGCGTCGCGCGGGGCGACACACACACACACTCACAAGGGGAGTTGTGCCCGGTAAACGGTGTAGTGCGTCGCCGACGCGGAGGTTGGCAGCACATGCGGGTGCACCTCGGATACGCGGCTGAATGCCAAACGCCCGGGTAGGGGGTTCCAGGCGACAAACGCGGGTAAGAAGAACAAGGTAGACAACGAGGGCAACATCGACGAACGCGGAGCTCGGATACAGACGTATTTGAGTAACTGCGCGCGCGTGAAGGCGGCTTTGTTCCGTCTGGTGTGGTTTTGTGTTTAATACACAGACACAGACACACGCGCGCGCGCACGCACAGCACTGCTCACCAGGTACCGCAGCTCGACGTGCGCCGCGCCGAGCCCCGCGCCGCGGCTGCCACCCCCGCAACCGCGAGCGCCGTACGCCCAGCCCACTCCTCCTCGCCCAACTGCTGCTGCCGCTGCTGCCGCTGCTGCCGCTGCTGCCGCCGCCGCCGCCGCCGCAGCTGCCATTGCCTCCGACGTCGTGTCGGGGACGCCACCAGCGGCCGCCTGCCCCGCGCCCGCCAGCGCGCCGCCGCCGAATTGCTGGCGGCACAGGCGCTGCAGGGCGGCCATGGGCAGGCCGTGAGCCACGCCCTCCAGCAGGTCTATGTTGGGGACGTCGTCGACGCCCAGCTGCGCGCGTGCGTGTTGGCAAACAAAAGGTGGCGGGTTAGCGGGAGTGGGCACGGCAGTGCGGTCAGCGCCGTACGTGGGAGCAGGCGGGCGATGCGGCAATGCGTTCCCAGGGGACGGGTGCGGAGGCGGCCCATCATTTCAAGAGGCCCATCCATCCTGCATGCAAGCACCCGTCATGTCCGCACGGCACCCCTCGCCAACCTGACAATCCCGCCCCAGCCCCAGCCCCAGCCCCAGCCCCAGCCCCGCCCACGGCACGCACCGCGTCGCAGCAGTTGGCGGTGGCGGCGATAAAATGCTCCATCAGCGCCTCGTGCCCGCCGTGCGCCGCCCAGCCCGGCAGGCCGCGCCGGTCGTGCGCCAGCCGCTCCCGCAGCAGCCACTCGCACAGCTCGCGGCTGCCGGCCCGGGCCGCCGCCTTGAGCGTGGGGTGCCCTATCACCGAGTGGCCCCGCGCCTTGGCTAGCTGGGCGCACTCCAGGCTGCCGCCGGTCGCGGCGTCGTGGACCAGGTCGACGTAGATGTTCCAGTCCGGGATTAGGTCGAGCGCGAGGCGGAGGTTCTCGACGCAGCCGCTGCGGGCGGTGTTGCGGAGCAGCATCTGCCGGTCGCGTCGGCTGGTGGGCGCGAATGCGCCCGGGCGGCCCCAGTGGGCGGCGAATGCGTGGTGCGGCACGGGCTGGCTGAGCCGCACGGTGGCGTGCGCCGGCCCCGCGAACTGCGCGGCGGTGGCGGCGTCCACCAGGCGCAGGCTGCAGGCGACCTCGTTGGGCGGCAGGAAGGAGGCGATGCAGCGGACCACGGCCGGCGTCCACACGCGCGAGGGGTCGGCGTGTCCGCCAGCGTTACCGCTGGGCCACGCGCCTGGTGAAGGCCCCAGCACCGTGCTGTTTGACGTGCTGGCTTCGGGAGGTATGCTCTGTGGATATTTCTGTGGATTCTTCATGTCAATTTGCCTTGGCTGTTTTCTGCTGGGGCCGCGAGGATGTGTGGGTTTGCTTTTGCGTGTACGATTATACCAGAGAACACTTTTAGGGCCAGCCTGGCTTCAAGAGCGGCGCTGACACTTCGCGGTGAGTTGTGCCAAAGGCACGTCTTCTGGCGTTCTCATCATAAGAACTGCGCAACAATTGCTTCAATTTCAGGAATTGCGAGAAGAAAAATGTACACTAAAGTGCGAGTCCGAGTCCCAGCTGATCGCCTTGTCCGGAAAAGTGCCCCAGGTGCAGGCAGATTCCGCGACGGGTAACCTTTACACGCCCGGCCTCACGCACCGCCCGCCTTCCGCGCTCATCCATCCAAATTGCAGCATGGGCCGTGGGAGAGTCATTCCACTGCAGGGAGGCAGGCCTCACCCCTGTTCCACTACACCACGCTGGTGACTAAGCGCAGAGCATTATTGAAGCCACGATTTCACCGCGCTCCCGCCGCGCACTCGCCTCTAACCCCGCACGCCCGCTCGATGCCGTCACACGCCCGCCCCATCCCGCCGCCGCAGCGCACGGGCCCAAGTCAGCACCGACCGAAACACACCCGCCACGCGCTCCAAGCCCCCACGCCGCCGCGCTCGCTCCCGCTCCTCCCGTCGTGCCTGCTTGCGCTTTGCCTTTACCCACGCCAGCATGCGATGCCGCGTCGCCTCTGGAAGCCCTCGCGTCCGATATTGCTCGAAATCTTGCTTCAAGTGGTCCCAGTCGACCTGGGGGCGCGGCCGTGCAGGAGTAGGTCAGAGGATAGGGCGCGACGCACAGCTCACGTTGCCGCATTGGTCTTCACACGCGCGTGCTGGCGTACAGGCGCAGGTGCAGGCGCAGGCGCAGGCGCAGGCGCAGGCGCAGGCGCAGGCGCAGGCGCAGGCGCGCACATCTGGGAGCATTTCGTGCGATGCCCATACTCCTTGCGCTCTACTAGTACATCGATGAGCCGCACCCTGCCACGTGTCATGCCTCCCCGATCCAAATTCACAGCGCCCCCTCCCCCCCCCCCGCCCCCATTGCACCGGCGCCCGCACGCAGCCCGCTGCTCACCTTCCCCACTAGCCCCAGATCCAGCAGCGCTTGCAGCCCGGGCAGCCGGTCCTCGCCCGACCGCCCCTCCGCCAGCATGGCCCGCAGCAGCACCGACGGCACACACGGCACGTACGGCACGTGCTCCCGGCGGCCAGCCGCCCGCTCGCCGGCGCCGGCGCCGCCGCCGCCGCCGGAGACGCCATCATCACTGTTGCCGAGGGCGTCAGCAGCAATGCCGCCGCCGCCACCGCTCCCGCCGTCGGCGGTGCGCGCGGGCGGGCGCAGCCGCCGCAGGCAGTGCAGCATTGCCAGGTCGGAGACGGCCGCGGCGCGGACGTACGGCTCCCCGTCGCACTGCAACATGCGATTTTGTTAGAGAGCACAAAAAGCCACACTTACCGTAAGCAAGCGTGCGTGGCAGTATGGTTGGTTGCTAGGTCGGTGCGAAGGGTGGGTAATTTTGTAATGCTGGACCCATACATCTCTGGCGCTGTCGTGATGCATTGCAAATCAAGGCCCAAGCCTTATCAGCCGACAACGCGATTGCACGGTAGCAAGCGCAGGGCAGCCAGGGCTCACCGGCATGGGGCAGCCGTCGTCCAGCATCCAGGCCATCTGCTCCTCGCTCGCGCCCGCGCCCGCCGCCGCGTTGAAGCACACCAGCCGCCAGGGCAGCGAGTAGCGCTGGCGCAGGTGCTGCAGCCAGCGCCAGCCGTCGCGCCGCGCCGCCGCCCGGCACATGAGCAGGGTCGCGTGCTGCTGCACCTGCGGCTCCTGGCCCTGCGCCAGCCACTCAAAGACCTCCAGGGTGCACTCCGGCTGCGCCACCATCTCGCAGAGCAGCCACGTGCCCGCCAGGCCGCTGGCCGCACCAAAGCGGCGCTCCTCCGCATGACTGCGCCGCATTCCCAGGTTTAGCATCTGCGAGGGAGCTTCGGTAGCAGCGGCGGCGGCGGCGCCGCCGCCGCCGCCGCTGGTGTTCACCCCGTGCCCAGCCCCGGGTGAATCGGCGGCCGTGCCGAACGCTGCTGCTGCCGCCGGTGGCACTGGCGCACTCGCGCCGGTCACATCCGTGGCTGCCGCACCCGTGGGCGCGGTGCCGGCGCCCGCCTCACTGCTGTCGGCAAGCGTGGCAGGAGCAGCGGGAGCGCAGGCGGCGCTGCCAGCGCTGCCGGCGCCGTGCGCACCGTCGGCGCCTCCGCTGCCTTGCGTGCCGCTGCCACCGCGCGGCGCGGCCGCATTGCTCGCAGCAGCGGTGGCGCCGGCCGCAGCCACACCCACCGGCCCCAGGTCGGATCGGGCCGGCCGGTGTGCGGCCCAGTTCCCCTCGCCCATCCGCTGCCCGTCCGGCCTCAGCCCGTGGATTAACGTCACCCGCCAGAATGTACCGGCGCCGTTGGCGCTTACCCCAGCCCGCGCCGCCCCGCCGCCACCCGCACCCCCACCAACAACACCGCCTCCTCCACCGTCTCCTCCACCGCCTCCGCCACCTCCAACCCCAGCTCCTCCTTCACCGTCGCCGTCGCTGCCCACGTCCGCGGCCGCGCACCGCTCCACCAG
The DNA here is from genome assembly GCA_016834605.1 of Chlamydomonas incerta. Lineage (NCBI taxonomy): Eukaryota > Viridiplantae > Chlorophyta > Chlorophyceae > Chlamydomonadales > Chlamydomonadaceae > Chlamydomonas > Chlamydomonas incerta. Next base: position 4,679,382 of record JAEHOC010000001.1, on the reverse strand, counting down.
CCGCTTCAGCAAGCCCCACTGCCCGCCCTGCGTCGCCCGCAGCAGCACCAGCCGCGGCAGGCTCCCGTCCAGCCGCACCATGCCCAGCTGCGACAGGTACTCGAGCGCCTCCCAGTTGCCAGCGTGCGCCGCCGCAGCCACCACGTCCGGGCCCAGCATGAACTCTTGCTCCTCAAACAGGAAGCGCAGCCGCGCCGCCGGGCCGTCGACGACGTCTGGGCTGCCCGCCGCGCCCGCCGCGCCCGCGCCGCCGGCAGCGCCAGCCGCACCCGCCGCTCCCCCCGCACCCACCCCGCCCGCCGCACCCGCAGCGCCCGCCGTGCCAGATGCATCCGCCGCGGCATTGCCCCGCACGCGGCGCACCACCTCGATGCCCACCAGGCTCTGGCGCCGGAAGCGCCGCTCGCCCAGCAGCTCGAACTTCTCTCGCCAGTCGGGTGTGGGCGAGGCGGCGGCGGCGGCGATGAGCCAGAGCCGCGCGAGCGGGTTGGCGAGGCAGGAGCCGCCGTGGCGGCCCAGCAGACGCTCAAACGTGCCGGCGTCGCACACCTCCGCCGCACCCTGTGAGCGAGCGGCACGCAGGCCGGGTCAAGCAACACGTTTGGTGCATGAGACGATGAAGGGATACGTCGGCACAGGAAAAGTTATTATGCGTCACACTATTCCCAAGCCCGCAACCTCCTGCAGCTCGACCCCTTACAGTCCTCCCCACTCACTCGCAACAGGCCGAGCGCCGCGTCCTCCAGCGCCGCTGGCGTCCCGACCGTTAGCCACAGCTCCTGCCGACCGGCGGGCGTCGCCATCTGTTTGATAGGCCAGGTGGGCGGGCAGATTGGTGGGTTGATTGCGAGGTAGGTAAGCGAGTTGTAGCAGTGTGGGTGAGTGGGTAGGTTCGACCGCAGCACACAAGGAGAGGTACTGGGTCCATCGGCGTCTGGCGTCCAACAACAATAACTGCAGTAACCGCCGCCCCCAGCAGCCCGCGTCACCTGCTCGGCCAGATCCAGCAGCCCGCCGCGCACCGCCGCCGAGGGGCACAGCCCGCTGCAGGCCAGGTCGAGGCGGCGCGGCCCCGGCCACCGCAGCAGCCACTCGCACACCTCCCGCCGCCCCGCCTCCGCCGCCGCCACGAACGCATCCACCAAACTGGGCTCCGGCTTCCACTCCAGTTGCTCCAGCACCTTCTGCTCAGCCCGACTTCGTTTCTGCTTCTGCTTCTTCCCGCCTCCTTGTGACTGTTGCTCCTGTTGCTCCTGTTGCTGTTGCTGCTCCTGTTGCTGTTGCTGCTGTTGCGCCTGTTGTTGCTGTTGCTGTGGGCACTGGGCCGGCTCCTGCGGTGGCTCATCCAGGAGGAGCTGCAGCGCCTCCAAACGGCCACTGGCGGCAGCCGCGGCCAGCACCGCCGGCTTCACCACTAGCGGGTCATGCCGCAGCAGCAGCGGCAGAATCAGCCGCAGATTGTGCATGTCGCCCGCTTCCACAGTGAGCCGCAACAGCTCGCGGCGCTCGCAGCGGCTGAACGCCGCGAAGGCGCCTGGGCGGCCCCAGTGGGCGGCGAAGGCGTGGTGCGGCACGGGCTGGCTGAGCCGCACAGTGGCGTGCGCCGGCCCCGCGAACTGCGCGGCGGTGGCGGCGTCCACCAGGCGCAGGCTGCAGGCGACCTCGTTGGGCGGCAGGAAGGAGGCGATGCAGCGGACCACGGCCGGCGTCCACACGCGCGCGGGGTCGGAGGGCTGTGCGGCCCTGGGCAGCGGGCCCGACCGCAGCTGCGACCGCGAACCCCGGTCGCTTGTGGACATTTGCACAGCTGCCGAACTAGATATGATTGTTGGTCATGATTGGCTTAAATCAGCTGGTGAAAGCAGGCCAAAAGCCCCGGGCATTATCAGTCGGGCCGGTTTGCCGGTCGTCTTTCCTTAGTTGACTCGCTTCCTTACATAAATATAGCGCAAGCGCTTCAGCGGTGGATGCGTTGGGGCTCAAAATATGCCTGCATGTGCACTGCGAGTCAGAGCTCTGATAGTAGCATATCGCGGTCACTGAGCAAGTGCGGCTTGTATAATGTGTAAAGGCGATGTGGGCTAGGAACGGCTAGGTTCGGGCGCTGAACGAGCCGAATGTGTCGCATTGGAACGCGTGTGGTTGGCGGTTTCAACCCGTGTCAACCCCACGGGGTGGTTAGGGGTTGGCGGAGTCGACTGGTCCTTGCTTCCCGCGTAGGATCTGAGTCTTGAAGGATGCTGATGAGGAAGGGATATGCCAGAGCTGCCTGCCGTCGGCCATGCAGAACATCGTCAGCGGTCAGGGACGACCAGTCGCAGGCGACGAGTCCACCCACGCCCAACCCGCTGTGACAATGCGCTGGCGGCGGCAGGCATTTTGGAGCCGCTAGCAAGGCGCTGCGACGGCGGTGTAGCACTGACACGCTAGGGGGCTGTGATGGTGATGTGTGAGGCTTGAATGCCGTTCTATGCATGTCTCCATACGACCATAGACACGGCGACCCTTATCATCCATCCGTCCATGGGTGATGGGTGATGGACAATGGACAATGGACAATGAGCACTGACAGTAAGGGAGAACCTGTAGGCCAACATGTGCGCACAGCTCCGCGCCTCAAAACGTGTGAAAGGACTGAGGGACTGATGAATGTGGGTTGTGAGTGCGCTGCATCGTTTGTCGCGGCGGCCGGACACACTGGGATTCAGGCAAATACTTATGCGTCATACCACGTTGCTAGCGGGGGGATGGGATGACCAGATTCAACTGGATTGTCAACGTGGGGGCGCGTGCCAACCTGCCACAGCCCAAGGGTCTCCCGCTCGTCCCATCGCGCCCATGCGCTGTGTCTGGGCTGCCCTTGACGCCCCATTTCCATACTCAACTTATAATAGCGTGTGCTTGCCCTGAACTAGCTTGCCCCCGCGTGAAGGGACGAGGGACGTCCAAAACATGTCCTGCTAATTCGCACGGTGCCAGCGGGTGGTTCCGAAAACCTATACGCTCGGCTCAAATTTAACAATGGCTGCCTCTCAACACGAAAAGAAAAGGCGCCAGCCGCAAGGCCAGCCGGCAGCGGAACAGACTTCGGCCAAGCCCGAGAAGACGGCGAAGGCTCAAGCGACTACTACGAATGGAGAAGAGGATTTCCCTCGCGGTGGAGCGGATGCTTTGACGGCGGTCGAGCGCAAGCAATTGGCCGAGGCGGCGAAGGCGGAAGTGGAGGCTGAGTTCGCGGATGGAAAGCAGCCTAAGAACAAAAGGCCTCGCACTGGAAAGAAGGTATGTCGCGTGAATGTACGCGGTGTCGTGCACTCGGTGCACGCTAGACTAGCCTCCGTTATGTGCAGCATCCGCCGCCGACGGGCGGCCAAGCGACGCATTTTTTCGCGAAAGTAATGCACCAATGGCACCATCGGCACACTACAAAGGCATCACCTGCCGGCATAGCTGTGGTGGTGCATAAGAGCCCCGGACTCACTGCTCCGACCGTCCGCCTTCGCCGGGACGGCCCTGCCGCCCACGCACACCCTCCGGCCTCCTATCCGCCGACCGGCCCCACACATGACCTGCTGTACCTCTCTCTCACACAGGGCGAGGATGACGAGGACGCGTTCTTCGGGCGCACGGCGGCCTCGATGGAGGGCAAGATGGCCAAGCACGTGGAGCTGCTGCGCGTCAAGGTGCGTGCGTGAGGGCGGGCCGGCAGCGCATGGGGCACGCCTGTAACGGGCCCGGCACGGCGCAGCGTGCAGCACACCCGACCCGCACAAGGGCGCAGGCGGGCCTCGCTGCCTTTCACTGCCGCTCCGCGACACGGCTGTGCCGCCGCGGCGCATCATATGGAGGCAGCAGCACGCCCGACCCGACTGCCCACTCACCCTCCCGTCCTCCCGCCCCACCCCCACCGCAGAACCTGTCTGTGGGCACCAAGCTGTGGGGCATGGTGCTGGAGGTGACGCCGCGCGGGCTGGTCATCTCGCTGCCGCACGGCCTGCGCGGCCACGTGGCGCCCTCCCGCGCCTCCGACGTCCTGGCGGCCATGCTCAAAGCGCCCGCCGGCGGCGTGGCCGCCGCCGCCACCACGCCCGCAGCCAAGAAGGCGGCGGCCCTGGTGGCGGCGGCGGGCGGCGCCGCGCCGCCGCTCACGGACCTGTTTGCGGTGGGCCAGTTTGTGCGCTGCGTGGTGGTGGACGGCCCGGAGGGCGCCGCCGAGGGCCGCAGCGCCAAGCACGTGGAGCTCAGTCTGCTGCTGCGGGACGTGCAAGGTCAGCTGGGGCCGGGCGGGCTGGTGGAGGGCGCGGCGGTGGGCGCGTGCGTGCGCAGCATGGAGGACCACGGCTACACGCTGAGCTTCGGCATCAAGGGCACCAGCGGCTTCCTGCGGCGGAAGGACTACGTGGAGCAGTTCGGGGAGGGCGTGGCGCTGCAGGTGCGCGGCGGGGGGGAGCCGGGCGGGCGGGCGTGTGTGTGTGCGTGTGTGCGTGTGCGTGTGCGTGTGCGTGTGCGTGTGCGTGTGCGTGTGCGTGTGCGTGTGCGTGTGCGTGTGCGTGTGCGTGTGCGTGTGCGTGTGCGTGTGCGTGTGCGTGTGCGTGTGCGTGTGCGTGTGCGTGTGCATGTGCGTGTGCGTGTGCGTGTGCGCGACGGGCATAAAGCAGGGCTGTGTGTGCGTGAAGCGTAGGGGTGGGGGGATTGCAGAGTGCCGGTTGCAGGGAAGGACGCACAGCTCCGCCGCACGCATGCCCGCTGTCGACCCAGCTCCAATGACGACTACCTACGTCCAATGTCCAATTGCTGTCAGACCAATTCATGGTGACACACAGTATTTATTCTGAGGAGCGCGAGTACGATCACACACCAGGCAACATGCTGCACTTACCCCCTTACCAAGCCCCAACACAGCACACCCCTGCACACAGCACACACCCAATCCACGCCTTCATCTCACACCTTTGGGGCTTCCGCGCAGGTGGGCGGGCTGCTGGATGTGGTAGTGCGCGCCGCCGGCGACAAGCGCAATGTGGTGGTGGGCTGCGGCCCCGGCGACGTGGCGGGCGCGGTGACCAAGGAGGCGGACGCCATCACGGGGCTGGACTGCCTGCTGCCGGGCGCGCTGCTGAACATCAAGGTTCGCAAGGTGAGAACGAGGACGTGGAGAGGAGGAGGAGGGGGAAGAGGAGGAGGCGGGTTGAGAGGTGCAGGGCGGCTGACGTGGAGGTTAGCGCGGGGCGGGGCCGCGGCGTCACCTCTCGCGGAGCGGCACAGGATGGCCCTGGTATTGGGCGAATGGCGCAATGACGCAACGGCGGAATGGCGGCTTCGAGGACCGGGCTTGATGCGGCCCTGCGGCCCTTTGGCACCGACCGCAACCGGATGCTCAAATCCTTGGCGCCGCCCTCGCCCGCAGGTGCTGTCCAACGGCCTGCTTGTCTCCTTCCTCACCTTCTTTCACGGCACGGTCGACTCTTACCACCTGCCCGCCGCCTCGCCCGCCGCCGCCGCCGCGGGCGCCGCGGGCGCGGGCCTGGACTGGAGGAAGGCCTACAGGTGGGCGCGTGGTGGGCCGAGAGGGTGGGGTTGGGGGTGGTGGGAGTTTGCAAAGATGGTAATGCGGGTGGGGAGGGCGTCGAGCTGACTGGAGGGAGAGGGTTGTAGTTGTACTCTGCTGCGAGAGGCTGGCTGGGCCAGCCGCGGCGGTGCGGCCCCGAGCCGCCCCGGGGAAACACCGGGCGTCCTCCTCCGGCCCGCGCCCGCTTCCTGGCAGCTCCCGATCCCTCTCATATTCGCCACTGTCGTATCACCACGTCACCACGTCGCCCCCTCTTTTCTCTTCACAAATTCACAGCGAGGGCGCCAAGCTGCGCGCGCGGCTGCTGTACGTGGACCCGGCCGGCAAGCGCTGCGGGCTGAGCCTGCTGCCGCACCTGATGGCCATGGCGCTGCCCAGCCCCGTGCCCATGCTGGGGAGCGTGTTCGAGCAGGTGCGTGCGTGGCTGCGTGTGTACGGCTGGGTGTGTAATGTGTGTGTGTGGGTGGGTGGCTGGGGGGCGGGGGCGGCTGGCGCTGTGTGTGGGGCGGCTGCTGGGGTGAGGGCGGTGGATGGCGCTGCGTGTTATGGTATCGGCACGGATTTGGGCTGCTGCAGCGGCATTCCCCTCCCTCTCTCCCCCGCTCTCTCTCACCACCCACTCTCAAACACTACATTTCCTGTGGGGCACTCAAACGTCGCATCCTCTCTACACATGTGTGCAACACGAGCAGGCGGAGGTGATGCGCGTGGACGCCTTCGCCGGCCCCGGCCTGCTGCTGCGGCTGCCGGGCCTGCCCGAGGGCCCCGCACCCGCCTTCTGCCACGTGTCCAACGCGCTCGAGGCCAAGGTGAAGCCCGAGGAGGCGGCGGCGGAGATGACCAAGAAGTTCAAGGTGCGTGCAGGCATGCAGTGGTGGGGTGGGGGGTGGGGGTGGGGCTGTTCCATGCAGGATTGTATCAGACGAGATGATGGGGTGGGGTGGGGTGGGGTGGTGTTGGTGTGGGGAAGGGGTGGGATGGTACGTGTGTGCGCAGGAGCTGGGAGGCGCATGCGCGGATGTGCAGTGCAATGCGATGGGGTGGAGTGGGACGTAGTGTGTGGCGCAGGGGCCTGCACCCCAAGTAGTCAAGCCCTCACCCGGTTGACCGCCCTCCCGCCCTCCTTATCCCCGCTCCTCCCCACCTCCACCCACTGCAACACCAGGCCGGCGCCAAGCTGCCGGCGCGCGTGATCGGCTACCGGCTGATGGACGGCATGGCCACCGTGACCGTGCGGCCCAGCCAGGTGGGGGGGAGGTGCCGCCTGGTGTCGTTGGTGTGTGTTATGTGCGCGCTTTGTCGCGTGTGCGTGTGCGTGTGCGTGCGTGTTTGCGTACATCGGTATGCAGATGGGGTCCGACAGGGCCCCACCACCTCCCCATGCCGCTGCACACTTCCGCTTGGCCGCCAGTGTTCGAATGCCAATGGCGAATGTCAATGACTGAATTGGCGATTGGCCGCTGGCAACACAGGTGTCGGCCTCCGTGCTGAGCCTGGCAGACCTGGCCCCGGGCATGCTTGTGGCGGGCACCGTCACGGCCGTGCCCGACAAGGACGGCGGCGGCGGCGCGGTGGTGGTGGCGGTGGCGGAGGGCGTGCGGGGCGTGGTGCCGCCGCTGCACGCGACCGAGCTGGCGGGCAGCGGGTCCAAGGGCGGGCGCAGCGCGGCTAAGATCAAGGTCAAGGTGCGTCCAGGGCGGAGCTGTCATTGCGAATAGCACAGGGGGCGAAGGGGGCTTCGGCTTCGCTGAGTTTGTTTGTTGACGCTGGCCTTAAAACAGCCATGGGAGCTGGCAGCTTGGGGTTGACTTGGCCGGGCCGAGCCAGTGGGATGCACGACTTATACCCGCACCCCCGTCATCCCGTGCCATCACCCGCACAAATCTCGACTGCAGGTGGGCGAGAAGGTGGAGGCGCGTGTGCTGGAGGTGGACCCTGCCACGCGGCGCCTGACGCTGACGCTGCGCAAGGCGCTGCTGGCGCCCAAGGCCGTGCCCCTGGCTTCGCTGGAGTCGGCGGTCGCGGGCGGCCGCTACAGCGGCCTGGTCACAGGTGAGCTGCTGCCTTCTTCCTTTTGCGGCGGCGGCGGCGGCCGAAGGGATGCCGCAATGTCTTGTGGTGCGGCCCGCATACTTGCGCACACACGCATTCACAGCGGGCTTGCTCCGATGATGATTTCATTACAATGTCCAATTGCTGTCAGACCACACACGTGGTGACAATTGAAGCGACTGAGGAGCCGCCCGCGCGCCCGGGAAGTGCCGGCCAGCCCCCACGCACGTGCACCGCAGCATCCTTACGCAGCTGACCTACACCCGCAAACACCCGCAACCCGCGAACACACACACGCCTCCCGCTACCCCACCGCTCCGCCATAACCCCCTCGTCAACACCATCTCGCCAGGCCAACACTAACCACGACTGCACCGCCCCTCCTCCTCTCCACACACCACCCGCCAGGCTTCCACGACCGCCTGGGCGTGTTCGTGACCTTTTTCGGCGGCGTGGTGGGCGCCGCGCCCGCCGCCGAGCTGGGGCTGCAGCCGGGCCAGGCGCCGCAGGACGTGTTCAGCGTGGGGCAGGTCGTCAAGGCCACAGTGCTCGGCGCCGCCAAGGGCAAGCTGAAGCTCTCGCTGGCGCCGAAGGCGCAAGCCGAGGCGGCGGCTGCCGCCGCCGCGGCGGCGCCGGCGGCGCCGGCCAAGGCGGCGGCAGCCGCCGCCGCCGCCGGTGCCGCGGACGGCGCCGCCGACGGCCTGGGCGGGCTGCAGCCGGGTGACGTGGCGGAGGCGACGGTGGTGGAGGTGCAGGCGAGCGGCGAGGCGGCGGCAGGCGCGGCGGGCGGCGTGAGCTATGTGGTGCGGTTGGACGTGGCGGGCGGGCCGGCGGGCGGCGTGCGCGGCAAGCTGGAGGCGGCGCACCTGTCGGACCACCCGGCGGCTGTGGAGGGCTTCAAGGAGGCCATCCAGCCCGGCAGCAAGCTGGGTGAGTTGATGTTTGGGCCTTTGGGATTTGGGAGTACGGTATGGGTGTGTGCGGTAGTAGGCCTGTGGCGCAGGGCAGCGTTGTGACGGCAAGCGCGCGGCGCTGACAGGGCTCTGATGCCCTTCTTTGTCCGTTTCCAGCAAGTCCGATCCGTTCCAGCATCACACCGCACGCTCGTGTCCATTTCATGTCCCAAGTGAAATAAAACTGAAATCTCGTTGGCCTCCACCGACAGGCCGCGTGCTGGTTCTGGACCGGCTGGAGGCGCAGCGCTGCGTGCGCGTCAGCCGCAAGCCCTCGCTGCTCGCCGCGGCGGCGGCGGGCGCGGCGGCCGGCGGCGGCGGCGGCGCGCTGCCCAAGGCCTTCAGCGAGGTGGCGGAGGGCGCGCTGCTGGCCGGCTATGTCGCCAACGTGACTGGCGACGCCGTGTATGTGCGCTTCCTGGCGGGCCTCACAGGTGGGCGCGTGGGATGAGTGTAACGTGTGCGACACGAGACGACGACACCCCCGGCCCCCCGAAGCTGTTTCTAGCGCGTGGGAATAGAAAGCCGGAGCGCCGCACCGGTTTCCGCCGAAGCCTCTGGAAATGCCAAGCCTAGGTATCGAGCGACACACGTCCCCAAACGCACGCGCGCATCGGTCGCCCCTCTTACCAGCCCTCCCCAAGCCCTCGCCACACCTCCCTTCCACACCGCCACCCAGGCCGCGCCGGCCTGCCGCAGCTGTCGGACGTGTTCGTGTCCAACCCGCGCGAGCTGTTCGCGGAGGGGCAGTCCGTGCGCTGCCTGGTGGCCACGGTGGACGCCGCCCGCCAGCGCTTCACGGTGCAGCTGCGGCCCAGCGCTACCGCCTCCAGCGACGCCGCCTACCTGATCGACTACTTCAGGTGCGGGTTGCCGCGTGTGTGTAGTGTGTGTGTAGTGTGTGTGTTGCGTGTGTTCGTGCGTTGTGCATTGTCGGGGCAGGCAGTGTGTGCGTGGTAGCGCTAGCGGCGACGGCGGTCTAGAACCCCTGCACTCGAGTGCGTCCGTGGGGTTGGTGGTGTGTCGTTGCGATTGCAAACGCGCCGCGCCCTCAACCTTCCTCCTTGTGTCGTGTCGCGACCGCTGCAGGGAGATGGCGGCGCTGCAGGCGCTGCGCGGAGAGGAGGCCGCCGACGGCGCCGCCGCCGCCGCGGCGTTCCCGGTGGGCTCTCTGGCGGGCGCCGCCGTGCACGAGGTCAAGGACTTTGGCCTCACGGCGGACCTGGACGGCCACCCGGTGAGCTGGAGGGCCGGGCGGGGCGGCGTGTGTTAGCCACACCACGTGATCACGGGGTGACGTGCGCGCTGGAGTTTCATCCCCTCCCTCTGCCACGCCTTGCTGCCTGTCCGCGTGTTCCCCCCTCCCCCTCAACGCCTGGTGTCACGCGTCCCTTCAACCCTTTTTCAACCTCCTTCACGCTCCTGCTCCAGGACGTGGTTGGGCTGGTGCCCGCCAGCCACACCGGCGCCGCCGCGCCCGCGGTGGGCGCGCGCTTCAAGGGCCGTGTGCTGGACGTGGTGGCGCACCAGGGACTGGTGGAGCTGTCGCTCAAGCCCGCGCTGGTGGCGGCGGCCAAGGACGCGGCGGCGAGCAAGGAGGCGCTGCGGAAGCTCAAGGTGAGTGGGTGTTTGATGTAAAGGACTAAGTTGTCGTAAAGCGTGTGTACCGCATTTGAAGAGCCAAGCATGGCACCTTCGTACGCCAGCGCGCCGCATTCCATTCACCACCTCCCGGATCCCCGATCCTGAGGGCCCCTGACACGCCCCTGCATGCCTCGCAAACGTCACCGTTACACAACCGACGGCCGCTCCCACTCCCACGTCAACCGCAGCCGGGCGCGCAAGTGGAGGCGGTGGTGGAGGGCATCCGCCCCGGCGAGTACCTCATCCTGTCGCTTCCCTCCCACGCGCACCTGCTGGCCTACGCCGCCATCACTGACTACAACACGCCGCGGCCCGACGCCGTGCCGCGCAAGTTCACGGTCGGCCAGCGCGTCAGCGCCACCGTCGCCGCCACGCCCGCCTCCGGCGCCCCCGGCGGCCGCGTGCTGTGCCACGTGCCGCTCACGCGCTCCGCCGCGTCCGCGGCGGCCAAGGCGGGCGGCGGCGCCGGCGACGCCGGCGACGCCTCCGGCGACGGCAAGAAGGGCGGCGCGCCCAAGGTGGACCTCACGCCGGGCACCATCGTGGAGGCGGTCGTCACGGGCATCCAGCCGCAGCAGCTGGATGTGTCCATCGGCAAGGCCGCCGGCCGCATCCACGTCACCGAGGTGCTCGATGTGGATGTGAAGGCACTGCTGTCCGCCGCCGCCACCGCGGCGCTCGACGCCGTCGGCGGCGCCGGCTCCGCCGCCGCCGCCGGCGGGCCGCCGGCCGCCAAGAAGGCGCGCAAGAGCGAGGCCGCCGCCGCCGCCGCTGCTACTGCCGCGGCGGTCAGCAAGAACCCGCTGGACGGCTTCCGGCTGCAGCAGGTGGTGGAGGCGGTGGTGCTGGGGCGGCTGCAGGGCGGCGAGGGGCACAAGCGCGGCGTGATGGACCTCTCGCTGCGGCCCAGCCGGCTGGCCATAGCGCGCAAGGTGCGCCGCCTCCCGCGCGTCGCGTGTGTAACATGTGTTTATCGTCACTGGCGCAGTTCATGCCCTCCTTGCGATGTTACACCATCAGTCCTAATCGCGTCCTCACACATGCACGCGCGCACGCACTCACGCATACACAAACACACGCACACTCGCAGGCCGAGCCGCAGGCGCCGCCGGTGGTGCTGGCCGACCTGGTGCCGGGCCAGCAGCTCACCTGCTTCGTGCTGGAGGTGGCCGAGGACGCGCTGTGGCTGGGCGCCGGGCCCGCCGTGCGCGGCCGCTGCGCCGCGCTGGACGCGTCGTTGGACCCGGCCGTGTGCGCCGACCTGTCGGCGCACTTCAAGCCGGGGGCGCCCGTGCTGGCGCGCGTGCTGGGCGTGAACGCCAAGAAGCACACGCTGGACCTCACCTTGGTGGACCCCTGCAGCGGCAAGGCCACGCACGGCTCGGAGCCGCGCGGCCCCGGCGCCGGCGCGCAGGTGTGTTGTGTGTGTGTGTGTGTGTGTGTGTGTGTGTGTGTGTGTGTGTGTGTGTGTGTGTGTGTGTGTGTGTGTGTGTGTGTGTGTGTGTGTGTCCGCAGCTCTTTACAGTATGCCAACGTTTGCCGTATATGAGCTGCCAGCACTCGTACATGACATCACCGCCACCACCATCCCGTCGTCCATTCCGTCCTCCAAACCAATCCCCCCTGCCACGCTCGCCCCCTGCCGCGCGCGCAGGCGCCGCTGCCCGCCGAGGGCGCGCTGGTGATGGGCCGCATCCTGTCCGCGTCCGGCGCCGGCGTGCGCGTATCGCTGGGGCCCAAGCGCGCCGGTCGCGTGGCGCTTACCGACATCCACGACAGCCCCGTGCCCAACGCGCTGGCGGGGCTGGTCGAGGGCGCCTACGTCCGCGTGCGCGTGCTGGGCAAGGACGGCGACTTTGCGGTGCTGTCGCTGCGGCCCTCGCGCGGCGGCGCCGTCGCCGGCGCTGCAGGCGGCGCGGCGGCGGGGAAGAAGGGCAAGGACGCGGCGGCGGCGACGGCGGGAGCGGACCAGGTGTGCATTTTGTCGTCCGATGCTATTAGGCAGTTTGGCAACTGACGGGCTGCGCCGTAGTTGCGTTTAGTAGAGTTGGGCCGTGCCGTCGAGCGCTGCGCGCTGACTGCGCACTGCGTGGCCGTGTGTGTGCGCCCCATGGCCGCATTGCCCAGCAGGCGGCCGCGCCTCAGCCCGAGCTGCTGGACGTGGCGGCCGTCAAGGTGGGCGACACGGTGGGCGGCTACGTGAAGCGCTGCGACGCCAAGGGCGTGTTCGTGGCGCTGGACAGGTGAGGGCGGGGCGGTGGGGGTGGGGGTGGGAGAGGCTGCTGGGCGGATGGGGAAGCGCGCGAGGGCGTCGGAGTGCACGGTCCTGGCTCTGCACCCGGGGTCGCAGCACCGCCTCCTGCTCGCCGCCAGCTCGTGCCAATCCGCAGCTTGTGTCTTAGCCGCTACCTTGCACCCGCTTCCTCGGCGCACCTCCACACGGCACCCCTTTCCCTCGCTTTCTTAACCATCCTTGCCGCCCCGCCGCCCCGCCGCCCTGCACGCCGCAGGCACCGCGACGGCCGCATCAAGCTGGGCAACCTGTCGGACGGCTTCATTGAAGACCCTGCCGCCGCCTTCCCGCCCGGCAGCAGGCTGGAGGCGCGCGTGGTGGCGCTGGAGGCCGATGGACGGCTGGAGCTGTCGCTCAGGTGTGTGGGCGGCGGGGGGCGGGGGCCAGGAGCTGAGCGGCACTGTGTTTGATTGCGGAGGCTCCCCGCATAACACGATATTGCGGAGGCCCCCGTACTCGTCGCCATGGAAGCGCGGCAAACCTGATGAACGATTTGGAATCATCATGTCTAAACCAAGCTTTGCCGGCACGCAGGTCGGCGCCGCGCTCGGGCTCGTCGGGAGCTGCCATCCAGTCCCTGGCCGAGCTGAAGGAGGGGCAGCTGGTGTCGGGCCGCGTGCGGCGGGTGGAGAAGTTCGGCGTGTTCGTGGAGGTGGAAGGCAACAGCTCGGTGGTGGGCCTGGCGCATATCAGCGAGCTCGCGGACGGCGCGGTCAAGGACATCAGCGCGCTGTTCAAGCCCAAGCAGGTGCGCGTGTTTGCGAGCACGCGTGTGCGACGGTGCGGTCGTGGTGTGGCATTGTCAAGGTGTGACTGCGCTTGCGTTCGGATGCGCGCTGGCCGTCTGGCGGGCGCAGCCGCCTCAACGCCAGCAAGGCCTTGATGCACATGCGGTACCGCACGCGTCGGCACTCGCAACAAGCACGCAGCCCGACTGATGCGGTCCAACCACCTCTCATGAATGCCCCCCCCCCCCACACGCACACATTCATGCACGCATAGGCTGCATTCTCGTGTTATCTAACACACGCACACATTCATGCACGCACACAGGCTGTCAAGGCGATTGTGACCAAGATCGACTCGGCCACCAACCGCCTGTCGCTATCCATGAAGCCGTCCGTGCTGAAGGAGGCCGAGGAGGCGGCGGCGGCGGATGGTGGCGCGGGCAAGCGGAAACGTGGCGCCGACATTGATGACGAGATGGCGGACCTCGCCGAGGAGGACGAGAAGGACGAGGACGACGACGAGGAGGAGGAGGAGGACGAGGACAAGGCGGAGGACAGCGAGGACGAGGGCGAGGACGAGGAGGAGGACGGCGAGGACGAGGAGGGCCCCGGATCGGATGTGGACGTGGATGAGGTCGACGTGTCGGAGGAGGAGGACGACGACGACGAGGAGGAGGACGGCGAGGGCGACGTCGACATGGCAGGCGCTTCGGATGAGGATGAGGACGAGGACGGCGAGGAGGAGGACGAGGCGGCCAAGCGCTCCAAACCAGGTGAGGCGGGTGGCTGGTGGTTTGGGTGGCGGGTTCTGCATGCTGTCTATGCACCTGTGCGGCACTGGGGTCACACTGGGGGTTGCGAGGTGGAAGTCGCGCGTGGACGATGATTCACATTTGATGCATTTCTGAAATGGGCCACAGCCCGTGCGGAAAATCTTTGGAGACCTGAACTGACACGCCGACGACACTGGATCACAAGGGGATAGGCCACGCATCCACACACAAGCACGCAACCGCACACGCATGCCGCATGCCTCCCCCATTTTGCAATGTTGGGCCGCACCCGTGGGCGATGATTCACATTTGATGCATTTCCTAATTGGGCCACAGCCCGTGCGGAAAATCTTTGGAGACCTGAACTGACACGCAGAGGGACCAACGTTTGCTGTCGCATACACACACGCACGCGCGCACACGCTCCATCACTTTGCACTCACGCACTGCATTCACTGCAGGACTGGGCTGCAACCGTGAGCGATGATTCACACTTGATGCATTTCCAAATAGGGCCACAGCCCGTGCGGATAAACTTTTGGAGACCTGAACTGACACGACCGCCCAGTCCTGCAACCGCACATCTCGCACGTCCACACCCGCATGCTCAGGAAGCTCTCGTGCCAAACCCGCGTGCCCCCACACCGCGCCCTCGATCCCGCAGCCACCACCTCCACCGGGGCCCTGGACCTGACCACGCCCTGGGGCGAGCTGCTGCTGGCAGACGACCCGCGCGCGGCGGCGCCCGCCGGCACCGCCGCCGCGGCGGACGGCGACAAGGCCGGCAAGGGGCTGAGCAAGGCGGCGAAGAAGCGGCTCAAGGATCAGCACGAGCGGGACATCCGGTGGGTTGCGTGTGTGTGTGTTTGCTTGCGGGAGGGTGGGAGGGCGGCAGCTTTAGGTTGTGTGCGCACACGTCGTCTGGCAGGCTGCCTTGCACACAGCCAAACGCGCGCCTCACCCGCCCCGCCCGGCCCACCCCGACCTGCCATACGAGCGCCCCGGCGCTTGCGCCCCGGCGCCTGTAAACCTCGCTTCACCTGGCCGCGCGCTGACCCAAACCCCAACCTGCCCGCACGCGCCCGCACAGGGAGGCGGAGCTGGCGCGGCTGTCCGGCAACGCGGCGCCGCAGACCCCCGCCGACTTTGAGCGGCTGGTGCTGGCCAGCCCCAACAGCTCGTTCGTGTGGATCAAGTACATGGCGCACCACATCGGTCTGGGCGACATGGACGCCGCGCGCAAGGTGGCGCAGCGCGCCCTCGACTCCATCAACTACCGGTGAGCGGGCAGGCTGGGGGACGGGTGCTGCGAGTGGCGTGAATCCCATTATATAACAAAGGAAAGATAGTTGCTGTACCCGTTGCAGCGACGCTAGCCAGGCCGCCGTGCAGTATAAGCGCCGTGCGACGTGGTCAAACCGCGTCTAGGTGCAACCTGCCGTCAGGGACTGAACGCATTGCGTTGGTGACAACTATCCTGCGTGCCCTCCATGTGGGCATCTAGGCTGATACCCACCACACAGTGAGCTGAACGTTTATCTACCTCTTGTCGCGGACCCATTTACACCGCTCTGGGGTTAAAACGCCGTGCTACATCCATTCTATTAGCTGCATGCCTTGCCAACGGCCGTGACGCAAGCTCCGGTGCGCAACGCTGGGCTTTCAGAGCGGTGGACAACTATCCTGCGCGCCCTTCATGTGGGCGCCTGGGCTGATTTCCCCCGCAAAGTGATCTGGAACGTTTTATCTACCTCTTGCTGCGGCTGCATCTAGCCCGCCTTGGGGTTAAAACGCCGTGCTACATCCTCCCGCCGGGCGCCAGCCGCCCCGTCATGCACACACGACGCACACCATGCACACCATGCAGCTGCCGTGCTTTTGCGCATGCTTCCCGCCGCGCCCGCGGCTCTCCGCCACGCCCGCCGCTCAACTGCATCCTGACCCCCATCGCCTCCTGCCCGCCCCCGCCGCCCCGCAGCGAGGAGGGCGAGAAGTTCAACGTGTGGGTGGCGTGGCTGAACCTGGAGAACGCCTTCGGCACGCAGCCCAGCCCCGAGGAGGCAGCCATGGGGCTGCTGCGGCGGGCGCTGTCGTACACTGACCAGAAGAAGATGTACATGGCGGCGCTGGGTGAGCGCAGAGCGGGGGAGGGGGTGCGGGGTACCGGTACTGTGTGTTCAACAGGTGGCGCTCTGTGCGTGTTTGTGTGCGTGTGTTTCCACCACCACAGACGTTGCCCCTGCCCTCACTGAACCACCATATCCGCTTTCAACCACACAGGCATCTTTGAGCGCAGCGGCAAGGACGAGCTGGCGGAGCAGGTGGTCAAGACCCTGACCAAGAAGTTCGGCGGCAGCACAAAGGTCTGGGTGCGCGCGCTGGAGCGGACGCTCGTCAAGGACGATGGCGAGGTGAGCAGCAGCGAACTCGGCGAGGGACTGGGGGCCCGCGGGGCAAGCGAGGGGCCTTCAGGACGGGCGTGTCTGCGGAATATTGCACAACAGCATTGTGCACACGCCGACCACGACCTCCACTCGACGCGCGCTCCCGCTCCCGCCACGCCCTGCCGCAGGGCGCTCGCAAGCTGTTGGAGCGCGCCGCGCAGTCGCTGCCGGGGCGCAAGCACATCAAGCTGCTCACGCGCGCGGCGCTGGCCGAGTTCAGGCTGGGCTCGGCGGAGCGCGGGCGCGGCATCCTGGAGGGCGTGCTGCGGAACTACCCCAAGCGCCTGGACCTGTGGAACGTATACATCGACCAGGAGATCAAGGTGCATGTTGTGTGTGGGGTGGGGTTGGGTGGGGGTAGTTCATTCCAGAACCCAAAAGCAACCGACGGGGGGCGAGTCGGGAGTGGTGCCGAGCTGCCCATGCGTGCTGCGTGCGGGCGTGTGCCCAGGCGGTGCTGCCCGGGTCTTACCGTTGGTGCCGTGCGCGGAGATTGCTGGAGAGCGGCTGCCCTGGTACCGCTGCCGTAAAGCCGCACCTCGGCCTCGCCCTGGTGGCCCTCTACTCCCTCCTCCGTCGCCCCGCACAGACCGGCGAGCAGCCGCGCATCCGCGCGCTGTTTGAGCGCGCCACTCACCTGCCGCTGCCGCCCAAGAAGATGAAGTTTCTGTTCCGGCGGTTCCTGGAGTACGAGAAGGAGGAGGGCGACGCCGCCGCCGTGGAGCACGTGAAGCGGCGCGCCATGGAGTTTGTGGAGAACTCGCTCAAGGCGTGAGGCGTGGCGCGTTTGTCGAGTGTTCTTGGGGGCGTGGGAAGGTCTGGGGACGTTGTGTATTAAGGGGCAGCCGTCGCGGGGTCAGCCGTCGATACGAACGTGCATTTGATGTGCCGATGTTGGGGGGTGGGTGCAGAGCGGGTGTGGTGGGGGCAGAGCTGGTCTGGGGTAGTGAGGATGTGGCGTGCAAAACACGGGGTGTGATGAGCTTGAACTGTCGTGCGGTGGCGCTACGTGTGACAGCAGATTAGGCGCCCAGCGCAAACGGCACGGCTTGGAAAGGGGCGCAGCGCGCGTCCGTCTGCAAGCAAAGCGCGTCGGCTGCAAGTGCGTGATGCAGAGATGAGTAGGGCGTTTGGAGCTGTTGGGACTGGGCTGAATCCAACGCTCCAGTTGTTGAAGGCTAACACTCGGGGCACGCAAGACTTTGGGGGCCTAGCGCTGTAAAGCGCTGGCCAGCATGCCTCCCAGTCCCGTGACGCGCCGGGGCGTGACCTTGCGGTGCATACGCGCAGGCGGCCCATCTGTGAGCAGGCGACCGGCGTCAATCGATAAATGGATGAGTGCTGAATCAGCGATGCAGGACGTGGAGATAAGCATGCAGACTCGATGGGGCATGAAGTTGCATTCCGCTTTGTGAGGGAGCAAGGGCGGGGCCACGGGGCGGGGCCCAAAAGGGGGAGTTCGTCCCTCGTCTCGTCGCCCTCTCCTCAACGTATCTTGCTTCCGACGTCACCGAATCATTCAGTCTCACTCCCTTGATGCAGGTGGAGGGGAAACGGCAGCAAAGCCGCCAATGGACCAGTATGCAGGAGTGGGCGGCGGTGGGCGTGGAAATTTCGAGATTGGGGCACGCCCCACGTCGCCGTGGCTCCTTGAACTCGTCACAGTGCCCGCTTCCAGCGGTAACTTGACTTTGACGCGCACTGCAGAATAATACATTTGTTTTAGGAAGCGTTCTTCGTTGCGAAAGCCAGGGCGTAGGCCTGCAAAGAAATGCAGCTCGGGGGCAGCGTAATGCGCCCCCTGGCGCTGGTTGTGCTTTGCTTGGCTGTTTCTCAGGCGCGACTCCTGGTCGTGAGCCAGGTAGGTCCCGACTCGGTGGCCCGTCGGGCCAGGTGCCGAGCAGCATGCGGGCCTCGCTTGCCGCTGCCAGATTCTCATTCGCGCTTGTGGCTGCGCAGACCACGTTTGGGAATGGCGCTGGGTCGCTATATACGATTCAGGAAGTGAGCAGCAGTGAGGCAACTTCAGAAGACTCGACAGCCGATACCGGCTCCAGCGGTCCCGAGTCGCTGCTGCCAGGCGCGCGATTTGGGCCTATTTTCAGCTCGCCCTTTGCATGGTGGGTGCTGACGGAGGTTTCCGGCTCTGCTCTGGCATGACCTCGGCCTGGCGTTGCGCTTGAAGCTGCACGGCTTGCCGAATCACACAAAATTCAGGAGAGGCACAGCTATCATAGCTGCTCAGGGACGGAGTCCTTGAATCGCAGACGGCACGAAAGCGGACAAACCGTTTGCATTCGGACTAAGTTTCCGCTGCGTGCCTGCCCTTGCAATTGCTGCACTGTAGGCTCCAGCAGCAGCTCGCGATTATGGACGCGCTGCAGCAGGCCGCGATGCAGGGCCTGCGCCCCGTTATGGAGGCTGCGCCGACTGAGGAGCCCGCTCCCTCCGCGGATGAGATGCTTCGTCACGTCGGCTGCGCGCGCATGCGTGCGGCCATGCTGGACCAGATGGCTCGCGAGGTAGGATAGTGCATCGGGGGGGGGGGGGGGCTGCGCAGCCACGGAGACTGGCACACGCGGCGTTGGCACGGCCCGTTGGCACGGCCCGTTGGCACGGCCCGTTGAAACGGCACATTCAGCAACCGTTTTGCAGCCGCCGCGGCAATTAGTCCCTTACTATTCCACGCACGCGCCCCGCACATGACCCGGACTGCCGTCCCGCTTTCCCGCGCACAGCGCGCCTGGGCTGAGGCTGAGCAGAGCTCCTTCGCCGGGGCCGTGTCGGGCCGCTCTGCCGCCGTGTCGGCCACAGCCGCCGGCGCCGGGGCTGCCACTGCCTTCGACTCCCTCTCGGTCGCGCAAGGCGACGATGACGACGGCTACGAAGACGATGACGAGTACTACTACGAGTACTATGAGGACTACGGCACCTCGCAGCGGCAGCAGGGCATGGTTGCCAGCATGATCGCCGGCAGCGTGGGCCACATGCTCCGCGGCGCGTTCGCGGACGCCGCCGACGCCCAGGCCGCGCAGCTGCAGCAGCTGCACCAGGGGGCGGCGCTGCAGCAGCTGCAGCTGCAGCTGCAGCAGCAGCAGGCGGTGGGCCGTGAGGAGCTGGAGGACCTGATCGCCAGCAGGGCCGCGCTGCGCATCGCGGCGGCGCTGAGCGCGGGCGGCGGCGTGGCGCGCCAGGGCTACGACGACGGCGAGGAGGCGGAGCTGGCGGTGCGCGGCAGCGACAGCAAGGCGGCGGCGCGCAGCGCGCGCGACTTCCTCACCAGCCTGTACGAGTATGACGATGAGGCGGCGGAGGACGAGGAGGACGATGATGAGGAGGAGGAGGACGACTATGGCGAGGTGCGTCGTGTGCGCGCTGCTGCATCTTTGGGCAGGGGTTTGGTGGCTGCGCGCGTGTTCGAATGCTGCCCCGTATGCCGCATCTGTCCTCCCATGACCGGGTGAAAGGCTGGGGGGCAGGCGCACTCGTGAGGCGCACTGGTCAGGGTTGGTTCCACCTGCAGCCGCCAGCCGGCGAAATGCCCCAACACCGCTAGTGGCTGCGCGCGTGTTCGAATGCTGCCCCGTATGCCGCATCTGTCCTCCCATGACTGGGTGAAAGGCTGGGGGGCAGGCTCACTCGTGAGGCGCACTGGTCAGGGTTGGTTCCACCTGCAGCCGCCAGCCGGCGAAATGCCCCAACACCGCTAGTCAGCTCCCATCGCACCCGACCCGCCGCCCGACCCCGCCGCCGTATGGGCACCACAACAACTGTAGGTGGTGGGCATGGCGGAGACGATGCTGTCCAACCTGGAGGCGCTGCTGTCGGACGACGATGGTGCGGAGGAGGAGGCGGAGGAGGGCGAGGTCGCTCAGCAGAAGCCGGCCACCAGCAAGGGCGAGTTCCTGCGCCAGCAGCAGTCGAAGAAGAAGCAGGCGGCCGCGCGCGCCGGCTCGGCAGGCTCGGCCTCGGACCTGGACGACTCGGACGAGGCGTGGGAGGACTACCTGGAGCAGTGAGTCGGGGCTGGGGAGTTTGGTGCGCGGGGCCCGGGGCTGCAGTCTGGTGACAAGTAGTAGGGATGGGCGTGGGGCTACGTTGGGCCCGGGAGGCACCGGTACATGCGGCCCTTGCGTCAGAGCGGCCCGTTCATGTCGCGTCTGGCAATCTGCCGCTCACGCCTCTTTCTTTACCAACCCCGCCATACCTCGCACCTGCGCCGCCAACCCACACCAGGTACTACGCCTACTACTCCATCTACGGCGAGGACGAGGAGGACATCTACGAGTCCTACTACGAGAGCTACCTGGACCCCTACGCCGAGGCGCCCGACGCGCTGGACATGCTCGCCAGCCTGGCCGAGCTGATCGCCTGGAGCTCGCACACCGGCAGCCTGGTGCTGCACCTCTTCCCCATCGGCGGCATCATCAGCGGCGGCGGCTCGGCTGCCCTCCTGGCGCAGCAGCAGCAGCAGCAGCAGCTGTCGCCGGCGCAGCTGCAGCTGATGCAGCTGCAGCACCTGCGCGAGCAGAGCGACGCGGCGGAGGTGGCGGGCGGCCGCGCGGCGCTGCTGTTCCCCGGCCAGCCCTACGACCCCGCCACGGTGGACCCGTTGGTGGCGTTCTACGGCCGCGGCGAGGACGAGTCGTCTTCGGCCGGCACCATCATCATCTCCGACCTCAACCTGGCCTGGATCAACCCCGACGGCAGCCTCAACTGGGGCCTGGTGACGCTGCTCATCCTGACCGCGGGCACGCTGGCCATGCTGGTGGGCTTCGTGGTCAGCTGGCTGTCGCTGCGCCGCACCATGCGCACCGCGGCGGTGTACCCGGGCGGCGCGGCGGCCTGGCGCGCCGCGGGCGCGCGCCGCGCGGCGGCCAAGGCCGGCGGCTGCACGGACGGCAGCGAGTGCGACTCCCTGGACAACCCGCTGCTGCTGCTGCCCGAGGTGAGAGGGGGAGAGGCCTGCGAGCCCCGTGTTACGAGGCGTGGCAGGTGTGGAGTGGCGGCGGGTTACGCGCCCTTGCCGCTCCTGGTGGCGTGTTTGCCATGTACGTCGTGCGTCGTGCGTGCGGGGTGGCGTTCGCGTCGCTAGCCTGTCCCGTATCCATGGCCACACAGCCTGACGCGTGCGTGTGGCGCCGCTGCCGCTCTGCAGGACTGCTATGGTGCGGAGCCGCTCAAGATTGAGTGCGCGTCCTCGTACGTGCCGCCGGTGCTGCCCAACGAGAGCGTTGCCAAGGTGCTGTGCAAGTGAAGAATACTTCCCGCTTTGCATGGTGTAACTTAGGCTGCAAGCCGTGAGATCGTGGTCAAGGTCTGCAAAGTCTCTCGCAGCCACAGTCGTGGCCTTCTTCCTTTGGTTCATTTTACGCACTTTTAGTACAGAGTGTGTGCGTGCTTGCTGCAAGGATGTGACGCGTGCGGGCTTGTGGCAGGGCGGTGAGGAAACTCGCGCTGCCACTTCAGCGCTAACTGCATCTGCACTCGCCTCCGCCGAGTAAGGGGGCGATGATCTGCGATTTGCGGTGTGCGATGTAGGTTGTTGTTTCACAGGCGCAAATAATGGGTACCGGTACACACGACGCGATGGGTGCCATGAGCTCAGGCACGGCTGGATCGTGTGGTAGTACTTGAGCATGCATGCAGGGTTCTTTTTGTACATTATATACTGGTGTATTGGCGTGTATATGGTGAGGTAGCTTTGTTCCGTACAGGGCCACACAGAAACTGCACCAGTTTCCCCCGCCAACGTGCCACTCCTTCCCTCATCGTTGCGCTTGGTGTGTGGCCGCGTCCCTTCTCTTCCATTCTGTTCACAGTGTAATTCTCTATTAAGCCACATGACTGTGTCACACATTTGTGTACTGGCTCCGTTTGCTGGCGGTGTCGGCCGTCGGGACGGGCCGCGGGCCCGTAGGGCGGTAGGGATTGGGCCGTTTGGGAATGGGCACTTGGGTTGGGGCAAGCGTGATGACACCGCCGGTTCGCCGCGCGGCCACGGTCCTGCAGAGTGTGGACGGTGGAGCCGCAGATGTTCAAGCTCAGCAGCCGAGCTCCTGACCATGACATGGCACACTGCAAAGGGGCGGAAGCCAACAGCACAGCCCAGAGCCCGTCCCTCACGTCCAAATTGGGCGCGGGGACGTGGTGGGACGCGGATCCAAGCCGCAATGGCGACGCTGCGCAGACAGCCTCGGAGTCTATACTTCCTGCATTTTCCGACATTGCATTCAAACTTCTTTAGGCACAACATTGCCGCTTTACAGTAGCTTGTTTGACCAGGCTCCTCGAAGGACATCTCGCAGAACACCCTTGCTTTAGGCCGCGGCACGTCTCTCGAGCGTTTTCATTATGGAGGACGACACTGCTTTTGATGGCCTGGCCGAGGATGACCTTATGGACGACGCGGAGGTCGACACGATGGTGCGCGAGTCTATCGTCGCAGCGATCGGCGACAATCAATTTGCTCATAACAAAATTGACTCATGGAGCAACAACATCGTGGAGGGCTGCTTGAAGCGGCTAGCGGCCATGAACAAGCCATTCAAGTACATAGTCACGACCAACCTAACGCAGAAGGCCGGGGCGGGTCTCCACGCGGCAAGCTGCGCACGGTGGAACGAGAAGACGGACGGCAAGCTCACGGTGCAGTGGGAGAACAACACGATGATTGTGCTGGTCACGGTCTACTGGTTGGCAGTATGAGTGAGCGCGCCATGGCGGCGCGCTATAGACCTAGGAAACGTCAAGGGCTTAGGGGGTTGGGCCCCATGCGTCAGGGGAACCATGGGCTGCAGGGGAACACTGGGGGTGCAGCGGGTAGAAATTAGGTCAAATGCCGTGTGGAGCTCACGAGCTGTGGCGATTCAGACTGTTTGACTCCGGTGCAAGAGCATCTAACTGAAGAGGCAACGATGGCCCGGTGGTCCATGACCGTGTATGTTCCGGCCCAGCGGGCACGTTGGGAGTGTCCCACTTTATTGGCAGGTCACGATAGTCCTGCTTAAGGAAAGCTTGATCGTGAATGGTTTGACACCGTGGGCGCGCTGACTGCGGGGTGTGCCGAGTGGTGCTATGGTTGCGGACTTGCAATGGTGGCACAATGGCCGCGGGGCTGCGCAGACTCCGTCGTGCTGCATGTGCACGCGTGTAAAACACAAGGAAAGCTTGCGATGACCAACGCGTTGTCTGGGGGCCAGCTTCCTTTGCGCAAGCAATTACATACATTGTCCAGGCACGTCATTTAGCTAAAGCTGTGGGTTCAGTGCACGCAGTAAAGGACGACCATGCTGAAACATTTTTCGGGAGTCGCCTCCCGCGGCACAGCTCGTATTAAAACTTGCACAATTGTCAATGAATTGCTAGGAAACAGCACAACTGGCTGCAGGCGGGCACCTGCCGCTGCCGCATGCTCGCCGGCGATTCGCACGAACGTCTGCAATTGCCAGTCGATTAGCTCGAGCGAATGCAGCTCGTCTGGGTTAACTCGTAGCTGGAGTCATCGCGCGACGGGGCCATGCGCTGGCGCCTCCCGCCAGCGGGCTCTGGGTGTCGCGGCGCCGCAGCAGCTCGCACACGGGCCATACCGCGGCGCCAGCCTCCACACCGCCGCTTCGCCCGCCGGCGACGCGGTGGCTCCCGTGCCCTCATCGGCTCCTGCTACCCCCGCCGCCGGCTCATCTGACGCTGCCAGCTCATCTGGCGCCGGGGCGGCTTCAACTGGAGCCCCCGCAGGGGCGCCGGCGAAGCCGCGCGGCCCCAAGCAGCGCCTTCGCCTCGACGAGTACTGCCTACAGCTGGCCCCGCAGTACAGCCGCAACGTGATCCAGTCCTTCATACTGCAGGGCAAGGTCAGTGTGCGCGCGGGCGCGCGGGCAAGCGGGGGCGCGCAACGGGCGGTCAGGGGTGGAGGGCTGGCGCGCACGGCGGCAGCGGTTGCATCAGCGTGCCCGTGGCGTGCGGCGCGGCTGCTGCTGGGCGCACCAGTGCACCACGCATGATGCAGTCATGGCGGAGCGCCATGGTACCGGCCCACCGCCTCCCACCTGCCCCCTCCCACTGGCCCCCTCCGACTGGCCGCCTCCTGTCATCCTGTGAACCCTGCCGCGTTCGTCTCGCCGCCCCGTGCCAGGTGCGCGTGGGCGACAAGGTGGTGACCAAGGCGGGGACGCCGGTGGTGGTGGGCCCGGGCGGGCCGGTGGTGGTGATCGGCGCGGAGGAGCCCAAGTACGTGTGCCGCGCCGGCCTCAAGCTGGAGAAGGCGCTGGCGCACTGGGCCATCGACGTGCGGTGAGCGGCGCGCGGAGGTGGCGCGCGCGGGCTCGGGCGGGCGGGCTGTGTGTGGGGAGGGACGGGGTGGGAGGGAGAGGCAGAGGCAGAGGGTGCAGGCAGGGCGCTGAGTTCGTGTGGCGTCGCGGGCGTGGTGCAGTGCTGCCCCCGGGACCGTGCAGCTTGCGTGCTGCGCCGGAAGCGTGCTTGCAGGAGGTTTGATGTGCAGTGCCTGCCGGCCCGGTGACCCGCCTGCGTGAACTGGTCCTGCCGCTGGCTGCGTTTGTCCCCCGCGCCCTTCACCGCTTGTCCCCGCTCCCCCCATGCCAACGCTCCAGCGGCCTGGTGGCTCTAGACTCGGGCCAGTCCACGGGCGGCTTCACGGACTGCCTGCTGCAGAACGGGGCCAAGAAGGTGCGCCGGCGGGACAGCGGGCTGCGTGGGGGGCCGCCAAATGCAGCTTTAGCAGGGGCGGAGTTGGACAGCTGTGAAGGTATGGGCGGTAGGTGCAGTCGTAGTATGGCTTGGCAACACACACGCCACACACGTCTTGCTTCTGCCTGGCGTCATGTGTGCATGCGGCCGCTCGGCGCATGTCAAGTGCACCAGGACGCGCACACGCGCGCACGGACGCACACACATACACTCAAAGTACTTTTCAACACACACACACACAGTCTTTGTTGTCGTTTTCCCATGTGCTCTCTTCAACACACACACAGGTGTACGGCATCGATGTGGGCCACAACCAGCTACACGACCGCATCCGGCGGGACGAGCGGGTGGTGGTGATGGAGAAGTTCAACCTGCGGCACCTGGGCCCGCAGCACCTACCCGAGCTGGTGCGCGGCGGTGGGGATGGATGGGTGTGTGGGGTGTGGGGTGTGCCCGTGGTGGGGTAGAGTAGTGGGGTATGGTGGGGTAGCCGAATGGTTTTGGTAAAGTTGTGAAGCGCCGATGTTCAGTGGCACACGGGTTCCGCGGGAACGTGTCATACCATTCGCTCGAGTATTCAGGGGGGGATGCGGGGACGTAGGGCGGGGGCTGAGGGTGCAGGGATGGTTGCTGAGGCCGCGGCCTTGGCAAATAGAAGTGCATGTATCAATATTGTTGATGATTCCCCTGCTGCATCACGCGTATGTCTACCGTATCACGCCTGCATATATATCGCAGGTGGACATCGCCACACTGGACCTGTCCTTCATCTCGGTGCTGCTGGTGGTCGGCGCCGTCACCTCGGTCCTGCGGCCCGACGGCGGCCAGCTGGTGGTGCTCATCAAGCCGCAGTTCGAGGCGGGCCGCGGCCAAGTGGGCGCGGGCGGTGTGGTGCGCGACCCCAAGGTGCGTGTGCGCGAGAGCGCGCGGGTGGGGGCGGGGGCGCGGGGGCGGAGGGGAGGCGAGGAGTGTGTGGGCCATGGGGAGCTTCCGGGGAGGTGTTGGAAGGCTGGGGTGCGGGGGGGTTAGGCTAGGGTGCGGGGGGCGTGGTGCTGGATGATGAGGTGTCGGAGCAGGCGTGTGTGGTGTGGAAAGGGCGGGATTGGGGGTCCCACGCGAAGGGGCCGACACTTCTGCGTCAACGCCTCGCATAGTTGCGACAATGCAAAGAAGGGACAGTTCAAGGAGCAGCGCTCGCACGCAGCGCTGTGCATAGCAAGCCCATCGGCACTCGGATGCTGCCAGCCGCCGAACCGTACGCGCACCTCCTTCGATGTTCTCGCGGCTGGGCCCATTCGCCCCGCCCCCCGAACCTCACTGCCGGTAACCTCACCTGCCCCGCACCCGTTCTGACCGCTCCCGTCTCACACCCCCAACCCCCAACGCCAGGTCCACGCCGAGGTGATTGAGCGCGTCACGGCCGGCATCGTGGCGCACGGCTACCAGCTCATGGGGGTGACGGAGAGCCCCATCAAGGGCGACAAGAGCGGCAACACCGAGTTCCTGGCGCACTTCCTCCGCAGGCCCGAGGCAGCCACCGCGGCCGTGGCAGCGCGGGCCGTGGCAGCGGCAGAGGCCGCCGCCGTGGGCGTGACGGTGTAAAGCGTCGGGCGACGACGCTCGAGGGTTCGTAGGGTTAGGGCAACTCTGAAGTTCGGAGCGCGTCCGAAGAAGCTCGGGGTTCCGGCGGCCTAACCTTGAATTTGGGGCATTCTATAATTCGTGATATTGTATTACGGTGATTACGGCGTGGCTCAGGCGGCCGCGAACTCAGGAGCGAGGCCGTTGGGTTCAGTACGAATGACGTTGCGTGTAACCGGCCAGTTAGTGGGTCCCGCCGACGCCCACGTTGCTCCTGCGTCGCAAAGCCGCTGCAAAAAAAGTCTGTTGTTTTTACAGTATGAGCTGCGACTGCTAGCTACGCAAGATTCGCAGCCCTAAACCGTGGCAACGTTGGCAATCCCCCAATCAACAGTACGACGCCGGGATCCATGCCAGCGGCGTGCATACTTAAGGCTGGGACGCAAAATATATCTTTCATAACAATTTGGCAATATTAATGCCACTGGAAGCCACAATGCGTGCAATCTACGTCGCCGCGCTGCTCATGTGCGCATGTTTCGCGCTCGCCCACGGCGCAAACAAGCGCTGTAATGTTCTGAGTATTGTGACTAACGTTGGCAGCTGGGTGCCCACCACGGGGCCTGCCAAGTATATCGGTAAGTTACGGTCGGCGTTTACTGGGTAATCCGCAGCCGGCATTACTTGGAATGTCGCTAACCATTGGGTCCGCCCGCCCCCTCCCGCTGGCTATCCACCGCAACAGGCGTTCCCAAGCCGACTGGATACTGTAAGTC
The DNA here is from genome assembly GCA_016834605.1 of Chlamydomonas incerta. Lineage (NCBI taxonomy): Eukaryota > Viridiplantae > Chlorophyta > Chlorophyceae > Chlamydomonadales > Chlamydomonadaceae > Chlamydomonas > Chlamydomonas incerta. The sequence goes on along the minus strand of JAEHOC010000001.1, from coordinate 4,651,863 downwards.
GTCTGCGTGCGTGCCAGGGCGGGAGAGCTCCATGTTCTCGGTCCTGCCAACCACCTGGTGCTGACGCGGTTCATGCACTTTTTTTATTTGCCGTCTCGCTCACGTCCGTGAACCCAGCTGCCGCACGGTGCCTTGCTTGCGTGCTGACGTACTGCGGATCTTCCTGCATCTCCTTGCTTGCCTTTTCGCTTCAGGGCTGGCTGAGTTTACACATTCCTACACCGTCTTCAAGAACGCGGGCTGCTCCATCACAGTGGCGTCTCCCAAGGGCGGCCTGGTGGGTAAACAGCATCTGGGGGGGGAGAGCAGAACCACTCGATGCACCCCTATCCATCCGCACGTTTGGTGCCCTGCTGTCCCTCCTGCTGCTTGCCATGCATGTTCACACCTGCCGCCGTTGCTTGCCTGCTGTGCGTGTGTACCGTATGTGCGTCCGTACGTGCAGGGTCCCGCCGACCCCCCAGGATTCAACTTCTATGCCAATGACCCCGTCACCCAAGCCCTGGTGCGTGGGGCTAGCTAGGCGGGGCGTGGATTCCCAACAGCAGGTTTAACTTCACTGATCAATGAATCAACACACGCACTCATGCACACACTATGCCGCTGCCCACCAGCCTGCCAACCACCTACCGTTCGCCCGCCGCTCGCTCTCACCTGCTAGCTGGTTGACACGGCCCCAACTAACGCCACCCGACGAGCGCCGGCCCCCTTATTTTCATCCCCGTACGTCTCAATTAATCGTGCCTAACCGATGCCGCCCGGGGCGCCCATCCATCCATGCATCCGTCCACAGGTGGCCAAGCGCGCCGACGGCAGCCCCTACGTGCCCGTGACCGAGAACACCATCTCCGCCGCGGCCATCACCAACGCCCAGCTCGCGGACTTTGACATTGTGTTCTTCGTGGGCGGCACGGGTGCGTGGCGCGCGCGTGCGTGTGCGTTGGGGGGGGGTGCGTGTGCGTGTGCGTGCGTGCGTGTGCCCTGCTGCTGTGCGTGCAGCACGCAGGGACTGCTGTCGATGACTGTGTAGACTGCATGCATGTGCTCACGCACGCCGCTCACGCGCCAACCCGTCGTTCCCCATCCGCTTACTTGCGCACCCATGCATCGCCCACACCCACCCACAGGCGGCATGTGGGACTTCCCCTATGACGACAACCTGCATCGCATCGCCCGCGTCATGTGGGAGTCCGGCAAGGTGGTGTCGGCGGTGTGCCACGGCCCCATGGCGCTGGTCCACGTGAGTGATTGATGATGCTGTTGGTTACAAGGTGGATGTAGTGGATGGTGTGCACGGGCATGCGTGCGTGCCATATATCTATCATCCTGTCCCCGTAAATAAATGACGTTGGCCCGCCGCCCCTACTGTCCCCAACTGCCCACGTTTATAACTAACTGCCCGCGCCGCTTCTAGTTCTAAGCACCTGCTACTCCCGATTCTCCCCTACCGCAGGCCAAGCTGTCGGACAACAGCTCGCTGGTGGCGGGCCGCTCCATGACCGGCTTCTCAAACGCCGAAGAGGAACTGCTGGGCACGGCCACTGTGTGCGGGCTGTGCTACCCCGGCAACGAGGCCGCCGCCTGCCCGGTGGGCTTGACCCCCGCCAACTGCAGCGGGCCCCACATGCCCTCCGAGTACCCCACCAAGGTAGGTGCGTGCGGGGACGTGCAGTGTTGCCGCACACTGCCACACGCACGTGCCGCACCACCGGCACAGCACCACACCTACCGCACGTTCTGATTGATGGTGGGTGAGGGCGGCGGGGGCTGCGTGTCAGAGCGTTCTTCATACAGTGTTATATATCACAGTCACGCGCTTGCACGCGCATGTCATGCAACTAATATTGCAACACCGCATTATTCGCTTATTTGCGCGTCCGCACGACCCCAGGGCAGCTTCCTGCTTGAGGATGGGCTCAAGGCAGCCGGAGCCGTGTACGTGTCCACACAGCAGGTGATTGGGTGAGGGCGTCAGGGCGTGGGGGGCGGGACGGAAGGGTGTTGTGAATGTGCGCTGTGTTTGGGGGGCAGGGTGGGCAGGACAGGGGCAGGTGTGGCGGCAAGCCGGCAGCTAGCACGCAGGCGAGTGCGCATGTCGAATACTTATGCCCGCCGCCGTTGCCCCCCGTGCCACTCCCCGGCTTGATTGGTAAGCTTGGCTTGGCTGGTATTCACGGCTCCCCCTTCGGTGTCCCCCGCATCTATCCAGGACTGGTCTACCTTTTACTTCCGGCCGCATGTGGTGCGCCACGGCCGCCTGGTGACGGGCCAGAACCCGGGCGCCGGCCGCGAGACCGCCGAGGCAGCCTACGACACACACCGCCTGCTGCGGCTCACCAAGAAGAAGAGCTGCCCCGTGTGGTCGCAGTTCGCCGACACCTTCTGCTCGCCGGTCCAGCAAACCGCAGCCGGTGCGTGCGTTATGTACCCGTGCTGATGGGTTGCGGGTTCGTGGCTGGGACTCAGCAGGGCGGGGTGGGTGTCCAACGTGCTGGTCATAAGCAAGAATGCGGAATAGCGCACAAACTCGGCAATGGGGCACCGTGTGTTTTACAGCAATGCGCTGGGCGGGCCGCTGCGCCGCCCAGCCATCCATGCACACCTGGCACGGACCATCCATCCATGGGACCTCTACGCTCGCAGGCACGAGAGGTATGCAGGCACGCAGCATGACCCCTCATCCCACACCCTCGCCCTCATCGCCGTGTGCAGACCCGCCTGTCAAGTGCAAGACCAACGGCTACATCCCCAAGTGCTAAGAGCGCATACCTTACAGACAGCGCGCGCGGCTGTACGATGATGCTATGGCCATCTGCCGTGGCCACCTACGTCTGCCATCAGTGCTAGCGGGGCTCGTAGCGTAGGCTGTATGTGTGGCCGGCTGAACGAATGACGCAAGTGAAGCTAGCCTGCCGACGACTGCTAGTCGCAGCAACAGATGATAATGCTTGGCTTTATGCTACCGTAGCTAGCGCTGCTGTATTTGACAGGGTTGCTGGGTGCCTTGCTGCCTTGCACTGCTTGGTGCAAGCGCCCGCACGCAGTGTACTTGCTTGTGCAATTCAGGCTAGGCTTACTTCGTTTGTTCGTTCCAGGGGTGGTTCGTTCCTGGGGGGCTTGCGGAGATTGGGGAGGGTATGCAGGGGTATGCAACAGCCAAAGGGGGAAGCACGAAAACCAACCCCTGCATAAATTCTTAGCTGGTTTCTGTGTGTTGCCCAACACATATTGTAAAGCGAATCCTGGTACAGCGCCCTGGGTGGCCTGCGGCAGGGACACGTCACCATATGTCCCCGGGATGCCCCACCCGTGGCACGTTGACACAAGCTCCTCGCCAGATAACTTTGGCTGCCGGTTCTGCCAGCTTGTGTCAACGTGCCGTGTATCTGGCGTAAAAGACCTACGATAGCACGTGGGAGCTTGTAAAGTGGTCTGGGCGTGTCGTGGGTCGGCGGCTCCGGCGGGGGGTCTAATGGATGGAATCCCGGCGTGTTGGAGTGTTGAAATCTCGGTGCACGCTCAGGAATGGTATGCAAAGGTAGAACTAGAGGATTCGATTGGCAATACTTCGACGTTCTGCCTGTGCGTTCTGTGCGGCGTGCGGTGCGAGTCGGTGCGGCAGTTGGGGGTGTCCCGCCTAACTTTAAATTTAGGGACTTGTATAACTCTGGTATTACAGGGATATTACAGAATCTGCAGTTGATTCAGCCTTTGCGTGCGTGCGTGAACGTATGCCAACGTTGCGCTCGACTGGCCGTGGGGCAAACTGCGCCCAGTTACTCCCTGTCTTAGGTTGCTGTAACAAAGTTTGTTGTCTGTAAAACACATTGGAGTCTTGAATGGTATGCAAAACCCAGCTTAACACGGTGCCAACGTTGACGAAAAGCGACTCCCACTCAATCGAGTGCCGTGATCCATGCCAGCGCCGCGAATACTTAAGGCTGGGACGCATAATATTTCTTTCATAACAATTTGGCAATATTAATGCCACTGGAAACCACAATGCATGCAATCAACGTCGCCGCGCTGCTCGTGTGCGCTTGCTTCGCGCTCGCCCACGGCGCAAACAAGCGCTGCAATGTTCTGAGTATTGTGACTAACGTTGGCAGCTGGGTGCCCACCACGGGGCCTGCCAAGTATATCGGTAAGTTTCCGGCTCGATTTAATCCGTGGGCACATCGCTCACCCACCCGGCCCCTCCCGCTGACTATCCGCCGCAACAGGCGTTCCCAAACCGACTGGCTACTGTAAGTCTTCTGGGTGCATGCCAGGGAGGGAGAGCTCTATGTTCTCAGTCCTGCCAACTGCGGGACCTGGTGCTGCGGGTCGTCACGTACCGTACGTGTGCAGTTTCACGTCCGTGACCCCGGCTGCCGCACGATGCCTTGCGTGCGAGCTGACGTACTGGTGTGGATCTTCTTGCATCCCCTTGCTTGCCTTTTCGCTTCAGGGCTGGCTGAGTTTACACATTCCTACACCGTCTTCAAGAACGCGGACTGCTCCATCACAGTGGCGTCTCCCAAGGGCGGCCTGGTGGGTAAAAAGCATCTCACCCGCCCTCCCCTGCCCGCCCTCGCTCGGCGCACCCCTATTCGCTGCATTTGTTTGGTGACATCCGCCGCTCCTGCTTGCCCCGCTCAAACCTTCCACCGTGTATGTGGAATGTTCGTGTGCGTTTTCCGTGCAGGGTCCCGCCGACCCCCAGGGATTCGCCTTTTATGCCGGTGACCCGGTGACCCAAGCCCTGGTGCGTACGTGGGGCGTGCGTGCGTGCCCAGCCTGCCGTACGGTACCGTACGTATCGACACATGCGTGCGCACTTGGTGTGGGGTGTGCACGCCGCTTCCCATCTTTCAAATGTCCCCCTCCTGGTCACCCTCCTGGTCACCCGACCGACCTGACATCACCCAACGCCGTCCCCCTTCCTTCGCTCGTCTCCCGGCTCACTACTCCCTCCTGGCCGATGATGATGCCCACCCGCCGGCCCCCATCCATGCATGCATGCATCCGTCCACAGGTGGCCAAGCGCGCCGACGGTAGCCCCTACGTGCCCCTGACCGAGAACACCACCGCCGCCGCGGCCATCACCAACGCCCGGCTCGCGGACTTTGACGTTGTGTTCTTCGTGGGCGGCACGGGTGCGTGGCGTGTGTGTGCGTGTGCGTGGCGGCGTGCGTGCCTTATGCATGAGTCCGGGGATTGCCGCTGACTCTGCTGACAAACTTCGCGCGCCAACCCGTCGTTCCCCATCCGCTTACTTGCGCACCCATGCATCGCCGACACACACACACACACACACAGGCGCCATGTGGGACTTCCCCTATGACGAAAACCTCCACCGCATCGTCCGCGTCATGTGGGAGTCCGGCAAGGTGGTGTCGGCGGTGTGCCACGGCCCCATGGCGCTGGTGCACGTGAGTAGCAGTAGTAGTTGATACTGTTGCTTACGACAGGGTGGTGTGCACGGGCATGCGCGCTATCTATCCTGTCGTCCCCGTAATAATGGAATTAGGTAGGCCCGGACTGCTGTGGGCGGTGCTGCCGCCTGCGCGCCGCCAGCTGTCCTGCCGCCTGCGCGCCGCCAGCTGTCCCCACCAGCGTATGTAACAGCCGGCTTGCCGGCTTCAGCCTATCTACTCCCCGCTCCGCACCGCAGGCCAAGCTGTCGGACAACAGCTCGCTGGTGGCGGGCCGCTCCATGACCGGCTTCAGTAATGCAGAGGAAGAGGTATTGGGCGCGGCCAACGTGTGCGCGCTGTGCTACCCCGGCAACGAGGCCGCCGGCTGCCCGGCGGGCTTGACCCCCGCCGACTGCACCGGGCCACACATGCCCTCCGAGTACCCCACCAAGGTAGGTGCGTGCGGTGGCGTGCATTGTCACCGCACACTGCCTGCCATGTCGCACCACCGGCCTCACACCGCACAGCACCACACCTACCGCACGTTCTGATTGATGGTGGGTGAGGGCGGCGGGGGCTGCGTGTCAGAGCGTTCTTCATACAGTGTTATATATCACAGTCACGCGCTTGCACGCGCATGTCATGCAACTAATATTGCAACACCGCATAATTTGTTCGTTTGCGCGTCCGCACGACCCCAGGGCAGCTTCCTGCTTGAGGATGGGCTCAAGGCAGCCGGAGCCGTGTACGTGTCCACACAGCAGGTGATTGGGTGAGGGCGTCAGGGCGTGGGGGGCGGGACGGAAGGGTGTTGTGAATGTGCGCTGTGTTTGGGGGGCAGGGTGGGCAGGACAGGGGCAGGTGTGGCGGCAAGCCGGCAGCTAGCACGCAGGCGAGTGCGCATGTCGAATACTTATGCCCGCCGCCGTTGCCCCCCGTGCCACTCCCCGGCTTGATTGGTAAGCTTGGCTTGGCTGGTATTCACGGCTCCCCCTTCGGTGTCCCCCGCATCTATCCAGGACTGGTCTACCTTTTACTTCCGGCCGCATGTGGTGCGCCACGGCCGCCTGGTGACGGGCCAGAACCCGGGCGCCGGCCGCGAGACCGCCGAGGCAGCCTACGACTCACACCGCCTGCTGCGGCTCACCAAGAAGAAGAGCTGCCCCGTGTGGTCGCAGTTCGCCGACACCTTCTGCTCGCCGGTCCAGCAAACCGCAGCCGGTGCGTGCGTTATGTACCCGTGCTGATGGGTTGCGGGCTCGTGGCTGGGACTCAGCAGGGCGGGGTGGGTGCCCAACGTTCTGGTAAGACCGCGGAATAGCGCACAAACTCGGCAATGGCGCATGTGGCACCCTGTGTTTTACAGCAATGCGCTGGGCGGGCCGCTGCGCCGCCCAGCCATCCATGCACACCTGGCACGGACCATCCAGGGGACCTCTACACACGCAAGCACAAAAGTCACGCAGCATGACCCTCCCCCCTCCCCCCCACACCTGACCTCATCGCCGTGTGCAGACCCGCCTGTCAAGTGCAAGACCAACGGCTACATCCCCAAGTGCTAAGGGCTCATACCTTACAGACAGCGCGGCTGTACAGTGATGCCCTGCTTACCATCTGCTGTGGCTGCCTATGTTTGCCGTCAGTTGCTATCAGGGCTAGCACGCAGTGTATGCTGCTGTGTAAGTGGCCAGCTTGACGAATGACGCTAGAATGGTGCGACGCATTGGCTGGTGCAAGCAGGCGCAAGCAGTGTACATGCGGACTTCAGGCGCATGAAAGCGCACACGCGTCTCTTATGGCTGTGACGTAATAACAGACAATGCAGCTTCTGCCGCCCGTCCCTGCAAGGAGGGCGACGAGCGAGCGAGGGTTCTTGTGGGCTCTTGCGGAGACTGGCAAGCAACAAGTGGGGAAGCACGGAGGCGGACCCGTCCATTCAAAGGAGGCGCTTTCGTCAAATCTGATACAGCACCCGCACCGTTTTGGTTGCTTGGGCTCACGCTTTCCTCGGGTTCGTTCGGGCGTGGGCTGGGGCTGGGTGCGGTTCTGGGAGCGGCGGTGGATGGCGGGCTGCGGGCGTGAGTCACTGATGGAGTGATAGCCCCCGACAAACGTGCATTTGCATTCACTAGCAAGCACTTCTGAAACTAACGCCATCATCGCGAGCGGCTCCCGACATGCACCCAGCCGGCCAGCCACGCACCCAGCAGCGAACACACCCGGCTCTATCTGCTGCCGCCATGCATCCAGCCCTAACAACTCAACGGGCCCGCGCGCGCCGTGCGGCGCCCTGGAGCCACACGTGCAATCAACAGGACTGCGCACGACAGGACCGGCACGCCCTGGTAAATTGGTAACGAGCACCGCTGTGGGGACTGCGGAGACCTCTGAGCCCGGGCCCAAAACACGGCCGCTGCAGCCTGACATCCCCTTTACACTGGCGAGAGCGCCGATAGCGCCTCGCACCGCGCAATCAAGTGCCTGACTGGTGTCGTGCATGTCCTCCCATAATTCGTGGTGACCGGCTCGCGGAAGCAGCCGGCAGTTCCTTCCATCCATCTCTCGCATTTGCTTGGGAGGTGGGCACAAACTACCTTCATTCGAACTGTATGTGCCGGTGCCCCAGGCTCCAGTGCCGGTGGTTGCCCAGGTCTCTCAACCATGAGGTCCTACCAGACAACTGTAAGCCGCAGTTGCACGCAGGCATTGTTCCATCCGTGCGTGCGCGCGTCACTTGTCCCAGCAGAAGCCCCCTTCCTCAGAACTCGTACAGCACCCGCACTCCTTGCTTGTTGAGGACGCTGAGGTCCGCTGTCGCGCCCTCCCACTTGGGCTTAAGGCGCGCGCGCCGCAGTGCGTCGAACGTGGTCATGCGGCTGCGCCGGAGCGCGAGCACCCCCGGCTCAAGGAAGGACGCGATCGTCACCCCGAGCGTCTGTCGGAGCTCCCTGGCACTGTGGAACAGCGCAGCGTGCATCATGCTGCCCACCAGCTTGACCACCACGCAGCGGTACCCCAACCGACCCGGCTGCAAGCTGCGCTGATAGCTGATGCCTGCTTCCATGGCTGCCCCCAGACCCAGCCAGGAGAAGTCACCGCCCTCTGCTCGCGCCGCCAGCTCGGGCGGCAGGTGGCTGATCTTTATGTGGCTCTCCTCCTCCGCATGCTGGCGCATCGCCTGAGGACAGGCAGGTAGGCGGATAGGCAAGTGGGCGAGCAAACAGGTAGGGTGAGATGATGGCCTGGATGGCTCGGACTCCGGCATGTTGCCCCGAGCGGCTCTGCTGCTCCATGTCCCCTGCCCTGCACGGCAGCTAGTTGGCTTCACATCCTGCCCTCGGCTTACATCGGCACTGTTGTACCGGGCGCGGTCGAAGCCCGGCAGGGGTGGGTGCCGAGCGGCGCCGCGACTGCAGCTCCTGCTGTCGCGGCTGCGGCTGCGGCTGCGGCAGCGGCCGCGTCGGACCCATCGGTTCACATCCGGAGCCCGGTTGTTGCTCCGGCTCCGGCTGCGGCTCCGGTCTCGGCAGCCGCTGGGGCTCCGGTGGCAACGCCACTTGGCAATGCGGCTCCGGCTCCGGCTCTGCCTCCGGCTCTGGCTTCGGTGGCGCCCCTTGCTGACGTCCGGGCTGCGACCACGGCTGCGCAATTTGCTGCGTCTTCGCCGGCGGGGTCCGCTCTTGCCCCGAACCTCGGTCGGGCTGCGGCTGCGACTGCCACTGTGGCTCTTGCGTCCCCTCCAAAGGGGGCCGACGTCCCCGCTGCGGTCCCGGCCCCCGCTGCCTTCCCATTCCCCATTGTGGTTCCGAATCCGGCTGCAACCATGGCCCACGCTCTGGTCCCGCAGGCTCCGGCTCTGGCTGGGGTCTCGGCCCCAGCTGCGGCCCCTTATAATTGAGCCCCGGCCCCAGCAGACACGAGCTGGCTGCTTGTTGCGTTGGTTCCTGCCATGGGTCCGGCTGTGGCTGCGACTCCGACTCCTGCTGTGGCTGTTGCTGCGGCTCCGGCAGTGGCTTTGGGGGCGCCCCTTGATGTCTGCGGGGCTGCGGCCACGGCTGCGCAGTTGGCTGCGTGCTCGCCGGCTGCGGCCCTGATGCTCAGTCGGGTCCCGGCTACGGTTGCCGTGAAGGCTCTCGCGCCGCTTCCAACCGAGGTGGCAGTTTCCTCCGCTGTGGGCCCGGCTCCGGCTCCGGCTCCGACTCCGGCCCTGGCTCCGGCTCTGGCTCTGGCTCTGGCTCTGGCTCTGGCTCTGGCTCTGGCTCTGGCTCTGGCTCTGGCTCTGGCTCTGGCTCTGGCTCTGGCTCCGGCCCCGGCTGCGGCTGTGGCTGCGGCTGTGGCTGCTGCGGCTTCGCTTGCAGCTCTGGCGCATTGTCGTCGACCCAGGCTCGGCATCTGCGTCGACGCTGTCCGCTTTGGCGCGACCCAGGCCTGCCTCCGTGGCTCCACTGGCCGCCAGTGTACGCGAGGCGTGGCCTAGCGCCCCTAGCGCTGCAGGCCGTGCCGTTGCCAATGCGGGTGCAGGTGCCCCTGTCGATGCAGGTGCGGCTGCGGTGTCTGTCGCAACTGCTGGCGGCTGTGGTGAGCTCCAACGTGACCGGCGCTGCTGCCGATGCGCTCCAGGTGCCTCATCAGGCGCCGCCACGACTGGCCGCATCGGCGCTGCCGCGACCGGCCGCACCGGTGCCCCCGCAACCACCGGTGCCGCCGCCAGTGACCGCACCGGCGCCGTCGCCACAGGCCGGACCGGCGCCGCCGCGACTGCTGACTGCAGCGGCGCCGCCGCCACTGCTGGCCGCACCGGCGCCGCCGCCACCGGCCGCACCGGCGCCGCCGCCGCCACCGACCCCACCGGCGCCGCCGCCAGTGACCGCACCGGTGCCGCCACACCATGCGGCGTCTTGGGCACCACCACTGCAGCCGCATGCGTAGCAGAGCCTGGAGACAGCAGCAACGGTGAGGCTGCTGCCGTCTTCACGGGCGTACCGGGCAACTGTGGCTGCTGGTAGCTGCGGCGGATGCAGCTGGCGGTTGTGTTGCCAAGTGGTGGCGGCGGCGGCGGCGGCGGCGGCGGCGGCGGCGGCGGCGGAACGGGCAGCCGGGTTGCCGCTGCTGGCTCCACGGTCCTGTCTAAGCTGGTGCGCATGCGAGCCAAACTCAGCGCCTTCTTGGTCTGCAGCTCCTGCCAGAGGTCCGAGCCGTCCGTGTCCCTGGCTCCTGCTGCTGCGCTGCCGCCGCCGCCAGCCCGAACAGCAGGGGCCTCACAGCCGCTGGCTGAGTCGCTGCCGCCGCCTGTTTGTGTAGCCGCCGGGCTGGCACCCGCCAGCGTGGCTGGCGGGATCCTTGGAGCGGCCCGCATCGCCACTGCAGCTGCCGGCGGTGACACAAGTGCTGGCAGACTGGGACCCGGCTGCGCCAGTGACGGCACAGGTGCCTGCGGCGCACATAGGGCGCTCATCATGCCACTGGCTCCACCCGCCGCCGTTGGCTGCAGCGGTGGCTGCGGCGGTGGTTGTGACGCTGGCTGAAGCTGAAGCTGTTGCTGTTGCTGCTGTAACTGCTGCTGCCGTGCCGTCGTCGACTGTGGCGGCAACGGCAATGGCAATGGCGGCGGTGACGGCTGCCCGCATTCTGTCGCCACCACTGCATCTTCTGCTGCCATTTCGCCAGCAGCAGATCTGCACCCCTGCCAGCGGGCCGCTGCAGCCGAAGCGGCGGTAATGGTTCCACTAGCCGCCGCGTTGCTGCTGCAGCCCCCTGCAGCGGTAGCAGCGTTCGCAGCAGGGTTGAGTGCTGCTACAGCCGCCGCTTCTGCCGCCGGCACCTCCTCCATCACGGCGTCCACCGCTGCTACTGCCGGCTGCTGCTGGTCCTCCGCCGTGCACGTGCTCGCCTCCGCCACGCTTGGCCCCGCCTGCACCGCGGCCTCCTCCCGCCTGACGGCTGCGGCACACGGCTGCAGGTCGGCGAGCTGCTGCGTGCATGCGTCCACCATGGCAGCCGCCGGCGCGCCGCCGACCTGAACTGCAGCCTCCTGACGACCCAAGGCTGCTGCTGTGCCAGCCAGCGCGGCAACTGCGTGCGTGCCGGCGTCCACCATCGCCACTGCCGGTGTGCCCGCCTGCACCCCAACCTCCCGCCCCAAAGGTGAGGCTGTAGTTGCCGCCGCAACCGGCTGCTGCGCCTGCTCCCACTGCTGCTGCTGCTGCTGCTGCGCCTGGCGGCGCACGATGCCCTCAAAGCGGCTCAGCAGCTCCACCAGCGCCCGCCCGAACCCCGCCACCTCCTCGCCCTCCAGCTGCACCCCCGGCGGCAGCAGACCCGTTGGTTGCTGACGCGGCTGCCCCGACGCCGCCGCTGACGGCACCGCCAGTTCCTCAGAGCCGCCAGCAGGGCCCATCCCGTGCGGCTGCCCAAAGCCCACGGCTGTCAGCAGCGCCGAAGTCAGCGTGCCGCCAGCGCCGCCGCACAGCCCACTGCCACCGGGCTGCGGCTGCGGCAGCGGTGGCTGAGGCTGCTGCGGTGTACATGGCTGCCGCGGCCTCACGGCAGCCGATGCGAGTGGCGTTACGGGTTCCGGCGCAGGTAGTTCAGGCAGCTGCTGAGACTGCTGAGGCTGTGGCGGCGGCTGTGGCGGCAGATGCATTGGCGGGGAGGCATGTGGCGGCGGCGGCGGGCATTCGGCAGCAATGGCAACAGGCGGCTGCTGAGACGACTCCGCACCAAGAGATGAAGACGGTGCTGCTGAGGTGCCGGTGTCGGCGGCGCTTGCCAGCGCCGGCAGCATGGATTCCGCCGCACCTCCCGCCGCGGCCAGGCACGCCAAGCTCGCACCACCACCACCAGCAGCGGCGCATGACCGCTCGTCTTGTGCCATCACCACTGCTGCAGCTTCTGCTGGCGCATGATGCGATTTCGTGAAGAACGGTGCCGGTGCCAACGGTGCCAGTGCCACGTCGGTGGAGGCCGCCGCCCCAGTGCTGGCCGCTGCATCTTGTGGCGGTGCCAGCAGCGCGGGTGCCTGCTGTGCTTGCACGGGTGTGGACGTCCGCGATTCCCGCCGCGGCCATTGCCGCCGCCGCGTTTCCGACTCGTGTGCCGCCGCCTGCTGTTGCTGCTGAGCGGCGGCGCCTGCTGACTCGGCGGCGGCCTCCGCGTCCAGCGCACCTGCTGCGCTGTTTGTGCAGCTGCTCGTAGCGCGGACGTCAGCAACAGCGGTAACGCGCTCGCCACTTGCGTGACCCACTGCTGCTACAGCCCCGCCGCCGCTTGGTCCTGCTACGTCCGCCGCTGCCGCGCCCTCAACCGCCTGTGGCTGCCAGCAGCCTACGGCTGTTCGCTTGGCCATGCCGCCGGCAGCATCCGCGGTGGCGGCAGCTGCCGCCACAACCGATTCCTCAGCCGCCGCCGCGCTCGCATCCGCCATGGCTACGTCCACCGCCGCCGGCACTTCCGGCGGCGCTGGAGCGGCAGCCTCCGCCGCTACCATTACTCTGCTGGCCGCCGCTGCCTCAGCCGCCGGCACAGCCGCCGGCACAGCAGCAGCAGCGGCGGCTAGCTGTTGATATCGAGCCACCACCAGCGCCGCAGCAGCGCGCACCTGCGTCCATTACATCAATAGCCATTCATGAGTTCATGAACAAGGGTTGCATGCCGCAGGTCCCATCACTTTACGGCGACAGCCGGCCCCTTGGGGCAGCTGCCTTGCAGCGCGCACTCGCTCCGCACGCACGCACCTGCTCCTCCACAAGCAGTGGCGCTTGACGCAAGTCCTGCAGCGACATCAATGGCCGCGATTCACATGCGGCGCACGCAGCCTTTGATGAGGCGCATTGCGGCTGATGTTGCATGCATGTGCTTGTCGTGGCCGAGCTCGACATCAGACTCAACGGAGCGTCGGAGCTCATGGTAAAGTAAACATCATGCATGCCACCCTCACACACCTGCTCCAGCCGCCGCGCGAGCGCAGCTTTCCCAGACGCGCTTTCTTCTTCCTCCGCCTCGTCTGCGCCGCCGCCCCCGTCCTCCTCCGCAACTTCATGACGCGGCGCCACCGGCGGTGGCAGCAGCGACCGCACCCACACGTCACACCGCATCGCGTGCGGCTTCCCGTCCGTCACCGCACGCCGCGCCGCAGCCGCGCGCCGCGCCGCCACCGCGCGGTGCAGGGCGCTGGCAGTAGGCGGCAGCTGCGGCGCCTGCAGCGGCACCGCGGCAAAGCCCGCGCTCGTCCAGAACGGGGCTGCGTCATCACCGCTTATCGCCACACTCAGCAGCTGCGTGGATGTGAGCGGGAAACGCGTGTTGATTAGATAAATTTTACGCGCAGGTCAAGGCTCCAATTGGGGGACCCAGCATGTCACTTGCTACGCAGCCAGCCAGCCAACCCCCACCCAGCCGCTCGCTCGCACCCCCACCTCGTGCTGCGCGCGTGCGGCCTGCCGACTGATGAGGCACGACAGCAGGCGCCCCAGGCCGCGGCGTCCGTGACCCGGAGCCGTGCGCATGAAAACGACCTGTAAGGTGCAGGCCGGGACATTGAGCAGGGGACCGGAGGGCGTGCAGCTAGACGGCAGTTGCATGGCGCTAGCTGGGGCCCGCTGCCACTGCGCGTAATAAGCACTTATTCTGCTCCTCATGCACCTGCAGCTGCGGCCGCCGGCGCCCCGCCACCAGCGCCGCCGCCACGTCAGCCGGCGGCGCCCGCCCGACCACCGCTGAGGGCGTCGGCGGAATATTAAGTCGCATGGCCGCGGCGCACACCAGCTCCGTTCCCAGCCACAGCCCTGCGGCAACGCACGGCTCATACCTACACAGCCACAAGTAGCGCGTGCGTCGGTGGTATGAGGAATAAGTGAAACAACTCTTTCTGCATCTCAATATGACGCCACCTGCAACGGCATGGAACCTACGCAAACTCTGGCTGGCCAACACAGCCACAGCCGTACGACTCACTTGTTTCCGGCGTCCACCTTGCGTGTGGGGTCGGCCCCGCTGCGGCCGCAGTACACCGTGTGGCGCACCTGAGGCAACGGGTTTGGTATGCGTGGGCGGGTGCGCATTCGGTGGAGGTTGTTCCTATGGCGCATGGTTGCCGGCACGGAGTGAGTGGGCCTGGGTAGCCTGGGCAGCGCGCTGCAGACACTGAAACGCCGGGCGTAACCTTAATCCAGCCCACGCACACGTACGGCACTCACGATGTCCCGCTGCGGCACAAAGTACTCCTCGAGCAGAGCCCGTACACTGCGGTATTTGTGCCGCTGGCCATCCGGTACACTGGGGCTGTATGGCGGCAGTAGCTCGAAAGCCACCGGCTGTAGCTGCTGGGGCGGCTGTAGCTGCGACGACCGCCGGGACTGCGCTCTGCTCGCGGCTCCACCGCCATCCCCGGCACCGCAGCAGCTGATCGCGTAATGATCTTCCTTGCTGTTGCTCACGCTCGTGCCGCCCTGTCCGTCGATGCCACCCGGAAGGGCGGGAGTGGGCGGGAAACGCCGGCATCCCAGGCCAAGGGCAACGCAGCAGGACTCACGCCATGCAGGTGCATACCGACATTTTGAGCCCTTAACCTTTCACTAGCCAGTGCGCACCGCGGCAGTGACCCCGCCAGGAAGGCTCGGCACCTCCGCGACCACCTCGCGCGCACATCGCAATGCCGCGAGCTCCTGCTCCTTGTGCTGCCCGCGCCGGCCGCTCATATTGACTGCCCTCAGCTTAAATTGCTAACAAATACATTGCTCAGTGCTGAATTCGCGATACATTTGCGCGGGCAGTTTCCCGCCTAATTCGCAGTCTTGCTCGGGCTTTTGCCTGAAAAGAGTGCAATCTAAAGGGCTAGAATATGTGGGCAATGTGGGCGGCTGTGTGACGTATGTGTGCGTTACGCAAGAGGGTGTGAATCGCTGGCGGTCCAGTGGAGCCTGATTGCGGGGAGAGCTGGCGACCCGGCAGCCCCCGTTCGGGCTGCCGCTGCCAGCCGCTGCCGCCTTGGCTGACGCCCAACCCAATCCTCACACACGAGCGATCGCTGCCTGCTGCTTCAACCCTGCTGAAATCTTGATGCACAGTGTGACAGGAGGCGTGCACTGCGTCCAATCGCCAGCGACACTGCCAACCAGGGGACATGTACAACCTCCCCTGCTTACAGGTGTTTGCTCCCTCGCCCGCGCCACCGGACACAGCCCCGCTTGCCTTGCACTCCACCTATACCGTATTCCTCGGGCGGCTCGCCGCCTCGCACGCCTGCTGGCGTTGCGCCCTCGTGCCAACGCACGGCCACACCCAGCCCCAAGCAAGCCCCAAACCGCCGCCGGGCAACTCTTACATACATCGTCCCATAGCCAGCCTCCCAGAGCGTCATACATAGGCCCGCTGTCGGGGCGCAACACCTTACTTGCTTGCTGCATGCATCACCATCACCACTTCAGGCCCATCACCACCAGCGGCGGCGTGGGGCCGTCCCAGTCCACAAAGTCATCGTGCCGTGGCGGCAGCCGGCGCTGTTGCGAGCTCCAGCCCGCCTCCGGCGCGTCGTCCCACTTGCTCCCAGCACCGCCCCTGCCGCGGCCGCCACCGCCGCGGCCACGGCCGCCACCCCGGCCGCCGGGGCCCTGGTATCCCGCCCTGTGTGCCTCCAGCGCCGCCTGTCGGAGCGTGTCCGCCATCACGTGCGCGATGTCGCCAATGGTGACCGCCGCCGCCGCCGCGGGCGCCGCCGCCGCCGCCGCCGCCGCCGCTGGCGCAGCAGCGCCGCCTGAGGCCCCGGCGGCGACGGCTACTGGTGCGGCCGCGGCCACGGCAGCGAAAGTGGAAGTGGCACCCTCGCTCCCCGCACCCGCCGCCGCCGCCACCACACCCGCCGCCGCCGCCGCCGCGGACTGTGCCGCCGCCGCCTGCGAGACGCCCAGCCGCACCGCAGCCAGGAAGTCCAGCCAGCCGCGGAACGCGAGCACGGAGCGCGCGTGCGCGTTGAAGGCCTCGAGCACCGGCGCCGGCGGTTGGCCGTTGCGCGCGTCGTATGACGCTTTGATCGCCGCCAACTGCCGCATCGCGTCGGCGGAGCTGGAGGGGCGCGCGAGGCGGTTGGCGAAGAAGGCCTGCAGCGCCACCAGCGACAGGCTGGTGCGCGCGTGCTCGAAGTGGTGCCGCAGCCGGGCCGCGTCCGCCGCCGCGGCGCTGCCCGCCGGCGACGCGGACGCGGGCGCCTTGCCGCCGCCGCCCGCCGCCGCCGCCAGCAGGCGGCGGTCGCCGCCGTCCTCCCAGGGCCGCTCGAAGGCCGCGGCTGCCGCCGCCGGACCCTGCTGCGCCAGCTCCTTCACCACCCAGCGCACCTGCCGCGCCAGCAGCTCGCGAATGAAGGGCGGCGCGAAGACGTCCCAGGGAGCGGTGTCGCGAGGCACCAGCAGGAACTTCACCAGCAGCAGCCCCAGGTCGGGGCAGGCCGACTTGCTCCGAGCACCCGGGTCGGTCATGAACACCGCCACGTCCCGCGCTGCCACGTCCAGCAGCGCCCGCCCCAGCCCGCCGCCTCCGCCGCCGCCGCCGACAGCGCCGCCGCCGCCGCCGCCGCCGCCTCCCTCTACCACCAGCGTGAGCAGCAGGTGGTGCAGGTGGCAGAAGGACTGCAGCGCCGCGTCCGACATGTGCCGCGGCACCGCCCGCTGCAGCCCGCCGTGTGCCGCGTCCCGCCCACCATCCTGCTGCTGCTGCTTGTCGGGCGGCGTGCAGATGTCCACCACCAGGCTGTTCATGAGGCGGGCCACCACGTCCAGCAGGTGCTCAGCACGCACGTGCTGCGCGTGCGGCAGGCGCAGCATGGCCGCCACGCTGTGGCGCAGCACGCGCAGCGCGGCGCGGCCGTGCGCCGCGTTGACCGCCAGCGGCAGGAAGGCGTCAAAGGGCTGGTTCCAGGCGGAGCGCCGCACGCCGTCCGCCGCAAAGGCCGTGAGCGACAGCGTGTCGGGCGTCATGGACAGCCGCCGCAGGGTGTGGTCGCGGTCGTGCCACTCCACGCCCACGCCCACGCCCAGCACGTCAAGCTCCGGCGGCAGAGCGGCGGCGGCGGCGGCGGCCGCGGCCGTACCGCCGCGGCCGTCGCCGCCCCTGACAGTAGCCGCCCTGAACAAGGCGCTCAGGGCGGCGTCCGCGCCGCCGCCGGCGGCTGTGCCGGAAGCGTGGCGGGAAGCGCCGCTGCCGGCCTGACGATACGGGGTGGCGCCAGCGGCATCATCATTGCCATCATCGCCATCGCGGCGGCGGCCGGCGGCCCACGCGGCGGCGCCCGGCGGCGCCTTGTTGAAGAAGCAGACCAGCTCGGCCTCCTGCTTGGCTCGCAACGCCGCGTCGGTCAGCAGCAGCAGGTGCGCGGGCGTGACCTGCTGCTGCGCCGCGGCTGCCGCGCCCGCGGGGCCGGCAGCGTCGGCCGTCTCGGCGGCGGCGGCGGTGGTGCCGGTGGCGGCGGCTGTGAATGGGGCAGGGAGCAAGGGGCCGTGAGCACAGGTGTGGACAGCTGGACATGGGCTGGTCGCCACAGGTGTGGACAAAGGTGTGGACAGATGTATGGGCTGATGACGTGATGGGAAGCGGCGCGGGATTTAGGGTGCTGGGCGCTCACCCGGGGCTGGGATGGCCGCGGTGCCGGCGGCGGCCGCAGCGGCACGGCCAGCGACTGCTGCGCGTCCCCCTGCCGTGGCACCAGCGGCTGTCGCGCCGGCGGCCTTGTTGACGGTGCCGGCGTCGGCATGCGTGAAGATCTTGTGGATGACATCCATCGGCAGGTCGGGCAGCGGAGCCGCCGTCGCCACCACCGCCGCCGCCGCCGCCGGCCCGGCCGCCGCCGGCCCGGCTGGCGCATTGCTCGCTGCTATGCGCGCATCAGACGCCAGCCCGCCGTTGGCGCCGCTGCTGCCGCCAGGCCTTGCTGCATCGTTCTGCTGTGCGCCCGCTCGCGGTGCTGTCGCCGGCTCCTCGGCCGCAGCCGATGCTGCGAATGAAGCAAGCCGCGGCCTTGCGTGGAAGCCACAAGGGCAGGTCAGCGCGTGCACATCAGCGGATGCGCCCATCTGAGACGCGGGTTCTGCCGGCACCGGGGCTGTGAGGTGCTGGCGTCGCGGCAGCCGGTATCCACCGTCCTGGTCGATGGAGTCGTCCGCAATCAGGAAGCCGTACAGCTGCAGTACGAGGCCGCTGATGTCGTACGCCGCGCTCCAGCCCTGGTTAGTCACGGTGGTTTTGGTGCGGGAGGAGGCACGGAGCAAAGGGCCAGCGGAGCGGTCAGGCGTTGGAAGGGCGTGTTGGCTTCATCAGGGGTTTGGAGGTCGGCGGTGGCGACAGGTAGGGGGCGCGACAGGTAGGCGGGGCGCTTCAGCATTGATCTAATGCACCGAATGCCCTCGGGTCCTCCGGTGCGCCAAACGTTTTCCTGATTGCCCGCTCGCTTTCCTGCCGAGCGCGTGACAATCCTTCCCTGACACGTTTCCAGTCCTGCCCAATCCTTCCCTGACACATTTCCTCCGACACGCCGGGTAGAACTGCCGCAGCGCGGAGTCAGCGCAGGAGCCTGGATGCGCAATCCGTCGCGGCGTTGCCGAACTGAGCTAGGGGACCGCCAGAGCAAGTTGCGCTCCCGCATGCATCAAGGCGACGTGTCGGCTCATCCCTCCGGCGGCGGCGGCGCACGTGCGCACGGCTTGAAGCGTGAACGGGAACCGCGCGGCACAGCTAGCTGCAAGACACCACAAGGAGTGCAGTGTGCACACACAGACACGGCACTCTCGCGCTCGCTCTCACGCTCACTCTCAAGCAGGGGGGCGCATCACACGCATACGGCACACACACGCCCCCGCTACCCGCGCAGCCCCCGCCCCACGCACGTACGCCCGCCGCCTGCCCTTTCCCAGGTGGGGCAGCCCCACGCATCCGCCGCTTCATTCGCCTGAGCGGCGTCTCACCTTGTACGGCCCCGCAAGCACGTTGAGCTTGATCATGTCAAGGCAGATGTAGAATCCCTCGCGCTCTCCAGTCAGCGGCGAGGCCCAGCCGCGGAACAGGTTGGGGTGTGTGAAGCCGGGCGGCGCCTGCAGCACCCGCACGTCGGGCGGGTTGTGCGGGTAGTCGGGCGGGAAGGTGGCGTGCAGGTGGAAGACCTGGCCCGTGAACGGTCCCTCCTGAGGAGAGGGTGTCGGAAAAGGTGGGGAAGGGCAGGGTGTCAGGCGGGAGATAGGGAGCGAGGGTGGGAGAAGGCGTGGGGCAGGCGCGGGGCCCAAGTGGGGCCCACCAGGCGGGGCCCAAACCGGGCGGTTGGCCAGCTCAGCAAGCGGGATCGCGGCCGCTCGGTTGCCAGTTCCCGTTTACAAAGACAGGAAGACGTTCAGGCTACTACTGCGGCGCGCTCACCTTCGGCGACATGTTAATGGCCAGTCGGCAGAGCCAGTTTTTCGGCTCCAGCTGCTGCAGCAGCGCTGGCAGTCCGAGCTCATGCTTGTCAAGCTCCCATTGTCGCAGGTCTCGCTGCAGGCGCCGCACCGCGGAAGCGCACGGCGGGGTCGGAGGCTGGTCGCCCATTGCCAAGGACCCGCGCTCAGACCCGCGCTCGCAGAGCCCGGACTGGGCCTGCGCTCTTGATAAACTTCCAACGAATGCTTTGCAATATAAGAGTCAACGTCGATTTCGAGTACTCCTGGCCTCGAGAGACTTGATTCAAGAACTTGTGTGTGAATAAATGTCTGGTGATCAGTGCACAATCAAAGAGCTTACCTCGATGGGCTGGGCCCCAGGCGGCCCGAGCGGCCTCGCCGAAAGTCCATGCGGGATGCGTCCACAACTGCTAACTCTGCTGGGACAGCATTGACTCTCACTTCGACGCACCCTAATCGCGTGTAACATGTTTCTGCCAGCTATCTTGGTGCGGCGCGGCCCGGAATGCCCCCCTGCCTCCTCGAGCACGACGCGCGCCCAACCACCACGCGCCCACGCACACGCCCCCGCACACGCCCACGCACACGCCCACGCACACGCCCACGCACACGCCCACGCACACGCCCACACATACGCTCAATCATGCCACACCAATCACACACGCCTGGGGTCCCATGTTCCACGCCTCCCCTGCAGCCGGCATGCTCCACGTCGGCACGCACATTAACAAAATGCAAGCAGCACCGGCGGGACCCCGTGCATCGACGCGTCCCTGTCAATAGCAGCAACAACCTGCCAGGCCGTCGGGGCGCGCCGCGCCCCGCCCAATCGCCCAACCGTCCACGCTCAGAAGAGGTATGCCACCCTGAACCCTTGCGCGTTGAGAAAACTGATGTTGGCACTGGCGCCCTCCCATTTGGGTTGCTTCTGGGCGCCCTGCAGCAGCCGAAAGGTCACGGCGCGCTGGTCGCGGAGCCGCCGCACCTCGGGCGACAGGAAGGGCGCGACCCGGATCCCCAGCCGCTGGCGGAGGTCCTTGGCGGCGCGGAAAAGCGCGTTGTGTGTGGCGCCGCCCACCAGCTTCACCATCACACACCGGAACTTGCCCACGTCCAGCCAGCCGCGCTGGTACTCCACGTAGCGGTGCAGCAGCCCAATGCCTAGCCAGGAGAAGTCGCCGGCCTCCGCGCGCGCCGCCAGCTCGGGCGGCAGGTGGCTGAACACCTGGCAGCTCTCCTCCAGGATGCCCTGCCCTTGCTGCCCCTCTTGTTGCTGCTGTTGCTGCTGCCCCTGCTGCCCCTGTTGCTGTGGCTGCTGCTGCTGCTGCTGCTGCTGCTGCCCCTGTTGCGGCTGCTGTTGTTGCTGCTGCTGTGGCAGCGGCGGCTGCAGCGGCTTTGCCGCCTGTTGAGGATTGTCGAATGAAGTGCAGGCGGGCAACCGTCAATGAGCAGCAGTGGGCGCGGGGGCGTGCACAGCGTGCGCACAAGCATTCACTGCAGGCTGATGCTCCCACAGCTATCCACAGGCAGTAATATTGTGACCCAAGGCTCTCACCCAGCCCGCCCTGCCCCTCCTCCACCTCCTCAGCAACGCGCACCCTGGCAACCCACCCTGCCCCACGGCACTAGCACTACTACTACCGAACGTACCTCGATGCCGCCGAACCGGGGCAGCAGGGCCACGCGCTGGTCCTGCGGCAGCACGTCCTGCGGCAGCAGGTCCTGAGGCTGCGGTAGTAGCGGTTGCGACTGCGGCCCGCTGTGCAACCGCTTCGGGCTCATGCTCCAGCTCCGGCTGCGGCGCCAGCCCCGGTCCCCATCATGGCTGTCGCGCTCTGGGCTCATGCTCATGCTCACGCTGCGACCGCGACCGCGACTGCGGCTGCGACTGCGGCTGCGGCTGCGGCTGCGGCTGCGGCTGCGGCTGCGGCTGCGGCTGCGGCTGCGACTGCGGCTGCGACTGTAGTTGCGACTGCGGTTGCAGGAGTGCTGATTGTTTTCGCCCAGAGGACTTGGGCTGGGCCCAGAGCCATGGCAGCTACCGCTGTGCTCCGCGCCCGGCTGGGGCACGACGGGCATCGGTGGCGGCGGCGGAAACGGCCACGGCGTTGCCGGCAGCGGCTGACAGACGGCCGGCTGGCACCCAGCAGCCGCAGGTACCGCAGGTGATTGCTGTGGCGCGGCCGGCTGCTGCGGAGCCGGGCCGCTGTTGATGCCGGCGGCGGCTGGGGTCAGCAGCGCATCTCGCTGCAATCCCCATCGCGCGCCACCGGCGGCTGCTGCCGTCACCCAGCCGCCGCTGCTCTGCTGGTCACCTAGGCTCGTACTGCCGTGTATGGGCTGCTGCTGCGGGGTGTCAGCTCCTGTTGCCGTTGCTGCTTTGAACGGATCCCGCGCCTGGCTTGGTTGCCCGCTTGGGCCGCCGCTGCTGCTGCTGGTGAGGGCCGAGCGATCTCTCAGGAACAGCACACTGGCTAGCGGCCACGCAAACGGCGCTGGTTGCGCGCCCTGCTGCTGTGTGGTGGCACTGGCGGCGGCCAAGCCCGCCGCCGCCTGCTGCTGCGGCTGTGGCAGCGGCAGCGGCAGCGGCAGCGGCACCTGTGCCAGCGGCGCCGCCGCCTGCGGCGCCAGGGTAGGAACCGGCGTCGGAGGCGGTGGCGGCGCTGTCGCTGGCGACGTCGCCGCCGCCACTGCTGTTTCCGCCGCAGTACCAGCGGCAGTCGCGACCGCTGACGTGTGCCCCTGCTGCCGGTGCTGTGCTGCCGGCGCATAGCCGCCGTCGACACCAGACGCAGCAGCCGCTGCCGCTGGAGCTCCCCGTGCTGGATCCCGCAACCCGCGGCTGTCAGCCGCCGCCGCACCACCGGTGCCCAGACCGCCCGCTGCTGCGTGCGCCGGTTGCGCCGCAAGGCAAGCAGGCGCACCCACATTGGCAACCGGCAGCGGCGCTGGCACCTGCTGCGCCGGCGGCAGCGGTTCCGTGCCAGCCGGAATTGGCTCCACTAACCGCCGGGCCCGCAGGCGCTCCCACCTCCGGAGCCTGTCAGCGATGGCTTGCTGCACAGCGCCGCCTCCACCTTCCACCACGCCTGTGCTGACGGCCGCCGCTGCGCCGCTTGACCCTTGGCCGCCGGAGCTGCTGACGCCGCCCGCCGGTTCGCTGCCCCCGCCCCCGTCCCTGGCGCCACCAGTGCAGACACGGGTGCCGACACCGGAGGCAACACAGCAGGCCCCTGAACCCGCTGACGGTGCACCTGCAAGGTGACGGTGCGTCTGCACCTCCGCACCCTCTGGTGACGATTTAGAAGCCGCTACAGCAGGCACGCAGCCAGCCGCCGAAGCCGCCAAAGCCGGCGGTGCTGAGGCCGCTGAGGCAGCGGTGGCTGATTCACCGCTAGCAGCAGCCTGCTGCACTGCTGTTTCCGCCGCTGCGCCTGCTGTGGCTGCGCTTCCGGCTGCAGCAGGCGGCTGGGCCGCACGCGGCCCCGTACGTAGCGGCGCCGGGGGCTCCTCTGCTGTTCGGACGTACGCAAAGAACACACTTGGCGGCCCGGCCTGCATGCCGAGCTCCTGCCGGGCTAGCGCCGGCGGCCCCGCCTGCACCGCGACCTCGCGCCCAGCCGCCTGCCTCTGCGCCTGCTCCCACTGCTGCTGCTGCTGCGCCTGGCGGCGCACGATGCCCTCAAAGCGGCTCAGCAGCTCCACCAGCGCCCGCCCGAAGCCAGCCACCTCCTCGCCCTCTAGCTGCAGCCCTGGCGGCAGCAGAGCCGTTGGTTGCTGACGCGGCTGCCCCGACGCCGCCGCTGACGGCACCGCCAGTTCCTCAGAGCCGCCAGCAGGGCCCATCCCGTGCGGCTGCCCAAAGCCCACGGCTGTCAGCAGCGCCGAGGTCAGCGTGCCACCAACGCCGCCGGCACCGCCGCACAGCTCATTGCCACCGTGCTGCGGCTGCGGCGGCTGTGCCTGCTGTGCGTGCTGCTGCGGCTGCCGCGGCCCCACGGCAGCCGACGACGGCAATGGCGTTGCGGGTTCCGGCGCAGGTGCCTGCGGTTGAGGTGGCAGCTGCTGCGGCCGCAAGTGCGCCGGCAGCTGCGGCGGCGCGGC
The DNA here is from genome assembly GCA_016834605.1 of Chlamydomonas incerta. Classification (NCBI taxonomy): domain Eukaryota; kingdom Viridiplantae; phylum Chlorophyta; class Chlorophyceae; order Chlamydomonadales; family Chlamydomonadaceae; genus Chlamydomonas; species Chlamydomonas incerta. Next base: position 4,627,949 of record JAEHOC010000001.1, on the reverse strand, counting down.
GGGCGACCGCTTTGGGGGTAGCGCCTGCTGGGTGGCCGGCTCTGGCCATGTGTCGCCGGCAGGGCTCGCCTTCACGGCTGCTGCAGCCGCAGAAGCTACAGCTGCCCCCTCGCTTACCCGCACCGCCGTCACCACTGCCCCTGCCGCCGCCGCCGCCGCCGCCGCCGCTGCGGTTGAGCACTTAACAGCGGCACCTGCCGGCACGCTGCTGCGCGGCTGTGCAGGTAGTGCATCATCGAGCTGGCGCGCCGCCGCCGCTGCGGTAACCGCCGGCACGACGCCAGGCGCCGCCGCGGCCGGTGGTGCTGCTGTGGCAGCGGATGCGGCCAGCAGCAGCGTCCTTTGTGCCCCTAGTGCTCCAGCCGCCGCCGCGGCTGCTGCCGTTGCCGGCGCCGGCGGAATCGCCGTGTCACCGCACAGGTCGCTGCCTGCAGCTGCCTCGGCCGGCGACGGCGGCGGCAGCGCAGGGGTGGGCGTTCGCGATTGCTGCTTCTGCTGCTGTTGCTGCTGGAGCCGCTGCTTCTTCTTCCGGTGCTGAGCAGGCGCCTGCGGCTGGGACAGTGCCGCACCTGATTCCGCTGCCGTTGCCGCCGCCACTGCCGCCACTACAGCCCCGGATGTCGCGGGCCCCGGAGGCACAGAGGCGGCGTCATCCCAAGGCGGCACCGAGCTCGCCGCACCCGATGCGGCTGTGGTCCGGCTCGGCGCAGCCGCGACCGCCGCCGCCGCCACGCCCTGGCCCCCTGGCGCCGCTTTCCGCTTGGCCTTTCGGCCGGCTGCTGTAGCCTCTTGGCATACCCGCGGCGCAGCTGTACCTGCCCCTGCTGGAGGCTGCTGCTGCTGCTGTGCCGCACACCCGGCGGCAGCAGCGGCGTGCGCCCCCGAGGCCCCGTCCGCTGCCGCCCCGCTCAACGACCCCGCCGCAGAAGCGTCTGCCGACCCCATAGACGGGGCCGCAGCTCCTGCAGAAGGGGCGCCTGTAACCGCCACTGCCACGGCTGGAGCGGTCCCCGCCGCCGCCGCCGCCGCCGCCGCCGCAGCTGCCGCCCGCTGATACCGAGCCACCACCGCACCTGCCGCCCGCTGGTACCGAGCCACCGCCTGCTCGCACGCCGCATGCACTTGCGCCGCGACGTGTGACAGAGCCCCCGCCAGGTCCTACGTGCAAACAACAATAGGGCAGCAAGGAGGCGTAAGCGAAAGCGACCTCGCCAGTGGACAGGCACACAGCTAGGTGGGCGTGCACATCGTTATGAGCGAGTGACCACGATGAGGATTGCCACCGCTGCGCCACTGCCGCAACCCATCCTGATGTGTGTGCCCCTGCCTGCCCGCGCCCCGCCCGCACCCACCTCCTCCACCAACCGCGCGTGCGCCGCCCTGCCGGCCGCGCTGTCATCTACCTCCATTGCGGCGTCATCATCCGCTGCCGTCACCGCGGCATGCTGCTGCTGCTGCCGCCGCACGTGTCCATCCTCTGCCTCCTCGCGGCCCGTATCGCCAGCCACCGGCGGCAGCAGCGACCGCACCCACACGTCACACCGCATCGCGTGCGGCTCCCCGTCCGTCACCGCACGCCGCGCCGCAGCCGCGCGCCGCGCCGCCTCCGCGTGGTGCAGGGCGCTGGCAGTGGGCGGCAGCTGCGGCGGCTGCAGCGGCACCGCGGCAAAGCCCATGCCGCTCCAGAACAGCGCGGCATCGGCGCCGCTCATCGCCACACTCAGCAGCTGCATGATGTAAGAGAGCGGGAAACGCACGTTGCTGCATAAAGTACCATGGTTTAAATCAGTGTGTAACCTTGCAGGTCATGCCACGGGAATGTGATTGCGGGTACCCAGCGTGTCGCCTGGCATCCAGCCATCCGCCAGTTGTTCCCCACCCGCCCCACCCGCCCCACCCGCCCCACCCGCCCGCTCTCCCACCCACGCTTACATGCTACCCATCCAATCAACCCCGACCCGCTCGCTCTCCCACCCACCTCGTGCTGCGCGCGTGCGGCCTGCCGGCTGATCAGGCACGACAGCAGACGCCCCAGCCCGCGGCGGCCGTGCCCCGGAGCCGTGCGCATGAAAACGACCTGTAAGGTGCAGGCCGGGACATTGAGCAGGGGACCGGAGGGCGTGCAGCTAGACGGTAGTTGCATGGGGCTAGCTGGGGCCCGCGTAATAAGCACATATTCTAATCCTCACGCACCTGCAGCTGCGGCCGCCAGCGCCCCGCCACCAGCGCTGCCGCCACGTCAGCCGGCGGCGCCCGCCCGACCACCGCTGAGGGCGTCGGCGGGAAGATGAGTCGCATGGCCGCGGCGCACACCAGCTCCGTCCCCAGCCACAGCCCCGCGGCAACGCACGGCTCATACCTACACAGCCACAAGTAGCGCGTGCGCTGGAATGAAGGGCAAGAGAGAAGAGGCAGCAGCTTTAAGGAAGTTACTCAAACCCCGCCCAGCCCGGCCAGCCACAGCTGCACGACTCACTTGTTTCCGGCGTCCACCTTGCGTGTGGGGTCGGCCCCGCTGCGGCCGCAGTACACCGTGTGGCGCACCTGAGGCGACAGGTTTGGTATGAGTGGGCGGGCGCGCATTCGGTGGAGGTTGTTCCTATTGTGCATGGTTGCAGCCGCGGAGCAGGCCTTTGGCGACGTGCTACTACTGAAATGCAGCGTCATCCCACCAATACAGCAGTACTCACGATCTTTCTCTGCGGTACGAAGTACTCCTCAAGCAGAGACCGTACAGTGTCGTATTTGTGCCGCTCGCCATCCGGTACACTGGGGCTGTATGGCGGCAGTAGCTCGAAAGCCACCGGCTGTAGCACGGGCGGCTGTGGAGATTGCGCTCTACTGCTGGCGCCGCTGCCTTTGCAGCTGCCGCCGGCATTGTCGTCAGCACTCGCGCAAATGCCATTCGCATCGCATTCTGTGCCCTGCGCATATGCGCGGGGGCCACATTCGCGTGAAAGCGGAGTGATCGGGTGCGCGAGGGGAGCGCGCGTGGGGTCCGAACTCCAGAGTTTCCCGCTTTACACGAAATGGTGCCACGGTCACGGTCACACAGACAACCTTTGCATGCTTCTATGCCACTCTGAATCAGTGCGCACCGCGGCGGTGACCGCGCCGGTAAGCCGCGGCACCTCCGCGACCACCTCGCGCGCACATCGCAATGCCGCGAGCTCCTGCTCCTTGTGCTGCCCGCGCCGGCCGCTCATTGGGCATTCATAGAGAGTATTACATATCTTTCATGTTTTCAGGGCTTCAGGTCCGGTGCATCAGCTCGAAAGAAAGTTCAGCTTGAAGCTGAGCGTGAAGCTGTGCAGAAATGACAAATGTGAGCGTTCTTACATTCGCTGCTCGCGGTGCTGCACGCGTCGGCCCTTCCGACGCATGTACGTCATCGGCCCACACGCAACCCCTGCAGCAATTCCCCGTCCCGCCCACAACCTTCGCTGCAAGCCCGCTCCGTGCTGCCGCTTCGCCACACTTCTAGTTGCCGCCTTGCCGTTCACGGCAGCTCTGCGACTGCGCCTAAAGCCCCCCACTTGCGTTCAAAGCGCGATTCACCGTTGTGTTCACTCACTCTGCCCGACCTGCGACACACGGCCGCCCACCACAGCATCACTCAGCGCGCATTCATTACCGGCTGGGCCCGCTCCCTCATCAGCCATGTGCCCCGGTCCATTAGACCATCACCCAGTGCATGCCAAGCATTCCAGGACCGCATGAAAGGTCATGTACCTAATTTCGCAGTGAAGCAATACCATGCAATACCGTAACTACGCATCCTTGCTTGCATTCATTCATTGTTGCCGTCGCCAGCTGCGTCGGCTGCAGCCGCCGCAGCTCCCTTGGCAGCTTTGGCGCCCGTTTTCCGGCGCTTAGCCGCTGGCGGCTTTCCAGTAGCAGCCGCAGCACCACCAGCAGCACCGGCACCGGCAACATCAGTGGCAGCAGCTGGGCCCGCAGCCTCTACCAGTGGCGTCGGCGAGGACTGCGCCTGCTTCGCTGGGGCAGCTGCCTCCCCGCCGGCTGCGTCGTCCTCCCCCGCCCCGTCCTCCGCTTCCCCGCCGCTGCGGCGGCGACGCCGCGTGCCGGCCCCGCCAGCGGCGACGCTCCCGCTACCGCCGCGGCCCCTGCCCCGCCCTCGCCCTCCGCCGCTGCCCCGGCCGCGGCCTCGGCCTCGGCTGCCGCCCGCGGCGTTGTCTCCTGGGGACGCATCCGATGTGCCCTCGCCGCTGGTTCCGTCAGCAGCATCCGGTGAGGCCGCCGCCGCCGCCACCTCCGCGGCCGCGGCCGCCACCGCCGCCGCTCCTGACTTTTGCTTCCGGGGCGTGACTTTGACTCCGGCGCCCAGCACCAGCTCTGGGGGGCGCAAGCCGGCATGTGGGGCCGCGTGGGATTACGAGCGGCGCAGGTCGTCTTCGGCAGCAATTGCTCAGCAGCCCGGCTGGCGCCGCGGCGGCAGCGGCATGAATTGTGCACCCGCCGCTCGTCACGACCTACTCCTACTCCCTGGTGCCTATTACTATCCCGGCCAATTTCCCGGTCATGCCTGCCGTGCCGGCTCCGCCCGACCCCGGCACACCACCGCGACCGCTCTGCTTGCTGCCTCACCCTCCGCCGGCGCCTGGCCGGTCATGCCCGCCACGGCGTGCTGCAGGCGCTTGGACTTGATCTTGGCGAACCTGGCGCCGCACAGGTCCACACACACACACGTTTGCTTGATTGTTTTTAACACACACGTTTGTTGTTTGCAGCACCCGCGAGGGGTGGAACAGGAGGTGTGGAGGTCCGATTTGACTGCCCTCAACGGACCCCCGCCGAACACTCTCACACACACAGACATCGCCAGCGCGGCAAGCGCCACCACACAAGGCCCCACACCCCCACGTCCCAGGCCCCTGGCCTCCAAACCCAACCAAGCCCGCCCGCCCCACCGGGTGCTGAAGCTGAGGAACTGCTCCATCCGCAGCTGCGCCTGCCGGTTGTCGAACTCGCGCAGCACCGGCAGCAGCAGCTCGTCCACCTTGTCCGCGCCCCAGCCGAACTTGTCGCTGCGGTTGTGGTTGGGATGGTGGTGATGGTGGTGGTGGTTTGGGTCGTGGTGAGTGGGGTTGTGGTTTGTATTGTTGGAGCAGGGGGTGGGTCAGGAGCATGGGGGAGGGCGGTGGATCGGGTGGGTTTGACATTATGTGAGTGGGTGACACGCATGAACACACACACGACGCAAACGGCGCGCCCCCACCTGCAGAACTGGCGCAGCAGCTGCAGGTCGGGGCGGCCGAAGCCGAACTTGTTTTTGTTGGGGTCCAGCCGCGGCGCCAGGTAGGCCTCCAGCACGGGCGCGGAGGGGAAGCTGGCGGGCAGCTGCCAGTTGCGGCGCACGCCGCGGTGCTGCCGCTTGAACTGCTGCTGCGCGGGCGTGTCGTCGGGGAGCAGGTCGCCTGTGTGTGGGGGGGGGGGGGGCGCAAGGGGTGCAGGTTCCAGCGAGATTGGATGTGTCAGAGGAGGCCACACGCCAGACGGCACGGGGGCAGAGTGTCCTGCTTGCGACCAGTGGCCCTGCCCCATGCCCACCATGTGCCCAACCCCACTCGGACGCACCGTCGCCCGCCTCCTCGCCCGCCAGGTGCCGCGCCGCCGCCACCAGCCCCGCGTCCGGCGCCTCCACCCAGGCTCGCCAGCGGGCCAGCCCCTCGCGGCCCGGGAAGGCGCGAACCACCTCCAGCGCGTTCACGATGCCGATGCCCGCGCAGCCCTGTGGGGGAAAGGGGTGTGGGCAACCGTGTGTGCTTGAGCGCAACAAGGCAAAACGACAAGCAAGCAAGCGGCTGTGCGTGCGATGCAGTGCAGTGCAGCGCGCCCCCCGCCCCGCCCACCCACAACTTCCCCTGTGAATATGGGAGCCGGAGTGCACCACCCGGACGACGCAGCTGCTGTACCGCTGTTCCTGGCTACGCCTTCACGCTTCTGATATCATCATGAACGTAGCCCCCCGGCCCCCGCCCACCCTGCCGCCGCAAACCCTCCCCCCTCCCCCCCCCCACCTCTGTGTAGTCGCTGCCCAGCAGCAGCGCCATCTCCACCAGCCGCTGCCGGCCCAGCCCCAGCTCGCGCTCCACGTCGTCCATGACGTACTCCTCCACGTACCTGCCGGCCGTGGGTGGGGTAGGTGTGGGTGTGCGTGTGTTAGCGAGGGGAACGAGCATGTGAGTGTGGATGGGGAGTTTCATGTTGTTGAGGATCTATTTTCGTCCGTCTTCGTCTTCGTCCGGCCGTATCCCCTGCTGGCTCCTGACTACAGGACGGGGCACCGCGTCGCATCTCGGCCGCGCACCAACCCCAAACCTGCGTTCCGTCGCGCCATCCACCCACCACGCCCCCAGCCAGCCCGCCAACCCTGCCCCCCCCACCCCGCACCCCATCCCCACCCGCCTCACTTTTTGTTCTCGAAGATGTGCCTGTACACGTGCCGCCCGCCGAACAGGAACACGTCGTTGTCGTCCGTCACCACGCCGTCCACCAGCCCCGCCTGCTCCAGGTAGGCGCACTGCGCCTCGGCCTGCGGGTGTGTTCGAGTGCGTGGGTGTGTTTGAGTGCGTGTGTGCATGTGTGTTTGTGTGCGTGAGTGTGTGTTTGTGTGTGTGTCAGCGTGTCCGGTAGAGAGCAGCATGTGTATTAGAGATCACCGGGTAAGCAAATGTGTGTGTGTGTCTACCTGCCCACCCCCCACTCCTTGGGAATTGGAAAAACCTACCCCCCTCCCTCCCTCCCTTCCACACACGCACACGCACGCACCTCGGTGGGCGCCACGATGAAGGGCAGTCCGAACATCTGCAGCAGCTCCTGGCACTCGGCGTACATCTCACTGGTGGGAGCCTCCAGGTTGCGGCTGGCGCGGGCCTGGGGGGTGCGGGGGGGTGCGAGGTGCGGGGTTGGGCGGGATTAGGGGCAGGGTAGGGGGTGCGGGGTGCGGGGGTGGGTGAGGTTAGGGGTTTGGGGGTCGGGTAGGGGTTGTAAACACCAGCCCAATCTAAACCCAAGGGGGTGAGGCAGGGTAGGGGGTTGTGATTGCCAGCACAACCTAAACCAACCTAAAGTGACAGAGTAGGGGCGGGATCCCTCCCACCCAACCTCGCCCGCCCCCCCCCATACACACAGACACACACGCACCTGCGCGCCCCGCAGCTGCGCCTCCTCCACCTCCACCGCTTCCAGCATCGCGTCGATGTCCGGACCAGATCCAGATCCAGCCCCAGCAGCTGCCGCCGCCTCCGGGTCGTAGTCGTACGCGCCCGTGCCGTACCCGCCCTGCCCGCCCGCCGCGGCAGCAACCGGCGCACCCCCACCTGCCGCGCCCGCACCGCCCAGGCCCGGGGCTGGCGCGGCTGGCGCGGTGGCGACGGCGGGCGGCGACGTGAAGAAGAAAGTGCCCTGCGGCGCCTCCGGCGGCCGGTCGATGAGCGGCTGCAGCGGGTCGGCCGACCGCATCAACCCCACCGGGCGCTGCTGCCCCTGCCCCTGCCCCTGCCCCTGCCGTTGCGGCTGCGCTGCTACTGCTGCCGGGGATCCGCCTGCCGGTGCTGCTGCAGCCGGCTGCTCCTGCGGCTGCGGCTGCGGCGGGCGCCTGTCCCGCTCCGGCACGAACTCGATGTCCTCATCAAACCAGTCCGCGTCCTCGTCATCGGCGCCGCCGCCGCCGTCAGCCGCCGCCTGCTCGCCGGCATCCTCGTCATCATAGAATGGCAGGGCTCTGGCAGCGGCGGCGGCGGCGGCGGCGGCGGCGGTCCTCGTGGCGGCGCCGCCGCCGCCGCTGCCGCCGCCGCCACCCGCACCGCCTTGCTTGCGCTGGGTGTCCAGCGGTTGGTGCTGCGGTTGGGGCGGTACGGCAGGCGCCGGGCTCTGGGGCGAGGCCAGCGGTGGAGACGCCTGGGCGCTGGGAGAGGCCGTCGCGCTGTCGGTGGTGGCGGCGGGCGGAGTGGAGGTGGCGGCGGCGGCGGCGCCTGCGGCCGACGCCGACGGCTGTGCCGGCGACTGTGCTGGCGGCGGCGCCTGCTGTGCCGCCGCCGGGGCTGGCGGCGGCGCCATGATCGGCTCCTCCACAAAGTCAAAAGCAAAGTCCATTTCATCGGCGTCGTCGTCAGCAAATTCGTACGAAGCCATTCCCTGGCCAGCGTTGCTCTTGTTGAGGTCATGTTTCAGTTCTGGATTGTGTTTGCCGTCCGCAGCCGGTGCGTCGCCGGCGCCGACTGGCGCGGCTGCTGCTGCTTGCCCCGCAACTGATGCGCCGGCGGCAGGCAGGGCTCCCGCCGCCGCCAGTCCTAGTTTGGTAGCTGCGCCGCCGGCCGTCCGCGCGTCCAGCACCTCTTTGCTGCTGCTGTTGATTTGAGAAATCAGGCGAGCATGTGCAGTACTCGCGCTGGAGACCACGCCAGCAGCAGCAGCAGCGCCCTCTGCATCAGCGCCGTCGTCGTTGGCGCCGCCGGCGCCGCCGCGGCGATGGGCAGCCGCCATCGCGGCCGCCAGTTCAGCGGGGCTGGCGGCGACGCTGGTCCGCGCCCTGGGCTCGGGACTCGCAGACGCCGTGCCGTTCGTCCCAGACGCACCGGCGGCCGCGGTACGGGCCTTTGCGCCTAGGCGCGACAGGCCCAGCAGCCCCAGCCGACCACCACTGCCGCCGCCGCCGCCACCGCCGCCTGCTTCAGCAGTGAGCGGAGCTGGGGAGCCCTGCCGAGCACCACGCATGGCCGCTGCCCCCGCAATGACAGGCGCATCCTCCCACTCAAAGTCATCATCCTCCCAAACGCCCGCTCCATCTGCCGCCGCCGCCGCCACCATCGGCGCCGCTGCTGCAGCCGTGGCTGTGCGGCCCGTGGCAGCAGCTCCGGCGGCGGCGCTGGCTGTAGCACTGGCTGTAGCACTGGCTGTAGCATTGGCTGTAGCAGCAACGGGTCGCGGTGCCGCCATGGCTGCCTCCAGGGCGTCCAGGTCCGCATCGGCCGCCTCCCAGATGACGTCGCCGTCACTGAGGCTGTCGCGGTCACCGTCGCCATCAGCGGCTGTAGCAGGCGCGGCAGCGGCAGTTGCAGCAGAAGCGCCGGCGCTGGCGCCTGTCGCACCGCGCGGGGTGTGCGAAGGTGCAGCCGCGCCTGCCGGCGCCAGCGCCAGAGGGCCACGGCGCGGCGCCAGCGGCGCCAGGGCCACGGCAGTAGCAGGGGTGGGCAGCTGGGCGCTGGGCGGCTGCCGTGCAGCCGTTGCTGCAGTGACGGCGCTGGCAGTAGCAGCAGTAGCAGCAGCAGCTGCTGCTGCAGAAGCGGCCGGCCTGCCGGCGCCGGCCACAGCCGCGGTGGGCGTGCCGACGTCTGCCACCATGTCCACATCCTCCCACTCGAAGCCGTCCTCCTCCTCCTCCGCATCCTCCGCCAGGCTAATCTGCACCGCCTGCTGCTGCTGCTGGTGCTTCTCCGGCTGCTGCTGCCTGCCCTGTGTCGGTGCTTGTGCACCAGGCTGCTGCCGCGGCGGCTGCGTGGCGGCGCCGCCGGCGGCGCTGTCCAGGAGGCTCTGCCGAATCGCCTCCTGCAACAGCGCGTCCTCGTCCTCCACTTCCTCCACCTCCTCATCCTCCTCACCCTCCTCCCACTCTGACCCCTCCTGCTCCTCGCCCTCCTCCGCCTCCTCCTCCCCCTCGCCCTCCGCGCCGCCGCTGCTGCTGGTCCGCCCGCCCGCCGCCTCTCCCGCGGCCTTCTTCCTCCTCCTCCGCTGCTGCTGTTGCTGCTGCCGTCGCCGCCCCCGCCCCCGCACGCCCTGCTGCTGCTGCCGCACCGCCGTCGCCTCCGCCGAGCCCCAGTCGCCCAGCTTGCGGCCCATCCTGAAGCCGTGGCTGCTGCTCCACAGCTTCTGTCGGGACTGCATGCGCTCGCGCCAGTCGCGCGGGCGGGCGTTCGTGCCCGCCACCGTCGCAGCTGCGCGTCAAGCATGCACGTGTGTTAACTAAACGCACGTGTGATACGAAAGGATGGAATTGAGGCTTGGCGTGCAGCGCAAAGCATGCACAGCAAGCGTGTTGGGCGCGAGAACACACACCTGCTACCGACGGCGCCGCCGCCTCCTTGGCAACGTCCACGTCCTCCCACTCCACTTCATCAAGCAGCGCCGCCGGCGCCGAGCTGGCAGTAGCGGCGGTCGCAGACGCAGCGGCTGTAGCACCTGTGGCACCAGGCGCAGTCGCGCCGGCGGCTGTAGCAGCAGCCGCAGCCCCACCCGGCGGGCCTCCCGGGCCCACCGTGGAAGCCGCCGCGCCCCACGCCGCCCGTGCGCCGCCGGCACCGCCGTCGCGCTCGGCGTCGCTGCCGCTGCTGCTACTGCCGAACATGCCCTTGGCGCTGCCGCTACTGCCGCCGGCCTCGTCGTCAGACAGGCGCAGCTCCAACGTCGCGCCCTTGGCCACCACCCCTGCCAGCAGCTCCGCCGCCTCGTCACCGCCGCCACCTGCACCACCTGCCGACCCCGCGTCGACGGCGCCGCCGGCGGCGGCATCACTGCCGGCGGCGGCCGCCGCCGCCGCCGGCGCGGAGGCGGCGTGCGGCAGCTTCGTGTTGGTGACCGCCGCCAGGCCCTTGAAGGCGGCTAGGGGGATGGGCGCCGACAGCCTGGGCGGCATGCCCATATTGCGAGTCGCCGCACGCGCCGCCGCCGCCACCGCCAGCTGGTCGTGCTTGCCGCCGCCGCGCCCACGCCCGCGGCCCTGCGGGCCGCCGCCGCCACTGCCGCCCCCGCGGCCCCGGCCCCTGCCGCGGCCGCCGGCGCCGTCCTCCTCGTGCTCACGGGCCAGGAAGTACTCGCGCCCCTCCTCGCCCATGATGCGCCGCACCTGCCGTCGTTCCAAAAACAAGTTACTAAATGCTGGCGCGATGCAGAGACAATCCAGACGCGTCGCCATAGCTACAGACCGGCTCTTAAGCTCAGAATTAATTTTGATCCCAACCAGCCAGTGAGCAACTGGGCCCAGTGCCCCCGCACGCACCTGCAAGTCCTCGCCGTTCTCGCCGCCGCCCGCGGCTCCTCCTCCACCGCCCAGGTTCTGCTTGAATGCTTCCAACTGCTGCCGGAAGGCCGAGGCCTTGAGGTAGGTGGACATCTGCACCTCGCAGAACGACTCGGGCCGCACGCGCGCAGCCACCTGGAACTTTTCGCGGTTGGCTGAGCGGGAGGGAGGGAGGGGAGCGTGGCGTGCGAGGGAGGGGGCGCGTGGTGCGCAGCCGTTGCGAAGTCGTGGAGTCGTGGAGCCGTGCGTTCAGGCGTGCTGATCAAGGCGCCCATTGGGATGCGGTGTGTCGTGTGCGGACAGTGACCTGACCTGACCCCTGGGCGCACCCTTTCGCCCCACACCTCGCACAGACCGCCGCCACCGCCGCGGTCCCTATCGCTGCCGCCCAGCCGTCCCTGACGCCCACTACAGCGTCCCCCAAGGCCTGCAAAAGGCCTCCACACCCGCCTCGCTCACCCGCCGCCGCCGCGTCCCTCATCTTGTCCAGCAGCTCCAGCTGCAGACTGGTGGGCAGCGTGGACAGCACCGCCGGGTCCACAGCGCTGAGGTCGGCCGGCAGCGCGATCATGGAGGCGATGAGCTCATCGTCGTCCTCGTCCTCCTCGTCCTCGTCGTCGTCCTCTTGTTGCGCGTTGTCATAAGCATTAGACATTGTACCGTTTGCGCTGCGGAGTTGGGAGGCGGAGGCGGTGCCGGTGGCGGCGGTGTGGCGCGCAGTGGCGGCGGCGGCGGCGGTGGTGGGGCGGCGGCGGGAGGCGTCCGAGTCCATTACGTAGCCGTTGGCTGTGTGGCGGCAGGGCGGGCGGCAGGGCGGAAGGCAGGACGGAAAGCAGGTTGCAGCAGGGCCCAAAGCAGGACGTAAAGCACGGCGGAAGACATGACGGAATGCAGCAGGGAGGCCGAACGAGAGCCCCAAGGCCTACCAGAGTTGCAAGTGCACACTCGCAACAGGCAGAAGGCGGCAGGGAGGCCGCTGGGGCCATGGGTGCCGATGTCGCAGATGCGCTACGCCCAAGCCACCGAGAGAGAGCGCCAATGCGTGCTCCCAAGCTCCCAAACTTCCGAGTTGCCAAGCTGCCAATCTCCCAAGTCCCCAAGCTCCGCACACAGCGCCTCGCGCACTCACAGTACGGGTCGAACCTCATGCCGGCGGTGGGGTCGATGTCCTCAACCGCCATCTCCTGGTCTGGGTCATCCTCCGCCAGAGCCGCCGCAATGGCGGCCGCGTCCGCCGCCGACAAGCCACCGTCCGCGCCGCCGCCCGCCGCCGCTCCGCCCTCCAATTGCTCCCAGTCCTCCGCGCTGCCGTACGCGCCCGTGCTAGGCGCAGCCGCCGCCGCCACCGCCGCCGGCCGCGCCCCGGCTCTCCCGGCTGCGGGCCTCACCGCGCCCGCTGCCGCCGCGGGACGCGTTGCGCCCGCTGCCCCCCTTGCTCCTGCACTGGCCGCACCGGCGGCAGAGCCGGCAGCCCCAGCAGCCCCGCCGGCGGCGCCGGCAGCAGCACCCGCAGCAGCACCCGCAGCAGCACCCGCAGCAGCACCCGCAGCCGCACCCGCAGCATTCCGGCTGCTGTTCAGTTGCGCGTCCAACTCGCGCGCCAGCGCCTCATCAGCCTCCGCCAGCGCCTCCGCCGCGGGGCTCCGCGGCGGCCGCGGCCGCTGCGGCGGCATCTCCTGCGCCGCCTTGCGCGCTGCAGGGCAGGGGAATGCAGGTCCATTCGCTGCGGGATCACACGCACATGCCACCAGCACTCGCACCTCCGCGTCCCCTGCCACCTCCGACTCAGCAAATCCTCCTCCGCCTATCGGCCCCTGCTCGGGCCCCTCCACCTCGGCCCCGTCTTTCTCCCCTCCCTCATCCTACACGCACCCAGCCACGCCGCCTCCTGCTCCCGCGTCATGGGCGTCTTGCCGGTGGCCAGCCGCCGCATCGCGCCCTCGTCCTCCACGTCGATAACCTCGGTGACGGCGGCGGGCTGAGGCCGGAATCCAGATCCTGAGGGCCCAGCGCCGGATCCGGATCCGGATGGCCCTGCGCCGCCGGAGCCGGAGGGGCCTGCGCCGCCGCATCCGGATGGTCCTGCTCCACCGGAGCCGGAGGGGCCTGCTCCGCCGGATCCGGATCCCGATGGCCCCGCGCCGGAGCCTGAGGGTTCCGCATCCATCGCGCTTGCGTCCTCCGACAGCGCCGCCCGCGGCCGCTGCGGCGCGCCTGGGGGATTTGCCGCCGCCACACCCCTGCCGCCGCGCCCCGCGACAGCCGCGCCTGCTGCAGACCCCGCCGGTGCCGCGGCTGCGCCCGCACCCGCCCCAGCGCCCGCACCACGTGCGCCCTGCTGCTGCGCCTTGGCGGCTTGCAGAGCCTGTCGTCAGAAGCCATGAGGATTGAAAGTCTATATGTGATTCGCAGTAACAACGTGAAGCCGTGATTGGCCGATGGACACGCCGGCGGTGCCAGCCCGCGCATCGTGGCTGGCTAGGCCTGCTGCCCCCCGCTGCCTCCACACTTCCCGGCGATTCCCAACCACCTCCACCACCACCTAGACGCAAGCGGCATTGCAGCGCCGTGCCGCTCCTGCACGCGGCCGCGCGCACCTGCTTCTTCAGCTGCGCGATGAGCAACTTCTCCGCCGTCTTGCGCAGCACGCCCTGCTGCGCCTCGCGGCGGCGGCGGCGCGCGATGTTGGTGTGGCGCTTGAGCGCGGGCGTGGCGCCGTCAAACACAAACACCGGCCGCACGCGGTGGAACAGCAGCCTGCACAACCAATCCGGCACAAGAGATTTGAAGCTGTTGAGTTGGACATGGACTTTGTGTGCAGCATCTGCACAGGTGCACACCGAGAAAGCCTGCGGGCTTCGGGGCCGGAGGCGCCATCCCGGCGAGACAAGGCATGAGGGCTGCTTGTCCGGCCGGCCACCTGCAGATGCGGCGGAAGAAGCCCAGCAGGTGCGCGTTGCGCATCATGTCGCCCTTGTCGTCCCGCATAGCCTTCATGAACTGGAACAGCCAGATGGACGCATCTGCAGAGGCGGTCGAGGGAGAAGCAGGGCGAGGGGGGCGCGGCAGGTGCAAGCCAGGGTTTGGGCAGGGCCACGTTGGTCGTTTGGTGTGTCCGGTTCCCCTTGCGATCGAGTCAAATACAGAAGCTCTTCGAAATCCAGCGATGTGATTAACTCTGCATGTGTATTTATGGCAGCAGCGAAAGATGCCGATTCTCCCGCCGCGAGCGCAGCGCTGCTAAGCAATTCAGCTAGCTCTATGGCGTCCACTCACCGATTGCAAGCCGCTTGTTGGCAATCGCCTCGATATTGATGCGCCTGCCCACCGGCTCCAGCAGATTCCACAAGCCTTTTACTCCCATGGCCCCGGTCTAGCTAGAACTAACTCACGCGTGCATTCAGAGTCCTAAATTTCGTGGTTACAGGACGGTGTCACCGCAGTGCGCAAATGCAGGCCCGCAGGCGCTCTCGCCCGGGGCCTGTGCTCTTGTGTGCAGCTCTACAGCTGCTGAAGAAAGCTGCATGAATTAGCTGTGCTGCTGCAGTCGGTGCGAGGGCTTGGAAGTCTTGGGTGGCCGATGTGGTGCGCGTGCGGTGCTGCCATGCGGGGCCTGGGCGATGGCGATGGCAACAACCAGCTCCCTCGGCACACACCCAAGCACCGAACGAAATAAGTTGACTCGTCCTCACAGAACCTTACATTCTGGGCGAGTCGATCACTCCATCGGCGAACACGCGCACGCACTTGCCACCCTGCGGTTCACGTCCCACTCCCCAGCCTGCGTTCCTCAGTCCTCGCCGGCTGCACGCGCAATACATCCTCGCCTAGCGACCACATCCTCCTCCTCACCCTCCATCAAGCTAGTTTATCCCCAACACCCCGCATCCACCGGCCATGCCACATCCGCCAGCTCCGCCGGGACTGCAGGCTCAACGCCTGCTCACTCGTATCCATTGGGTGTCAGCGGCGGCCCGCCAGTGGGAGCCTAGCGCCCTCCCCCCAGTAGCGCCTGCCGCAGCCGCCGCCTCCACGCCGCCAGCCCACGCCCACCTCCGCCTCTGCTGCTGCTGCGGCCCAGTCCAGCCACACGCTCCTTGGCGGCGGGCTCCGCACCTGCCGCAGCCGGCCTCCTGCACGGCAGCATCCGCCCCCACCGCCTCCTCCTGCCGCTGTTGCTGCCGCTGCTGCCGCTTCCGCCGCTGCTGCCGCTGCTACTGCTGCTGCTGCTGTCTCTGCCGCTTAGTAGGAGCGGCCCCACAGCGCCCAGTTCTTGGCGGGCTTGCCCGAGTAGAAGCACTTGGTGCCCTCGGGCAGCGGCGGCGCCTCGAAGGGCAGGCACAGCGTCTTGGCGCCCATGGCGTCGGGGGTGGTCGACTTCTTCTTGACCTCCTCCTCGATCTCCTCCTCGTCGGCCCTGGCGCGGGTGCCACCGAGTTAGGCGGGGTGGCAGGCAGGGGTGGGGGAGTCATTGAGGATGGGAGTGGCGAGGTGTGCAAAGTAAGGGGCGGGAGGCACGGGTGTGCGCAAGGGCGTGCGAAGGCGGCCAGGTTGGCATGCTGCGGCCAGCCCCGGGGCGTGTCCCGCGCCGCACTCCTTGTGCGCCACTCCCCCGGCCGCTGTCCCTTGCCAGATAGCCACAGCTTTCAGGCGCAGTCAAGGAAGAAACAGCTGGGCCAACTGGCCAGACAAGCACACATGGGAGCACGCCGGCGGCTGCAACCCGCTCCGCTCTCTCTCCCCCTCCATCCCCCTCCCCCTCTCCCTCAACCCCTCTCACCAGGGTGTGAGCGCCATGTGCTTGTTGTTGAGCGCCACCATGAACTCGTCCCAGCTGTGGCAGGTCTCGGTGCAGTCGGCGGTGCGCGCCTTGGCGGCCGCGAACATGTCGGCCTGGATGGTCTCCAGCAGCTGCGGGATGCGCGTGGCCACGTCCGCCCAGGCCACCACCTCCTTGGCGCCTGTGCAGGGGGGTGGGGCGGGGGGAGTGTGAAGGTCGGGGTGCGAGCACACACGGCACGACAGCCGGGCCTGGGGCAGTTCTGAAAGCGCTCTGCCTCGGCCCTCATATCGCCTCCCTCGCCGCGCCCCCGATGCCTTCCAAGTGCCACGCCGCGTGCTTCCGCCGCAGCCCTTCCCACCGCCTCATGGTCGCGAGCCCGTGCGGTCCTCTTGGGCCTGGAACCAACTACCTCTACTGCTGGTAAACACAACCCGCCCCAAACTTGCCAGCTGCTGGCCCCGCACCCACCGGTGTCGCGGCGGCAGGTCATGACGGCGGCGTTGTCCATGTCCTTGGGGCCCAGCTCCATGCGCAGCGGCAGGCCCTTGAGCTCCCAGTGGTTGTACTTCCAGCCGGGCGTGTAGTTGTTGCGCGTGTCGGTCACCACGCGCACGCCCTTCTCCTCCAGCGCCTTGGTCATCTCATCCACCTGCAGCCGCGGCGGGCGGCGGCGGGCGGGGGGCGGGGGGCGGAGGGGCGGGGCCGGAGGGGTTGTGGTTAGCCGCCCATCTAATCCAAAAGGGGAGACAGGGCGCGGGCAGCCTCGGCAGACCAGCCATATGGTGGGGAAGCGACCACGCTGCCGCCCTCCCGTCCGGCGCACAGTGCTGCGCAGGTCTCTGTGCCTGACCTGCCTTGCAACGCCAGCACACATTCCCTCCCGACTGCCCGCGGCCCCACACGCCCCGCTCCCGCCCCCACACGCCCCTGATCACTGCCCCCCCCCCGGCGCCGCCGCCGCGCACGCGCGCCCACGCACCTTGTCCATCATGGCCTGCAGCGCCTCGGGCGCGGTGGAGCCCTTGGGGATGGGGATGATGACCACCTGCTTGGGCGCCACGCGCGGCGGCAGCACCAGGCCCTTGTCGTCGGCGTGCGTCATGATCATCACGCCCAGCGAGCGCGTGGTGAGGCCCCACGAGTTCTGCCACACGTGCTGCTTCTGGCGGTCGTCGTCCTCGTAGGTGATGTTGAACATCTTGGAGAAGTTCTGGCCCAGGCAGTGGCTGGTGGCGCCCTGCGAACCGGGCGGGGCGGGCGGGGTGGGCGGGGGCGGGAGGGGTGTAGGTGGGCGGGCAGGGAGGCGGCGGTGGCGCGCGGGGTCGGGAGGGGTGTTCAGGCATCGCGCCCGCGACCCGAGGGTGCTTTTGCCGCTACGGTGCCGGTCGGAGGCCCACCCACGGTCCGGCCCTTCCCACGTTGTCGCTTCCCATTGAACACACGCAGCGCAAGCACTGCCCCCCGCTCTCCTATACCCTGCGCTCTCTTGAGCAGGGCCCGGCCGCCCGACCCGCCCGACCCGCCCGCCCTCACCTGGATGCCGCGGCCGGTCTCGGGGATGTATGCCTCCACGGTGGTGGTGTAGAAGGCGCCCGCGAACTGCTCCTTCTTGGACTTCTTGCCCTTGGTCACCGGCACCGCCAGCAGGTCCTCGTACACGCCGCTGCGTGGCGAGGTGAGGGGAGGCAGGCGAGGGATTCCATGCAGGATTAATCATTAATCGTCTGGGCGCCGTCTAGTTCGGTTCAGCTTGGGTTGCGTGTCATCAACCCAACCTCGTTCACAAGGACGGCCACCCCCAACCGGTTCTCTTGGTCGATTCGCTTCGGTTTCTGGAATGAACTACCCCACCAAACCCATCCCACACACACACACCTTGCCCACCCCACCCACCGGTCGGTTGCTTTGGGTTCTGAAATGAATTAACCCTACCACACACCCACACACTCCTCCTCCCTCACCGGTACAGCTCCAGGATGTCCAGCACCTCGCCCTCCGCCTCCGCCTGCGTGGCGAAGGCGGTGTGGCCCTCCTGCCACAGGAACTCGCGCGAGCGGATGAAGGGCGTGGGGTACTTGAACTCCCAGCGCACCACGTTGGTCCACTGGTTGAGGCGCAGCGGCAGGTCGCGGTGGGAGCGGATCCACTGCGAGAAGTAGGGGTACATCACCTGCGCGGCGGGGGGGGGTCCATGCATGATTAATCAAGACGAGATGAAGTTGGCAGGTAGTTGCGGCGGAAGGGCACTTGTGAACACCAGCCCACGGGAAACCCGGCGTCAGCAATATCAACCAGGGGAGCGGGGACAAGCTGCTGCGGCGGTCGAGCACGGCTGCACGGCTCCGTAATGAGACTGCCCTGACCAGTCTGGGCCGTGTGCAGTTGAACAGGCGCTGGTCAAGCCGCCGTGCCGCGCCCTGCCACGCCGCGCCACCTCTACGCCTCACTGGCCTCCGCGTGCCCTGTGTCCCCGTGTCCCCGGCGCCCCCTTCTCGCCCCCCGCCCGCCGCCTGCCCCTCGTTCCTTGCCCCCTCTCCCCACCCCACTCCACCCCACTCCGCCCCACCCCATCTCCCATTCCCATCCCACCCCTCTCCACTCCCCTCCTCTCCCTTCCTCTCCACCCCCTCTCCGCCCCACCCCACTCCCCACTCCCCTCCCCACCCCGCCCCTACCGTCTCCGAGGTGGGGCGGATGGCGATGGGCTTCTCCATGGTGCTGTTGCCGTACTTGGTCACCCAGGCCACCTCGGGCGCAAAGCCCTCCACGTGGTCCTTCTCCGTGTTCAGCACGTCCTCCGTGATGAACAGCGGGAAGTACGAGTTCTGCACGCCCAGCTTCTTGATGCGCGAGTCGAACCTGCGGGGGGTAGCCGGTTGGGTGGATTACATTCATGGTCATTTACGAAGTGAGGGGGATCCGGGAGCCGGGATTGAGCGGAGCGGCGATGGCCCGGCCCCGGCGCCCGGCTGTGCGTGGTTGCCACTTGACACGCTGAACTGGCTCCCCGGCGAGCGCCCTCCACACACGTTCCCGCCATCCCCCAGGCGCCCCTCTCTCCTCCCGTCTTCCCCCCTATATACCCTCCTCTCCCCCCTCTCCCTCCCTCCCTCCCTCCCTCCCTCCCTCCCCCTCCCTCCCACCGCCACTCACCAGCCCTGCACCACCTCCCACATGGCGTAGGCCCAGGGGCGCAGGATGTAGCAGCCCGACACGTCGTAGTAGCTGATCAGCTCGGACGCCACCACCAGCTCGCTATACCAGTCGCCGAAGTTGGCCTTCTTGCTGTTGCGCAGGCCCATGCCCTTGTTGTCGCCGCCCGCGGCGCCGCCGCCCGACTTCTTGGCTGTGGTGTGGGCATTGGGGTGGGGCGGGGTGGGGTGGGGTGGGGCGGGGAGGGAGGTTGTCCGTTTGCAGGTGGGGACAGGTGTGCAATGCAAGGACAGCTGCGCGTGGTTCGCCGGGCCGGGATCAATGGGGTTCAGGTGGGAGAGTAGGAATGTGGAGTGGGGGAACAAAACGTTTGACTCGCGCGCTCACGTGCACCACCCCAGCAGCCGTTGCCGGACTGCCGAGTGGCGCTGCGTCGTGCCGCAGTCCTACTATCTGTGCGCAGACAGCGCACACTGCTTGCTGGCTGCGTAGGGACCCTGCTGATTAGGGAGGCCCGAACGTATCGGCGCTACGGAGGTGTAGGCATGCCTGCCAGGCCGCACGGTTGAGAGGCTGGGCGAACTGGTCGGTGCCCCGCGAGTCCGGCGTGACCCGCCAAACCCTGTGCCGCTCGCCCGCCCGACGCACCCTCGCCCTCCGGCTTAGGCTCCTTCTTCGGCTTCTCCTTCTTCTCCTTGGGGGCCTTAGGGGCCTTGGCCGCCTCAGCGGGGGCGTCCGCGGCGGGAGCCGCAATGGCCTCCTCCGGGTTCGTCTGCAGCAGCAGTCAGCCACAAGCGCGATTGCGTGACATCAGATCAATTATTCTGCGTGCATAAGCTGCGCTGGGAGCTCCCGCATTCCCGCTCCGGCACCAGCACGCTTCAGCAACTGGCCGATCGCTCAGCAAACTCCGCGGAGGTAGAGCTAAGACCAAGCGATGGGAATCCTCATATCAATGAAGTTGCGCACCATGGTTTGCTTCTCGCGGAAGTGGCCTCGCGAGGCGAAAGAAGAATTCAGCTGCAGGAAAGAAGGACGCGCTACCTCAGAGCTGTTCAAGCCCTGGAATGGTGTAGAACTACTAGTAGCAACTACTAAGCCTGCAAGCTGCGCAAGTCGGTTCTTCGATCCCGAAAGCGACACGAATGCCCGCGCGAGCATACACGCGGTGTGCCGACCCGATTGGTGAGCTGGTTGAAGGGGGAATATAGCGAGAGTGCGTTCGGGGTGGCACTGAACACGCACCGCCAAGATGGGCCGTGCCGTGGAGGCGGGGTCCCAGGGGGAAATGCGTGGGGTTTTGTCCTCGATCGACGATCCCGTCCGCGCTCGCCCCAATTGATACTGGACCCTTAACTGCGCTTCATTTGCACAGATCGACTCGATTCTGCTCTAGAATCTAGCACAGATAGCGACTTCAGTCGGCGAACTTGCCATTCTCCCTCGCGCGGCAGCTGCGTGTCTCCTTGAGCGCTTTGGCGAATCTACTAAGTGCCAAGAAATATGCAGACGTTCCTAGGAAAGCGGGCGAGTCGCCCTTTCACGTCGCAGCGATGCTGCCCACCCGCGGCGAGCGTGGTTCGCGCCTCGACGCCTCGCTCCGGCGCGGTCCGCTGCCAAGCAAAGATGCAAATGCGCGAGGTGGGTGGGGACACCGGAGACGCGATGGCCCAGTTCTGTAAGCACCGGTCCGGAGGTCCGCCGCAGGCCATGTGCGCAACCAAACCTCACCGCGGTCTCGCTGATGGCTTCCACAGGTCATCGAGAAGCTCATCATCCGTGAGGACCTGACGGAGAAGCAGGCCGAGGAGGCGCTGGGGGTGGGTGTCCCGCACGCGCGTGGGGAGGGGAGCGTTCCAGGGGCAGCGGGACCTGCCAGTGTTTCGCGTGCCTGGGCCTGCGACGCGCACCCGCGGCGACGTGCGCACACGCCAGCCGCTGCCGACCCACATGCTCTCACCAGCGCCCGCGCTGTCCTTGACGTGTCTAGCTAGCGGCATAGCAGCAGCTACCGTCACTTCGCAAGTGGGGACATGGTTGATCTGCCCGCCCCATGGCGGCGTGCGTCCATACAACCCTTCTCCCCAACCACCCACCGTCACCACTCGACCCACAGTCATCAACGCTCGCCACCCTCGCCACCCTCGCCACCCTCACCAACCCCACCACCTGCAACCAACGCTCACCGCGCCACTCCCCTCCAATGCCCACCTCCAGACGCTGCTGGACGACTTCGTCACGGAGCAGGCCGCGGCGTTCCTGGTGCTGCTGCGCGCCAAGGTGAGGCCGTTCGGGCGGCTGGGGGCTGTGCGGCTGGGGGTTGTGCGGGGGCGTGCGGGGGTTGTGCAGGTGTGGGGGGGGCGTGGGGGCGGCTGGGCCGCGCGTGATGGCACGCCAGGTTGGCACCGCTGCCGTCTGGTCCGTAGAGGGACGGGGCCGGGAGCTTGCGATAGGCGGGCACAGCAGCCAGATGCGCGAGTCAGCGGCAGGACAGGGAAACCCGGCAGCAGCCCCCTGGGGGCCAAATAAACGGCATGGCGGCAAGACGGTGTCGCAGCTGGCCCCCGGCGCCAGGGTTTCGCCATCCAGCGGCGCGCTCGTTGGCGTCGGGGCCAGGGCCGCAGTGGCACCGGCATGCGGCACTGTAGCGCTGTGATGTGGGTGTCGGGGTCGGGTGCCGCCCCCAGCCGTGCCCAGATCGGTTAGAGGTGATGTTAACAGCTGCTGGGGCCGGCCGCAGGCGCTGGCCGCGGCGCGCGGGGCCACTCCCTGCGCGCCCCGGTGCCTTCAGCCCAGCATTGCCCCTGCCGAACCCCCGGCGCCCCGCTTCATGGTGTTCGCAGGGCGAGACGCCGGCCGAGATCGCGGGTCTGGCCAAGGCCATGCTGGACAAGGCGCTGCCCGTCAAGACCAAGCAGCAGGGTGGGTGCGGGGGTGCGGGGTCGCGGGGTGGGGCGGGGACGGGGGGCACTTGGCAGGCCTGCCGTGCGGCAGGCATCGGCGGGCATCTTCCATTCACCCGCCGGTAGCTGCCTACCCCTGCCTGCTTGCCACGGCTCGACAACGCATCGAATGGAACCCTCCCCCTGCCCTCCCGCTGCACTGCTGGTCTACTTCACTCGCGCGCGCAGTGGTGGACATCGTGGGCACGGGCGGCGACGGCATCGGCTCCGTCAACATCAGCACCGGCGCCTCCATCCTGGCCGCCGCCGCCGGCGCCAAGGTGGCCAAGCACGGCAACCGCTCCGTGTCCAGCCTGTGCGGCAGCGCCGACGTGCTGGAGGTGGGCGCGTGGGCCGGGTGGGGGGAATGGGGGACTGGGGGCCGTGATGGGTTGTGAGGCTGCATGCCCTGAGCCGTGTGCTTTTGCGCGAGTGCTGTAAAGGAACGCATGGCCACTCCTCCAGCACGCCCTGACCCTGCTGTCTGACCCGCGCAGCCTTGCTTCCCAATCCCTTGCAATCCCCATATGCACTGACGCGCACGCACTGGTTTGGATTAGTGTAGCTAGAGCTGGCAACCACAGCCCCGCCCCACCAAAACACCCACACATCCCCCCCCCCACATCTCCCACACATCCCCACACATCCCCACACACCCACACCCATCTACACCCCCAGGCCCTGGGCATCGCCATCGACCTGGGCCCGGCCGGCGTGAACCGCTGCCTGGACGAGGCGGGCATCGCCTTCATGTACGCCCCCCGCTACCACCCGGGCATGAAGGCGGTGCGGCCGGTGCGCTCGGCGCTCAAGGTGCGGGGGTGAAGCAATGACGGGTGGGGTTGGGGCGGGAGGATGGGGCTGCGTGTGGATGGGGCGGGGACCACGACACGGCCTCGTACGAGGCCACACACGCAGCAGTTGATTTATGATCGATGGAACCCATGGAACCCATGGAACAACCCCCCTTGTCCCCTGTCTAGTTAGGTTGGTTTAGCTTGTGCTGGTATACACAACCCCTTCCGCCTTCCCCCGGGGCCGCAGGTGCGCACCGCGCTCAACATGCTGGGCCCGCTGCTGAACCCAGCCGAGGCGGCGTACGGCCTGGTGGGCGTGTACGACACGTCCATCTCCGAGCTCATGGCGGGCTCGCTGCTGGTGAGGGGAGGTGATGAGAGGAGGCTGAGGGGGGGTCTGAGGGGGGAGGGAGCCCTTGTCGGTGGCCTGGGATGGATCTTGGTCCTGGTCTGGTCTTGGTCCGGTCAGGTGCTCGCTTGGTCGGTCGGTCTGAGCTGTTACGGACCCGTGGGCGCGGCGGTCAATACCGGTAAGCTGTCATTGCATGGTCGCTTCTCCTCCTCCTCCTGGTGCCTCTCCTCCTCCTCCTGGCGCTCTCGAATACACACCCCTCCTCCTCACGCCGCCTCATCTGCCGCCATCTGCCGCCTCCCCGCTCCTCCCCGCCCCGCTCCGCCGCCCCGCAGCGCATGGGCGTGCAGAAGGCGCTGGTGGTGCACTCCATGGGTCTGGACGAGCTGACGCCCATGGGGCCGGCGGACGTGGTGGAGGTGACGGCGGGCGGGCCGCTCAAGAGGTACAGCCTGGACCCCAAGGACGTCGGCATCCCGCGCTGCGAGGTGAGGCGGGGGGCGGGGGGCGGGGGTCGGGGGGCGGGGGGCGGGGGGCGGGGGGCGGGGGGGCGGGGGGGCGGGGGGGCGGGGGGCGGGGGGCGGCGGCAGGGATGGGGATGGAAACGGCAGGAATGGGACTGCGCGGAGGACGACGGGTTTGTGGCCCCCACCTGACGCCAGCACCGCAATTTTACCCCGCCTCCACCACCTCGTCAAGCGCGATCCTACCACCTCGTCAAACGCAACCCCCCTCCCCCGCCGCCCCCAGGTGGAGGACCTCAAGGGCGGCGACGCGGCGCTGAACGCCGCCATCCTGCGGGACGTGTTCGCGGGCCAGAAGGGTGGGAGCCGGCAGGGCGGAGGCGGGAGGTTTTTTTTCCAATTCCCGGGCGCGGGGGTTGGAGGCCGGGGAAGCGGGGAGAGGGGAGCGGGAAGGGGCGGGCGTCGGCACCCATGCAGCGTGCATTTGCTCGCACTGCCGGGATGGGGCCACGATGGGGGGTTCCACGTCATCATCGCGTGCTCCCAACCGGCCGTGAACCCTGCGCCGCCTCGCGTGCACCCCGCCTCACGCTCTCACGCTCTCATGCTCACGCCCTGCCGCCCTGCCATATGCCGGGCTTCACCCTACGGCTCCCCCCCCCTCCCCAGGCGCGGTGGCGGACGCGCTGTGCCTCAACGCGGGCTACGCGCTGGCAGCCTGCCGCGTGGCGCCCACGCCCGCCGATGGCGTCAAGATGGCGCAGGAGGTGCAGCGCCGCGGTGACGCCACCGCCACCCTGCAGCGCTGGGCGGAGGTCTCGCAGGCCGCGGCGGCGGCGGAGCGGGAGCAGGCGCACGCCGTGGCGGCGTGAGGGGCGGCGCGGCGGCGGCGGGACGGAAAGTGATGCGGGGCAGGGTGACGGGAAGTAATATGGGAACGGACGTGCTAGGTACGGCTTTGAAAGGGAGGCGCCCCGTAGGTAAGCTGTGGATGTCGGGGTGGCGGGCGGTGGGGAGGCGGTGGCGTCGAGCGCCGCGTGTGTGTGGCCTGGTGCGCTATATGTGTACATGCCGTGGAGTGCGCAATGGGTGGGGCGCGCACCACCCCGAGCAGCAGCGCGCAGGTCGTAGTACGTGGCGGGGATGGCGAGGGCGAGGGTGCGGATAAGGAGGGCGGTCGCCGGTGGGCGGTGGGGGGAGGGAGGAGACAGGGCTGGGGCCCAGGGCCTGAGTGCCAGGGTGCCTGGGTAGCCGGAGGCGTAGTATTCGGAGGCACTTGGGACTGGTCATGTGAGACAGGCCGGCCGCTGGGCGTTCAGAAAGTCGAGCTCGTGTGTGTATTTATTCGGACCAGTGACCTCGTGTGCGATGTGTGTGGTCAAGTGCGAAAGGCTTTGCGTGTCCGTGTGCGGCCGGCGTGGCGTGCAGTGAGGGAGGTGAGCCGCGAGCGTGCGTGTGGATGCTGGTGGATGGCCTGGTGTGCAAACCTTACAAGTCCCACATCTTGTAACACTAGGTTACGCGCCAGGGTTGGCCCGCCGACCAACGACAGGACAGCAGGAGCTTGACCCGGAGAACATCCAGAGTCGCAAACTTCCGTCTCGCCTAGGGCGCGCGCTCAGTCCACCTCCGAACATCAGTGCGGTCACCACACCATCAGCTGCGCGTCCTCGCCTCCGGTTGTGATGTTCGCGTGTTCACACCGCATTCGCTACGCCCACCACTGTCGTACTCTTCGGGCTCCCTCTTCTGCTTTGCCGCGCCCTGTTTTTGCCCCTGCTTGTCACACTGTCGCCCGGCCACTGTTTTGCTGCACTCTGTTCGCATTCTCCTGGTGTCCGTCGACGGCGCTCATCCGTGGACGCCGGTCGCCTGCTCGCAGGTGCGCTGCGACGATGCGTCTCCCGCGGTGTGGCGTCGCATGTGTCTGTCTGGTGCTCTAGCCTGGCCGGGCGCCCGGAGTGTGAGGACCGCGCTTCAGCAAACTGCGACAGCCAGCCAGCGCGCATCGGTACAGTAACCGCGTCGCACAGCCGCAACTCCTGCCTTGCTACCGCGCCCGGGCTCGTTGGGTTCGGGGATTCATCTGTCACCACTGGGGCATGCCGCTCTCGTCCCATGCCCTGGTCCTACCACCACCCACCACAAGATCGGCGACGACCGATTACGCCCGGCACCGACTCTGTCCTCGCCGTGGAAACCACTCCCTCAGCTATCTGCTCTTGCCCTTACCTGCTGCAAATGTGTCACCTCGCGCTGCAGGCCCCACCCCCGCCTCGCACTCGCTGCCGCCCGCCGCTGCCATGTACACTTCGCCTGCCGGCCCGACCGACTTGCAGCTGCAGCCGCCGCACACCATTCAGCTGCAGCCTGAGCAGCAGCCAACGCCCCTCAGGGCGCAGCCCCCCGCACCCGCCGTGCCGCTGCACGCGCAGCGCCCCACCGCCCCTGTCAACGCCCCTTCCGACCCCTACACGGGCACCTTCCCGCCCTTCCACCTTCCCGCGCCCCTCAACCTGCGGCCCCTCTGCCACTACAGCCACGAGCACGTTCAGAGCCGCGCTCACCTCGGCACCCGGCTACGCGGCACCTGCCGTTTCTGCCAGCAGGAGCAGGTCGTGGCCTTCCCCAGCCTCGTCGGCGACCTCTTCGCCCGCACCGGCGTGTGCCCTACCTGCTCCTTCCGGCTCCAGCAGCTCCTGCTCCAGCCGGCGGCGCCCAGCGACATCCGCTACACCGGCTACTGCCACGTATGCTGGGCGGCTGGCCGCCGACACGTCCTCGACACCAACGTCAGCGCCGCGCCCAGCCTGCTGACCACGCAGAGCAGCCCGCTGTGCCTGACGCCCGCGCCACTGGCGGCCCCAGTCGTCCCGCCGTCGCACACGGCCCTTCCTGGTCCCCCCGGCGACTACCAGGGCTACCACGTCCCCGTGACCGCCTCCCCCGCCACCTCCTCCTCCAGCCCGGCTCCCCCGCCCGCCGTCTTTCAGGCGGCCCCGTTTCTCGGGCCGCCGCCGGCCGTCCCCCCTGCCGGCCCCGTTACCCCGGGCCCTCAGCGCGCGCCGCCGCCCCCGCACCACTCCTCTTACGCGGCCGCCGACGGGCGCTACCCGCCGACGGGCGCTACCCCGGGTTCGCGCCCACGCCGCAGCAGCACTTCACGTACCAGCCCCAGTTCCAGCACCAGCCCGCTCCGCAGCACCCGCACCCCCCGCAGTATCACCATGAGCGACGCTAGCGCCCGGCGGGCTGCGCGCCGTGCTATCTATACCGGCGCCCGGGACTGCGCCACCCGGACCCACGCCGCACGCTCCCTCATCCGTCGGCCGCCGCCCCGCGCGTCGCCGCCAGCCGACCTGCAGCACGTAGAGCCCAACGCAGGCGCCCTCCACACGCGCGTCGTGCTCACGCTTCGCAACCTGCGCCGGCGGGTGGTTCCCCGCCTCGGCGCACTTGGCCTGCTTACCGTCGCGCTCGCCTTCTGCTCCATCTTCCAGCTCGGCGCCAGCCATGACGCCGTTTCCCCCGCTTCCGGCACCACGCCCCCCGCCACTCCCGCCGCCGCCTCTGCCATTGCCACCGTCCCCGCACCCGCCATCGCCACCGTCCCCGCACCCGCCGTCGCCACCGGCCCTGCCACCGCCGCCGCCGCCGCCACCGCGACCCTGCCTAGCCCCACGGCCCTCGGCCCCGCCGCATCACCCCTCGCCGCCACCGCCTCAGCCGCCGACTCTTCCCCCTTGCACGCCACCGCCACTGCAGGTCCCCAACCCCTTCCCGCCCCCCTCCCCTTCCCCGCCCCCCCTCCCCCTTCCCGCCATCTCCGCCACCGACCTCCCCACCGCCTGCACCACCGCCGCCGCCTTCGCTGCCGGCCCCGTCGGCCACCCCACGCCCTCTCCCGCACGCGCCGCCTCCCCCTCCCCCCCACCCCGCCTTGCCCCTGGCCGCCACCTTCATCGGCGACTACCCGCCGCTGCCGCTGCCGAGACACGACGCTACAGGCATTATCTACGGCGTCACGTTCGCCCCTGATCCGCGCGGTCGCGTGTACATCGGCAGCACCATCGGCACCCTCGTTTCACGGCTCGGTAGTCACATCGCCGCTGCACGCCACGCGCATGTCACGCGCCACGGCGTTACCGGACCCGGCAAGGGACGGGTGTCGAAGACAGCGTGGGGACGAAAGGGCGTACGTTCAGTTTCAGGGTTACGGCGGGGGAAACCGTGCCGCAGGGCTGTAACGGAGGAATAGGTGGCGCGCTCCACGCGCCTGTGCATTTTATGAGTTGTTGTGCAACACTGTTTCGGTTTGAGAGTGCGTCACGACGTGAGCGCCTGCCTACGCAGATGTGCGTTGGCTGTGTCTGTCAGCGTGTGCACTTTGCCTGATTACGCGCACAAGCGCGCCTCACGCATGCATAATCATTGTGATGTCGTCTTTCTGCTGAGCTGAGGTGGGAGCGTTGGCACGCGTGGTAGCAAACTTGCCATGGGCGTGTGCCCCTGCAGCACGAGACGCACTACATGTCTTGGTGCCCCGCACTAGTGCTTCTGGCCGCGTCTGCACAGCGTCTGCACCGCGTATCGCCCCAAATCGCAGCGTCTCAACGCGTCTGACACCGCGTCTCACTAGCCAGACGCGACCGAGACGCGCCGAGACGCGGTTCCCTGTCGTTATAGTGAGATCCAAGTGCCCTCGGGAATGGACTCCAGCGGCGGGCTGAGACAGAACGTGTGCCAGCCGTTGCCGCATGCGTCGCACAGCAGCATCCACTCCTCGTTGTCGGGCATTTTGCACACCTCGCAGGCGAGCGTGGCAGACGGACGTGCCAGGCGTGGGTCGATTTCTTGGTCGGAGATGGGCAGGTGGCAGGGGGCGACATGCGTGACGTGTGCTGTGGGGTGGACGGTTCAGCCTCGATGGATAGCGTCAAGGGACGAATTCTCTCGAGGTCGTGGGTTCGACTCCCTCACACCCCTCCGATTTCGATTGGAATGAATTGACTACGGATATGCAGACGGCTGGACGAGTTTAGGACTTAGTTGATTTGGCCGGATTCAGTCCGGAAGGCTGGCTGCGGACTCCTACAAATCAAGTAGTTCAGATTGATCGGGTGATCGAGTTTAGGACTTAGTTGATTTGGCCGGATTCAGTCCGGAAGGCTGGCTGCGGACTCCTACAAATCAAGTAGTTCAGATTGATCGGGTGATCGGCTAAGTGGCAGAAGAAACGGTGGAGACGCTGGCGCAGGCGCGCCCCTGAAGTCCAGAGCAGATCGCTCGCGACCCGGGTCACCAGGTCCTTCTTGTAACCATGCATTCTGTGATCTTGGTGCCGCAGCGGCCCTCAAGCTCAACTACGCCAGACGGACGAATCTCGGACACGCGCAGAATCTCGGGGCGAGCGGCGGCGTCCAGGCTGGTGCGCGCGGTGGTGTTGCGGTAGTACACGTAGTCACCGACGTCAAACTTGCGAACCTTGGGGTCGAGGCCGCCTCCACGCAGGCGTGCGTAGCGCAGGCGGTCACGGTGCTGGGCAGTGGCAAGGTTGGCGCCGGCGATGACCATGTTCTTGCGCACAGCTGCGGCACGCACCATGACGGCGCGAGCCGCTGCTTCCGGATCATCTAGGTCGATCTCACCCTCGAACCGTGGCTTCACCGCAGGTGGGATTACCGGGTCGGTGGCGTAGATGATGGTGTAGGGGATGGTGTAGGGGCAGAGCTTGGTTGAGTTCTGGACGGAGCAGTTGTAGCCAAGTGCGACTGCGGGAAGCTGCGTGTCCCAGTTCTTGAGGCCCGCGTTGCTGTGCGCCAGCTTGGCAAGCGCACGCTTGCAGGTCTGAACGGCGCGCTCACTCAGGCCGTTGGCTTGGGGATGGTTGGCTGATGTCTGGCGGTGGTCGATAAGCGACTCCATTAGCAGAGAGGCGAAGGCGCCCTTCCACTCGCCGCCCTGGTCGGTGCACACTTCAGCGCAGGCGCCGTACACACCCAAAACGTGTTGACGGAAGGCGAAGGCGGTGTTGTCGGCGGTCTTGGACGGCAGCGGGATGAGCACCACGAACTTGCTGAAATGCTCCACACACACCATGACGTACTGGTTGCCATGCTCTGTCTCGGTGAAGGGCCCGCACAGGTCAGCGCCCCAGCGGTAGAACAGGCCGCCAATCGGCAAGGGGTTCAGCTCGGCGGGATGCGAGGTGAAGCTGGCTTTGACGCGGTCACAGGCGGTGCAGTGCTTGACGGTGTTGGCTACGTCCTCCTTGATTCCACGCCAACAGAATGAATGTAGCAGCAGAGCGCAAGTGCGGCGGACGCCCCAATGACCACTCTGCTCGTGCATCTTGCGCACCAGCTCACCACGCTCCGCCGGGCGAGGCACCACGCGGCTGCGCCCATCCAAGCCCACGATGACGAGCTGATTGCCTTGCCAACGGTAACGCACGGCGCGCCTCTTGATGCGCCGTGCTTCTGCGTCTGAGATGTTGCTGGGCAGTTGACGGGAACGTAGGAAGTTGATCATAGGCTCATCCGACCATGCGTCGCTGTCGGCAGGGGTAAGGCCCTCAGGCTCCGCGGAGGCAGTGGCAAGGACGACCGACGAGACGGCGGTGCTGACGTTGAGGGGTTGATTAGCAAACACGCCGGCGAGGCTTGGGCGTGGCGAGTCGATTGCTGTCACGAGAGCAACGGGGGCCTGGCGAGGAATAACTGAGACCAGGTCATCAGCGAGGGCACGGCCAATGGCGATGGTGCTGGCCAGGTAGTTGATGTCAGTAGCTCGCACTAGCAGTGCCTTGCGCCGCTGTTCAGACCAGCCCGGCACATCCGTCACGCCGCCCTTGAAGCCCAGTAACGACTCACACTCAGCAGCAGACGGCGCGGTGTAGCGCCCGAGGGAGGCGTCCAAGATGGGGCAGGCGCAGGTAGGCTGCTCAGACTCCAGAGTTGCGGCGATGGTGCCCGCCATTAGCGCCTTAGCGGGACGGCCTTCAATGTCGCAGGGGTACAGCGGTGGACGGAGAAGCTTGCGGGTGACGGGCACGGTGCGGCCTGGGCCGAGGGAGGCTTGGGCGTCGCCGGCGGCGGCAGGGCGCGTCGCAGCATCCGTCATCTCATGCAGCGTGTTGTCCGGGGCGAGGCTGGTCCAGGTGCGATACAGCTGGTGAAAACCCGAGCCAAACCGTGCCGAGTCAGCCACCACCGGCTTACCCCACGCCTCACGTGCAATGCTGTCAGACTGCCGTTGCTCCTGAGCTGGCGCAGGCCCGGTGCCCACGCTGGCGCCGCAGCAGAACATGACGCGGTCGTGCCCCAGCACGCTCTGCGCCAACTGCACAATGCGCACTGCCGCCGCTTGCGCCGCGACGTCACCGGAGCTCCAGTAAGCGCAGATCAGGACGGGCTCGCTGCCCTTGCCAATGAGTTGCAGATGGTGCTCGGTGATTTCGGCTGCTAGCTGCGGTACCGTGATGAAGGTGTCAGCCCAGGCAGACGCAGGAAACGTTGATGGCTGCTGGTCAGTCAGGCGGGGGAGGCGCTGGAGCAGGAGGCGTCATGGCATCACCTTGTTCGAACCTCTGGGCGGCCGTAGGCACACCATAGAGCCGTCAGCCCTCGTCAGCGCGTGACACGCACACTGTGGCTGAACCACGCCTCCGGCCCATGCTCCGCGCCATCCTGCATTACGGCACCGACACCATGTACGCCACGCCGCTCAGCGTCGTCCCACCGCACGTCCCCCGCGTCGCCACCGATCCCGCTTGGCTTGCCTGGTCCCGCCGGTTCGAGAGTACATGGGCCCACGCCGTCGACGCCTTCGCCGCCGCAGGCCTCAACGTCGCTCGTATTGCCCGGGCCCTCGCTGAGCCATCCGCCCACCCTTCCGCCCCCGCCCCCGCCAACGCCGCCACCGCCGCCACCACCGCCGCCATCCCTCCCGCCAACGCCCCTCCCACCGCCGCCGCTCCAGCCACCGCCCCTTCCGCCGCCGCCCCCCTTCCCGCCACCGCCCCTCCCGCCACCGCCCCTCCGGACGCTGCCCCTTCCGCCTGCGCCCCTCCCGCCAGCGCCCCTCCCGCCACCGCCGCCGCTGATGCCCAGGCCCCCGTGCAGCCGCGTCGCCTCTTCGCTACACGCAACTGGGCGCGCCGCCTCTCCGTCGTATATCACCACCTCCGAGCCGGCCGCATCACCCCGCCCGACCGCCTGTACACTTGGCCACCTACAGCGTCAACTCCCTGCAGCGCATGCTCATCGCCCTCTGCACCATCGCGCCCCGTGCCATCCACCGCGCAGCCACCGCGTCCGACCTGCCCGTCCTCCACCAGGTGCTCTCTGCAGCCCAGGCCACTGCGCGACGACGCCAGCTCCACGCACGACCCGCTGCGCCCCTCCTCCTTCGCCTTCCCGCCCCCCTCGTCAGCCGCCTGTCCGCCGCCGACGCCCGCGCCCTGCTCGACACGCCTGGCGTCGCCCGCTTCCGCCCCGACCGCATGCCCGCCGTCAACGCCGTCACGTTTCTGTCGCCGCCCGCGTTGCGGCACCTCCTCTGCAACGCCGCCCGCGCCAGCCGCGACCCCAACGCCAACACCGCCTGCGCCTGCCCCCTCTTCCCCCAACTTCCCCGCGACCCCGTCCACGGCCACATCTTCACCCACCGTCTCCAGCCCGCCCTCACCCCCGCCGCGGCCGCCCTCTGGAGCATGGGCGCTGTCACGCGACCACCGCCGGACCCCAGCGCCCCCCTGCCCGCATCCATCGCCGATGACATGCGGAAGGCCCTGTTTGGTTACTGTCGCCGCGCCTGTCGCGCGACGCGCGTCCCTGCTGACGCCGCCGCCTACTGGATCCACGCCGCCGCCGCTGCCCTCCACGCCGCCGTGGACCCCGCTGCGCGCCCTGCTGTCGATGACGACATGGCCCTCCATCCCGCCGCCGCCCCGCCGCCGCCTCCGCCCTTCCCCATGGCCGCCGGAGTCGTCGCCACCGCTCTCGCTGAGTTCCGGCGCATCCGCCAGCGCCTCATCCTCACTGTCATGGACAAGTGCGCGGACAATTTCGTGGCTGTCTGTCCGCATCTCTACCATCAGAAATTCGCCGCCGACCTGCAGGCCTCTCCCTTCTACGCCGCCGTCAACCCTGCTGACTACGCAGCCAGCATGCGTGCCGTCGGCCAACTGCTCCAGCCCCTCGGCCTCCCCTTCAAGCCCGACCGGCCACCACCTGTCAACTACGGCACCGGGAAATGCCACAAGACGCCGTTCGGATTCCGGTACATCACCGCGTCCCCAGCCATTGCCACTACCGATGCCGCCGTCGTTCTCACCAGCTTCCTGCGCGCCCTCGACGCCTCCCTCCCCCGCCCTCTACTCCTGCCTCATGCCGCACCTGCCACTGCGGCCGTGGCACGTGCGCGGCGCCTTCGTCTCTGCCAGCCTCCTCCGCCACGCCTCCGTCGCGCCCCGGCCCCTCAACCCGCTTCCACGTGCTGGCCGGACCACGTTTGCCCCCCAGCCCCCCGCCTCCACCGTCCCCGCCCCGAACCCTCCCGCCGCCGACTTCCCCTGCGCCGTCTGTGGCCTCACCACCGGTCGCAACCTACTCTTGTGCGACCACCCAGGCACTGGCACGCCTACCTGCCTTCTCGGTGTCCACGGTGGCTGCCTGCGCCCACCCCTCAGTGCTGCCGCCATTCACGACCTCGCCGTATGGCAGTGCCCGCTCCATGCGCCGGCGGACACAGCTGCCGCGTCACGGCGCGTCAGCACGGCTGGCCTCACCTTCGGCCGTGCAGCTCGCTACCCCCCGCCCCCGCCAGGTCCCCCCATCGCCGCCATCACCTATACCGCCTCCGCGTCCTACCACCATCCAGAGTAGGTCGCCATGTGAGACGTGTTGGTGGGGTTCCCTTTGGTTGTCGGCGGTCGTGCCGTGGTCGGCAGTCGCGCATGGGGCGCTGCACCTTAGCTAGTTAGCTCCATGCTGCGGGGACGGGGTTGGAATGTCCTGCCGTATTCCTGCAGAGTGCGGAGGGGGGAAAACACGGCGGGTAACACGTCGGCGTGCACGCCGGGAGGGCGGAGAGTCGCCGCGCCGATGCAAAGCTCTGCACCCGAGAAAACGTCTAGCCTTGTCGATATCTCTACCTGACATAGAAGTTTTGCAAATACCATGATACTGCAGCCCCGCGCCTTTGGCGCGCAAGTTCGGCAGCACAAATGCAAGTCGCGTGCAGCATTCCCGGCCCTGCACACTAAGACGTGCTTGACCCAATCATCAAATTCAAGCTATCGGAGAAATACCGTCACGCAATGGCTGCGTAAAACGACGCGACTGGCACGCTTGCAGCCCATCGCGGCGAGTCCCGCGCTCGAGCAGGACGCCGCTGAAGCAGGTTCCAGCGCCGGGGACCTCGAAAACTTCCTTGGCTGGCTGGTCGCCAACGGTGCGTCGCGAGTTGCGCGTGCCGACACGCGACCGCTTGCCGACACCAAGCACGGTCGCACTCTCCGTCTCCGGCTGCGAAGTCCCCCGGTGTATGCATGCACCCGTGCTGGCACCCGTATGTGCTGACGCGCTCGGTGTCGCGCTCGCTGCTGCAGGTGTGAGAGGCATCGGCCGGGAGGACAGCAAGGTGGCGCTGTTTGAGGCGGAGGGCGGGGAGCGCGGCCTGATGTGCGAGGAGGTGAGGAGCTGTCGAGCTGGGCCGGGCGCAGTGGCGCCTGGTGGGACGGCATGCCATGTGGATGCGAGCATACCGAAGTATGGAGTTCAAACCCTTGCATGTTTCCTATGTGTGTGTTGCGCTGTCTGGCCTGTGCGCAGCCCATTGCAACTGGTGAGGTGGTGCTGGAGGTGCCGCTGCGACTGGCGCTGACGGACCACCCCGGCGACGAGGAGTCCAACCAGCTCATGTACGAGGTGCGTTGGCAGGAGCATGCGCGCATTTGTTACAGAGCACAAGATAAAAGAACAGAGACGGTGTATGCGATGCGAAGGTGTGTGTGTGTGTGTGAGTTTAGAGGCGGTGTAGGGAAAGGTCCAGGAGGCGGTGTGCGTGGCTGTGCGCCCGTGCGTCGGCGCGGTCGCGTGCGTGCGTGACAGGGGAGTGTCATCGTGGCTCGCTCATCATGCCCCATCAGTGCGCACGGGGCGTCAGTGGCGCCAGCCACAAAGCGCGAACTGGTGCACAGGTGTCGCGTCGGTCTATCTCCCTGACACGCGTGTCCTGCCGCCATGCTATCCTGCGCAGGGCGCGCCGTGGAGTGTGCGTCTGGCTTGCAAGCTGCTGCGGCACAAGGCGGCGGGCGCATCGTCGCCGTGGAGCGCCTACGTGCGGGTGGGTGTGGGCGGCATCAGGGAGGCGGGAGGGGCCTGGGGGCATGTGAGGCCTGGCCCAAGCAGCCCAAACACGTACCGTGCGTACCCCTGGCCTGGCGATAGCAGGCGTGGCGCCGGCAACGCGTGGGACTGGCTGTGAGCTGGCGAACCGCAAGGCATCCCCGCCCGCCCCCGCCCCCCGCAGGTGCTGCCAACGCAGGTGCCGGCGCCGCTGGAGACCTTTGGCTGGGAGGTCAGTCCGTCAGTGCCTGCGGAATTGGAGGTTGCGTGTTGGGGCGCCGCCAAATAGCCAGCACCGTGGTTGCACGACACCGCCACTTCCTCTCAGTGCATCCACCTGCCGATCTATCTGCCTCTCCATCTTCCTCTCCATCTTGCTGTGCTGTCTTGTCTTGCTGCCCCATGCGCACAGGACATCACGGGCCTGCGCTACCCGGCGGCGGAGGAGGCGCTGCACGCCGCCGACTGGCTGCGCGCGGACGCGGCGGAGGCGGCCGGCGAGCAGGCAACCGGCGGGCTGGGGCCGGAGGACTTCAACTGGGCGCTGTCGGTGAGGGGCGCGGGCGGGCGGGCGGGCGGGGGCGCGCGCGGGCGGTCAGATACACGACTGTGGCTCCTTCGTCGACACACGCTGTGCACTCCTGAAACCGCCCGCGGCCTCGACCTCCACTTCCACACGCAAACGCTCCCTAAAAAAGCACAAAAACTCGCCTCATTGTTACCGCTACCGCTACCGCGGCCGTTACCCTCAGGTGGTGCACTCTCGCACATTTGCTAACGCGGCGCCCGGAGGCGGCGTGGGCGTGCGCATGCTGGTCCCGCTGATCGACATGATGAACCACGCCGGCGACGAGGCGCAGCTGGGCCCAGGCGGCGAGGCGCCGGCGGGGCAGGAGGCGCTGGCGCTGGGGCTGGGCGGCGCCGTGGTCGCCAAGGACAACGTGAGGTGAGCCCGCCGTCCGTTGATCGGGCGGACCCCAGCGAATGGCGGGAACGGGTACCAGGCAAAGTCGCCGCCGGACATCGCCACTCTGCACCGGTTCTCCTACCGTCGGGTGTGCTGGCGCCGCCGGATGCCGCTAGACACCTGATCGCCGAACGCGGCCGCTACACCCATGTGACACGCTGCTCCGCCCACCCAAGCTCCATGCCTCTCACTTTCCCAGCCATTCACGCGGACCCCCCTTCGCCATCCCATCCATCCCACCGCACCACCTGCTGCGGCACGTCCTTGCAACCACACCTGCCCACCTGCCTGCCTGCCCACCCCACACACACCCAGGTGGGACCTGCTGCCGCCCGGGCGCTCCGGCACGGGCGGCTGGGCCATGGCCGTGTCCGCCACCCGGCCGCTGGCGACGGGGCAGGAGCTGATGTTGTCGTACGGCGAGCGCTCCAATGACGACTTCTTCATACACTACGGTGCGGTGTTGGCAGGGGAGGTAGGGTACGGGGGGCGCGGCGGCATCACGGGTTGGAGTGTTGGAGGGGGTTAGCCGTCCATAGGGGGCGGGGCGCGCACGCGAGGCGCGGGGGGGGGGACATCAGGCGGTTACAGCTCGGGACAGGGCGCGGGAGGGTAGAGGATTCAAGGGTGGACGGACCGGCAAGGCAAACGGGGCGCTTTGGGCTCCAAAGAGGGATCGGACGGTTCACACCGCAGCTGAAGTTGACGTTGCTGAACTTGCTTGCCCCGCGCACGAACCTCCCACGGCCGCTGCTTCGTGCTCCCAGGGTTCGTGCCGCGTGCCAACCCGCATGACGACGCCGTGCTGTGGGCAGACCTGGAGGCCGCCCTGGAGTGGCACTACAGCCGCTTCGGAGCGCAGCGGGTAGGTTTGGAGTTTGGGCCTGCGTGTGAGCTTGGGCATGGGCTTGGGTTTGGAATAGCTGGAGGCGCATACGGTGCACGGCGTGCACCGGGACACCGCCGGCTCGTGCGTCACGTCCACTCACCCGCACAGCGTGCCACACGCACGCCCGGGCTTTGCCGCCACGCCCGCGCCCGCAGGTGAGCGAGGCGGAGGCGGAGCCGCTGTACGCCGCGGCCCTGGCCGCGGGCCTGGCGGAGCAGGAGGCGGAGATACGGCAGCGCCTGGCGGCCGCCGGCAGCAAGGAGCCGCCGGCGCAGCAGCCGCCCGCTGCGCAGGGGGCGCCAGGGGCGGCGCCGGCAGACCCGCTGGCGGCCCTGCCTGACGAGGTGCTGCGGCAGCTGCAACAGATCAAGGTGATTAGCGATTAGAGCGATGAGCCGCTAGCTGGTGCTGAACCGCTAGCTGTCACCGACATGAGCTGCCTGTGTGCCGACAGGCCCAGCCTCGCCGTGCGCGGGCGGTCTGGCCTCGCGAGGGTGGCGAGGCTGCTGAGCGCCTCAGAGCGCGGCTCTGCTGTCGCCCGGTGGTCCATGTTACCATCGCCCGGCGCTCCGTGTTGCCATAGCGTTGTTCCCTTCCCTTGCCTCACCACCTCAACACGCAGGTGCTCAGTCGCGGCCGCGTCACTGAGGCGGTGATGCGCGCGTTCGCCGCCGTCAGCGGCGAAACCGCCGCCGCGGCCGCCGCCGCCGCCGCCGCCGAGCGCGCCGTGGCCGTCCGGTGTGCTGAGCTGCTGCAAAGCATGGCGCGTCCAGCAGCCACCCCTACTGCTGCTGCTGACTCAAGCGCCGATGGCGACGAGGACGTCGAGGCGGCGGGTGCCGCGCAGGCCCAGGCTCAGGCGCTCCCTGCGGGCGGACTGCTAGTGGACCTGGCGCTGCTGCTGGCAGATGCGGAGCCGCGGCTGCTGCAGCAGGCATCGTCATCATCATCTGCGTCGTTGCCGTCGTCGCCTGGGGGCCCAGCTGCGCCGGCTGGCGCGGAGGTGGAGGCCGGCCTGCAGGGTGATGCCGCGTACTGGGCGGCGCAGCTGCGCGGCTACTGCAGGGTGGGTGGTCGGGGGCATGGGGCCGCCGCCCAGCGGCGCGCGCGAGGAGCGCCTCGCGGCGCACAGCGGGCGGCGGCTTTGTGGGCTGGCCAAACGAAAGCAGACCGCTCTCGTGCGTCATCGAATGCCAACCTAAAGATCTCACCGCCTGCCCCCACCCCGTCGATGGACGGCTATTCCTCAACCTACAGGCGCTACTGCCCCGATACGCCGCCCTGCTGCCCGGCGAGGCCGCCGCAGTGGCGTCCGCCGCCACTGCGGCCGCTGCAGCGGCGGCGGCGGGGGCGCCCTCGGCCTCCTCCTCCTCTATCTCCGCGCCAGCACCCACGGGGACTGGTGGCATGAAGAGCAGGTTTAAGATGCCGCCGCCGCCGCCCGCCAACGCCAGTGCCGGTGCCGGTTCCAGTACTGGCGCTGGCGCGGGACCAAGCGGGCCAGGCAGCCTGCCGCTTGCGCCGCTGCTGCGAGCGCTGCTGCGCGGGCCGGGCGCTGCGGGTCACGCTGGAGGTGCACACGGCGGACTGGGGCCATTGTTGCCGCTGGCGGGGCCGCAGCGCCTGTCGGCCGCTTTCCGGGCGTACAAGCAGATGGTGCTGTGGGACACGGTGACCGGGTGCGGGCTGAGCGGAGAGGAGCTCGCCGCGCTGCTCTGATGCTGTGGCGGGTCCAGCGTGCGGCCGTGCGGGTACGGCGTAGCGTGCGATTGTGGCAGCGTGTGGGAGGTTTCACATGGGAGGCAGGCCCTGGGCATTCTGAGGGAGGTATCACATGGGGTGCAAGCAGATGCCGTAACTGAGGGAGGCCCGCGCTTTCAACACCCTCCCCTGCCCTCCCCGTCCACACACATGCACGTAACACGCACAATGGCTACAAACTTGCAATCGCACACTCAATCACAGCAATTGTGTTTGAACGGGGTCCGGGGCCAAGAGACGTCCTTGTGTCCACGGTTGGTCGTACCCAAAGCTGCCGTCCTTCGACTCGCTCCAGACGCGCAGATAGGCGACGCTCGCCCCCGCCTGAGGGTCCCGACACAGTTCAGCACTACGTCATTTGCCTGGTATAGGAACTGTGGCAGCCGGGCCTGCTATGAGTGCGCCCTCTATCACCCAACGCGCACACACAATTTCGCCCCCTGGGGCTTTGCTGACGCTTCTCTAGGCATCGATGTGGCAACTGTTTTTAAGTACCGCATTGATGCATGTTTCCTCCGCTAGTTTGCCGCGGTTTGATAGAAACGGTGATTGCAAATGCAAAACGAAACCTGATTGGTGAGGCCCCGTTCGACGAGGCTTGAGCAGCCGGGTTTTCACTCAATCATGAAAGTATGCAACCAGTAAGATAAATTGTAGCGTGACCTTAGTTCGGTCGGCTGCCACAAGCACGCATGCTGGACCGTCTTTCACACGCGCTGGAGCGCCTTAAGGGGGCGCTGTGCTGATGTGATGATGAAGGATTTTGGATACAGATAATGGCCGACGACTTGCCCTGGCGACGTTAGGCCGAGTGATGATGCCCATAGGACGCTTGTTTGCGTGCCTGGGCCTATCCAAGGGGCCTGTAGATGGCTTCAGCGACCAGCGGCCAAATGGAAATGTAAATGGAGTTGTTTCGCCACCCGCTCGCCTTGCTCAAGCTGCCTCGTTTGGGACAGGTGAGCAGGTCCAGGCTTGCCTCTTAATGTGCTGTAATAAGGCATTCGGTAGGGGCTCTGGGAGCGTTAAGCGCTTGCACACCGGTTTGGTTAACCATGGCATGGTCTAGCTCGTCGCTTCAAGTCCGCTGTGAGAACTGGTCGGCCGCTTATCCAGTTTCATGTTCCTTGCTTTATACGGTTCGCCGCCTTCTTGTGCAGGGCCAGCCAGTCAGTCTGAGGGAAATCGCCCTGCCGCGCTAGAGCCCCGCAAGCAGTTAAGCGAACAGCACGAAGGCGGCGCAGACGCAAGCGTGTTCGATGCGCAACAGGCCCTGTCGGCTGCGCGCAATCCGGGCGGCTCAGGCGCGGCAGCAACGCACACCATGACCGCCCCTTCCGTGGCCTCAGCGCTTGTGGTCACCGCGGGGGATTGGAAGCGCTCGGCTTGCGGGGGCCGGGACGCGGCTGAGAGCTGCACTACTGGCATCTTGCTGGATGACGACTCCACTGCCGTGTCACACCTGGCGGCTGGGCGCTCCGTTGGCGCCCACAGCAGCGCCTCCGGCCACCTCTCCGCCCGCTTCGGCCTGGGCCTTAGCTCGGACGTCGCCAACCCGGCCGAGTGCGGCCCGGGCCCGGGCGGCACAAAGCAGCATCCGGGCCAGGCGCAGGTTCAAGGCACTGCAGCACTGGCGCATGCCGCGGCGGGCATGCCATCAGCTACCGTGGTAGACGCAGCGCACGTGGCGGCGGCCGCTGACGGCGCGGGCGGCGGCGCCGCGGGCTACGGCTTTGCCGGCTCATCGGGCGCGCACGTGCAGGCGGCGGCCGATACGTCCTTAGCCGGCACGGGCATCTCGTCGGGACCGGCCGCGACGCCGGGAGCGGGAGCGGGACGGGGCCGGGCAGCTCTCCCTGTTGACCTGCGCTCCTCCCCGCTGCCGCACCGCGCCGGCAGCCGCGCCTATGCCGCGCTTGCGGCTGGGGCGGGCCCCGGCGGCACGAACAGCGGGCGTGGGAGCAGCGAGCACCCCTGCAGCGCCACGCAACACCCGCCCAGCGCCGGCGGCGGCACCACCGCCACCACCGCGACGCACACGGCGATGGGCTTCGGCAGCTCGCTGCAGAGCGGCTGCAGCTCGCTGGGCCTGAACCACACCTCGGTCGACACCAACGCCGCCTCCCTGAGCGGCGGCGCGCAGGCGCAGCTCTCAAGGCACCTGTCCGGAATGGAGGCGGCGGCGGCGGCCGCGGCAGCGGCGGGCGGACACGCCGCCAGCCGGTCCGCCCGGGTCGGCTCCACCGTCGGCAACACCTCATTCATGATGGATCTGGACCTATCGTCCAGCATCGCGCCCATTCGCACAAGCGCCGCAGCGTCTGAGTCGGCCGGCGCAGCCGACACGGGCGCCGCCGGCTCTTTCAGGGCTGGGTACCCGTCTGCGGCGTCGACGCAGTCGCCCATCGCGGCGCTGATGGCCCACACCATTGGCAGCAGCGGCGGCACGGCCGGCACGGCCACCGGCGGCGGCATGGCGACCGCCAACACGACCCACATGTGCACGCTGACGTTCACGCCCACCGCCACGGCTGCCTGCATCACCACCGCCAACGTCAACATGCTGACCGACGCCTCCGCCAGCTCCGGCAGCCAGCCGCCAGCCAACGCGACCGCCGCGTGGCTCGCGTCGCCCCGCCCGCCTCAACAACGGCCGCACACTCCACCGGCGCTGCCACCACCCCCCTCGCCGCCGTCGCAGCTGCTGCCGCAGCTGCAGCAGCCGCCTCGTGACACCAGCAAGTCGCCGGCGCGGCCGTCCATGGACATGGGCTTCATCCGGGCCACGACACTGACCGAGCTGTCGCAGCAGCTGGAGGGCCTCAGGTGCGAATGCGAGGGGGTTGCAGTCATGACGGCGCGTTTAGGGGGCAGGGGTTCACCGATTAGGCCTGCCTGCCTGCATGCATGCATGCATGCCATGCGCGAGCCGGTCAACCGGCCAACCTTGCCTTGGTGGGCCTGCGCGCGGCCCATGGCCAATGGGTGGGACGCACCCGGAGTTCAGGACTCACTCACTGCAGTTCACAACGCCACACATGACATGCCCACCCGCGACCATGGTCTTGGTTATTTTCACCCACGACGCATGCATTCTCTGCGGCGTGTTCTTCCCCGCGGACCGACCGCTCCACCCTGCAATCCCGCGCGCGTTACATTGCCTTACACGCATCTGCCTGGGAACCCTGTAGTTTGGTTATTTCAGCTTGGGCTGGTGCTCACATACCCCCCTCTCCCTCTCTGGCGCCGCGCGCCGCCGTGACAGGTGGCTTGCGAGCGGCAGCAGCGGGCGCGTGTACACGGGGCTGTGGAAGGGCAGCCCAGTGGCGGTGAAGATCGTGGTGAGCCACACGCCTGACCAGATGCGCGACAACGCGCGGGAGGCGCTGCTCAGCCGCGTGGTGAGCCACCCCTGCGTGACGCAGTGCTTCACGGTGTGCTCGGACGTGGTGACGGGCGAGCACCTGCGCCTGCCGGAGCTGCCGCCGCGGCACAGCCCCGTCATCTCCTGCACCT
Organism: Chlamydomonas incerta; assembly: GCA_016834605.1. Classification (NCBI taxonomy): domain Eukaryota; kingdom Viridiplantae; phylum Chlorophyta; class Chlorophyceae; order Chlamydomonadales; family Chlamydomonadaceae; genus Chlamydomonas; species Chlamydomonas incerta. Next base: position 4,585,936 of record JAEHOC010000001.1, on the reverse strand, counting down.
TCCAGCCCGCCGACGCGCCGAGCTCCTACAGCACCGTGCTGCTCAGCTCCGGCCGGCCCGGCAGCGTGGGTGCCATGCGCGGCCCCGGCGCCCCCGGCGGGCCGCTGAATTCGTCCGCCTCGCTCCGCGTCGCGCCGTGCTCGCTCAACACCAGCGGCGCGTTTGCCGGCAGTATCGGGTTGGGCATGGCGGCGCTCCCGCACATGTCGCCCAGCAACTCCCGGTCGAGGCGGCAGCCGCGCTCGCTGGCCACCGCCGCGGCGGCCATGGTCGCCGCAGCGGGCGGCGCCAGGGGCGCAGCTGGCTTCCCGCCCTCGCCGGAGGAGGAGTTTTACACGCGGACCAGCAGCGGCGCCACCGGCAGCTCATCACACGGACTGGCGGCGTCGCCCACTAGGCACCGCATCCTTGCGCGCAAGAGCGCGGGCGAAGTCAGCGTTGGCGCTTTTCCCGCCGCGCCCGCCGAGTGCCGGGGCGCGGCGCACCCACGAACGATGTCAGGTGTGGCGGCGGCTGTGGCCGACACAGCCGGCTGTGCACCGGCGTCTCCGTCGGTGATGGAGCGAGAGGGCTCGTCGGCAACGGGCCTGTCCTTCGAAAGCGGCTGCAGTGGTACGCCTAGACAACAGGCGGTTGTATCCCCGGTGTCCTTGGAGCACCTCGCTTCGGTAGCGGCGGAGCAAGAACGGTCGCAGGGCGGCAAGGCGCCGCATGATGCAGGGGCATCCGCCGCGGCCGGCGGCGCCTCGTCACGCGAACAGCAGACGTACCACGTGTTACTGTCGGGGCTGCCGTCCACGGAGGCGGAGGCGCATGTGACGGACGAGGCCGGTCCCGCGGCGCTGGCCGGCGGCGCCGCAGAGGCGCCGTCGCAGCAGTCGCCGCCGCCGCTACAGCCGCCGTTGTACCGCAGCCGCCTGCAACCGCACATCACCAGCGGCGCCGCGGCAGCGGCGGCAGCAGCGGCGGCGGCGGACGGCACAGCTGGCGGCGCCGCCGCGGGTGCCAGCGCGCGCACGCGCGGCAGCGGCGGCAGCGCTGTGTTCAATGTAGTCAGCCCGCGGACTCGCGGCGGCTCGTCGGGCGCGCACATGGGCTTCGCCGCGCACGCGCTGCTGGAATCGCCGTACGGCACCGCATCGTCGCCGCCGCCCGGCGGCGGCGGCGGCGGCGGCGGCACTGGCGGCGCGCACGCGGCGGTCCACGTCAGCGGCGGCGCCAACGCGGCCTTCAACAGCGACTCACACTACGGCTCCTCGCCGGGCCTGCACGCGGCGCTCGCCGCCGGCGGCGGCGCCGGCGCCAACATCCTGTCCCTGAACTCCTCGGGCATGAACCGCGAAATGCGGCGCGGCGGCTACGGCGGCGACTACGGCGGCGGCGCCGGCGCCGCCTCCTTCGGCGCCAGCGGCGCCGCCGGCAGCTCCTACGGCGCGCCCGCCGCCGGCGCGAGCGGCGTGAGCTTCGGCGGCGAGATCAACACGACCCTGTCGCTGTCGGAGCTGCTGCGCACGTGCGGCGGCGCGGGCGAGGACGACAGCGCCCTGCTGGGCGCCACGTCGCTGCCGGGCGTGCTGGTGACCATGGGCACCACGCCGGGCCGCTACTGCACCGTGGTGGTGCTGGAGTGGTGCAACCAGGGTGAGTGTCCGATGGTGGCATGGGGACGGCAGCGAGCCGAGCGGGGGTGGCAGCGGGCCCCGGTGGAGGTGGCAGCGGGCCGGTCGGGGGTGGGACGCACGCACGCAGCTGGTGGCGCAGCCGGGGGCGCACAAGGGATGTGGGCTGTCTGGGAAGGGTCACGGGGGGCTGGCGGCGTGGGCTTGCCAGCGACGGCCGTTGCCGGCCCGTTAGCGCTCCAGGGCCCGGGCATGGGCGCCGCGCCTGACCCGCTTCCATTCTGGCGGCCCCTTGCCGTCCGCGTCGCAGGCACGCTGCTGCAGGCCATCCGCAACCGGCCCTTCAACCCCGAGCGCAGCGCCGCCAACGCGGAGGGGCTGCTGGCGCTGCTGCGCACGGCGCTGGAGGTGGCGCAGGGCATGCGATACCTGCACAGCCTGGACATCGTGCACGGTGCGTGCGGCAGCGGCGGGCGTCGGGTGCGCTGCTGCGGCTGAGGCTGAGGCTGTGGTGTTGCGGCTGAGGCTGCCGCTGGTCGGTTGCGTGTTGTCCACAGCCTCAGAGCTGCAGGGGCCTCCTCCGCCTGATGCAGCAGTTGTTACAGGCGCGCGGGCTGGCCGCCCCGTTGACTTTTGATGCCGCCATTCTCACGGTCGTGTTTGGCCCCTTGCCCCATATGCCGCCTCCCGCTCCGACACGGCAGGCGACCTGAAGCCGAGGTGCGACCCGTTGGCAGTTGGCAGTTGGTGGTTGGGCGCCGTACTTGTGTCCCAGTGGGCCGCATCCCGTGCATCCCGCGCTTTGCCTGTTCCATGCCAGCTTTCAATGCTCTATCTCATTATGCGCGTCGCGCTCTTCACACGCCTTGTGTCCTCCCCGCCTTACGCTCTCTCTCCTCGCTCCGCTCCCTCTCGGCTTGCAGCAACGTGCTGCTGCAGTCGCACATTACCATGCCCGACAGCGCCGGCCGCTGGGTGTCGGACAGCCGCGGCTACGTGGCCAAGGTGGCGGACTTCGGCATGGCGGTGCCGGCGGCGGCCAGCAGCGCCGGCACAGAGCTGGGCCCGAACAGTGAGCTGGGCGGGGCGGGGCGGGGCGGGTTCCATGTTATGGTTTGTTATGAGGGCACATTGCTGACATGGAGAGCTTAGGGCATGGGGCAGCGGCAGGGCACGCCCGCGTAAAATTGGGGCCCGCAACCAGTGCAGCCCGGAGTGATGCCATAAGCAGTGACCGCGCATGTGCACATGGCTGCACATGGGGCTGAGGGTGCCCGGGGCGTACCTGCGTGCAGGCGCCCGCGGCGGCGGCTCCTCGTCGGCGTGGGGCGCGCTGGCCTACCTGGCGCCCGAAGTGCCGGAGCGCGGGCCCGGCAAGACGAGCGACGTGTGGAGCTACGGCTGCGTGCTGTACCACATGTGCACCGGGCGGCAGCCCTTCCAGGTGGGGCGGGGCTGCGGGCTGCGGGGTGTGCGGGGTGTGGGCTGGCCGCCTCACGGGCGCTTGGGAGGGCCGCGGGTGGGGGGCGCGCAGGGCGGAGCGCGCGCAGCTGGCCTGCGGGAGTTGTGCAGGTGCACAAGCTCAGTGCGCAGCTGGTCGGGGGAGCTTTAAACGTAACTGCACATCTGCGCGAAGGAGTTACTGAGGCCCGCATGCGCGCCCGCCCGCCGGAATGATGGTGCCGGCCACACGTGCAGGGCATCCGCCAGGGCCGGCTGCTGGTCGGCCTCGCGACCGGCGAGCTCAAGCTGGAGTGGCCGGACCACGTCTACAAGCTGCTGCGGCGGCTGGGCGAGGCGTGCTGCGCGCGTGACCCGCGCGAGCGGCCGTCCTTCGACCGCGTCGTCACGGCGCTGCAGAAGATCATCAAGCACGTGTCGGCGGCCGGCGGCGCGGCGTCGGCTACTGCCGCCGCGGCCGCTGCTGCTGCCGGTGCCGGCATCGGTGGTGGCGGTGGTGGTGGCGGCGGCGGTGGCGGAGGAGGAAGAGGAGGAGGAGGAGGAGGAGGAGGAGGAGGGGGAGTTCGTGCGCACAGCCAGGCGGAGGTTTCGTCGCAGCTCGGCGGCAACGGCAGCAGGTGTGCGGGCGCGTGCGGAGGAGCTACGGCGGTTGGCCCGGTGGCCATGGGCGGGGTCCGTAGGCAAGGGAGGTTGCATCGCTGACTTGCGCACCCGTGTCAAGGCCTGGCTTGTGATTTATTCGTGTGTTGGCCGGCGGCCCCGCAGGCGCACCACCGGCGACGGCACGTTTGCGACCTTCACCTCCAACAGCACCCGCGCCAACAGCAACGCCGCGGTGCTAGCCTTTGCCTCGGCGCTTGTGCTGGCGGCGCCGCTGCCCACCTCAAATCCTGGCGACGCGCCTGTGCCGGTCACCGCGGCCCCCCTGCCAACCGCTGCTGCTGCGGTCCCAGCGGCGACAGCAGGTGAGGTGGGCTCGCCCGCGGCGGCGAGAGCGGCTCCCGCGTCGGCCAAGCGCGGTGGCGCGGCGTCCCCAAAGCCGCAATCCGGGAGCAGCGGCGTGGCTCATCTGGATCCGGATTCTGCGGTTGCAAAGGCGGCGCAGGAGTGGCGGGCGGCGCTGGCGGGCTGTGCTCAGCTGGGCGGCGCCGGCCTGTTTGTGGCTGGCGCGCCGGCGGCACCGGACGACTACAGCCGGTAACACAACAGGTGGTGTCAACAGTCAACGCAACGGCAATCCTACGAAAGGTTAGAGGGAAGGCAGGCTGGAAACAGCCCTTGGGGATGAACGATTTGAGACACTACGCACGCCCCCTTAAGCTACCTACCTAAGATGCGGGGCAACAAAGCAGGAAGCAGAGAAGCGGGCTATGCTTGCATGTTGGTGAAGCCGCCCGTTTCTTTATTGATCGCGATGGGTCGGCGGATCCAAGCACAGGCGTGAGGCCGTGCGGCCCTGCGTATCTGCGGAACTCGGCGCCGCCGCAGCAACTGGGTGGCGTGTGTGCTTTAGCACCGCAAGGTGTGGAAGCCAGTGCTAGGAATGGGCGGGGCGAGCGGCGAGGCCATGGGATCCAGGGGCGTGTGGGTGTGGTTGTGGTGCTTGCGGCGTGAGCGATGTGCTTGAGGGCCGTGCATGTCAGGGCTCCGGCTTACACGGACCAGGACAGTGTCAGCCATTGGTCCTGCACTTCTTATGAGGTGTTGCCGCGGTTGCGATCTGCAGTTGCTGTGAAGGCAGTGTCCCGCAGTGGGTGCCGCGGGCTCACCACGCATGGCTTTGCACGAGGGGTATGGGTTCCAATGATTGATGCGCATGTGTGTATGTGTGATTCTCTATGGACCGTCGCACTGCGGCGCAAATCCTTACTGGCCATGAAAGCGTGGCAAACTGCTGATGCGGTTCATGCGGTGTCTGCGAGCATGAATGCCGTGATAGATGGGCTTCCAGGAAATGCCGTGCGAATGTAGCGTGCTTAGGCTCCCGACACAGTTGGCAACGCTGGGGCTGGTGTGATGGGCCAAGGCATGGTGCGAGCACTAGCACTTGTTGACGGCGCCCGGTAATGGTTTTAGTACGGTGTGCGCGGCGCGGGCCGCGCAACGCGTGTTCATGGCATGGGTGGGGGGGGTGGCTTGCGGTTCAAATTCTCACTCACAACTTGCTTTCTGGTGCTGGGAAGGCAGTCGTGCGACTCCGCGCCGGCACGGGAACGGGTTGTGGCGGGCATCCTGCAAGTAAGCAGCATGTAGCATCACGGTCGCAGCAGCTCGCGGAGACAAGTGCATGCCGGGAGCATTTCATATACTACTGGCAAGCGCCGCTGCTACACGTGACGGCGGCGGTGGCTTTGTGAGGTCCGAGTGAACGCAATTCTAGGTGACGGCAGAAGTTCTTTCCGTGTGCTGCACACGTCGACAGATCTGTGCGGAACTGCTGTGCACATTCCAGTGCGAGGGCCAGCCTGACAAGGCGGGCTTGTTGGGAACTTCAAAAACAAGTGGAAACTATAAAGGGACTACCTTCACTCGGCCTGTGAGTGAAGTTGCGTGCTTTTGGAATTGGTGAGAGCACAATGCGTGAACCACGATGATAGGATGCGTTTTTGTTGGCCTACGCCACACGCACGGAGAGCGGTACAGTGGCACTGCGAGAGGTCTTATCGCTTGCGAGGGGCAGAACGCTGAGCGCAGGAGCGCTGAGAGCGCAGGCGCCTTGGCTGTGTTGGCAGGCGAGCTTGTGTGCACCACCTGCCCAGCCTTGGGGCTTGGCCTCATAGGCTCACACTGAATAATGATGACACTGTCGGGGCTTGCAGGGGCTTGGGTTGAGCGCAAGGATTGGGAGCTTGGGACACCGGGGGTTGCGTGGTTGATGCTGGCGAGGCTGGTACGGTGCGCGCAGGCGTGCGCGCACCGTGCGTCTGCCGTGGCGGGTATGCATCGCACTGGCGGGCTGGCGCATGGGGAGTTGGTGCATTGGGCATTTGCATTCATGCCTACTCGACGAGAGGGCAGCACGCACTGGTGCTGCGATGCGCGCACTGGGATGTGCTTGCAATGTACGGGATCCGGGGATGGCTTTGTTACAAGGGCGGCGAAGGTTGCACGCGCGCCCGGTGCTGCGGCAAGGCGGAGGGCACGGGTGCGGTTTCAAGGGTCACGGAGTGCGCAAGGCTCCTTTAGGTGGATGTTGATTGGCAAGAATGGCAACCCGCCTGCGTGAGGTCCACGTAGGCTGGTGACTTCGGTCGTAAGATCATGATGGATTACCTGGATAGCCGGGGTGCCCCTGGTAGATAGCGCTTGTGCCAGCGGATGTGAACCGCATGGTCTGGGCACTTGTGCGGTCGCGCTTGGGCGCCGCAGAGATGGACGGCTTACTGGCGGGAGCCCCCGGCAGGGGCAGGGGCAGGTTTGTGGGGTGACTGTAAATCTGTAATGCTCATTTACTCGAGCGATTTCCCTTTCCTCAAGGGATCCCTATAGACTGGGACCATGCAGCCGAGCTGTGGCGAACGCCCGGTTACAGGCGACACATGCAAAGTCGTCCACTAGACCACTACTCCACTCGCGGTTCACGATTGCGGGACGCGCTTCGGACCCGGAAACGCGCTGCGTGCCACTGGCAACAGAAGTATTCTCGATCGGCCTCTCTTGCGCCTGCAGAGTCAGCGAGCACTGCAATGTGCGCCAACACATCCACATCCTGACTCCCTCGCACCAATCCCGCGCGCCTGCCGCCTGGTGCTGCTCACTCCTCAGCTGCGCTTGTAAAGATGCGCGCAGTGTCGTGCCTTGCCCGGTTGCCCCCGACTCCCCGAGCCCGACTCACGGCCGTCTGAAGGGCGGGCCCTGGCTGGGCGGCACCTGCCCACTGGCGCCCTGCCCGAAGCTGTAGCGCAGCACACAGCTGTCGGCGAGCGACCAGTACCGTGGGAACTGGTCGGGCCAGTGCAACGCCTGGCGCGGCCACCACCGCTTCACACCCGGCCGCGCATCCCCAGAGGCTGACTCGTGCTCGCCCGCCTGCAACTGCCCCACACCACCACCGCCACCACCAACACCGCCACCTCCATCATCCACGCCATCACTGAGCATGTTGGGGTCGTTGGTCACAGACACGCGCATCCAGCACTGCCACTCGTGCACCAGGTTACGGTGCACGGCGGGAGCCTCACGCACCGCCAACAGGGGGCTGCTCGGCTCGTGCCAGGCCAGCGCGCGCACGTTGGTGTTGCCGGTGGACAGCTCGTACAGGGGGCGGGCGGCGCCGCGCCGCAGGTCCCAACACCAGATGGACTCATTGGAGCCGCCTGCGGATTGAGGCAGCGCGTGTGCGTTTGCGTGTGCGTGCAGAGGCAACAGAGGGTGGGGCGGTACGGGTGGGGTGAGTGGCGGGTGCGACTCTGGGGCTGTCCACCGCACGCGATCGAGCCCCAACAGCGCAGGCACCTGCGAATTGGCACGAGATGCCACCGCTGCATACGCCCACCTGCGAAGCACAGCATGTCCATGCCCCGCGCTCCGCTGCCGCCGTCGCCACCAGCCCCCGCGCCCGCCGCGCCTACGCGGCTCGCGGCCAGGCACACCGCAAACAGCGGCTCGGTGTCGCCCTTCACCAGAGTGATCACCGCGCCGCCGCCGCTGCCCAAAAGGTCCCAGACCTTCACGTCGCCGCCGTGTGAGCAGCTCGCGAAGATGTGGGGCTGCTGGCACGACGCCGGCGGCGCCGCCATGTCGGTGACCTTTAGCAAGTGCCCGAAGAAGCGGTTGCGAACTCGCCGCGTGTCCATGTCCCACGCCAGGATCATGTTCCCGCCCAGCCCGCCGCCGCCTTTCTTGGCGCCGCCGGTGCCCGTCAGCGCCGCCACCAGCGTCACGCCGGCCCACGGCGCCGCCGCCGACGCGGCGCCGCCAGGGGCTGCTGTTGCCGCGCAGCTGTGTGCGTGGAGCAGCATCGTACGGTGCACCAGGCCGGCCCGGGCGTCGGCCCCGGCCTCCGGCTGCCGGCCGTGACGAGCGCCGGCGAGCGGCTTCTCAGCACCATCCACGGGCTGGGGCAGCAGATAGACGGCGTCGGGCGGGAGGCCCACACTGCCCTCCACGTTGCCTTTCTCGCCCGGTCCGCGCCAGCCCAGGCGGCCGCGAAAGCGCGCCGCCGCACCCGCCGCGGCCTTGGCTGCACCTCGGTCCTTTTTGGCCAACCCCGGCGCCGACGTGCATTCCGCCGGCCCTAGCTGCTGCGGCTGCTGCTCATCACCACCAGCGCCGCCCGCACCTGAGCCGCCCTCGTCCTCTGAGGACGGGCAGTCCTCAATGATGGGCCGCACCTCGTGCAGCTGGGGCGGCACGCCCGCCAGGTCCCACTCCAGGATCGCGCCACAGGCTGCAGTGCAGGGCCAGGGCCAGGGCCAGGGCAGGAGTGTGAGGGGTGGAAACGGCGCACCAAGCGAGCCACGCCGTGGCATACTACCGTACCCCCCGTCCCCCAGTCCACCTGCAGGTAGGCACAATAATCACACGGTGAGGACCTCACTCACGCGGGCGGTAGCACGTCACGCCCCACCCTCCCCCAACAGCTCAACAACCCCGGCCGCAGCGCGCGCCGCCGCCCGCCCCCCATCCTCGCGCGGCCACCCGCTGCGCCGCTCACTCTTAATGGCCACCACGCGGCTACCCACCACTTGCAGCCCGGCATGGTCGCCGCCCATCCCCCTGACGTCGCTGCTGAGGGTGTACTGCAGGCGATAGCGCGGCGGCGCCGCCGCCTGCGCCCTCCGCCGGGAGGACGCGGCAGCGGTGGAGGGGCCAGCAGCAGCTGCGGCGGCTGCGGCTACAGCTGCGGCTATGGCCTCGGCGCAGAGCACGCGGTCGTTGCAGCCCATCAGCCCCGGCGCCAAGGGCCTCGCCGGAGCTCGAAAGGCCTTGATGCGCCTGCGTGTGCGTGTGTTAGAGAGCACAAGGAGAAAACACGTATGCGTGTGTTCATGCACGGATGGAGCGGAAAGGCGCGAGGGCGGGCGGGGCAGGGGTTGGGGGTACGGCGTGCGGCAGGCATACAAGGGCGCCGGGCGCCGGGCGCGGCACAGCAGAAGATGGGGGTGCGTGCAGCCCACAGCCCGCTGCTAGCAGCATGTAGAGTAGCCAGAGCTTTGCGCTGCCAGCCCAGGCCCAGGCCCCTTGCGTGCCTGAGCAAACACGGGCTGCGTGCCCCGTTCGCATGCATGGCTGCCCAGTGCCCGCCCACCCACCCACCTGCCACCATCGGCCGCCGCCCACACCAGCCCGTTGGTGGCATCTGTTCGGTGCATGAGAGCGCGGGGTCAGTCGTGGTGCGCCGGAGCATTTCTTAGCACGCAGTACCCGCAGCACCTTTCGACCAGAAGGCACGAATCCGAGCGCGCACCGACTGAACGCACGCGCATTGCGTCGCCGCACAGCAGAGCCAATTTGCAACTATCCAAATCGTCTGGCCCCGGTAAGTAAGCATTGCGCACCTGCACACAAGCGCTGGGCGCTCGTAAGGAAGCCACCGCAGCTGAAATCGGGCAACTCCCTGGGATCCCGCTCCTCCTCCTCCTCCGCCGCCTCCTCGTCGTCGCCCGCCTCCTCCTCACCGCCCGCCCGCTGCAGCCCCGCTGCCGCTGGGTTATGCTGTGCATGCCGCCGCCGCCGCCGCCGCCGCCGCCGCCGCCTGCTCGTCAGCCCGCCGCCGGCGCCGCTCGTCCTCCCACTGCCGCGGGCTCATCACCACCATCGCGCCCAGCCCCGGATCACGACCGGTGTAGTTACTCGGATAGCTGACCGCCAGCAGGTTGCCGTCTATATGATGGCCGTCCGACCCGCCGGGCAGTGACACGCAGCGCTCCGCATCGCATCGTGCCGTGGCGACCACGCAGCTGTCAGCCACGCCATCAACAGCACCGGCTGCAGCCGCCGGCGCGGCTGCGGCCCGCTGGCGGCTGCTACTGCCAGCCGGCGTGCCGCTGTTGCCGCTGCTGGCGCTGGCGCCGGGACCGGGGCCCGTGGCAGAGGCGATGCCGGAAGCGGCGATTTCGGCGCGTTCGTCGGCGCCGCGCCGCACCGGTGGTCGCAGCGGCACCGGCGCGGAGATGCGAAAGGATGCCAGGGGGCTGCTGTCCGGGTGCGGCGCGGGCCTGGTGCGGTGCGGACGGCAGCAAAAGTGACGGGGTGAGGCCACAGCGCATGGTGGGGTGGTGGGAGACGCGCTGGGTGCAACGTGTCCCGCTACCTGCAAGATGCGGCATCACTGCAACAGCTGCCGGAGTGAGCGCATCCGTATAACAGCAACAGACACGCACGCCGCGCCAACGCCGCACCCGCTAGCACCCCCACAAGCACACGACATCACGCGCGAGCCCTCCCCTCCTCCCCTTCATTCTCCTCGCCCGCCCACCTCTCCGCTGCTTGCGGGTCGCCGCCGTCACATGCCGCAGGCTCCAGGGTCCGCTGGACCACCTCGGCGATCGTCTTCGGCGCGTCCGGGTTGTTGTTCACCCCGCTTGCGGCCAGCGTCCCCATTATCATCCGAGCTTCCTCTGGGTCGTCCAGCGTCGGCAGGAGGCGCGCTCGCATCCGCCGCTGCTCCTCAAACGCCTCTAGGTCGTTGCCGGCGGCTGCGCTGCCGTCCAGCGGCAGCGCCAGCGCGAATGCCGACGTCCTAGAGGCCTCTGCGTACTCCTCATCTGCGGCGCTGCGTCGGCTGTCTTCCAGCAGCAGGTCCTGTATCGCCCCCAGGTAGGCTACGAAGGCCGGCGGCAGCGGGTGCGTCAGGATGCGGGCGGCGGCGGCGTGCAGCGCGCGGCAGGAGGCGGCAGCCACGGCGAGCTCGCGTGCGTCCAGCCGCAACAGGATGCTGTGCACAACGTCAGCGGGCAGCGACTGCAGCGACTGGCGCGACTGCTGTGGCTGCTGTGGCTGCTGCGGCTGCTGCAACTGCTGTGACTGCAAGGGGCTGGGGTCTGCCACTGCTGCCGAGGAGGGGGCCGTCACCGCACCAGCGGCGCCGCCAGCGGGTGTACCGGGTGGTACGGCCGCAGGAGCCGGGGCTGCGGCGGCTGCGTTGGGTTTGGGCTCAGCGGCAGGGCCACAACCTGTGAGCATTTTGCGGAGACGGTCGAAGAAACCCCTGCGTGCTGTGGGAGCTGCGCGTGCAGCGGGGGCTGCTACCGGAGCCGCTGGTGTTGACGGAGCAGCCGGCGCCGGCTCGGGCGACGTCCCACCGCACTCCCTCAGCACGTAGTTGTGCAGCGCCAGAAAGTTCTCCCGCGCGTTCTCGCTGTCGAGGTCTACCACCTCGAAAGCTAATTTTTGGATTTGAAGCAGCGTGCGCAGCGTGTTCGACCGAGACTCAGGGAGCAGGGCACCTGCGTCCTGCAGCGCCGCGAAGCATCGCGCCGCGACAGCCATTACAAATTTATATCCATCTAGGTTGTGCAAGTGCTTCTCTTGTTTTGCAATGAACTCGGCGGCGTGCACGACTGGGTCGCCGCTCCCCCAGTCGGCTAAGACATTGTGTGTCGACTCCATGGCTATAGATACTAAACTAATAATTATGTGAGTGAATTACAAAGGAAAGTTGATGGCGGATGCGGGAGATGAAGTGACCAGGGCCCATCGCGCCAAAACCATTGACAAATTTGCGACGACACTTGAATGACCCGTCTCCCTTTTACATTTACGCCAGGGGGCCTGTGTGTAGACAGCCAGGGGCGACGGAAAGAAGGGTTCTCTAGGGAGGTTGCGACGGGTGGGGACAGGCGGGGACATGGATGCTGTGACCAACCCACACACGAGTCGCGATTATACATCTTCGTCCGCACCCAGCACCCAGCACCCAGCACCCAGCACCCTGGCACCCACGGTCACTGCGCTCCCGGAAGACGGCCGGGGCGTTCGGTGCGCTAGCCTCTGGCTGCCTCACAGACCTACCACCATCCATTCACGGGCCTGCACGGGCTCCATGCGTGGCTTCACTAAAAATCTCCATTGCCGATCACGCCACATCTGCTACCTGCCGTCCCCCGGCTATCGGATTCCATCCTGGGCACTCTACACTTCACACGCACAACTCGTGCGCCACGCCAGCAGCAGGTCCGCACGATATCGGCCCCCAAGGCCCCAATTGTTGGGCAGGCCGCCAGGGGCCGCATCAAGTCACCGGGCCGTCCCCGTTTGCAACCCCGCAATCACAGCGCACTGCGCACTGTGCTGTGCTGTGATGCCCACACAATACCACAACCAATCACCACCCGCAATCCGTGCTCCCTGCGTTTATCTTGCTACCACACCACATCCTGCTCGCCCTGACCCCAGCAGCAATCAGCGGGCAGCGGCCCACATGCACAGTCGCACTCGGACACACACACTCTCCCCTCGTCGTGCTCGCAAGCCTGCGGCTACTCCGGCACTGCCGCCCGCGTGCCTGCTGCGGTCCGGTGCTGTCAGGCCTGCCGCCATGCACACCGCGCGCCGCGGTCATGCGTCCACCACACCCGCCCACTCCTAATCGCTGTCCTCCTCCTCGTCGCCCTCGTCCCCCTCCTCGCCGTCCTCCTGCTGACCCTCCGTGTCGCCCTCTTCGAAGTCATCAAAGTCATCGCGGCGCAGGTCCTTGCCCGCCAGCTCCGCATCCAGCATCGCATCCAGCGCGTCCTCCATCAACTCATCATCACTGTCGCCGCCGCCACCGATGTCGCTGTCGGCGTCACTGCTGCCGCTGCTGCCGGCCCCGCGGCCAGCGTCGTTGTTGCCGCGCCGGCCGCTGCCGCTCGCGGCCCTGCCGCCGCCGGAGAGGAACTCCCGCCAGCCGAGCACGTCCGCGTCCTCCTCGCTGTCCTCCTCGCTGTCCTCCTCCTCCTCCTCCTCCTCCTCGACGCCCTCCGCACCATCCTCGTCCTCGCTGCCAAGCTCATCAAAGTCATCGCGGCCCAGGTCCTTTCCCGCCAGCTCCGCATCCAGCATGGCCTCCAGAGCGTCCTCCATCAACTCGTCATCGCTGTCGCCGACGTCACTGTCGTTGTTGTCGTCACTGTCATCGCCCAGCCGCAGCCCCAGACCGTCCTGGTCCGAGCTATCGCCCTCCTCCTCCTCCTCGTCCTCGGACGAGGAGGGGGGCGGCGGCGGCTGGGCCTTGCCCTTCTTGCCCGTGGCAACCGCGCCCTTCTTGCCCGCCTTCTCCTCCTGCTGCGGCGCCTTGTCCCACAGTGGCCGCTTCAGCGCGTCCCTCGTGGCAGCCGCCGGCGGCGGCACCGGCGCCGCAGCCTTGGAGCCGCCGGCGGCGGGCCCACTGGTCGCGGTGGCAGCAGCCTTGCCCTTGGCCTTGCCCTTGGCGAGCTCCGCGGCCGCCTCCGCTGCGGCGGCCGCCTTGTCGCTCTTCTTGTCCAACTGGGTCTTCTTGCCGGCCCCGGTCTTCTCGGCGGCAGCGGCGGCGGCAGCGGCGGGAGCGGCAGCGGCAGCCTTCTCCACTTTGACCTTCTTGCTGGGTGCCACCTTCTCGGCCGCGGCCGCGGCGGCAGCGGTGGAAGCGGCAGCAGCGGCAGCGGCAGCCTTGTCCGCTTTGCCCTTCTTGCCCGCCATCTTGCTGGGCGCTGCCGCCGCAGGTGCAGCTGCCACGGCTGCCGCCTCCCGCTTCGCCTTCTTGGCTGCCCGGCCCGCCGTCGGCGGCTCCTCCGCCTCCGCCTCCGCCTCAGCGGCGGTGGCCGCCGCCGCCGCCGCCTGCTTCTTCTTGCCCTTTTCCGCCACCGCCGTCGCCTCCTTGGCTGCCCCGTTTGCGGCTACTGCCGCCGCAGCCGCCACCGCCGCAGCCTTGCCCGCCGGCCCACCGGCGCCCATCTTCATTCCCGCGCCGCCGCTGCTCTTCATGCCGCTGCTCTTCATGCCGCCCATGCCGCCCATGCCTCCCATGCCGCCGCCGCCGCCGCCGGCCGCCGACACGCCCTCCACCAGCTCCCGCGACGCCGCCACGAACTCGGCCTTGGCCTTCTCTCGGTACCCGGCATCGAACTCCGCCCCGTGCCGTACGAAGTACTTGTAGTACAGCGACAGCTGGCGCTTAGTCATGACGAAGCGCTCGTGGTAGATCAGCATCTGGCCGCACGCCAGCGCGGCGCGCAGCGCCATGGGCGGGTACGGCAGGTGGGCGCGGGAGAAGTACGGCGGCTCGTAGGCGTCGTCGGCGCAGCCCCACGACACGGCCAGGCGTGGCGTGTGGAAGCCCTTGCGGCCGCGGCTGCCCCAGTGGATGATGCTGCGCGCGACGGGAGGCAGGGCGACAGGGCGGCAGGAGGAGGGAGGTAGAGCGGCGGGAAGGGTGGGGGCGTGTGAGCAGCCGCGCAACGGCGGGAGGGACAAGCGGAATGCGGTGTTGATGGTCCAGCCCCACTGCCTGGCCTGGCCTGGCCTGGCCTGGCCTGGCCTGGCCTGGCCTGGCCTGGCCTGGCCTATTGCCGCCAGCCTGTGGTCCCGCTGCGGGCCATTGCTGCCCTGTTGCCCCACTGTAGCAGATGGCTGTGCGATCGGGCGCACCCGGGCGCACAGTCGGGCGCACTCCTCACCGGTGTGTGAAGATGATGGCGGACCCCGCCTCGGCCGGCAGCGCCCGGATGGCCTGCGCGGGCACATGCATGGCGGCATGACGGCAGCAGGGAAGGATTTAAAGAACACAGCGGCTGCGCAAGTAGCGGGAGCGGCGGCGTGAGATAGAACTGCTGCGCCTCCGGCAGCCCGCCCCGGCCTACCTGGCTGGTGTTCACACGCTCCCAATTGAGCCCCACTGCCGGCCTTGCTGCCGACCTGCCGTACCCACTGGCCTCCCCTGCTGCAGCCTCCCGTCCCCAAGGCCCATTATGTGAACTCCTTGACCTGGCAACTCCCCAAGCCCCGTCGTCGCCATCCGGCCTGCTGAGCCCTGCAGCAGCCCGGGTTGCCCACCCTGCCAGGCCTGGAAGCGCACACGGCCCCGTGCCCCCCCCCCCCCACGAGCACCACCCATGCCCGCCGCACATGCTTCCACACATGCTTCCGCCCGCACCGACCGCACTAACAGCACCAGCCACAGCCGCTCGGCCGCACCTGGAAGTCGTCCTTGCCCGCCAGCGCCACCGCCAGCGGGTCCGGCCCCTCGTCGTCGTCGCCGGCGAAGTAGCCGGGGTCGGCCCAGCGCGGCACCACGTACAGGCACGAGTTCTCGGGGCAGGCGTCCGTCAGCGGCACCTGCGCGCAGTGGGCAGCGGGCGGGCGGCGGGCGGCGGGTGGCAGCAGGTGGGTGGGGTGGCAGGGGCAGGGCGGGCTGGAGGGCGGAGGCGGGTGAGATGGCAGGAGAAGGGGTAGCAGGGGCAACACGCGCGACGCCACGCCACGCCACGCCACGCCAGGCTGGTATACACCTGACAACCCCGCCGCCACGCATGCACGCATGCACGCACGCAGCCACGCACGCACGCACGCACGCACGCACGCACGCACGCACGCACGCACGCACGCACGCACGCACGCACGCACGCACGCACGCAGCCACGCACGCACGCAAGCACGCAGCCACGCACCCAGCAGGTGCTGTACATGGCGGTGCCATCCGGCCGGAACGTGGCGGGCGAGTCGTCCGGCTGGCGGTCGCGGTGCGGTGAGAAGCCCGCGGCGCCGGCGTTTGGGTCCACGTACCTGTGTGCGGCCGTCGGCCGTTGGTTGGCGTTGGAATCAGTGATTGGCAGGTGGGGAGGGTAGGATCGGGTGCGTCTCAAAGCGTTGAATGCTGTCATGCATGCCGCGTTAGCAGCACAGGCGCAGGCAAACACCACAGGCCGCAGACGCCTTGGTGCGGGTGGCGGTCAACCTGCGGCGTGTGCCGGCGTGCGCCGACGGTCCTCCTCGGAGGAGGTGGCTGCCAGGTTTTCTCTCATTCTCGGGCGCAGCCAGTCCCTGGCCCAACCCCACCTCCCACCCCTCCGCGCCCCATCGGTTGCAATGGTTGATGATGAGTTTGGAAAGGACTGCCCTTCGCCCCACCCCGCCCGCCGGGGGTCGCGCCCTCACCAGCACAGCACATCCATGTTGCAGGCGTTGCCGGTGGCGCCCGCCATGAGCGCACTGGCCTGCTGCACCAGCGCCCACACCTGCGGGCGCGCGGTGCAACGGGCGGGTGGGGCGGACAGGGCAGATGCGGGCGTGAGGTTTTGAGGGCACGCGAGGCGGCGCCGGCGCGTGCGCGATTGATTGAGCGAATGGATGGATGCTTGCTGCCTCCGTGCGACTGTAGGCTGCGCACGTGTGGATTGCGGTCCCAAGGAACCGTTTGGCAAAACTCCCGCCACTGCAGCAGCTATCACCGCCCCCGTGTATCCATTGCCACCACCACTGCGGCCGCTGTCCCCCCCCATAGTCAAGTGGCTCTACAACCCCACTCTTTGCTCAGCTTGCGCTGGCAACGATCCACTCCCCGCCGCCCGTGCCCGCCCCCCACCCCGCCCAACCCGACAACACGGCTCGCACCTCGTCGTACATGATGAGGAAGCTGGCCGGCCAGCCCGCCTGCATGAGCGCCACCATGGACCGCGCCAGCACGTGCACGTCCACGCCCCACTGCAGGTCGGTCGGGTGCACCTGGCGCGCGCGTCAGGGTGAGGGGGGGGGGGGGCGGGCAGGCGGCGGGCGAGGCCCCGAGGGTAGGGTGTTGTGGTTTAAGTGCTGGTAGCTGGTGTCGAGTTACTCACACGGACGACATTATAGCTGGTCCTCGCACTGCGCTCATAGCGAGCGGCATCGGCTCGCTGCCGGTACATTTGCATGTCGGCCGGCGCACGACTCCAGGCGCCCGCGATTCAATTATATTGATTTTCACAGCGGATGTATACACAGCGGATGTATACAAACTACTCACCTGGACGACGCCCTCCGTGAGCACCTGGCCGCGAGCATCCTTCACTAGCTCGCTGCCCAGCTTCTTCTTCGTCGCCTTCGCTCCTAGCTTGCCCGACACAGACAGCTCTGGACAGAGGCGGGCCCAGTAGGACGGGTCAGCTAGATTGTCCAACCCTCGGGTGGCCATCATCAGGTCTGGGTCTGGACATGGCGTCGTGGGGTCGGGCAAATTGGCCCGTCGGGGGAAATGCGCCGCGGTTTTATTCATTTATGAGGCCTGCTATGCGGGAAAGCATTGCGCAAGGTTGTGGACGTAAGCTTAGGGGCGCCCGCCGACAGAATGGGGTTGGCAGGGGTCGTACAGCGTGTCTGATCTGGTCCGATGCAGCGCTCCATGCACAGCCGCTGCTGCATGTGCCGCAGTGGCTGCCAATGATATGCCATATGGCAGGTTGGTCGAGGAAGGATTGCTGCCAAGCAATGGAACGATGGTGAGCCGGGGAGCCCTGGTCAAGGTCCTGGGGGTAAGCGACAACCCGACACCAGGGGAGCGGCAGGTGAGCGAAGTGGAAGGAGCACAGGTTGGAAGAATTAAAATGCTGCGCGTTGGAGCCCGTGGTGGCCAGCCGCGCGGCGTGGGCCAGGGCGGTGGTGAATACGCCGATGACTCGCTACGCAACACCGCAAGAGCAGACTTGTCACCTCCGACGCGACAGTAAACCTTGGCGCCACGCTTCCGGCTGTGCCATGGTGGTAGGGAAGCAATAGGTAAGCAAAGGAAATTGCCCGTGGTTCGGCGGTGGCTGACTGGGTGGTCGGCAAGCTGCTAGGAGTCGGCAAGCTGCTGCCAAACCCATGCAGCGGCGTGGCACACAGCCGCAGCAGAAGCCCCCCTGGCCGGTGCCATATTAATGCTTTGATATTTTCAGGTGCTCTATAGTATCAGTTGTTCAGCGCAACCCCGAGCGAACTCCCAAACTTGCAGAATTCAGCCTTATCGACCCACTTTTGCTCAGCTACGGTCGTTCCTAGCTTGAAGTAGTGCGTGCATGATGTTGTTGCTATTGTTCAACTGAGTCTGAAGGATGGCCAACCTGCGGTGGCTATGAGAACGACTGGGTGGGCCACCAACAACGGTGGCCAGCCCTTTGCGGCCAAGGCCACGCGGCGATGGTAAGCCCAGTGAAAAGCTGAGATGTGATAATACAGCAGGTGATTAACAAAATGAACTGGGACGGCCGCTTTCCTTGCGCAGTGACCTGGTGACCGCTCGCGCTGCTGCGCCTCGCACGGGCAACGCAAATGTAAGTTATACATATAAGAGCTTCTACCGATGTATGTTAATCAACGCGTGCAGTTTGGCTTGCTCGGCGCCAAACCTACGCTGACCTGCTTTGCCGGCTATTAACGCGTTGCTGCGCAGCGATCGGACACACGGAGCACCTTGCAGATACATGGTCCACATGCAGCGGCTGAATCCGCCCTGGCGCCGATGGCGCCGGACGCACTCGTTCGGCCACTGAAGGTGGGCGGTCAGGGCTAGCGTGCCGCAAACCCCAAGCTCGCTCCCGTTGCCCTTCTTCACGCGTTGCATGTCCCGATAAACGCAGGCCAATGGACATGCAGCTACCACGGCAGCTCGCAACGGGCCTAGCGGCGGCGGGAGCAGCCCCAGCGCCAACCCACTAGTTGGCGGGAGCGTGGACGGGCGCCGGTTGCTGGGCGCGTGCCCTCCACCTGCGGACGCCGCAACGTCGCGCCACAGCCAACAACTCGAAACGGAGCAGCCGATTTCCCGGGATACAAACGGTACCAGTCACCCGTCGGCCGGCAGAGCTAGGGATGCGGCAGCCGGAAAACCTCTTGCCAGCGCTGCTTCACTCGGAGCGGCAACGCAGGCGGCGGGCGAGCGGGGGCATGGCGCCTCCACCTCCGCCGCCGCAGCCTCGTGGGAGCCCGCGCGGACTGCAGAGCAGCAGCACGTGCCGCCATCGCCCGCCTCCACATCATCATCGTCATCATCCGCCTCGGGACCAGCGGCTTCGTTCAACTGGCGGGCGTGGGGTTCGCACGGCAGTGGCAGGGGCGGCGCGTCATCCTTAGGGCACGGCTCGTCGCGTGTGGCACACGGCCCCACACCGCACAAGGCGCAGCAGGAGCACCAGCAACAGCCGCGGACCAAGTACAAAACCGCGGCGAGGGGGAGAGGCGGCGGCGGCATGCATCCTGCATTCATGGGTGGGGCTGGGGGCGCCGCTGCCGCCGCCGGCGCGGGCATGTGGCCCAGCGCGGCAGCCGTCGCCGATGCGGGTCTGCTCGCCAAGATAGACTCTGTGACCAACTGGTACGAGCTGCGCGCCGTGCTCGCAAGTAGCGGCGGCGGGAGCGGCAGCAGCCGCGTCAGCGCCAGCGGCGGGGCGGCGGCCGCCGCAGCGGCATCGCCGGCCGCGGCGGCGACGGCGCTGGCGGTGCTGCGCCGGCTGGCGGCGGTCACGCGCTACGACATGCGGCCCGCCGAGTGTGCCGCGCTGGGCGCCTTCCTCGAGCGCTGGCTGCTGGAGTCGGCGCTGCCGGCGCTGCCTGCCATGCGCGCCGGCGAGCTGGCGGCCGCCCTGCACGCCGCCGCCAAGCTGGCGCGCGCGCTGCCGGCGCCGCCGCCGGCCTGGTTCGCGGGCTGGTTCGCGGCGGCGGCGCCGCACCTGCGCGCTGCGGCGTTCCGGCCCAAGGACGTCAGCCTCAGCCTGTGGGCCCTGTCCAAGCTGGAGACGCGGCCGCCGGCGGGCGGGCTGCAGCTGCTGCTGGCGGCGGCGGAGCCGCACCTGCACCGCTTCAACGCGCAGGACCTGTCGCTGGTGGCGCTGGCGCTGGCGGCGCTGCGCGGCCGCGACGGCGGCGCCGGCGCCGGCAGCGGTTCGGGTGGCGGGGGCGAGAGCGGGCGCAGTGGAGGGGAGAATGTGGAGCTGCAGCAGCTGTTGCCGAGTGGCGAATGGCGTGAGCTATACCTGGCGCGGGTGGGAGAGGTGGTCCGGCAGGAGGCGGCGGGCGCGGTTGGCAGTAGCAGCAGCAACAACAGCGGAAGCGGCTACGGCGGCGGCTGGGGCCGCAGCAGCGGGCGAGGGAGCGACTGTGGGCCGCAAGCGCTCTGCAATCTGCTGCATGGGTTGGTCCGCTCCGGGTTGTTGTTGCCGGTGGCATCGGACGTTGAGGCTCTGTCGGCGCCTGCGACCGAGGCGGCGGACGCGCGGGGTCGGGCTTACGGGCCAAGCTGGCTGGACGGCGACGAGGACGTCGAGGGGCCGGCGGCAGCCCCTGCCCTGGCCGGGAGCGCGGTCCCGATGACAGCGGCAGCGGCAACGGCGGCGGCGGCCATTGACACGCGGTGGCTGCTTGATGACCTCTGTACGGCGCTGTACGGCGTTCTACCGCAGTGCACGCCGCAGGGCCTGGCCAACGCGCTCTCGGCGCTGGCGGCGGCGAGGCACGTGCCGGAGGAGGGCTGGGTGGAGCGCTTCTTCATAGAGAGCGCAGCGCGCATGGACACCAACAGTAGCAGCAGCAGCAGCAGCAGCAGCAGCAGTGGCAGCAGCAACGAAGCCGCGACCGGCGGCGGCAGTAGCAGCAGGTGGTGCAACGCCGACGACCTGGCGCACCTGGCGGCGGCGGCGGCGGAGCTGCGCCTGGCGCCGCCGCGGTGGTGGGCGGCGCGGCTGTACGGAGCCATGGAGCGGCGGCTGACACATGACAACGGCGGCGGCGGCGGCTGCAGTGCCCGCCAGCTGTCGCAGATGCTGCACGGCGCGGCGCAGCTGCATCGCAGCTACGGTCAGCTGCCTGTGGCCTCAGCCGCCGGCAGTACCGCCGATGCCGCGGCCCTGCTTCCGCCGCCGCCGCCGGCACCGACAGTGGCACCAGACGCGGCCGCGCCTGCGGCGCGGCCGCCGCCGTCGCTCATGGCCGCCTGGCACCGCGCCGCGGCGGCGGCGCTGCCCGGCTTTAACGCCGTGGACGCCTCCCACAGCCTGTGGGCGCTGGCGGCTCTGGGCGAGCGGCCGCCGCCGGACTGGCTGCAGCGGCTGCTCGTGGGCGTGCGCGGCGCGCTGGCGGCGGCGCCGCCGTCGGAGCTGGCGGTGCTGCTGTGGGCGCTGGCGGAGCTGCGCTTCCGGCCCACGTGGTCCTGGATCGCGGACTGCGTGGAGGCCAGCTCGCCGGGGCTGGCGGTGATGGAGGGGCAGGTGCGGGTGCGGGCGCGCGCGTGTGTGTGTTCGTGGGGGAGAGCGTGGGGCTGCGGGCGTGTGTTTTCGGAAGGCAGGTAGGCAGGCGTTCGTGTAGGTGGCATGCGATGCGGGCGACACATTCACAGAACACGAAAAGCACAGCGTTGAATATGTGTCCGACTCTGTTTCTTTTCCCCCGAACTGCCGATTGAGCATCTTCTTTACGCCTGCGCACCCGCTTTACTTTCCGCAACAGGACTTTGCCATGCTATTAAGTGGCCTGGTGCGGCTGGGCGGCCGCCCCAAGCCCGAGTGGTCGGCCCGCCTCCTGACGGCGCTGGCGCCGCGGCTGCAGCGGCTGCAGCTTCGCTCGCTGTCGCAATGCGTCTGGGCGCTCTACCGCCTGCGCGTGCAGCCGCCGCCGGATCTACTGACGCAGCTGGCGGCAGAGCTGCGGCGGCGCTGGCTGCAGCAGGCGGCTGCGGCTTCGGCGGCGGCGTCAGCGGGTGCGGGTGCGGGCGACGAGCGGGAGCAGCTGCGACACAGCGTGTTGCTGCTGTGGGTCTTGTCCACATGGCTGGGGTCAGAGGGGCGGAAGCGCCGCGCAGCGGCAGCGGGGCCGGTGGTGGTGTCAGCGGGCGTGCGCAGCGGCGCAGGCCGGGTGCCTGGGGGCAGGGCAGGCGCGCCGCGGTTCCGGCTGCGGCGGCCGGCGAACGCGAACTCGAATGCAGGTGGCGGGGGCCTCGGCTCTGGTGCACCCGCGTCTGTGGACGGACCGGTCACCGACGCAGCATCACCGCGCGCGGAAGCTGCGGGCGCGTCACCCGAGCCGCCGGCAGCGCCGGCCTGTCGCCTCAGCAGTCGCATGCTGCGCCGCCGGCGTGCCGCGCGGTCCGGCAGCCTGGTCGCCTCGCTGGGCGGCGAAGCCGCCGCCGCCGCCGCGCTCCGGCGCAGCCTGGCGGCGCAGCTGCTGCTGGCGGCACTTGCCGCCACCGAGCCGCTGCTGGCGGCGCGGCGCGCCACGCCGCAGGACGCGGCCCTGCTGGCGGCGGTGGTGCGGCGGCTGCCGCGACAGGTGCGTCGCGCCGCGGCCGCTGCGGCGCCGGCCTGGCCGCGGGCGCTGCTGGACGCGACCGCCCCGCTGCTCCCGGGCATGACGCACGGCGGCCTGCTCCAGACCCTGGCGGCGGCAAGGCTGCTGATGCGTAGCGGCGGCGGCGGTGGCGGCACGCAGCAGGGCGGCGCGGCGTGGGATGCGCGCTGGGCGGCGGCAGCTGAGCGCGCAGTGGCGGTGCAGCTGGCCGCGGCATCGCCGCCGCTGCCATGCGCCGCGCGCGTGACGCTGCTGCGTCGCTTGGCGGCCCTGGGCCCCAGCGGCGTGGCGCGCTCCCACGGCGATGCGGCACCACCGCCATCGTGCGGGTCTGCCACCAACGGTGGCAGCGGCAGCAGCAGCTGCGGTTGTGAGCCAGCGGAGGAGGCAGGCGTGCGCTCGCCGCCGCTGCTGCTGGACGCGGTGGCGGCCATGCGCCGGGCCAGCGGGGTCGCGGAGCCACTAGTGGCGCTGCAGGCTGCCCTGCTGCGAGCGGGCGTGCGCCTGCGCAAGCTGCGGGGCGGGCTCCAGGCCGCACACGCGGCGGCCGCGGCCCGGCGCGCCCGGGGCCCGCCGCCGGCGGCCTCGGCCGCGCTTGCGGCGGCCGCGCGGGAGGTGGCCGCAGCCGCTGAGCTGGCGGCGACGGCCGCCGCCGGGTCGCACAGCGCCTGCAGCCGGGCAGCGCTGGTCGCGGCGCAGTGGCGTGTGCAGTCTGCGGTCGCGGCGGCGACTCGCGCGCTTTTGCCGCCGGGCCGCAGCGGCGGCCCGCCTGACGCGGAGGACGACGAGGCAGACGACGCGGCGGCAGCGGCGGCAGCGGCGGGGCGGTCGTGGCCGCGGCAGGCCCTGCCGCCGCTGTCGGCGGAGCAGCGGCGCTGGATCCAGGCTCGCGCGGAGCGTACGGTGGCGGCGCAGGTGCTGACGGCGGCGCCGCCGGAGCATGTGGCGCACTTGGCGGCGCTGGCGGCGGTGCCGCTGGCGGCGGAGGCTGGCCGCACCGCCAGTGATGGTGCCTCGGCGCAGGCCGGGCAGGCACACAGGCAGCAGGAGGCGGCGGGCTGCCTGCTGTGGCTGGCGGCTGCAAGCAACGCCCGTTGGCGGTACATGCGGCGGCCGCACCGGGCCCTGGCGGCACGCACATGGCGGGCGGCGCTGGCGTCCCTGGAGCTGAGCACACCGGCCCTGGCTCGACAGCTCGCGGAGGCGCTCCCGTGCGCGGTCACCGGCGCCCGTTTGAGTGGCGATGCCGCTGCTGCTGGGGATGTTAACGGGTCGAGCGGCCAGGCGCCGGCACGGGATGCGGCGGTCGCGGCCGCCAGCGGCGGCGTGCTCGTATCGGCGGGGTCAGCCGCCGCCAAGGGGCGATGATGCGGGGTTGCCATGCGGCCGCCAGGCAGCGCGGAGGAACTGTGCACTGCAAGGAAAAACGAATGAACGCAATATTTCTGTGTATCCTTAGGCTTGAGGTTAGGACTGCGCTGTCCAGACGACGGCCGCAGGCGAGCGTCTGGGTTAGCGGGTAGCGGGCGCCGAGTGGGCGAGCCGGCCGGGAGGAGACCATGGCTGGCTTGCGGCGGCGACTTGGGTTGTGTGGACAGGCTGGGACTTGGGCCCCGAGGTGCGGTTGTCACGCCCCAGCGGGTAACCAGGCGGAGCGTGTCACCGTGCTGCGTTTAGCGGTGCCAATGCGCGTACGGCATGCGGAGGGGCAAGACCCGGGGCCCGCGAGGGGTGTTGAAGGGGTTTTGCCGAGCGTGTCAGTAGTGCGTGTCGTGGTTTGTGGGCGTGGCTGAGCCGTCTGACAGGGCTCAGGCCACAGCGCTCCCTAGTGTATTGCGTGCATCTGCTGGTTCTTTCGCCACTGTGTTTGGCCGCCAGTCTGCAGCGGACTGGACTGGCGGGCCCGGTGTGAGTTGGCCTGTGCGCCATGCGGTGAGAGTGGCTTAAGCG
This sequence comes from Chlamydomonas incerta, assembly GCA_016834605.1. NCBI lineage: Eukaryota > Viridiplantae > Chlorophyta > Chlorophyceae > Chlamydomonadales > Chlamydomonadaceae > Chlamydomonas > Chlamydomonas incerta. Next base: position 4,561,718 of record JAEHOC010000001.1, on the reverse strand, counting down.
TGTGAAAGAGCTCAAACAAGCTTGTCTTGTTTTGAGCTACTTGAACGACTTATCAGTTAGCGATTTCAGAAACAAGCACCCGTCCGGAGCGGCTACGTTAAGACTGCTCGAATAATTGTAAATCACGAGACGGAGCACGTTCTGTCCGTCGACCGCCTGTTCTGCTGGTCCGCGGAAGCAAGGGACCTAGGCAGACCACAGCTCAAAACAAGACGGGGCACGCGAGGGTTACATCAGCACACGGGCGTGGCGCCTTTGTGGCATGCCGACAGGGATACTGCTCAAGCATAAGGACACCGAGTCACAGGTTTTTGGCAACGAGGTCGTGCCGGGCAAGGTGCCGGGTGGCTACGGACCTACGATCATGTAGATTGTAGACCCAATGCTGTGCAAACGTTGGCAGCCTACTTGCATGTCAGTTGCGGCGACAGCGACGGGCAGCGACAGCCAGGGGCGGACTCCGCCACCCCCGCGACCTGCCAGTACGGCAAGTCGGTTGTAAGTCGGAGGCCCCAGGCCGCTGTATTCGTTGGGGTCGGCGGGTATCCTGAATATATATGAATACGACTAAGAGCCGCTCTTTCGGGTTTTAGCTACATTGCACGCGTCAAGACACTTCGTCGATGTTTTGAGCCGGCACAAACTGCACCGCCGCTTTGTCTTCGTCACAGCGGCCGCCTGAATGATGTTACATAGCTTTTAGGTTGAGCTTCTAATCAAACATGGACGGTGCCGCGACGGGCGAGACGACGGGAGAAGACTCCGTGCTCGAGCCCCAAAACGAGCCCCCGACGCGACAGTCTAAGCCTCCATGGACGGTGTGCGAGGAGGCTGCGCTGTCTTACTTGCATTCGCGGTAGGTCCTGAAACACACATTTGCGCATTGATGCAAGCCGGCGACGCCTACAATCAGTGAATGACACGCCCGACGCCATGCCTTCTGTGCGAACATGCAGGCTCGGGAACAGGTTGGTGTACCGGGCGTGAGAGAGCGACAGTCAGGCGTCCGTTGAAGCACAATGAGCTGTGTTCGACTTGCGCACCCGTGACACCCGAGGTTCCCGGTGACAACTTGCAGGTGGATGCTGATTGCGACGCACTTTGAGGGCCGAAGCGGTAAGCCATTGGGACTGCCTTAGTGCGACACCACTAAAGCGCTGCGAAGCGCCGCGCACAGTCGCCTTGACTAGTTCCCGGTATAACGCCTTGCTTTCGCTAATGGAATATATTTCTAATCAGAGCAATCGAGCGGCGAGTGGGACGTCAGGGAACAACAAGTTCACAGTCGCGGCCCGTTTTTCGCAGTGCCACAAAACGCTTGATTTTGCGCGCTTGCTGTCGGTGCAGAGAACGACGTGAAGAACCAGTGGTAAGGGGATCGGACAAGAAGGTCCAGACCTGTAGGCCGCAGCGCGCTGCGTGCCCAGACGTCCGGCAGGCCTCGGATCGTTTCGACGTGGTTGCGGTTCGCCACTTGGTGCTGCGGGGTCCGAAGCCTGCATACAGGGAGGGAGGGGACCAAGCACGTGCGGTTGCACAGCCATAGGCAGCGGGTCGCAAGCGCCCCGAGCCCACAACCGGGCCTGCTGACAGCCCCGGTCTGCTGCTTCGAGCGCGCTGGTGCCTGATAGCAGCTAGCTATGAGACCTGTGCTGCAGTATTGCATGTCAGCGGCCAGCAGCGCAGCACCAGGCCGCGCACCGCCGGACCGCACCACATCGTTTGACCGAAACTCTTGTATGCTGCGTTTCGGCACACCGTACCTCTTCCCGCTTGCCTACAGGCACAGCACCATCCGAGCCAAAACGGCGGTCCGGCGCAGTGCTCTATTGTTCGCATACGCACGCTCCGCCAAGGACACACGTGATGATGTGAGCGCGCGCGCGGCAATGCTGGCGAAGGCGGAGGCGAACGTCGGCCTCACGGTGGCAGAGCTGGTTGGCGGGTGAGGCTGTCTCATCAGTAACAGGGCGATTAATAACAGGGGTGTTGCTTTCTTCATGCCGTGTGGTGGGCCGCGCGGGGCCACGGCCTGGCCGCTGCAGCGGTACGCACTGGGAGCGAGCTAAGCCCGGTCCGCCAACTAAACCCGCCTGGTGCCAATTGTTTTACAGGAATCCCGCTATCCTGCTGGAGGTGCCGCTGCCCCTTGCCGCCACGTCAGCCTACGGAAACGGTGGCGAGTATGGCGCGCAGCCGGACGCAGACGCGGCTGGCGCTGTTGAGGCGAAAACGACAGGCGGCGACGTGGACGCGGATGAGCTAGACGAGCCGGCCGGGGCCTCAGCGGGCAGTGGTGGCAGCAGGCGGCCGGACTCGGGTGAGTGAACACACGCGCAGGCGGGCTGCGTACATGTACGGGGGTGCTCGACAGTTGGTCGGATGCTGGCACGACACGCTTCCGATGTTGCGCTGTGCAGCCACGCTCGCTCGCGCGACCACGACTGCGACCGCATCCACCCTGCCCGCACTGAAGCGCCCGCTGCGGTCGCGACCCTGCTTCACCAGGTACTCACGCCGCAGCCACCGCGCCAGCAGCAGCAGCAGCTGCGTCCAGCCCCCAGCAGCCTCCGCAGGCACTCCAGACGCCGCAGCCGGGCGCACCGCCACCGCACACGCCCCTGCCGCCACAGCAGTCGCCAGCGCGCCACCAGCTGCCCGGCCGCCAGCCCAGCAGGAGCAGCGCCCCCTCCTCGCGCGGCGGCAGCGTCCTGCCGCGCGGCGGCAGCGGCAGCGCCGTCGCCCTCCCCGGCGTCGGCGAGAGCCGCACCGACTTTTTGGACGCGTTGCCGCACACCTTCGGCGGGCTTGGCCCGAGCGTCTCGAGCTTCCTTGATGGTGCGCCGCGGTCGGTGCCCGGCCACCGCAGCAGTCAGGGCGCACGGCTGCAGCGGCTGAGCTCCAACGCGGCGGAGGGCGACGGCGGCAGCGCGCCGCCGGTGATAGGCGCGACGCCTGCTGCCGTGGCGATGGCGGGGTGTGGGACAGACGTTGCGTCGGAGCCCATGGCGCAGCCGCTGCACTCGCACACGCACTCAGGGTTGCTGGTGGATCTGTCCGAGCCCCTGGTGAAGCCACGGCAGCAGCCTGCGCAGTCGTCGACCCCCTCGCAGCTGCACAAGCACGCGGCCAGCATCCTGGCAGGCCACTCGCAGGCGCCGGGAGCCCAGCAGCCGCAACAGCACCAACAGCGACAACACATGCTGCAGGTGGAGCAGATGCAGGATCAGCAGCAGATGCAGCTCCTGCAGCAGCGGCTGCAGGCTCGGCAGCAGCAGGTCACGGGGCTGCTGCTCGGCGGCGGGGGCTGCTTTCGGGGAGAGGGCATGGACTTGGATGGCTCCTCCTGGGGGCTGCAGCAACAGATGCAACAGATGCAGCAACACCAACTGCAGCAGCAACAGGAACAGCAGCGGCTGCTGTCCCTGCCTAATGTCTTCCTTTCGCAAACCCAGAGCGGTATGGACATGGGGCTGCGCGCGGCGCAGTCGCAGTCGCAGTCGCAGTCGCAGCTGCCGGAGCAGGCGCAGAGCGCGTCGTCCGGCTTGGGGGCCCCGTTGATGTTCGCGCGCATGTCGGCGCCCGCCATCCGCACCGCCGCTGACCCGCTGTCCGGCCGGCTGGGCGCGGTGGTGGACATCCTCATGCTGCAGCCGCCCCAGCAGCAGGAGCCACACCAGCAGCAGCTGCAGCAGCTGCAGCATCCGTTCTTGGTGCATCCGCCGGCTGCTGCGCTTATGCAGTCGCCGCGGCCGCAGCAGGCCGCTGCGGGTCCGGACGTCCCGGCAACGCAGCAGGCCGCGCGCTTCGCTTGGCAGGTGCAGCAGCAGCAGCAGCAACAGCAACAGCAACAGCAAACAAATGCGCTTGAGGGGCACGCAGGGCTGCAGGGCGGGGTTCTGCTGGACCCTTTGAATGCGCTAGACGAGGACGACGAGGACGATCTCGACGCAGCTCTGCAGGTGGCGATTGGGAACGATGGCGCGGAAGGCGAGGATGGCGCGGCCGAGGCGGCCGCGCTGCTCAACTCGTGCTCCATGTGGGATGCGCCAGATGCGGAGGAGCAGGCGCAGGCGCAGCAGGCGCAGGATGTTCAGCAGCAGCAGCAGCAGTTGCAGCAGGCGCAAGGACTGCAGCAGATGCAGGATTGCCCTGGGCAGCAGGCGCCGCAGCAGGGCTCCTCCTTGGCTGGCGTATCTACCGGGATGTGCGGCAGCGATGCAGGTGCGTTGCGGGTTCCAATGTGGGCTGACTGACCAGATGAATCCTTGTTGCTGCCCTGGGCGCCATCGTAGGGGGTTCACAAACGCGCTGCGATGAGCCCGGTGGCTGTATCAACGACAGGGCACCCGCCAATGCATTGACGCCCCACGCTGCAGGCACGCAACCGCCTTTCTCGCGAGCCAGCGTGGGCGAAGTGCTGCTACCTACGCAGCAGCAGCTGTCGCAGCAGCAGCTGCAGCTGCTGCAGCACATGCCGAACCGCCACATCTCAACCGGTGCAGACATGGTCCACCGTCTGAACAGCACCGACCGCAACAGCGGGGCGCAGCCCTACAGCCTCAACGCCCTGGCCTCCCCACCAGCAGGGTCGATGGCGGCTGTCGACGGAACCGGTGCCGCGGCCGCCGGTGGCCTTGACAGCCGCCTGCACCTGTTTGCGGGCTTCACGGCCAGTGGTGTGCGCGTCCGGCCGCCGTCGGAGGCGCCGCAGCGGGCCGCCGTCGTTAGCTTGTACGGCTCATGCGGCATGTCAGGGACAGCGGCTGAAATGTACGGCGCCGCCGGACACGTCGCCACCACGCCCATGTCAGCCACCGCGGCCGAAGCTGGCGGCGCGATGCTCCTGGCGGCCGCCATGCCGTTCGACAGCGGTGCCGCGTCGCGGCTGGACAACAGCGTCAACAGCCAGCTGCGCAACAATTCGTTGCTGCGTGTCGCAGCGGCGCCGTTCCTCACCGCGCCGGCAGCTTGGCAGGCGAGCATTGCGGCGGGCCCGGGCCCGTCGTCGTCGGCCGGCAAGGAGCATATGCTGCAGGCGGCGGTGGCGGCCCAGCAGCAGCAGCAAACGACGCCGCGCGCGTCCGCCGGCCGCCTGGACCTGCTGCAGTCGCCGGCGGTCACGGATGCGGGCTGCGTGATGGGGCTGGGCGCGGAGGATATGGCGGAGCTTGGTGTGGACCTGGCAGACATGGACTGGGACTGACCGCCGCGAGGTGCAGGACCTGTGTACGGCAGGTTGAGCCCCGCGCCCTGACCGGCCATCAGCATCTGGTTGGAGCGGGAGGCCGCGAGAGCGCAGGCGCGCTGTGAACCGCCCAACGAACATGAGGTTATGGGCCAGGAGGGGCTCGGCTCAACGCACTGTGCAATCAACAGCAATTAGATTGGATGCACTCCATGTGTTTGATGGGGTGATGCCATTGATGCACGGGACTCACACGGGGGGGGGAATGGGAACCATGTACAGGGCACGTGGGCACAGGCCGGTGGGGCTGGTACAGCTGCACGCCACGAGTACGACCAGTCCTGACACCGGCCTGTGCGCACCGCGCCAAAACGCCGTCCGAACAAGTACTTTCGCTGAATTGGGGAAGAGCAGGCTTTGTGCCCGCAGCGCATGTTGCTAGCATATCGCTTGTGTGATTTTGATGCCAGAATAAGTACCATGTGTCCGCATAAGGATTTCGGATCGGAAGGCGGGGGTGGGGGTTGTGGATACCAGCCCAAGCTAAACGTGGGGTGGGGGTGGGGGGTTGAAGGGCAAGAAATCACCTTTTGGAAGGCATTGCAGTTGCGCATGCAGTTGTGTGAGGTGAATGGTTGCTGTCCCTTCCTATGAGCGCAGCTATTCATACGCTCGAACGCACTGCAAACTAAGTAACGGTACTTGTCGCTCGTTGAGGGCTAAACAAATGGTCTGGCCGAGGTTCGGGAAGTCTGGCGCACGTGCGCAAGATTATTAAGTACGGTTTCAGGTTGCTATCCGCGTTTCGCCTTGCTTTCAAACTGCTTTTGTTGTGTTATCTTCTAGCCGAGAACGCATGCCACCGATCGTGACCACCTGCGAGAGTTGTGATGACACGGCCGGGCCCCAGTTGTCAAGCTTACCCTTGAGCCCTTTTGTTTGCACATCGGTAAGATGGAGAGGGGCCCGGAACAGTATGAGTACCATTCTAAGTGGCGAGCAGTATGTGGTTGTATCTGCAGAGTCTGCTGGGGCTATTGTGGCATAATATGCGTACGAGCGGCAAGAGCGGGCGCTTAGCAAGGGCGGCCCTGTTGCCGAGAGAGAGGGGGGGAGAGAGAGAGAGGCGGGTTGCCGGTATTGTAGCAAGTATGGGGCGAGCAGGCGGACCTAAAGCAATAACTGCAAGGGGGCACCTAATGGGCAGAAACTGCGTGGGCTGGCTGAGCACGTGCGGTTGGGGCTGGCCCAACCCCAGTTGCCACGCGCATGTTTGCAAGCAGGGAATCTTCGTGGTGACGGATCGCTTTCCTGTTCATTGCCAGCTAGCCTTGCTGCACAGTGCTTTTAAGTAGCAAAGCACATACTGCCTAAGTTCATTGGACTGAAATGGAAGGCGAGCGGGCTTGGGGCTTGGGGGGGCTGTTCGTTGGGCGCGGCAAATCTGGTTGAATGGGTCGGTTTGTTGTCATCACTCATCAGCCCGCTGTCTGCAGATGCATCAGGTGCTGCGCCTGCCTATCAACGCAGGCTGCAAGATTGCGAATGCACGCCCATCGGCGAAAAGAGTACGCATGCGGAAGTTGGGGTGTTCTGACCTCCTCATGGAAACGGCTGACTTGGGTCGGATCGTGAGGGGGCAGCAACCCTGGAACCAAACGGTTTAGAACTTGTCATCGTTGGGGCGCCCGGTTGTCTAGTGATGCAAAGCTCGGTTTCCAATTTGGGCAACCTCCCAAGCGCTTCGCATGGGAACTAAGTGTTTCACAGCGGTCATCCCGCGTGTACCGTATCTTACTAAAGTGTCGGGCATCTATCTGGAGATTCCGTGCCGGGGCTTTGCGTAAAATCCTCCCGGCGTCACATTGCTGACTTTCATTCTTGATCTTGGTGTGGAACCCGTGCCATCCTTACCTTGGCTTTGGGTTGCGTCGGTCGTGTCCGTCGGTCCACGGCGTGGAGCGGATATGTTACGTGCGGAGGTTGTGTTGGACTGCGGCGCTGAGCTGCAGGCAGGCGTACAGCACGCAGCGAGCCAGAAGCCAGGGGTGGCAAAGGTTTAGTAGCAAGGCCGAAGGTTGTCTTTGGGACGCTAGGGCACCGGTGGGTGCCTGTGGCGCATACGGCCGCCTTATGTTGAACGCTTTTTTGTTCGGGGGTCGCCAGCAGCACGGCAAGTAGCGCAAGAGAGGTGCGGGCCGGCTGGCTGGGCTCCGCTGCGTCTGGTGATTGGGTGGGACGCCGTGGGCCCGGCCCGCCGTGGCGTCGATCAGGTGGCGGATTCGGGCAGCAGGGGCTCTGGAGCAGGAGCGCGGTAGCCTAGGGGTTGCTGTACTATGATAAGGCAGCAGGGGCGTGCAGCACGTGGGCGTGCAGGCACGGAATGAATTGGCGATGCGTGGCGCCTTGCCCGGCGCAGCGTGGCATAGGGTGACTCCACTGGGTGTGGGGCGGCTCGGCGTGGCGTGCGCGCAGGCGACCGTAGCGTGTACGACCGTCAAGAGGTTGGTTCGTTTATCAAGCGCTTTGATGGCATGTAGCTGAAGAAAGGGCTTGCGGCTGGGGCTGCGAAGTTTTGGTCGATGAGGAACCTGCTGCCGCGCGGCGTGCATCAAGTAGACCGCTGCTGGTGCACATGGCGTTCGAACCGAACAAGAGCAGGCGTGGGCTGCACCCGTTTGAACAGAACGAGAGCGGGCGTGGGCTTGTCGGTCCCCGAGGGATCAGAAGCATGAGCGCGGGCAGGCCGAGCGCGGCAGACACCAGTCTGCACCAGTGGGCTGTGGCTTCGCCAATGTATGTATGGTTCCAGATGCTACAGCACTGTAACAAACACGAGGCGCCTGCATGGAATGGATGGTGGTGGCATGGGCACCCCTGGGTGGACGGGCGCGCTGCGGCGGCGGGGCTGCCCTAACTGGCTAACTCCTCAGCAAACCTAACAGGCAATCACGCCGAGGGATAATTGGAAGGGCCACACCGCGTTGCTAGCACGAAAGGGGGCCGTGTTGCCGCGCGCGTGCAGCGCCACGTGCGTGTGCACAAACAGCAATGCACCCGCCGGCCGCCGCGCCCTGCACATACACGCCCTACCTAATCAGCAGCCATCACTATCGCAGCGCCCAAACATCATCGCATGTTCTATTCACCTCCAATAACGGCTCCTCCCAAGTGCCGACTCCCAGCCAGCCATCACACTTTGTCGCCTCCGCGCGGGGTCTCCGCACGCAGCTCCATCGCCACGCAGGAGCGCCGGCGGCGCCGCAGCTCCAGTGACTCAGCCAGCAAGTCAGCGTAGAGGCTGAACGTGCCGTCGCCGTTGGCTGTAGCAGGCGCCATGGCTGTACCTGCAGCTGCAGCTGCTGCAACGGGCTGCCCGGCGCTGCTGCTGCCGGTACCGCCCATGGAGCTCTTGCTGGCGTTGCCGCTGGTGGGCGCGCTGGCGCGCAGGCTCCGCCGGCTGCCCGGTGATGACGCGCCGGTGCCTTGGGCCAGCAGGGGCTGTGGCATGCCGGCAGCGGCGGTGGCGGCGGCGGCAGCACCCGGTGGAAGCGCCTCGTCTGCAGCTGACGGTACAGCCGGCAGGCAGGGTGCAGCCCCGCCCCCGGGACTGGCGACAGCATTCGGCGGCAGGGCCGCAGCCTCGGTGGCGGCCGTGTAGGCGGATGCAGCAGAGGCACCGACGGTGGCCCAGTGTGCGACGGCGGCGGCGCTGCGGCCATCGTCACTGTGGCCATGAGTTCTCTGGATGACACACACGCTTCCCGCAACACCAGCAGCAGAACCCACCGCGCCGCCGGATGGGCTGCCGCTGCTACTGCCGCGAATGCCGCTGCTGCTCGCGCCGCCGCGATCCCTCCAGCTGCCACCGCCGCGCCGCCGCCAGCTGTAGCTGCTCCGTGCGGCATCCACAACGCTCGGCGGCAGCCCCGGAACGATGTCGCCGTCGCTACCGTCCGCACACCAGGCGGAACGCGCGGCCACAGAAGGTGCCAGGGCAACGGTGCCACGTGTGTTATTGCCGCAGCCGCCGCCGTCATCGGCGTCGTCAATCACCAATGCGCGCAGCGGTACGTGGACGGAGAGCGCCCTGCTCCTGTTGCTGCTGGGGCTATTGCTGTTGATGCTGTTAGCGCTTGTGCGGGGGTCCGACGCAGCAGGAGAGGTCCGCGCAGTGGCCTCACTGCCGCAGGCACTGATGGTCCGGCTGCTTCTTGGCAAGATGATGTAGCGGCCCGCAGCCCGGTCCTCCGCGGACCCTGGGCTACTCCCTCCGCCAGGCATGACAGCAGCGGCGGTGTCGGACTGCCCGCGGCCGCCGCCTGTGCCGCCGCCTGCAGCACCCGGAGCCGAAGCGGCACTAGCGGGCGCGTCCTCAGCAGCTGTGGCCGACGGCGCGGCTGCAGCGCCCACCGAGCCCCCAGCAGCGCCAGCAGCCGCGCCCGCATCGGCAGCGGCCGCAACCGCCTCCACCGCCGGCAGCTTGGCGGCTGGGAAGAGGTCGAGGTACGCGGCGAGCGCCACAGCCATCACCACCAGGGCTCCGCAGAACGTCGCGACCGCCAGCACTGCGTAGGCGCCCTTGCTGCTCGCAAGCCAGCTCTGGCGCGGCGGCGCCGGCGGCTGCTGCCCCGGCGGCGGCGGTGATGCCATGATCCCGTTGTCCCGCATCACCTGCGCCAGGCCCACAAACGGGTCTCCCAGCTTCCAGATTGCGGCGCAGCCCGCCAGGCTGCCGTCGGGGCCGGGGCAGCCGGGCGCAGGCAACGGCGGGGCGCGGGGGGTGTTCGAGGACGCGGCGTTGGAGGCTGGCGGCGGAGAGGGCGGGCCGGGAGTTGACGCGCGCGTTGGCGACGACGATGGTGGTGACGGTGGCGACGGCGTGGCGAGGACGCCCTCTTGGGTGGAGGCACGCCAGGCTTGGCGCCATGCCAGGCCCAAGACGCCGCCGACGCCGCTGTCGGCGCCGCCCTGAGGAGGAGGGGCCGTAGGCGGAGGGCTGTCATCTCCGGTCATGCCGCCGTACCCGCCATCGGCGACGCCGCTGTAAGCAACAATAGTGTCGGCGTCGGCACTCCCTGGAGGCAGGCTGGCGCAGAGGAAGGGCGCGGTGAGGGAGGGGGTGCGGGCGTCGTCGCACGCGTATCGCGCCCAGCAGGGGGTGCTGCCGAGCACAGCCGCTACGGCAGGGCGGCAGGACGCAGCAGCAGCCTCCCCAGACGGCGGCCCAGGCGCCGGGGCCGCTTGCGCGCTTGTGCCCGGGCACCACGCCAGCATCTCCAGGGGCAGCGGCAGGTCGCCCATCCACACCACCTGCTCCTGCAGCTGCTGGCCCGCCGTGGCGAGCGGGCTGCCGGGTGGGCCGAGGGCGGCGGGGGCGGCCGCCATGGCAGCTGGGTCCAGCACCGCCGCATCAGATTGCTGGTCGCTGCTGCCCTCCAACCCGGTCGCCGAGGCCCCGATGTCCGCCTGCAGCAGGCCGGGCGTGATGCGGAGCGCCTGCTGCGCCAGCCACAGCATTACGTCGGGCTCAAGCAGCGGCACGGGTGCCAGCCGCGAGGACGTGACCGCGCACCAGCGGCTGGCGCCCGAGCTGGTCATCGGAAAAGGGACGAACGTGAACGTGATGCCGTTGGAGACGTAGCTATGGACATGGGCGCGGCTGGGTCCTGCACAGTGGGGCGAGGAAGCGGGGCGAGGAAGCCGTTGGGCATCGGCGACGCGCCCAATGTCATGTCAACCCGTTTCGCGAACGCTGCCCGAGGCAACATGAGCCAGCCAGCTACGCTAGCGTGACTCCCTATTATCATGCTACTCACCCGACTCCTCTGCCGCCGCTGGAACCACGCTGGCGCCCAGGTAGAACAGCCATCCGAAGAGCATCCATCCTCGACGATAGAAACGGGGCTTCATGGCCCTCGCAGCGTAAGGGTATGATGAGTGTGTAAATTTATAGTGGTCAAATGCCCCAAACCGCAATTTGCCCAGCATCGCGCGGTACAGCGATCGCCAGAATGGGGAGTTTGCGGTTCTGCGGCTGTGGCCGTGGTAGGACCAGGGTAAGGGGATAAGAAGTGACATACCCAGCTGCGGCAGATGATATCCCATACCCAGCAGGCCCGTGCGCAATAGTGGCTGTGCGACGCGCGGTTACTGTACCGATGATGCGCGCTGGCTGGCTGCCACAGTTCTGCGGCTGTGGCCGTGGCAATCACGCTGACTGTGATTCTGGCTGCCAGTTTTGCAGGCGCGGGTGCAGGGGCTGGTAGTATGGGAAGTGGCTTGGCAAAGGTTGCGGGGCCCGTGCGGCCGTGCCCGTGCCCTGCCGGCGGAGTTCTGGGCGGCTGGCCCCATTGGCTGGCCCCTGGGCTGGCCGTGCATGGAAGCGTGAATGTGCGATACGCATGCTGTACAACGTGTTGGCCCCACCCCAACACTGGGATGCAGGCTTTCGCAACCCACACTGCCTTGAACGGCCGCCGCAGGGCACTCCGGCAGACCCGGGCCGCCCCGGACTCGTGCACTGGCCACGACTGGCACGGTATGGGCCAGCATGCGGGCCCACGCACCGACGCACGGTGCACCAAGCACCGACCTATTCCCAGTATAGATAATTGTGATACACATCCTTGTGTTAAGCAGGACCTGTCCAAACTTGCACGTAATCAACTAGCTCGTTTCGCGCACAAGGCCTTTCAAGGCTTCGTCAAACTTGAGCAGCGCTGCATAGAAGCTACACACAGCAATGGTTGGAGGGCTACGCGTCAAGCTTGTGCGCTGGGGCTTCAACGTGAGTCGCTTTCGCCGCGCTGCTTGCTACAATTATGGCGCCTTATGCAACGCTTTTGATCTGCAGAAACGACCATTTTATGTCCTCTCGGTGATGGAGAAGCGACAAGCGCGGAACTCGGGTGTGCGGAAAGAGGACGTCGGCTGGTGGGACCCGAATCCTGGTAAGCGGCGACGAAATTGGCAGTATGAATTGACTGGTTGGGGCTGACGCCAGTGCACCTGGCTACCTGGCCGCAGCTGCGGATGGCAACATGCATTTAGGCCTGAACTTCGACCGACTCAAGTGAGTGCCGGGGGAGGTGGTCTTCTGCAGCGGCTTGACGCCCATTGGGCGGAGGGTGGAAGCACGCTGCTGGGGTTGGGCTGGGGCCGGGCACGGAGTCCAGGGGCAAGCGCACGAGCACCGCGTGAGCGTGCCGTGCCGTGTGCGTCGCTGAACGTGCCGGACAGGTACTGGCTCACAGCGGGCGCCAAGCCCACGGACAAGGTCGCGGAGTTGCTCGGACACGCGGGCGTGCTGCCAAAGGTGCCACAGATGCCCCACTATAACCCGCGCGACCCCAAGGACGACACCAAGTGGCGGCCAAATGAGGACAAGTAGACGGCTCAGCATGCGCTGCCCTGCAAAGGAGCTGCAGCTGGCATCCACGGCGCCACCTGCAGCTGCGCAGCGGCGTAGCGTTCAGCTGTATCGGTCACTTGTCGGGCGCCACGCCTGTCCTAATCGCCGACGCCGCGCGGGGAGCAGCAGAGAACGGCAAGCCGCAGCAGCGCGCCGTCACCGCCGGGGCCGCGCGGTGGCATCGCCAGGACCCGGTTCTGTCGAGGCACCAGCTGCAAGCTTGCAGGAATAGTCTGGCCATGTGCTGGATGGGCTCGATCACGCTAGCGGGGTCCCATGATGTGCGTGCTCAAGTGCAATCTCGCAGAGCCCCGGCTAGCTGTTGGCTGGCAACGCGTTGTGGGCGTGGTGGCAAGGTGGATAGCATGGCTGGCGCCTGGAATGAACTCAATGACACGAACTAAATCCTATGCTCTCAAGTACGTTGCAATGCTGTGTACGGTTACGTGTTCAGGTGCGTGTCGCTGCCGTATTGTGTGTTTAATGACTAGCGGAGTGCGCCTGCAGTGTTCGCCGGGGACTTGGGAGGACATGCCGTAACAGCCTCCTAAGCGAGGGTGCTGGAGCCGCGGGTAATGGATTGGGTTAAGTTAGCGAAGTGCTTTCGAAACGCGAACGCGAATATGCGTAATCATGTGTCGTTGTAGTCGCTAGCACGGATAGAAGGCCGGTGAGCAAGACTCAGACACAGCAGGCATGTTACCTCGTCCAGACGGTGAACTCCACGGGCGATGGAGGAGCGCCAAGTTGGAGGACCATTGTGGCCGCGCAATGCTGTACCGGAAGAGTGCACACGGGTGCGGTGGGGTGCTGGTACTGACTATGTCGCCACCACAGCAGGGCGCGAGTCGGCGCTGCGCCGCTCGCATGGCAGGGTTGTCGTGCCATGCGTTTGCAGGGCTCATAGGGCTACGAGAGGTTGAGAGGAGCCTTGCACGGGCATAGGATGCGGACATGCCGTTGGCACAGACGCCGTCGCCAGACTTTGCAGTGCTTGTGTGAGGTTGGGCCTCATCAGGCCTGGCGGTGTGCCTGTTGCTGCGAGACAGCGCTTCGTGTGCAGGTTTCTGTGTTATGAGGAGGCAGCGGAGAGACAGTGAATGCCGGTTGCTGGGTGGTGGTAAGCTCTGGCGGACGTAAGCTTAGCTTGTGTGTCACTATGCGCAGGTGTGCGGCGAACCAGTGGCCGGTAGTCCCTTCTTGACTTATTGCGGGCGATGAGTCGATGCGGGGCAAATGCGTCGCATTCTGCGAGGGAGGGCGAGGTAGAGAAGGTTCGGGGGAGTGGCCGCCAGGGCCAGGGTGGCACGCACCCAGTACGCCGCATCAAACTTGCGCAGTTCGAAGGCGCGCCTCTGCTTTATGACAACCCGTCCACATACTACTCTTGGCAAACTTTAACTCGCTCTACCATTAAAAAGCTAAAAAGGAACTACAAAACCGCGAGGAACATGAGCTTGAAGACTGCGAGCTGCTTGTTGTAGCCCCGTGGAGCGGACGCGTCCGCTGTGGCTGCGCCAGTGTAGGACAGCACAATGAGGCGCCACGGACTGCAGACCCCGCTGGACCCGCACCAGGTGCGTCAACGAGCGCAGGGAAGCGCGAATGACAACGTGGGCTGCCGAAATGACGCTAATGCCCCGTCTGATTGCAGCTGGCATCATGGCTGATATTCTTTGCGCTGGTGTCGGGCGTCTATGCGTTCTATGTGCCCTTCGTCGAGGACGCGGGCGCTCGCTGGTTTCTGGTCGCGCTATACAGCCTTCTGGTGATAGCGATAGTTGCGTTGGACCTGTACACTAGGTAAGCCGGACTGGGCTCAAGGGGCTCGGCGAGGGCATAGCCTAACATGAAGTTTCTTCGCGTGCTGCAGCTACCTCGATCCGTCGGACCCGGGTCTGATGGGAGCAACGGATGGGGAATTCTTCTGCGGCCTATGTCAGGTGAGGGGGCGAGGCGTGCGGGGGCATTATCGGGCGTGGCACCGGCGCCGCGCCGCGCCCGGTCTGGCGCCGCGCCTCTGTCAGTTGCCTAGGGGTCCGCTGCGGCCGCGGGCCAGCCGGGTTCTTGGTACCAACTAGCTCAAGGGGACGAGACGCTACACACTCACAGCCGTGTGTCCGCTGCTTGAAGAGAGCCCCACGTAACTTTTTGTGCAGGCGAGCGTGGCGCGGAGCAGCAAGCACTGCCGCGCCTGCGACCGCTGCGTAGAGGGCTTTGACCACCGTACGTGTGGGGTGGGGTGGGGTTTGATGCAAGCATATGTAGGTGCCTGAGACCTACCGGGTGTATAGAAGGCTCCGGGCTCCCGCATTTGTGCTGCGGATACGTCAAGCACGGGCCCTGGCGCATCCCCTTCCGGGCTCCAGCACCGCACACGTCCGCACCTGGCCCTTCTCACGCTGCTTCATTCACCGCCGTGTTCTCATCCTGCAGACTGCAAGTGGCTGAACAACTGCGTGGGCGCGAAGAACTACTGGCACTTCTTCGCGCTCATCAGCAGCACCGTCAGCCTGCTCACGCTGCAGCTGGCCTGGGGGCTGTGGCTCTTCATCACCTCCTTTACGCAGAAGCAGGAGATGAAGGGCCGCGTGGCGGAAAAGTACGGCAGCAGCGTGGTGTACGGCGGCTGGCAGGCAGCTCTGGCGCTGTACATGGTCATGCTGGTTGCGGCGGTTGTGATGCTGGGCGAGCTGTTCTTCTTCCACATCGTCCTAATTAGTAAGGGCATGACAACGTATGACTACATCGTGGCGCAGCGTGATGCCAAGCTGGCGACGCCGCCGCCGTCGTCGGGCGGCGCCGCCGGCGCCGCGCACGGGCTCAAGGCCTGCCGGTCCAGCCGCGTGGCTGACCAGACCACGGCCAAGCGCAAGGTGCGTGTGGGCATCAACCCCTGCGCCGCTATCAGGACGAGCAAGCCCGTCGGCAACCCGGCGGAGTACGGAAAGGCGGCTGGCGCCGCCGCCGCAGGCGGCGGCGCTGCCGCCGGCTTGCACGCTGCCGGCGGCGGCGGCTCCGGCAAGGGGCTGGAGGGCGCGGTGGGCAACGGCTCGCTGAAGGGCAGCTTGGGGATTTCGGACAAGGCGGGGGCGGGCAGCATGCAGGAGATGGTGGCGAGGGCGGTGGCGGAGCAGCAGCACCACGCGGCCAAGGGCGGGCTGGGCGCCGGCGGCGGCAATGTGGACAGCGCCCTCATTTCGGCGCTGCAGGGCGGCGGCGGGCCCGGCGCCGGCGCGCTCCGGGAGCCGGCGCTGCTGGGCGCGGCGGCGCCGCCGGGGTCGGTGCCGGCACAGGGGTGCGTGCCGGAGTGCAGCGGAACGCCACATGCCGGCGGCGGCGGCGGCGGCGGCGGGGGCATGGACAGCGCGAGGCAGGACTTCACGTCGCTCGTGAGCCAGTCGCCGCCGCTGGCGCCCTCGGCGCACCACCACTACCACCAGTCACCGGGACAGGCGGGGCCGGGTCCGGGACCGGGGTCGCACGCAGCTGCTGCCGCAGCTGCGGCGGTGCACGGGTCTCCGGCGCGGTCGCCGGGGCAGCTGGCGTTGGGGGTGTCGGACACGCCACCCGGGTCATCTGGGCCCGCGCCCGCGCCCAGCAGCAACGCTGCGACAGGAAGCTTTGATGCGGCGTTGCCGGCAGTGGCGGGGAGACACCTGGGGGGCCAGGCCGCAGCGGCCGCGGCCGCAGGCTTGCCGGCTGCGGCGGGGTCGCCGGCGCTCGGCATGCCGCCGGCGTCAACACGCGTGGGGTCCCTGCCGCCGATCCGCCTTCCGTCGGGGAGCGGCGGCGTGCCGGTGAGTCCGCCGCCGGCGTCGGCTGCGCAGCGGAGCCTCATGTATCCGGCCAAGACGCCTAGCGGCTCCGGGCGGGCGGCTGCCGAGGCGGGAGCGGTGGGCGGGGGCCGGGGCCACGTGAGCGCCATGCCTGAATGAGCGTGATCCTTGACGACCTTGGAGCATCCTGAGCAGCATCCTGCATAATCTATGAAGGAATTACGGCCGAGTACTGTGATACTACCATATGATATGTTGGGAAGCCGGCCTGTGATGAGCTCTGCTTGGGCTGGGCTGTGGGGGCTGAAGATGTGGGCAACAGGCGGGCGGCGAGTGTTCTTACATCCCTCCATGCGTGCGTGCGTGCGTGCGTCTCTCTCTCTTTTTGGTACATGTGAGCGGTTCGGTACGGGTTGCATGTATGTGACTAACGTATGGCGAGCATGAGTTGCGGCGTGCACTGTCCAGGCGTGCGGGAGGCAGGAAGGGAAGGGAAGGGCAGAGCATTGCGTCCGCCCGCGCGCGGAAAGGATTCTAGGTTGGGGCTGCGACCATCAGTACAAGATTGCGTTTGCATAGTCAGGATGTTGGTATCGTCGTGGCCTCAGTGTGCCGTTTGCGGATTGCCGTGCGAAGCAGCCCCAGGGGGGGGGGGGCGAGTCGGGGGGGGCTAACTCGCGGTGGGCTATGACATGGGTTGGACGGTTTCCGGGCGGCCGAGCGCATTGCAAACACATGCGTCGCGCCTATTATGGTAATTCCTGTGTCGAATTCTTTGAGTGCATGTAATACTGGAGAACCGCTTCACTGCTGCCGCTGAGTCGCGACCGCGGTCGCTGCCGCCGCATTACAGACACAGTACGCGTCCGCTCTTCCACAATTCTCTTTGAATTTACTTTGTATAATCACAAGCTATACTGAGGCAGCGCCACAATGGGCGGGTTTGGAGCGCCTGATCGCGGTGGCTCGCGCGAAAGCAAGAACTCTAGTCTGAGAGCCAACAAAAAGAATGCCGCGAAAGCTTTGAAGGACGGGGACAAGCCGAAGGTGCAGCGACCGTCGGTTTCTGAGAATGCTCCCGCGGCGCTGGCGCCGGAGCCGGACGCAACGACCGCATCTCTCGTGGATGCGGGAGCACAGCTTGCGAGCCGGCAATTCGACCGTGACCAGCAAAAGGCAAGTGCCGACCTGGGTCTGCGCGCAGCACGCACCTCCTCCGCGCGCGGCCGCGCCCTGCACCTCCGCTTACGCAACCCCACCTCCACCCCAGCCCCCTGGCCTTACACACGCACTCACACGCCGTGCACAGGTGCTGCAGCGCGCGGGCAGCTGCGGCGTGGGCCCCATCCTGACCTACACCACCGACGACTCCAAGCTGGAGGCGCTGGTGCGCGCCGCCAAGGAGAACGCCGGCGCCGTGTACTGCATGCTGGGCGTGCACTCCGACAACATCAAGCGCGCCAATGACAGGCAAGGAGGAGGTTGAATGGAGGGTGGCTTGCCGTCGCGCTGTCGTGCTGTCGTGCTGTTGTGCTGTCGTGCCAACGGACGTGGGGGGTTGGGCGGGTGCGAGCATGCGGGTGAGCAATGCAGGCGTCGCGGGCCGAGACATTGCCGTCGTATCATATCCCTTCTCGAATATTCCCTGTAACCATACATGCACGCACGCACGCACACGTAGGCTTGCGCCCGCCCGGCTGGAGTCCCTGAAGGACCTGGCGCTGGAGGGCTGCTGCGTGGCGGTGATGGCGGGGCTGGCGTTCCGGGACGTGGGCATACGCTACGCGCAGGTGACAAGTTATTTTAATTATAGTAGACGTTCAGATGAAAATCCTCCTATAGGGGGGGTGTTCCAAGAGGTCCGCCCCTTGCCTCGAGTGAAAGTTGCATGTGAAGCTGCACGGACCTCGGTGGGTGGGGGGGAGAGCATGATGCGTGAGCATGGTGGGGATGGGGGCGGGGCAGTGGGGGTGGCGGCAGTGGGGTCGCCAGGGCAGGAACGCGAGAACTTGTACGGCGCGGTGGCCGTTGTGGGGGATGAGAAGGCGCGTTGCAGCCGCACGCCACCGCACCCAAAATACCCACCACACCCACGATGCCCACCACACCCGCACAATACCCACCACACCCAAAATACCCACCACACCCGCACAATAACCATCAAACCCACGATGCCCACCACCACCGCCATTCAGGAGCGCGCGCTGAGTGAGCAGATGGAGCTGGCGGCGTCCGTTGCGCTGCCGCTGGTGCTGTACGAGGTAGGGGGCACTGTGGATTACGGAGTACTGTGGAGTATGGAGTACGGAGTACGGATCGTAGCGGGGTAGATGCTGGTACGAACCACCGGCACGGGGCACACGGGCCCGAGGGGCGCAGGGCTGAGGGGCTGAGGGGCTGAGGGGCTGGTCGTGCGGGGGCTGAGGATGCGCTCCCTCCTCTCGAGCACGCCGCACATACACACAATCACACACGGCGTTCTAAGCGGGCGTAGGTCGTCTTCTGTTTTCTCCAATCCTTGTAACACACCACGCGCTCGCGCAGGTGCGCGCGGCGGAGGCGCTGGTGGAGCGCATCGCCGAGTTCCGCGCCAGCGGCGCCGGCGAGGGCCGCGCCGCCGCCACGCCCATCGCCATCTACAACTTCAGCGGCAGCGGCGAGGAGCTGCGCACCTACCTCGCGCTGGGCTGCCACATCGTGCTGACGGGTGGGGCGGCGAGGGATGGGGAACAGGGTGGGGAGGGGGGCAGGGGGGAGGGGGAGGGCTGGCGAGGGGGAAGGGGGCCGTGAACGCCAGCCCAACCTGAATTAAACCTGAGTGGACGGGGGCTGAGGGCAGGCGAGTGCCCGCGAGGGCCCGCGCCTCCCATCTGACCTCGGCACTTCAACATGCCAAACGCCGCTCGCCGTTCCCCCTTGCCTCCATCCCCCATCCCCCATCCCGACACAGGCCGCGTGTGCGACCAGACGGAGAAGGGCGAGCGGCTGCGCGAGCTCGCCGCCACCATCCCCGCCGACCGACTCATGCTGGCGTCCGACTCGCCCTTCGCCACGCCCCAGAACATCGATGACGTGTTCATGCGCGAGGGCCGCAACGAGCCCTCCAACCTGCCGTACGTGCTGAGCGCGCTGGCGGCGGCGCTGGAGGTGCCGGAGGCGCAGCTGGCGGCGACCACGCGGCGCAACGCGCTGACGTTCTTCGGCATCCGCGAGGCGGCGGAGGCGGCGGCCGAGGCGGCGGCCGCCGAGGCGGAGGCCGCGGCGGCAGGGGTGGCGGCGGCGGGCGCGGACGCGGCCGGGCCGAGCAGCAGCGCGGCGGCGGCGGCAGCGCCGGTGGCGGCAGCGGCGCCGCCGACTGGCGGCGCCAGGGCGCAGGCAGGCAAGGGCGGGAAAGCGGCAGCGGCCGCAGCGGCCGAAGAGGAGGAGCGGGAGGTGAAGGCGGGCAAGGGCGGGCGGCGGGGGAAAAAGGGCGGCCGCGGCGCGGCGGACAGCGAAGAGGAAGAGGAGGAGCCGGTGGCACGCGGTGGCGCGCGGCGGCGGGGTGGCGCGGCGGCGGCGGCGGCGACGCCTGCAGAGGACGCCGAGGAGGAGCAAGACGACAACGACGAGGAGGAGGCAAGCCTGGCGCTGACGAAGCAGCGGCGAAACAAGGCGAAGAAGGGCAAGGGCAAGGCTGGCGCGGCCAAGGCCGCGAACGCCTTCGCTCAGCTACGGTTGCAGGAGGACGGCGTCGAGGGCGAGGGCGAGGGCGAGGACGGCGGCGAGGACGAGCAGGCGGAGCAGGCGTCAGGGGAGCGGGGCGGTCAAGGGGAGAGCGGCAGCGAAGGCGCGGAGGGTGAGGAGGGCGACGAGGACGAGGAGGAGGGGCTGGGGGACGCGGCGGAGAGCCGGGGCGCCAGCGGCGCCGGCGCCTCCACCTCCTCTCCCGCCGCCGCCGCCGCCGCACGCGCGCGGCGGCCGGCGCCGCGCAATTTTGTGGCCGAGTACGAGGCGGCGGCGGCGGCCAAGGGCCCGGCGACGGGGCCGCGCGTGAGCTACTCGTGCCGCGGCTGCCGCAGCGTGCTGTTCACGGAGGCAGACACCCTCCACCACCAGGACGAGGAGCGGGCGGTGTTCGCGGTGGCCAAGTGCGTGGAGGGAAGGGAGGGAGGGAGAGAGGGCTTGTGAGCTTCCGCACAAGCACAAGCACAAGCACAAGCATCAGCACAAGCACAAGCACAAGCGCAACACCTAAACCAAGCGTATGCGTGTGTATGAGTGCGCATAGGAGAGGGGGCCAGCGGTCGGGGGGGGGGGGACACTGTTGCGATGGAGGTGCGTGCGTGTGCGTGCGTGTGGAGGATGGGTGGGTGGAGCAGCGCTGGCGAGACGAGCTTTATACCGGTATGCCTACAGTATAGGGCGGCGGCCGTGTGCGATAGCTGGCGCTGACGCGTTGATCTGTCTGTGGCCCCACAGGCCGCGCAACAGGAAGCCGCGCGGCAAGAAGGGCGGCGACGACGGCGGCGACGGCATGTGCAGCATGCACTTCCTCAGCCGCCCGCTGCCGTGGATGCAGGTGCGTGAGGCCAAGGGAGGGGGGGTTACATTCATCATTAGTGAAGGAAGTGGTAGACGGTAGACAATCTTGGGGGCAGGGCGGTGTGTTAGAAGGGCGGGCGGGCGTGCCGTACGGCAGAAGAGCGTGTCGTGCCGTGCTGTGCCTTCATCGGACCCTGGACTCGCCGGACCGCATGCTCGTGGGCTCTAGGGTGACCCCAGCTCCTCCCTCTGCTCCGCGCTCCATTGGTTTTGGGTATGCAATTGTTGGGTGTACGTTTGGACTACACACACGCGCTCGTACACACACGCGTGCACGCACAGTCTTGTTGTCGTTTTCCCTTGTGCTCTCTAACACACGCATGTATCACGCATGTATCAACACACCATCTCGGCACCTCCTGGCCGCAGTCCTGCATGCAGTCCGAGGGCGGGCACCTGGGCGAGGGCCGCCTGGACTGCCCCACCTGCGCCGCCAAGCTGGGCAAGTGGGCGGCGGGCCCCGGGTCCGAGGGCGGCGGCGTGGCGTGCAGCTGCGGCGTGCTGGTGCCCGCACCCGCCTTCGCGGTGCTGCGGGCGCGGCTCGACATCCTGGACTCGCAGGTGTGTGTGTTGGGGGTGGGCGGCGCGGGCGGCGCGGCGCGGGGCGGCTTCAGGGGTGTGGCTGTGTTTGCGAGTGGCAGGTGGCGAGTGGCGGGTGGCAAAAGAGGGGACCGTGATGTTGTTTGGGTTGGCTTAGTCGCAGCCAGGGTACGGGAGGCACGTGCCGTTCCACCCTCGATGCCTCCCTCTCTACACTACACATTCTGCCATTTCTTCACGTTGCGAAAGCTCCCCACTCATATTCCCACGCCCCGCCCCCCGCAGCTGGACATTGCCTCGGCGGTGCAAAGCTCGCTCAAGGCCTATGAGGAGGAGGAGGCCGCCGGCAGCGCCAGCAGCAGCAGCGACGACGACGGCGCCGGCGGCAAGAAGAAGCGGCAGAAGCAGAAGCGCAACAAGACCGCCAACTTCAGCAGCTTTAGGAACAAGAACTTTGGGGTCAAGCTGAAGGACCAGAAGGCCATTGCGGAGACGGTGGCCGGCGGCATGGGTGCGGTGGAAGAGGAAGGCGAGGCGTCGAGTTGAGTTGGCGGCCAGGGTGCGGATGTTTGGGCCGTGTGGGCTTTGCCGCTCCGGGAGGCTTCAGCGATGGGACATGGGAGCTGGATGAGAGTGTTAGGACTTGGCAGCACTGATAGAAAGAAGTGCGGGGCTGATAGATACGGTTGGCTTGTTAGCAGAAGAGATTACATGTGGGACGACAGCCGTGGACAAGCCAGGGCTCCAAAAACGTGCGAAACACGCACGCTCACTTGTTAGCGATGTGAGTTACCACTCATCTACATATGCTGTTCCAAAGTGTGAATCCTGGCGTGTTTTCGGGGTCTGGTGTGCGCCCCGGCCTGAGGCCGCGCGTGCGACCAAGTGTAACAGATTCCTTGCACCCTGACGCCCAACCCAGCCGCGCGCCATTAACATTTGAGAGCGTTTGCTGTGAGAAAACGCCGGTCAAAGGCGATGCACTTTTTGGGGTGGGTGAACAAAACGCGTTGACTCTTATGTGAAACAATAGCCAAGGCGCCCAGCACCTTTACTTTTTTGCAAGCGCGGAGATCGGCCGCAGGGAGGCGAAGAACCGGGTCGGTTCGCCCCCCATTCGGTACCCTGCCCACTGCGCCTATGCATGTGACGTTGCATTTATTAAATAGATCGCAATGATCTGTACTATATTCTGGCTCAGGATTCCCCTGAAGCGCAACGAGCGAGCCAAATGCACCACCTGTGAGCATGCACACGAACGCGAATTGCTGCGCGCACCTTTGATCCATGGAAATAATGAGACAACATCTATTTGCAGAACTTGATTCGCGAGCGAAGTGCCCCCTTCTGACTGATCAGAATTTCAGACGCCCACTCGCTCAATCTTTGCGGTTTGGCATGCATCATAACATATGACCACGTTCTCTATTTTGATGGTGTGGGCCGCGGCCTAACCGCATCTGGTCGGTGGTCGCCGGTCGCCGGTGCCCCCGCACCCAAGCCCGCACCCTCACTGCCGCAGTCGAAGCGCCCTCCCATATGGGGGGGGTGTCCCCTTCTTGTAACCTCGCAATCATATGGGGGGAGGGGATCCCCTTCCCCCCCGAAGCCCCCCTCCCCTCGGCTCGTCAGTGTGTGTGTGTGTGCTCATGTTCCGCTACCATGCGACGCTTGTGTCCCGTATGGGGGGAGGGAGTGCCCTCCCCCCAAACCCCCCTCCCCATCGGTGTGAAACTGCCCAAACGACCCAAAGATGAGTGGCCAGGGGCTGAGTTCGAGGCTGGTGTTTCGAGGCTGGTGTTGTTGCTGACAGGCGGGGCACGGCAATGACAATGACAATGACCACCTCCACTTCAGTCGCAAACACCGGGCATTCAATCTTTCAAGGCCCTCGTCCTCTGCCCAGCGCATAAACTGACCTCTGCTTCACACGGACCTCTGCTTCACACGGGTTAGGCCACAGCCCACTTCCTCACGTCCCGGCGTTCGGAGCCCATCACATACCCAACCCACACTTGACACATCTTGGCCGAGACTGCCGACCTCACGGCGCCGCTGCCACCACGCTGAACTTGAGCGGCGTGGCTCCCTCGAGCGCGCCCTCGCACCACCCCCGCAGCGCCGCCGCCGCCAGCCCTCCTGCCCCTTCCCCGCCACTCCCTCCCGCTCTCCCAACCTCACCCTGCCCCGAAGCTGCGCCTGCTGCTCGACTTGCGTCCGCGCCAGCTCCACCCGGCGCCGCGGCGGCTGCGACCACGCCCCGCACGAACGCCGCCGTGGCCGCCGCCGCCGCGCCCGCCACCTGCGCGTTGGCGACGCCGCGGCCGGTGGCGCAGATGGACTGCGTCAGTCTGTCGGAGGCGTCCAGGAACTGCAGGTGACCGGCGTCAGGCAGCGTCACCTGCACCACAGGGCGGCCGAAACCCGGCAGGGTGGGACTCAGGGGGCAAAGAGCGAGGGCTGGCGGCGGGCGGGGTCCGGCGCGTGGTTTATGGCAGCTGGATGGAGTGCTGCGCGTGGGGCGTGCTGGGGGTGCCCAGCGCACGGCGCGCAACAACAGCCGAGGGTTCCGACGGCTCATGTGTGTATGTCCCTCAAGCTCCTGGGCTCGCACCCATCGCTCATGGATGTCACATCAGTACGACATAGCAACACGCCCGCGCACCAGGCAGCTCACCAGCGCGCGCGGCCCCGGCCACGCCTCATAAAAGACACGGAAGTTCTTGGCCCGCGGCACGCAGTCGCCGCCGCGGCCCGCACCCACCACCAGCGCCGGCAGCAGCGGCGCCGCCGCCTCCTCCTTCCCGACACCGCCTGCTGCAGCCCCACCCCCACCCCCACCCGCAACCGCTGCTGCTGCCGTGCCCGCTGCCGCCGCTGTTACCCCAGCCCGGGGCGGCGTGGCCGCGAGCGCGGCGAGCGCGGAGGGGTAGCGGTCTGGGTCCTGGGGCTCGAAGGCGCCATCTGCCGGGTCCAGCAGCACTAGCCCCGCCAGCGGCAGTAGCAGCGAGGGCCCCGGTGACGCGGCTGCCGCAGAGGCAGCAGCAACTGCTGCTGCTGCTGCTGCTGCTGCTTGTGTTGTTGTTGTTGGTGCTGGGGATGCTGAGGGTGCGGGTGCCGCGGCTACTGCAGCGCTCTGCCCTGACGGCCAGGCGCGGCGCGATGCGGGCTCGCCGCCGGCGGCACCCACGTCGTCGGCGTCGCTGCCGGCGGGGCCGCCCCGGCCAGCGGTGGCCGCAGCGTACGCCTCAGCTCCGCTGGCAGGCGCAGCCGCTGCAGCTGCGGCCGCAAGCACTGATACCTGTGCACAGGGTTTAAGTAAAGGGGAAGAAGCTCAGCCGAGTCGGTCTACAGATGGGTGATAGATAGCATCGTAAGTACCGTAAGTAGGCTTCCGCGAGCGGACGCTGCAGCTTGAGCGCAGAGCCAGCCGCCCGCCCGCCAGCGAGAATCATGGCGCACTGCAAGGCGACGTGCTGCGAGTGCGGCTGCTGCTGCATGACTACCGTCCATGGGCCTACGCCACACCGCCGGTGTCGCTCACCTTGGCGCCGCGGGAGTGGCCAACCAGGAAGGCCAGCCCAACCGCCGGGCCGCCCCACACAGCCTGCCGGTCCGCCAGCAGCTCCGCCGCCCGCCGCCAAACCTCCTCCAACAGCCGTACGGAGTCGTTGTCGTCCATCAGGTACGACAGCGTTTCAAACGACTTGTCGTACGACACCACCACACAGCCTGCCGCACACGCGCGAGGGGAGGGAATGGGGTTGTGCGGGCCAGCTGAGCAGGTCGCGATGGCTCCAGTTTGAGCGGCATGCAAGGCAGCCCCGTACCGTATGCCGTGTGGCTCCGGCGGTGAGGTCGGCCACAGAGCCACGCACATCGCACCACCCTGCCAGCACACCGCGCTGGCAGGCACGCATTGTGAGGGGCGGGCGGCAGCCTGCCGCTTGCTGCGGCCTGCCACAGCGCGCCGCGGCCGACCCACCTGCCGCCGCCAGGTGCTGCAGCAGCGTGCCGTACGCCGCCGCCGGCGTGAGGAAGCCGCTACTAAAGATGAGCACCGGAGCTACTGCACCTGCACCCGCGTGTCAGTACGGAGAGCGCATGCGTGTCAACAGGGGGAGCGTGCATGTGTGCCGAGGGAGCAGGGACGCCCCCCCCCCGTGATCCATCCAGGCACCGGTCCAGTACTGGCAACCCGCCGCAACAACATCAGGCAGGGCCCCGGTATTGACAAAACTGCAGGGCACGACGCGGCTGGCTAACACATGCATGCAGCTCCTCTTGACGATTCGCCAGTCGTGCCAGTGGTCACAGGGTTCGAGCTCGCGGCCCGTCCTTGGCGGCCCTCCCCCCTGCTCCCCCCCCCCCCCATGCTGCTCACCCGTTGTGCCGCGGCAGGGCAGCCCGCGCACCTCCACGGGGACAGAGACCTGCTTGGCGGGGGAGCGGGCGCCGGTGGCCGTAAGGTCCCCGGTGTGCTCATGGGCCCTGGCGCACTTCCATACCGTACCGTAATGTGACGACGGGGCGCCTAATACCATAGGTGCGGCCATCCGTTAGTGTAGCGTGCTCTCCCCCTTGCCGCAATCTTTGCAGCCCCTGGCCTAGTGTGTATTCAACGCCGCTGACCTTGCGTATACGGGGCTCATCCTCGTCTTCCCGCTGCTCCTTCACAGGCCGGTAGGAGAAGCTGAAAGAGAAGGCCTCAGGGGTGCTTTCAGGCTGCGCGTGGCCGGCGAGGAGTTGTGCCGGCGCTGCCACAGACGGCTGGCACCACGAGCCTAGAAGCACCGGAGCTGCACCCCCAGCAGCAATTTGGCTCAAGACCGCTCGGCGACTGGGGTGCGGCGATGTGTGCATGCACCGGCAAGTCGTCGCCCGCCGGTCGCGCGCCGCTGCCTTCAGCCGACATTCCACATGAGGTTTTCTCATGCTCATTTGCAGTAACGACAAACCAGTCAGCGTCAGAGAGAAGTCATAAGGAAATGTGTGCCTGACCGTAGTCCGCCGCTCACACGCGCACTCAGTTTACTGCAAGCATAGCCAAGGGCATTGGGTGATATGGTGGGTTATTGTGGGTGCCGCGCTGACAGGACACAAAATTGGGGGAACTGTCAGGGAATTGGGGAGGCACACGGCGGAGTGGCGGGGGGTCTGGCGGGGGTCGACATGGGGGCGCACGAGAATTGAGAACCTGGCCTGAGAGCAGTCGAGAAGAGCACCATGCCTATATTTTACTACGATTTACATCAAGTCAAAGCACCATGTTTTGCGAATTTCTTTGAGCGCAAAATACTCTCGACACTGCGCGACTCGGCCTTTCACCAAACTCAGGCTCCCCTTAATGGCCAACGGTGCTGCCAGCGCGTCTATCAACTTGCTCCGACCAGCCTCATAAGGCGGGGACGCGCTAGCTTCCGCGCTGGCTTCCAACCGGCGCGTCTGGGCGCGCCATGGTTCTGCTTTCAAGGGGGAGGCGTTAGACCTGCTCGACATCACTAGGTGAGCTAGGTGAGGGCTGGCGCGAAAGGGAAGGGGATATGTGGACCTGCGTGAAGCATATCCCCGACTAGGGCTTTCGCGAATGCGGCGTGCGAGTCGTGTGCGGTTGAATGAAAGGCCGCTGCTGGTGAAGCAGCGCTTCGAGCAGACCGTCGAGCAGCTCATACAGCCTAGGCGTTACGGTAATGCGAGCCTGGCAGAGCCCGGTCAGACCCCAGCGGCCACCTGCGGGCCACTCCCACAGGGACGGGCCGGGTGGCGCTTCCCATTACGCCGCATCTTTGTTTTGCAGCATTCTGAGGCTTGGGAGCGGCGCGAAGGAGCCTTGGGCCGGGCCGGGCGTGGGCAGGGTGTTCCGCGGAAGGGTGGTGTGTGGCCGCAGGGTGGGTGCGTGCGCCGGGTGGGGTTGCGCTCAAAAGCAGCTTGGCTCGGGGCCTGCGCAGCACGTGCGTGACCAACTCCGCTATGCCGGTGAGTGAGTGCGCCGGCCCGACGACAGTACCCAGCATATGTCGAGCCAGCTACAGCTTGCTTTTGTTTCAGGCGTCATCAGCAATTTCTACCGCGATTGCCTGCGGTCGTGCCCGAGTGGTTAAGGGGACTGACTAGAAATCAGTTGGGATCTCCCGCATAGGTTCGAATCCTGTCGACCGCGACGTTTTGCATGCCGTACAGTGCCGTACACCAGTACCACGTTACTTTTGCCCACGGCGGTGGAGGGATGATCCTGGGGTGGCATGGCGCACGGCGGGGCGTGCTGGGGCGGAGGCCCACCTGCTGGACAGCAACTGAACCTGGGGTGGCATGGCGGACGGCGGGGCGTGCTGGGGCGGAGGCCCACCTGCTGGACAGCAACTGAACCTGGGGTGGCATGGCGGACGGCGGGGCGTGCTGGGGCGGAGGCCCACCTGCAGGACAGCAACTGGCAGCAACTGGCAACTGGCATTTACGTGTGTGCGCGCTTTGAAACGGATCAGTGGGGACGAGGGGGGTAGTCTGGAGGCTGAGGGTGTCAGGAAGCGGAGCGCGTGGAGCTCATGCCGCAGTGAGGCCGAAGCGCGCGAAGGCCTGGCATGTCGGAGCAAGGGGAGCGCATTGAATTGGTCCACTGCCCGGCTGCACTGGGGACCCCGGCGGCGCACGTAGCGGCAGGTGGTATTCGTTGGGGGCCAAGGCGGGGTTGGCGGCTTGCTCGTTTATGCCATGGTTTACTGGCATGCGACGCTGTAAGGCGGAGCGCGCGGGTGGGCCTGTGGCTCCTGTTCGCACCTCTTGACGTGTGAGCTCGAAGCGGATGGGATGAGGCTGAAACGCGTGGCAAGGCTTAATGGCAGGGGTGCCCTGCTTAATGGCACCATGGCAGGGAGCACGAGGCCAGCAGCCGAGCTAGCGCGCTGCAGACTGCACTGGGCGTGGCTGGCCTTCTGGAGTCGAGGTGGATGTGCGGCTGGGTTAAGATGTACGAAGGGGCCGCGAGACGAGGGTGCTTTGTGTGAATGGCTGCTACGTTACTGATTGGGCTAGGTAGGCTGAGCATTACGCAGAAGGTAACTAGCCGCTTTCTCGCACACAGACATGGCGCTTCGGTCCCCTGCCCTGCGCGCGACCAAGTGTACCAATTGCTTCAGCTTGCAGTGAACTTTTGGACATCCACATGAGCATGGGCCGCTCCAAAATCCCAATGCAGCACTCAGGCGGTTTTCACCGCCACCAAACATGCGGCAGGTTGGCAATTGCGCTTGGGCTGTGTCACTGTGGGACATGTCTCTAAGTCTCTTTGCGTGTTGGGGACTGTAAGAAGGTCAGGGACTCGTGCGGCTGGGGCTGAATGGCTGATGACGTCAGGGGCGGTGACTAGGTGAGTTTCGACCCTCGAGCAGCTGTAACCGTGTATCGAGAGTCTCGGCGAGGTGAGTTTCAGCGGGGCAGGCACGGACGTCACAGAAAGCTATTAAGGTGCAGGCATGGCACTTCGTCGCCTCCGCTTGGCCTGCTGGCCACGCACACAACCCGACCCGTTTGACGTGTGCAGGTCTGCGCCCGCCTCCCCGTGATTGTTGCGATGGCCCCGGCGGTTCTCATGCCGTATGACTTCACTCAGCAGCGTCTTGCGAGCAGTATCTCAACCTTCAGGTGCCGCCAGTCCGTTCCAAGGTGCGAGACACACGTCGCGGGTTTGGTTTCCGTGTGTTGTCCAGCCAACGGCCCATGCCAACCTCCAGACTCCTTCGGCAATCCTCAAATGGCCACGAAGCCTTCACACGGCCCAGCGCATACGGTACGCAGTGCCTGGAGTCTACCGCGAATACGAACCCCCCTGCAACCCCGCACCCATGTTCCCGCTTTGTGCAGGGAGGCGGGCCCCCCGGTGGTGGCCCCCGGTGGTGGCCTGATGAGGGCGCACCCCCGCACGACTGCACCACCATTGCACCACCACTGTATCCATCGGCCCCGAGATGCGGTAGCGGCCGCCATGACCACCATGAGCAACACCATCACGGGCTGCGGCCGGCAGCGGCCTGCTGGGGCCTGCTGGGGCCTGACGGTGTCCCCCAAATTTGTGGCGCCCACCAGCACCGTCGCGGTGGTCGGGTAGCGGTCGCTGCAGGTGCTCCACAGCGCGCTGGCACACGTATGCGGGAGCGGCTGGCGCTCTGGCATTCGTCCATACTGTATGCTACGGCCGGTCATCCGGCAGCTGCTATTCCTCAACAGCCACCCACGCCCACGTCCCACGCGGCTGGCGACGCCCGGGCATGAGCCGCCGTCGCCCACACGCGCAGGGCTGTGATAGCGGCGGTAGCTGGCGCGGCTGAGCTGGCGGACGGGGTCTGCGGCTGGAGCTGTGGGTGGGTGCGGGCGCTGCGGGCTGCTACTGCTGCTGCGGTGGGGCGGGTGGCACCGCCGGACATGGCGCGTCTGGCGCTCTTGGGTGGGAGGTTGCCGGTCTGCCAGCCCCTCAGCCACCAGTTGGCTGGTGCCGCACTGCCGCTGCCGGCGCCGCTGTTTCCCAGCCGTGGGCGGCCCCCCTTTCTCTCCCTGCCGTCGCACGGCAGCGGCACGGTTCCCTCGCTCCGCTGATCAGAGCCACGCACGGCGCGGTCGTGAAATCTCCAGAAGACAGCCACACCGCACGTGCGTGTCTGGAACTCGGCGCGGCGTCGTTCTGCGGTGGCCGCAGACCGAGGGAGTGAGCACTGCGGTTTGGCACCGCCCCCACGGGGGCAAACTCGGCATGCGCAAGCATGAACCCGCGCCCATGCACGGCCACCCGAACAGACGCCATCAGCAGCAAGCCTGCCGCGCGCAAAGCCCCAGCGGCAAGCAAAGCCTGCGCCCAACTCCAGGGGCGCACACGACCTCACGCTGCCAACGTGGGCGGTGGGCCTCACCCACCCACCAGCTGGGGGCGCCGCCAGCGCCGGCGTCCAGCAGCGCGGAGATGTTGGCCCGGGCGGCTGGGGCCGGAGCAGCCGCCGCGGCCACTGCCACCGGAGCAGCTCCCACCCCAGGCAGCAGCGCCGGCCCGGCCCCCGCCATGCCACCCGGCTGCACGTCGCCCATGCCGCCCACGCGCCGCGCCATCTTGCTTGGCGACGCCGGCACCGTCATCCGCCCGCCCACACCCAGCACCGCCCCCAGGCCGCCGCTCCGCACTGCACCGGCGGCGGCGGCCGGCGGCGGCGGCGCAGCCGCCGCCGCACTGGCAGCTGCCGGCGTTGCGGCCATCGACGCGGCTGCAGCCGCGGCGGCCGGCTGCTGCTGCTGCAGCTGCGGCGTGAGCGTGAGGGCGTCGGTGATGCGGATGATGTCGGCGCTGTGCGGGAAGTCGTCGCACAGCAGCACGTGCGGGTCGGTGTTGAGGTCCGCCACGTAGCCGAACCAGTAGATCACCATGCCGGGGCCGTAGCTGGCGGGCAGGGTGGGCGAGGGGGGAGTGGGTGTGGGTGTGGGTGGGCTAGGGTTGTGAAGGGAGAGAGGGCCGTGGGAAAGGCGGGCACAAGGTAACAGCTGCTGCGCGCGACACCTGCCTGCCACCCCTTCACCACCGAACGCCCGTCCCCTCTTGCCACGCCCGTCCATCTGCACAACGCTTCCCTCCCCTCCCCTGCCCACCCCTCCCCTGCCCACCCCTCCCCTGCCCACCCCTCCCCTGCCCACCCCTCCCCTGCCCACCCCTCCCCTGCCCACCCCTCCCCTGCCCACCCCTCCCCTGCCCACCCCTGAGAAAACTACCCTCCGTGTGTTTTGCATTTGCGTGTTTGCGTGTCTGTTGCTGCTGTGCGCGAGCCGAGCCTGGGTGGCATTTCGTCGACGGCGCGCCGACCTCGCCCCGTCTACACTCTACACCCCGAAACGCAAGAGTATACCGTCAACCTGTATTGCCGCCAACTGCACCTGCCTGTCCCTTGTCTAGCTTCGCTTGGGTTTAGATTGGGCTGGTGTTTACAACCCTCCCCAACACACAGGCACGCACGCACCGGTTGACGTAGGTGCGGTACTGCTCCTCCACCTGCTTGACGTGCGTGCGGCTGTCGCCGAACGTGGCCTTGCTGTCCACCCAGCACACTAGGTGCTCGCCACCGCCGCGGCTGCGCACCGCCACAGGCACCTGCGCAGCACCGATAGGCACGGCGAGAGCGCGTGGGAGCGAGTGGCGGCGACATGGAGACAGCACTACAAACACTGCACACTCAGCTGCCCAACCGCTCGCGCACAACGCGCCCGCCCCGGCACCTCAAACATTACCCGCAACCGCACAACCCCCCTCCCCCTCCCCCCCGCTGCACCTTGAGCTTGCAGTCGGGCGTCTTGTGGAAGCCCATTGCGCGCAGCTCGGCCTCCGTCCAGAAGGCCAGCCCCGCCTCCGCCAGCCGCTTCTGCAGGTACAGCTCGTACTCCAAACCCGTCACCTGCTCGGGAGAGGGGGTGGGGGCGGGGCCGGCGCGCGCAGGACCCGAAGGCCAAACGGGTGGGCGGCAGGCGGCAGGCAGGCGGCAGGCAGGCGGCAGGCAGGCGGCAGCCCTCGGCTTGGGGCGCTGGCCACAGCGGTTGGCGCGACAAAGGCGGCGGCTGGCGGGGCTGTGGGGAACATGTGGGCGTATGCCTCCCGCACCGCCGTGTGGGGGGTGGCGCGGCACCAAATCAATTCACAACCCCTCCCGTCCCGCACCTGCTTGGCGACATCGCTCAGCGGCGAGTAGCAGCAGTCGGTGTGCACGCAGCGAACCTGCGGCCCCGGGCCCGGACAGGGCGGGCAGGGCGGGCACACCGCGGACACGGCAACCACATGTCGGACAACGCGCATGCCCAACACACGTGTCGTGGCCCGACGCGCATGCCCAACAGCCTCCCCCCCGCCCCGCATGCAGCCCGCCCCCAACCCTGCAGGCCCCACCCACGAGATATACACACGCACAGAGTCAGGCAGTCCTTGCTGTCATTTTCCTTCCGTGATCTCTAGCACAACGGCACACACGCTCACGCACACGCCGTCGCGCTGCATCGCGTACACTGTCTTGTGCATTTATGCCCTTGCGCTCCCTTACACATGCACGCACGCACACACGTTGTTCGTCCTTCCTGGCTTGTATCTAACACACGCACGCACGCACGGCGGCGCCGCACCACGTCCACCCGCATGCGGGCCAGCATGTCCGGCGGCAGGCCCGGGCACAGCGAGGCGTCCAGGCGCTCCGGGTGGCGCAGCACCTCCGTCACCAGCTGCGGGGGGAGGCGCGAGCGTGCACGTGTGGGTGCGAATGTGATAGCAGGCACAAGAAGGGGGAACGACGCATGCCGGTACACGCGATGCGATGTGAGTCCGCGTGTGTGCATGTATGGGGCAAAAATGCAAATAGGGGCACACATGCCGGCCGGTCGGCAAGTAGGCAAAGGCTGCTGTAGGCGCCAGGTCAGGTCAAGGCCGCCCCCCAACACCCGGCCCCGCCGCACGCCACACGGCCCACACTCAAGGGACCCCCCGCCCCCAACCCCCCCAACCCGAACCCCGGGCCTCCCCGGCAGTCGCCGAGCCCACCTGCTTGGGGCCCTCCACCAGCTGCTCCAGCATGCGGCGCAGCAGCATGCAGGGCGGGAAGTCCACGTCAGCGGCCAGGGCCAGCACGTCCTCGCCCTGGCCGTAGCTGTTGGGACCGGGGTGGGGGGCAGGGGGATGGGTGGGTGGGGAAAGGAGGGGACACGGGCACGAGGTGGTGGGTGGAGGCGCTGGGTGGAGGGGCGGCAGGGGCAGCGGTTGATGTTGTTGCAGGCAGCTGCGAGCAAGGTGTTAAGCTGGCACTATGCATTTGGAGCGGCCAGATGTACGTGTATGGACCCAGGTAGTGTGCGGCCGCACGCCTCGGCCGCGCGCCTGCATCCCTGGCCGACACCCGACCGTCCGCCGTTGGCACCCCTGCCTTAAACCCCCCACGCACCGCTCCAGGTAGGGCAGGACGTTGGCCTTGTGGAGGTGATGGCTGCGAATTACCTTGTACTGCTGCTCCTGGCTGTAGATTGCTAGCCATGTCTCCTCTTTGACCCTGCGGAGAGCGAGAGGAGGGCCGATGTTCCGAGGGTCCGCTCGCACACTTTAAGCCACTTCAAGCGGTTTGCCATCCGTTCATCCTAGTACTTACGAAGGGAATGTTTTGCGGATCCACGAGGCTTCCGGGCAGGCTCCATACGGAAGGCACAGCACCGATTGAAGCCGCGCATAATCGTCCGAATTCATTATGAGCCGCCAGGAATTCCTGCGCTGTAATTGTATACAGCTGAGAATGTGTATGGCAATGTTCGATGTCGAAACTTTAGATGCGGAGCTCGGCAACGCCTGCTGGATCCAGGTGGCTGTCACAGGATTGGACACTGCCCTTGAAATGGCCTGCCGTGTCCCGCGTGCGCAGGTCCCCTTCTACGGACCATGCGCAAGCGTGTTGGCCGTAGGACTTCTGATGGAAAACCATGGCGGGCATTTCGATCTTGGCCAACCCCTCGGGCGAACATCGACAAAGCTGGCTGCACATGCTTTGCCTCAACCAAGCACCTACACACTAAAAGAGCCAACCGCCCCCGCCCTCCCCTCCTGAGGGTCGTTTACGGGCTGCCTGGGGGACGGCCAAGCCCTGAGCGTGTACGGATGTTAGAATCGACAACATTTCCTAAATGAGGAAATTTGTATACTACATATGTTAACTTTGATTCGCTCCAGCCAGCCCGACAGACCACATTCACCGGGCGGGGACGGCGCGTGGCACGCAGGCACGCAGGGCGGTGCCCGAGAAAACCGGCACGCCGACTGTGCCCGAGTAACTGGGTTCGCGCTGCGGTACGGAGACGTGCAGCTAGCTTAAGTAATCGCATGCGTGATGCATGAAAGGGCAGAGAAGCATCCGGAGGCAATATTTGCCGTAGGGCGCAACCCGAATTGTGACTTCGCGACGAAAGCGTCGCGGCAGGCGCAATGTGGTTTAAGCTCAATAGTTAGAAAGGGCTGACTTCTGAATAGAACTTGACACTCAGCGATTGCAACACAGACGCGTCGAACACAAGCCGCGCGACGACCTTCCTGTAGGAGAAGTCATCCGTATTGAATGCCATAACCTAACCCTTAGGATTGTCGTTTCAACTCGCTTAAAAGAGACGCAGCGGCTTTGAGAGCATGGAACATTTCTTCGCCAGGTGGCCTTGAGGGAGGAGCCGCTTTGCGGTAGGTGGAGACAATGTTCTCTTCAGGAGCCAGCAACAGCTCGCGCGGCAGCGGAGGCAGCGAAGGTGGAGCGGGGCCAAGGTGAGTCGAGGCCGCGCTGGTAGCGCGCTGATAACATGCAAATACATCAGTTGGATTGAATTCCGAGTGACGAGGCGGCGGTATGTAAACGGCCACCAAGTTTGTTCATTGCATTTTGTCTGGACTTCTGCGCGTCGCAGCCGCCTGAAAAATGTGACAGCGGAGGGAGACGACGAGCGAAATGACTTTGAAGAGACCCACAAGATTCAGGTGAGCAGCGGCGCAGGGTCAGAACTCATGGCCAATTCGGGTCTGTGACCGCGCGAGTCCCCCACCGCAGGCGGGCATCTTCTCCGTGCTGTACATCCTCAGCAAGGAGAAAATGAATGAAAACCTAAAGTTCACGATTATTAAGGTGAGATTCGTGTCGTTGGGGCGTGGCACACTGGTTTTGTCGCCAGGGCTTGGGGCCAATAACAAGCGGAGCACCGGGGTGTGGACCGTGGCCCGCGGCGCTAGGTGGGGTTTGCAGACAACAGGAGAGCAGTGCGTGGGGGGGGGCTCGGGGGTCCCGTAGGCTCCCTGCGGCAGCATGCAGCAAGCCCTTGAATGCCATCACGCTGACCTTCCCGACCCTCTACCCACCACCTTCCCCTGCCGTACAGCTGATGTTTGACTTTACCCAGGTGCGTGGGGGTCACGGCGTGTGAAACGGCATCGATGCGGCGCTGTCACAGCTTTCGGGTTGCGCGGGGCGACGCGTCGCGTGGTCGCACAGCGTCCAGCGGGTTGGCGAGGTCCCGTGTGTGCGTGCGTGTGTGCGTGTGGACTGCGGCGCCGGTCCAGCTCTGGCGGCTGCGGAGCCGCAGCCACAGCAGGCAGCGGGTACCAGGGTCACGATGCACACGGCGGCGGATGGGGAGGAGAGGCGCGCGTGCCGGTTGCTGCGTGTTCAGACGCGGCTGCTGGCGGCGCACACACAACAGCCGGCAGCACCGGGGCAGGGCCGGCGCTGAGCGGGTCCAGACAGCTGCGGACTGAGGTGCTGTGTGCGTATTGTGGCTGCGAGGGCGTCCCGGCCATGACGTGGCAAGGCAGCGGTCCACCGGCAGCGCGGCTTGCAGCAGCAGGCACTTGAAAGTCGGGAGACGGATCGCCGAAAGGTGCCAGCAGCAGCAAATGGTGGCGGGGCTCTGGGCTGCTGCGGGCACACGTGCGGGAAGTCGGGCAAATGCGCCGTACAGCCGTTAGACGTACAGCGCGTGTGTGTCTTTTTGTTGGGCAATGCCGGGGCCGGAGGCGGAGCGGCTTGGAGGCGGGCGGCAGCTGCAGCGCACACACTTGCAGTCGGGCTCAGACGCCGCGCACACGCCTATCCACACGGACACGCCGTGCCACCGCCTTGCCGGCTGCTGCTCACTGGTGGCTGCCCCCTCGTCCCAACGCCCCGCCCCGCCCCGCCCCTGCACCCGCCGCGCAGCTGTTCGCTCTGGTGGTCAACCCCGCACACGGCTGGAAGGTCAACAGCACCAGCGTGTGAGTGGCGCTGCGCCCCGGCGCTTTTGGTGCTGGTGCTTGGTGCTGGTGCTGACGCGGGCGCTCAATTATGCTGGTGCTGGGGCTGGGGCTGGTGGTGATGGGACCGGACATTCGATGCAGTGCCTGGCCGCCGTTGCCGGGCATTCGCGGTGCATGGGGTGGCGCCAGCAGCCTTGTGGTTGTATAAACCGGCAACAGGACTGTCGGAGAGGGTCAGGGCCCAGGCGGCCGTAGGCTGTGGGCGTCGGGTCGCATGTCGTACGACATCTCGTGCGACTGGCAGCTGGTCGTGTGCGACCGGGGGCGGCGCCGTACATGCCGCTCGCGCGGCACATGCCCTGAGCAACTAGCCCTCACCGGCTGTCTTGTTCCTCCTGACGCCTGGCCACAGGTACTGGCAGATCGTGACGTTTTCTCGCTGGAACTACATCGTGGAACGATTCCTGGTGAGAGCAACTCTGCTAGGACGGACAGCGAGGAGGACATGCAGCCGGCGGGGGGTTGCAAAGATGGTGCATAGGCGGGGTTGCGGGTTGTGCCGCTGATGCGCTCTGCGTGCACCACCTGCGCGCCACGACTGCGGCGCGCCGGGCCCAGCCAATCCCAAAGCCCGGGGCGCAGATTGTCGGCCAAAGGGTGACTGGCTCTGACCCTAACAAACATATCTCTATCTCGCGCGTCGCTCGCCGAACTGGTTCAACTCGCTGCTGCTTCTTGTGCAAAACCGCGCAGGGCTACAACGCCTACGTGGCCATCCTGTACACCATGACCGGCATGCTGTGCACGGCGCTGGCGCTGTGCGTGTGGATCGCCTACTCCTACAAGAACCGCAGCTTCGCCTACACCTGGTGCGGCGCGGCGTGGCGTGGGGCGCGGCGTGGGGTGGGGGCCGTGGGGCGCACAGGCCGGCAGAGGGTCGGGCTCCACACGCACACGGCGGTACAGCGCAGTCGCGCTGTCTACAGAACTACGGGAAGGCGCGCGCCGCGCACCTGGCGTCATCAGCGCCCTGCTGCCCGCTCCTCGCCGCTGCCCCGCCAACCCCGCTGCGCTGCTCATGCACCCCCCTCACCGCCGCCTCCCCGCCTGCCTCACCTCCGCCCCCCACCCCTTCTACGTACCATCTTTGCAACCCCGCCGCCCCCTCCCCCGCCCCCGCCCCCGGCCCGCCGTCTGCCACTTCCATTACTAATGATGAATGCAAACCGCCGCCCCCCGCAGGCCCATCCACGTGCTGCGCATCTACGCCACCATCCACTTCGGCCTGTTCGACATCGCCACGCTCACGCTGATCCAGGTGTCGTACGACTGCCAGTTCCTGGGCTCGGGCAGCAGCGTGCGCGGGCACCTGTACACCTTCCCCGAGTACGGTGAGTGTACGACAGGCCGGGTGTACGGCAGGGTGGGTTCCAGCGCGGAGCGAAAGCGGGAGGGGAAGCATGGGGGCGGGCTGGGGTCAGTGCAGTGCGTAGGTAGGGGGGAGGGGGGGAGCGCACATCGGGCGGGGGGTTGTTTCGGGGCCGAACGAAGCGAGCCAGTGCTGCGGCCCACTCGCCCGCCCGCACCACGCCCACGCCCATGCTGCCCCCGCTCTGCTGCAGTGTGCTACCGGCCGCCGCACCTGATCCCCTTCATTGTGGGGCTGGTGACGCAAGTGGTGTTCGTGATGGCGGCAGTCATCTTCTTCACAGGTGCGCTTGGTTGTGTGCGGGCGTCGG
Source organism: Chlamydomonas incerta (assembly GCA_016834605.1). Taxonomy (NCBI): domain Eukaryota; kingdom Viridiplantae; phylum Chlorophyta; class Chlorophyceae; order Chlamydomonadales; family Chlamydomonadaceae; genus Chlamydomonas; species Chlamydomonas incerta. Next base: position 4,523,725 of record JAEHOC010000001.1, on the reverse strand, counting down.
TTCGGTTTGGGTGTCAGTGTTGGTGTTGGTGCTGGTGTGTGTGCCGCGGTCCCATGCATTGGCATGGACACGTGCGGCCGCGACTGGGAACCTGCCGCGCCGACCAGGCCCGCGGTCAGGCGGCTGGGTGACTGCCGCGGGGGCCCCGCACGGTGTGCCCGCTCTCTGACACTGCGCGCGGTCTCTGACACGCGCGCTCTGACACAAGCGCTCTGACACCCTTCACGCGCCCTGAACCCCAGGCGAGTTCGAGGTGAACCCCATCAGCCGGCGCTTCACGTGCTGCGCGCACAGCCACGTGGAGGTGCGCGCCTTCCTGCTCAAGGTCACAATGACGGTGAGGCGGGGCGTGCGGCGGAGGGAGAGGGTGGGAGAGGGAGGGAGGGCGAGGGGAGGGGTCTGGGGCGTGGGGCACAGGGCCTGGCGGAGACCATTTGGGGCAGAGGGGCCTGGGGGCGGAGGCAGGGACGCCGGGAGGGCCCCCTGTGCCGCTTGCCGGCACGCACACGCCCCCATGCCAGGCTCACGCGTCGCAGCTCCTGCGCCTGTGCGTCACGCACGCCCACGCTCCTACACTGCGCTGTCCATCCCTGCAAACCCCGCTTGTGGCCCGACCCCATGCGCGCGTGCAGGTGGTGTATGTGGTCATCGGCTGGCTCCAGGTCCAGACGTCCGTGCAGGCTTTCCTGTGCCTGGCGCTCACGTGGATCTTCTTCAAAAACGTGAGCAAAAGCGAACGCGTGTGCGCGTGTGTGGGGCGGGGCGGGGTGGTGCGGGGTGGGGTGGGTTGTGAATACCAGCCCAAGCTAGTCGGGTCGCGCCTCGCATGCAGTCACCACGCTGCTTACACCGGCACGGACAATCAGCAAGTCAGCGGTGCGGTGCGGTGCCATCGGCGAAGCAGTGGAATGTATATTACAAAAGGCGGCCAGTCATCATTAACATGTTGCTGTTTGTTTGTGTCGGTATGTGCAGATGCCGTACATGTTTGCGATCATCAACCACATCCGGGTCGGCTCCTACCTGGCCGTGTCCTGGGCCGCCATCCTGGCCGTAGCGATCCTGTTCAAGCCCTCCGACCCCACCAAGCGCGAGGCGTACGAGCAGCAGATCACGTACGTCATGCTGTACGGCCTGGCGCCCGTGGCCCTGGCGGGCTTCGCCGGCTCCTACCTGCGCCTGGACTACTGGTCGCGCTTCGTGCGCAAGCGGTTCAAGTGAGTCCGTCTGTCTGATGAGGCGGGAGGGCGGGAGGGCGGGCGGAGAGGCAGGCGGAGAGGGAAGGGGGGAGAGGGAGGGGGAGAGGGAGGGGAGGGAGGCTCGGCATGTGTAAGGGTGGGGCGTTGGCCAAGTGCGGCTGGTCAACGCTGCCATGTCAAAACGCGCTGGTTCGCCCTCGCGGTGCAGGGAGGCGAACCCCGGGAGCAAGGTGAAGGACATCTACCGCTTCAAGGACCCCATCGAGGTGGAGATCATCGCGCGCGTGGCGCGGCACTGGATCGATGACGAGGTGCGCGGCACCCGCGGCGGACATGGCGGCGGCGGCCGTGGTACTTTGGAACACATCCAGAGGCCGCACACGGACACATTTAGCGGCATCAACAGCAATAGTTGCACCTTCACAGCAAATAGCACCGGCACTCAATCGTGCATTCATGAGTTTTCACCCACCATGTCCTCTACATCTCCGTTTCCACCTCCAGGTGCTGGACATGGACCGCGTCAAGGAGGCGGAGGCCATCATCAAGGCCGGCCTGGTGCTGTTCCCCACGCGCGCCTTCATGATCATGCTCTACTCCAACTTCCTGTGGGACGTGCTGGACAACCCGCAGGTGCGGGCTGGGGGCGGGGGAGGGCAATGGAGGGGCGTGGCAGGGGCGTGGGAGGGCAGGGGAGGGGAGGGGTCGGATGAGAGTGTGTTTGTGTGCTGCGGCGCCTAATGCGGAGATGCGGATGTGGGGTTATCAGAGCGAAGAGCCTTCAACAATCCCACTCCATTGTCCTTCGCCAGCCCCGGCTGCAAACCGAGCTACCGACTAGCGTCGCCTTGCAACAACACCTCCCCACACACACAGGCCGGCTACTCGCAGCTCCAGGCTGCCAAGAAGGCCAACCCCAACTACATGGAGCGCTTCGCCATCTACCGCCGCGAGCAGGTGCGGAGGGGGGCGGGGTGGGGTGCAGGCCCGCGGCTGGCAGGCCCGACAGGAGGATGGGGGGCAGGAGGAGCCGCCCACGCGGTTCCTCTCTCGCAGTTGCAATTGACACCTCAGCATCGACTGCCTTACCTCTTAGCTACTTCCGCGCCGCCGCACTGGCTTGCGTGGGGGCTGAGTTGAACCCCACCAACCACCAACCACCAACCACCAACCACCACCACCACCACCACCGCGGCCGCGACCCAACCACAGGAGCACCTGGCGCGCACCGCCCAGACCAAGGGCAACGGCGAGTCCACGCTGGACCTGGTGTCCTACGTGGAGTTCCAGCGCAACTTCCGGCTCGCGATGCGCGCGCACCGCGAGGCGCTGGTGGCGACGCGCAATTTCTGGCAGTACCTGCTGCAGCAGCACATCACCTTCACGCACCTGTCCAAGTCGCTGAACGCGATCGAGAGCGCGGTGGTCAAGGCCGACAAGGTCTACCGCACCGTGCTAGAGCGCTACCCCTACTCGGCCAAGATGATCAAGGGCTACGCCAGGTGGGCGCGCGCCGCGCGTGCTCCTACTGAGGATGCTTCGGATCTGCGACTGCGCATGACGACCTGTTGCGTAATAGCACCGGTTGTTAGTTACGTTGGTGCCTGCGGGCTCAGCAGCTAGCTTGCACCGTAGCCGCATGTGTTGTTTTACTACTGCGCCATCCATCCTGGCAGCCACCCATCATTCCCATCATCCTATCATAACATCACTCCTGATGCCTCGCCTCCCGCAGGTTCCTGGAGGGCGTGAAGAACGACCCCTGGCGCGCCTCCAAGTTCTTCACCGAGGCGGAGAAGCTGGAGGCGGAGCGCGAGGAGGAGGCCGCGGCGCTGGAGCTGGAGGGTCTGGACGGCGACAACGACAGCCGCCTGCTGAACAAGGTGCGTGTGTGGGGTTTGCAGGATGGTTGGAAAAGCGGTGCAGCAGGCATTGAAGACCGGAGACCGGGGAGGGGCAAACGGGTTGTGGAGGGGGGGGAGAGCCGTCCAACGGGGGTGGAGAGGGTGGAGGTACCCGTAGGATGCTCGCTTGCTCGTGGTACTACACGTGTTCCGCGCCGCTCCACACACGCACACAACACGTCGCCCCCAGGTGGACGAGCGCGTGAACGCGGTGGTCATCATCAACAGCCGCGGCCAGATCCAGATGGCCAACAAGCTGGCCTACCTCATGTTCGGATACAACAAGGGTGAGGCCGGGCAGGGGGGGGGGGCGGCGGGCGAGCGCCGAGGTGTTGGGGTGCCGCTGTTGGGGTGCTGAGGTGTGAGGCGCTGCGGCGCTGCGGCGCTGCGGCGCTGAGGTGCGCTGAGGCGCGAAGGCGCTAAGGTGCCGAGGTGCTGAGGCGCTGAGGCGCTGGGGTGCTGAGGTGCAGGTGGTGAGGCCCTGTGCTGGTGAGCGCGCACCCTGGCACCGCCGCTTTTGCGTCACCCACGCGCTCACCACACAACACGCACAACACGCGCCCGGCCGGCGCCACCCGCCACGCAGGCGAGCTGGAGGGCAAGAACGTGGCCATGCTGATGCCGCAGCCCTTCAGCCAGCGCCACAATGGCTACATCAAGCGCCACATCACCACCGGCCGCGAGACGGTCATGAACCGCATCACCGACCTGGTGGCGCTGCACAAGGTGCGTGGTGACCGTGTGTGCGTGTGTGCGCGATGCAGAAATAGCGTGCAGCGCGAAATGCGACATGTTGTGATGTCGGGGCTTGTGATGTCGGGACAACGCCGCGTTGTGCGACACCTCTTGAAGCCCACCGGCCCACCCTCTGCCGCTGCCGCCGCTTCCCCCCACTCCTCCCACACAACAGGACCGCTACGTGTTCCCCTTCCGCCTGGCGGTGTCCAAGGTCTCGGGCGCCGGCGACGAGTGAGTGGCGCGCGTTGGGCCCCGTGTGCTCATATGGCAGCGCACGCGAGTGCGCGCCGCCGGGATGAGCTGTCAAGCTGTATGCGCCAGCCTCCCTCCCTCTGTTAATGCCACCGTTCGCCCCCGCCCCGCTCCGCCCCGCCTCGCCGTGCAGCTCGCTGTTCATGGGCGTGACCATGCCCGTGGACCCGCCGCCCGGCTCCGCCAACGTCTACATCCTGGCGGGCGGCACCGTGGCGGCGGTGGACCAGGTGGGGCCTGTGTGGTGGCACGGCGCGCGCGGCATGCGGTGCACATGTGGTGCAAGCCCACAGGTGTCGAGGTGTCGCCGTTCCGCAACTGAAACTATGCCGTATACGTGTCTCACCTGCCTGCGCCCTCCCTGCCCTCCCTGCCCGCTCCGCCCTCTCCCCCCCTTAATTAATCATGCATGGAACCCCTCCACCGCCCCTCTCCAGGCCTTTGTGGATTGGTTCGGCTTCACGGTGGAGGACTACCTGGGCCACCCCGCCTACGTGCTGGCGGTGGACCCCAGCCCCTTCAAGAAGCTGGTGGAGGAGGTGGGCTGGGGCGGGGGCGCGGCGCGCGCGTGTGTTCAAAACAATCAAGCAGACGGACAAGCAAGCCCGCGCGCGCGTGTGTGTGTTTGTGGTGGTGGTGGATGGGGGGGGCGTGGCGGTTTCGCGCCGGGCACAGCACCCCGACAGCCCGGTCCGGCCCAACGCCTAAGCAGCTCACGCGCACACACGCACTCCCTCTCTCTTCCTCTCTCTGCACATGCCCGGCCCCTCCATGGCGCTGCTCCCACGTGACTGCACCGCCCGTCCCACCCCAACTCCCCATCCACTGCGGCCCCCACCCCGCCCCCCACTTCCCATCCACTGCTGTCAGCCCTGACACACTTTCCTTGCCATCTTTGCGCCCCCCATCCCGCCCCGCCCCGCCCCACACCCCCGCAGATATCCCGCACCGACCAGCCCACGGACGAGGACATGTCGCAGATCCAGTTGGCCGCCTCCATCAAGCACAAGTACACCGACCCCGTGGACGTCATGCTGTGCGTCAAGACGGCGGGTGAGCGGCGCAGGGCGTGGGGTGCGCGCCGGGCTACGTGCTGTGGGTGTGCGCGGGGCTGCGGTGTGTGTGTATGTGTACAGGCGTGTGTGTGGCTACGTCTGTGCACCCAGCCAGAGGGGTGGGGGCACTTTCGTGCCGGCCCCCAAGCGGCCGCTGCCGCCACACCGACCGCACGCACATTTACGCCTGACCCCGACACCTTGTTAACAGCATCGCATCATACCTACCACTGTATTAGTACCAACGGAATGCAACCCCGCCCCACCCCACCCCCACCCCCACCCCCACCCTCACCCGCCACAGGCCTGGGCGTGGAGACGCTGTACCGGGTGGAGATGCGCCGCGTGCGCGCGCCCGTGGAGCTCATCCTCACCAACCGCAAGGGCCGCATCCGCTTCATCACCTCGCCGCTGGCGCGCCTGCTGGGCCACGCCTCGCCGCGCTCGCTGCGCAAGGTGGACATTGGCGAGCTGCTGCCGCAGCCCTTTGGCGCGCTGCACGCTGGCTGGATCCGGGTGAGCCGGGGTGGGGAAGGGGGCGGGGCAGGGGGGAAGGGGGCAGGGGAGGAAGGGAGGAGCGGGGAGGGGGAACATCTCTGCCATGCCCCACCGCACCAACGCCCGCCCTTGCTCCCCCTTCACCTCAACCACTCCCTCGCTCCCTCGCTCCCTCGCTCCTCTCTCTGACCGCAACACCCCACCACAGGAGGCCGCCGAGACCAAGCCGCAGCCGCTGAGCTGCCGCTCCAGCATCACCATGATCCTGGGCGTCACTCCCAAGACGCAGCAGGCGGTGCGGCTGGCCATCAAGAGCACGGACGAGAGCGGCGAGCAGCAGCACGTTATCAAGGTGGCCAGCAGCAGCGTGGCGGAGGGGCTGGACGAGCGCCGGCTGCGCATCACCATCGACACCGCCGGCACCGTGACGCAGGTGCGCGCCCCGGTGGTGCCGCGTGTGTGTGCGTGTGGCAGCCGCGCCGGCGGTACTAGGTTTCTCAGGCTGAGTCCGCTGCGCGATTCTTTGACAGTGGGACTGTGCGCTGCTCACGCCTGCCCACCACCCTCACCACCCCCACCACCCGCACCCCAACTGCCGCGCAGGTGGGCAACTCGCCCGCCTCGCTGTTCGGCTTCAAGCCCGCGGCGCTGCTGGGCCGCTCGCTGGCCGACTGCGTGGACGTGCTGCACACCAACGTGCGCGCCGCCACCAGCGCGGCGCACGCGGCGGGCGGCAACGCGGCGGCGCAGGACGCGGCCGCGGCCAGCGAGCTGCGCAAGGTGTGTGGGGGCTTCAACGCGGGAGCGGGGCCCGCTGTTTTGCGCACCACCGGTTTTCGCGGCTGATCGATTTTGCCACTCACCGTCGCACCCAGCCCACCACGCCATTGCCGGCGACCTGCAGCCCATGCCTCTCACCCCTCCCACCCACCACCTCACCCACCACCTCACCCGCCCACCCACGCCAGGTGATCAACCTGCTGCTGGGCCGCGCGCTGGAGCGGCCCGGCACGTCGTGGCGTGTGGGCGTGATGCCGCCTCTGGACAACATCCGCTCGCTCGGATCCATCGCCACGGCGCTGCTGGCCAAGCAGACGCGGCCGGCGGTCATGGAGCTGGACGTCAAGGTGGGCGCGCGGCCGCGATCTTTCCCCAACTCTCAACTTCCAACTGAGCAGGGGGCCATGGTCGCGCTTGCTCGGCTGCAACCTGGACCGCAGCGCGCCGCACTCCGCCCCACACCACACACCACCCCTCCTCACGCCTCGCACCACCCGTCTTCCCTCCTCACACCTCCCCACCCTCCCCACCTCCCCACCTCCCCACCTCCCCACCTCCCCACCTCCCCACCTCCCCACCTCCCCACCTCCCCACCTCCCCACCTCCCCACCTCCCCACCTCCCCACCTCCCCACGTACCTCAGGTGGACCTGGAGGACCTGGCGGCGGGCCGCGACGTGTCCATCCACATCAGCCTGTGGCGCGCCGACCTGCTGTGCGGCGTCCTGGAGGTGGACAAGGAGGGCACCGTGCTGGCGGCGCAGGACCACCCCTTCTACCCCACCGGTGCGCGCGGGCGGGGAGGAGAGGGCAGGGGAGGAGAGAGGGAGGCGAGGGCAGGGAGCGGAGGGGCGGGGAGGACCGGGATTGAATTGGGGCCGGGGCTGCTTGGGGCGGGGCTGCTTGGGGGGCAGGGTGAGCGGGAGCGGGACCGCCTCACCACCCCGACCCTCGCCTCCTCCTCCGGCTGCTCCTGCCCCTCAGTAAAGACGCACCTGCTGTACGGCTGTTCCTTGCTACGCCTTCACTTCGTATCTAGTAATGAATGCAACCCCCGGCCCCCGGACCCCCCTTCCCGCAAAAGGCCTGCTGTTCGGCATGTCCAGCGGCGCCATGCTGCGCCAGTCGCTGCCGCGCTTCCTGCAGCTGGGCGCGCGCAGCCTGGAGTCGTTGTTCGCGGCGGAGACCAAGTCGGGCCTGGGCGGCAAGAAGGGCGCGCTCAAGAGCAACGGGGCGCCCAAGAAGGTGCGTGCGCGTGTGTGCGCGTGTGCGCGGTGCCGTGCTTGGCAATGCGCGCATCCTACTGGCTCTGCAATTGCTACAGCTGCTGCTGACGGATGCGGGCCGTGCTTCTCCTCTCACACGCACGCACCCACTCTCCAACACACGCACGCACACACTCTCAAACATGTCGCAGGTGGGCCCGCTGCGCACGCTGCCCGGCTTCCACAGCGACGGCGAGGCGGTGTCGATGACGGTGCAGACGGTGCGCAAGGAGGGCGCGCACAGCCGCAGCTACGTCGTCATACACTTCAAGGAGCCCACGCGCGGCTCGCGCGAGTTCCTCATGCACCTGCAGCGCGGCCCCCTGGAGCCGGCGGCGCAGGCCGCGGCGGCGGCGGCGGCCGCCGCCGCCGTGGAGAACGCAAAGCGCGCGGCGACGGTGGTGGAGGACGCCGCCGCCGCCGCCGTCACGCCGCTGCCGGCCCGCGGCGCCTCGAGCACGCCGTACGCCAAGCTGTCGGGAATGCCGCAGCTGCCGTCGCCGGCCTCCGCCGCCGCCGCCAGCACTCCGTCGCCGGCGACCGGCGGCCGGCCGTCGCTGACCAAGGTCGGCAGCGGCAGCTGGCGACAGCGCGAGCGCGAGCGGGAGCGCGCGCAGATGCTGCTGCCGGGGGCGCTGCCGGAGAGCCCGGCGGCCGAGGGCGCCGGCCCCGCGGCCGTGAAGGGCGGCGTGCCTACGCTGAACCTGGACCCCAACACGCCGCCCAGGCCCATCTCGCCGGTTGACGGCTCCGCGCCGGCGCCGGCGGCCGGCACGCCGGCCGGCACCGATGACGCCATAAGCTTCACGGTCGCACGCGCCCCGGCGGAGCTGCTGGCTGGCGACGCCGGCGCGGGCTCGCCCGGCGGCGCCGGCGCCGGCGCGCCGCCGGCGGACGACAGCGCGGCGGCGGCGCTGCTGGCCGGGGTGCCGCCGCCGCCGCCGCGCGTCATCGCGACGCCGCCTATGGACCAGCCGCGCGTCGCCAGCCGCAGCCCGACACCCGCGCAGCAGGCGGATGAGAAGGCGCGCGGCGGCAGCGCCCGCTGGCGGCAGGGCGACGGCGGCGCCGCCGCCGACGCCGACGCGCCGGGCGGCCGCGACTCGCCGACGGCGGCGGCGGCGCCGCCGACGCCGCTGGCGTCGCCGGACCCGCGCGCGGCGGCGCCGTCGCCGTCGGCGGTGCAGGGCATGACGCTGCAGGACTACCTCGGCGGCGTGGGCCGCTCCGACAACAGCGATGACGACCTGGCGGCGCTGTTCGACAAGGTGGCGGCTGCCGACAGCTTCTTCCCGGACCCGGATCAGGCGGAGGCCGTGGACCCGGACCTCGTCAGCGGCGGCGGCGGCAGCAGCGACGGCGGCGGCGAGGGGCCGCTGGAGCCGGCGCCCACCAGCGACCTGGCTGCCGCCGACGGCGGCAGCAGCGGCGGCACGCCCGGCGCCTCCCCGCGCATCAAGCCGCGCCCCGTGGGCCTGTCCAACCTGTCGTACAATCGCGACTACCAGCAGCAGCTGGAGGTGGAGGCGGCGGCGGCCGCCAAGGCGGCGGCAGAGGCGGAGGCGGCGGCGGCCGCCGCCGCCAAGGCCGCTCGGGCGGCGGCGGCGGAGGCGGCGCGGGCGCCGTCGGACACGGGGTCGGGTCTCCCTGACGGCAGCGACGTCATCATGGCAACCTTCACGGACGACGCGGCGGCCGCCGTCGCGGCCGCGGCGGCCGCGGCGGCCGCGGCGGCGGTTGCCGTTGCCAACGGCTCCAACTCCCGCTCCGACACCTCGGCCAACGCCCGGCAGTCGCCGTCGCCGCAGCCGCAGTCGCTGGCGGTCAAGCAGGGGAGCGGCTCGTTCCGCGGCTCGCCGCGTGTCACGGGGTCGCAGGTGGACCTGGAGCCGTCGCGCTCGGGCCGCAGCCGCACCGCGCCGCCGGCCAAGTCCGCCAGCCGCAACTCCTTCACGGACAGCAACGGTGGGTGGCGGGCGGCGCGCGTTGAATGCACGTGACCACACACACACCTCACCCACCGTTGCGTTTTTAACACACATCAGCCATCTCATCACAGCTGGGATTAGCTAGGAATAAATGGAAACCCCGGGCGCCACCTGCGCCCACCACACCCAAGCACACACGCTGTAGCAGCACACCTGGCCCTCCACTCCCTTCCTCCCCAAACATGACCCGCTGTCCCACCATCTTGCAACCTCATTCTCCATCTTGCAAACTCCCGCCTAAACAAAAGAACAAACTACATCAACGCAGGCGACATGCGACGCATCAACAGCATCAAGCAGGTGTCCTTCGCGCCCTCCCAGCTCATCATCGACGAGATGGGCCGCGTCGAGCGCCAGCCCTCGCAGCGCTGCGACGGCGGCGGCAACCCGCGCGTCAGCGGCAACCTGGGCGCCCTACTACTCGCAGAGGACGACGAGGAGGAGGAGCTGCTGATGGGCGGCGGTGGCGGCCGCGGCCTGGCGGCGGCGGCGCCGGCGGGCACGGCGGCGCTGCTGTCGCCGCGGCAGGAGATGCACCGGCAGCAGGTGATGGGCGGGTACGGCGGCGACGGCGGCGGCGGCGGCGGCAGCGACGACGACCACATGGGCGGCGGCGGCGGCGGCGCGGGGCTGGGCGCGGCGGGCAAGATCAAGAGCAACATCAAGCTGGCGCGCATCCGGGAGTGGGTCATGACCGAGGTGCGTGCGACCTTGCTGACTCGTGTTCTTGCAAAACCGCTCGCATGGATGGCTAACCCCCGCCCCCATCACCACTTGTACGAAGCCATCCGCGTGGACGCCTGGCCCCGTTACCACATACACCCGCACACGCAACGCCTTTTCCTCGTGGCCTTGCAAACTGCACACACTCAAATGTTATGACGCAACCCAAACGCAATCCAAATGCTGATTGCGCCTGGTGCCTGATATTCACACCAACGCGCCGCGCGCGCAGGGCGAGCGCTACTTCCGGCTGGAGGACGTTCGCGACATCGGCGACACCGTGTACCCCTTTGGGCCCGACCTCATCATGCGGGAGGACTCCAGGTGCGTGCGGCAAGGTTGGGTGTGGCAGGTTGTGGTAGGTTGTGTGAGCGTGTGCATGTGTAGTGTTGTGTGGGGTTGTGTGAGGTTGCGTGCCCCGCTTGCCCCGCTCCGCCGCGCTCCATCTCGACCGCCCTGCTCGCAACGCCACTCGCCACCTGCCGCCTGCCGCCCACAGCCACGCATTGATCATGGACGAGAGCGCCGGCCCGCCCGACGACGACGACGACGACGACGGCGGCGGCGGCGCGCGCTCCCGGTGGGCCGACGCCGACGGCATGAACGCCGACGACCAGGCGCTGGCGCTGATGGATGAGTACGGCGGCGGCGACCACCATGGGGAGGGTGGCGGCGGCGGGCGCGGGCGGCGCGGCAGCCTGCTGGCGATGGAGAGCGGCGGCGGCGGCGGGCGCGGCAGCGTGGATATGCACACGAGCAAGGGCCGGTGAGCTGGGGGCTGGAGGGAGTGGGGGTTTCAAAGATCGTACATAGATGGTACATAGAAGTGTAGCAGCGTTAGACAGCAGGCGTGGGGGTGGCGCGGAGCTGGGGTGAGCGCGACGCGTGACTGGGTTGCGATGGATGGAGGGCGGGAGTGGAGGGAGCGAAAAAGCAAGCATCGGCAGCGTGTGGAGGAGAGCAAATGTGTGGTATTGGCGCGCTGGGTGTCTGGCTGGCTGGCTGTACCTGTCTGCAACCCCTGCCCGCGCCGACCTCGACCCTCACTCCCCTCCCCCATCGCTGCAAACAGGGGCGGCGGCGGCGGCGACGGCGGCAAGGCGCCGCCCAACCAGTCCTCCGACTCGGAGCAGGCGGAGGAGGATGGCGACGACGACGACCGCAAGAGCGCCGTGTCCGCCACCACCGACAGCAGCGGTCAGGGCTCGGCGGGCGGCGGCGGCGGCGGGGGCGGCAGCGCCAGCGCCAGCGCGCAGGCTGACTTCCGGCGCGGCAAGCGCTGCCGCAAGCTGCTCAAGATGCTGAGCACGCCGGTGGTGCAGAAGGCCACGCGCGCCTTCCGGTGGCAGGTGGGCGGGCGGCGGCGGGGCGGGGCCCGCGGTGCCGTGTGACGTGTGGCAACGTGTGCTGCACAAACCACACACTGCGCGCCCCCGCACCGTGCACCCCCCCAACATCATGCACGGAATCCCCACACACACGCACACGCTCACGCACACGCTCACGCCCACGCTCACACACCACGCCCACACACACGCTCACACACACGCACACGCTCACACACACGCACACGCTCACACACACGCCCACACACACGCTCACACACACGCTCACACACACGCACACGCTCACACACACGCTCACACACACGCCCACACACACGCTCACACACACGCCCACACACACGCTCACACACACGCTCACACACACGCACACGCTCACACACACGCTCACACACACGCACACGCTCACGCACACGCTCACGCCCACGCTCACACACACGCCCACACGCTCACACACACGCACACGCTCACACACACGCACACGCTCACACACACGCACACGCTCACGCCCACACACACGCTCACACACACGCCCACGCTCACGCACACGCTCACGCCCACGCCCACACACACGCTCACACACACGCTCACACACACGCACACACACACGCTCACACACACGCTCACACACACGCACAACCTCACACACACGCACACGCTCACACACACGCTCACACACACGCTCACACACACACTCACACACACGCTCACACACACGCACACGCTCACACACACGCACACGCTCACACACACGCCCACACACACGCTCACACACACGCTCACACACACGCACACGCTCACACACACGCTCACACACACGCCCACACACACGCTCACACACACGCCCACACACACGCTCACACACACGCTCACACACACGCACACGCTCACACACACGCACACGCTCACACACACGCTCTCACACACGCACACGCTCACACACACGCCCACACACACGCTCACACACACGCTCACACACACGCTCACACACACGCTCACACACACGCCCACACACACGCTCACACACACGCTCACACACACACACACGCTCACACACACGCACACGCTCACACACACGCACACGTTCACACACACGCTCACACACACGCACACACACACGCTCACACACACGCCCCACACACACGCTCACACACACGCCCACACACACGCTCACACACACGCTCACACACGCGCACACGCTCACACACACGCTCACACACACGCTCACGCACACGCCCACACACACGCTCACACACACGCCCACACACACGCTCACACACACGCCCACACACACGCTCACACACACGCTCACACACACGCACACGTTCACACACACGCTCACACACACGCACACACACACGCCCACACACACGCACACGCTCACGCCCACACACACGCTCACACACACGCCCACACACACGCTCACACACACGCTCACACACACGCCCACACACACGCTCACACACGCTCACACACACGCTCACACACACGCTCACACACACGCCCACACACACGCTCTCACACACGCTCACACACACGCACACGCTCACACACACGCTCACACACACGCCCACACACACGCCCACACACACGCTCACACACACGCTCACACACACGCTCACGCTCACGCCCACACACACGCTCACACACACGCCCACACACACGCTCACACACACGCACACGCTCACACACACGCACACGCTCACACACACGCACACGCTCACACACACGCCCACACACACGCTCACACACACGCTCACACACACGCCCACGCTCACACAACCGCTCACACACACGCCCACACACACGCTCACACACACGCCCACACACACGCTCACACACACGCTCACACACACGCACACGCTCACACACACGCTCACACACACGCACACGCTCACGCACACGCTCACGCCCACGCTCACACACACGCCCACACGCTCACACACACGCACACGCTCACACACACGCACACGCTCACACACACGCACACGCTCACGCCCACACACACGCTCACACACACGCCCACGCTCACGCACACGCTCACACCCACGCCCACACACACGCTCACACACACGCTCACACACACGCACACACACACGCTCACACACACGCTCACACACACGCACACGCTCACACACACGCACACGCTCACACACAAGCTCACACACACGCTCACACACACGCTCACACACACGCACACGCTCACGCACACGCTCACGCCCACGCCCACACACACGCTCACACACACGCTCACACACACGCACACGCTCACACACACGCACACGCTCACACACGCCCACACACACGCTCACACACACGCTCACACACACGCACACGCTCACACACACGCTCACACACACGCCCACACACACGCTCACACACACGCCCACACACACGCTCACACACACGCTCACACACACGCACACGCTCACACACACGCACACGCTCACACACACGCTCTCACACACGCACACGCTCACACACACGCCCACACACACGCTCACACACACGCTCACACACACGCTCACACACACGCTCACAAACACGCCCCACACACACGCTCACACACACGCTCACACACACGCACACGCTCACACACACGCACACGTTCACACACACGCTCACACACACGCACACACACACGCTCACACACACGCCCACACACACGCTCACACACACGCCCACACACACGCTCACACACACGCTCACACACGCGCACACGCTCACACACACGCTCACACACACGCTCACGCACACGCCCACACACACGCTCACACACACGCCCACACACACGCTCACACACACGCCCACACACACGCTCACACACACGCTCACACACACGCACACGTTCACACACACGCTCACACACACGCCCACACACACGCCCACACACACGCTCACACACACGCTCACACACACGCCCACACACACGCTCACACACACGCTCACACACACGCTCACACACACGCTCACACACACGCACACGTTCACACACACGCTCACACACACGCCCACACACACGCTCACACACACGCCCACACACACGCTCACACACACGCCCACACACACGCTCACACACACGCTCACACACGCTCACACACACGCACACGATCACACACACGCACACGCTCACGCCCACACACACGCTCACACACACGCCCCACACACACGCTCACACACACGCACACGCTCACGCCCACACACACGCTCACACACACGCCCCACACACACGCTCACACACACGCTCACACACACGCTCACACACACGCTCACACACACGCTCACACACACGCTCACACACACGCTCACACATACGCCCACACACACGCTCACACACACGCTCACACACACGCACACGCTCACACACACGCACACACACACGCCCACACACACGCCCACACACACGCTCACACACACGTTCACACACACGCACACGCTCACACACACGCCCACACACACGCCCACACACACGCCCACACACACGCACACGTTCACACACACGCTCACACACACGCCCACACACACGCTCTCACACACGCTCACACACACGCACACGCTCACACACACGCACACGCTCACGCCCACACACACGCTCACACACACGCCCACACACACGCTCACACACACGCACACGCTCACGCCCACACACACGCTCACACACACGCCCACACACACGCTCACACACACGCTCACACACACGCTCACACACACGCTCACACACACGCTCACACACACGCTCACACACACGCTCACACACACGCTCACACACACGCTCACACACACGCTCACACACACGCTCACACATACGCCCACACACACGCTCACACACACGCTCACACACACGCACACGCTCACACACACGCACACACACACGCACACACACACGCCCACGCCCACGCCCACACACACGCTCACACACACGCTCACACACACGCACACGCTCACACACACGCACACGCTCACACACACGCTCACACACACGCACACACACACGCCAACACACACGCTCACACACGCTCACACACACGCACACGCTCACGCCCACACACACGCTCACACACACGCCCACACACACGCCCACACACACGCTCACACACACGCTCACACACACGCCCACACACACGCCCACACACACGCTCACACACACGCCCACACACACGCCCACACACACGCCCCACACACACGCCCACACACACGCTCACACACACGCTCACACACACGCTCACACACACGCTCACGCTCACACACACGCTCACACACACGCCCACACACACGCCCACACACACGCCCACACACACGTTCACACACACGCTCACACACACGCCCACACACACGCCCACACACACGCTCACACACACGCTCACACACACGCACACGCTCACGCCCACACACACGCTCACACACACGCCCACACACACGCTCACACACACGCTCACACACACGCCCACACACACGCTCACACACACGCTCACACACACGCTCACACACACGCCCACACACACGCTCTCACACACGCTCACACACACGCACACGCTCACACACACGCTCACACACACGCCCACACACACGCACACACACACGCTCACACACACGCTCACACACACGCACACGCTCACACACACGCTCACACACACGCTCACACACACGCTCACACACACGCACACGCTCACACACACGCACACGCTCACACACACGCACACGCTCACGCCCACACACACGCTCACACACACGCCCACGCTCACGCACACGCTCACACCCACGCCCACACACACGCTCACACACACGCTCACACACACGCACACACACACGCTCACACACACGCTCACACACACGCACACGCTCACACACACGCACACGCTCACACACACGCTCACACACACGCTCACACACACGCTCACACACACGCACACGCTCACGCACACGCTCACGCCCACGCCCACACACACGCTCACACACACGCACAACCTCACACACACGCACACGCTCACACACACGCTCACACACACGCTCACACACACACTCACACACACGCTCACACACACGCACACGCTCACACACACGCACACGCTCACACACACGCCCACACACACGCTCACACACACGCTCACACACACGCACACGCTCACACACACGCTCACACACACGCCCACACACACGCTCACACACACGCCCACACACACGCTCACACACACGCTCACACACACGCACACGCTCACACACACGCACACGCTCACACACACGCTCTCACACACGCACACGCTCACACACACGCCCACACACACGCTCACACACACGCTCACACACACGCTCACACACACGCTCACACACACGCCCACACACACGCTCACACACACGCTCACACACACACACACGCTCACACACACGCACACGCTCACACACACGCACACGTTCACACACACGCTCACACACACGCACACACACACGCTCACACACACGCCCCACACACACGCTCACACACACGCCCACACACACGCTCACACACACGCTCACACACGCGCACACGCTCACACACACGCTCACACACACGCTCACGCACACGCCCACACACACGCTCACACACACGCCCACACACACGCTCACACACACGCCCACACACACGCTCACACACACGCTCCACACACACGCACACGTTCACACACACGCTCACACACACGCACACACACACGCCCACACACACGCTCACACACACGTTCACACACACGCACACGCTCACGCCCACACACACGCTCACACACACGCCCACACACACGCTCACACACACGCTCCACACACACGCCCACACACACGCTCACACACACGCTCACACACACGCTCACACACACGCCCACACACACGCTCTCACACACGCTCACACACACGCACACGCTCACACACACGCTCACACACACGCCCACACACACGCCCACACACACGCTCACACACACGCTCACACACACGCTCACGCTCACGCCCACACACACGCTCACACACACGCCCACACACACGCTCACACACACGCACACGCTCACACACACGCACCACGCTCACACACACGCACACCACGCTCACACACACGCCCACACACACGCTCACACACACGCTCACACACACGCCCACGCTCACACAACCGCTCACACACACGCCCACACACACGCTCACACACACGCCCACACACACGCTCACACACACGCTCACACACACGCACACGCTCACACACACGCTCACACACACGCACACGCTCACGCACACGCTCACGCCCACGCTCACACACACGCCCACACGCTCACACACACGCACACGCTCACACACACGCACACGCTCACACACACGCACACGCTCACGCCCACACACACGCTCACACACACGCCCACGCTCACGCACACGCTCACACCCACGCCCACACACACGCTCACACACACGCTCACACACACGCACACACACACGCTCACACACACGCTCACACACACGCACACGCTCACACACACGCACACGCTCACACACAAGCTCACACACGCTCACACCACACGCTCACACACACGCACACGCTCACGCACACGCTCACGCCCACGCCCACACACACGCTCACACACACGCTCCACACACACGCACACGCTCACACACACGCACACGCTCACACACGCCCACACACACGCTCACACACACGCTCACACACACGCACACGCTCACACACACGCTCACACACACGCCCACACACACGCTCACACACACGCCCACACACACGCTCACACACACGCTCACACCACACGCACACGCTCACACACACGCACACGCTCACACACACGCTCTCACACACGCACACGCTCACACACACGCCCACACACACGCTCACACACACGCTCACACACACGCTCACACACACGCTCACAAACACGCCCCCACACACACGCTCACACACACGCTCACACACACGCACACGCTCACACACACGCACACGTTCACACACACGCTCACACACACGCACACACACACGCTCACACACACGCCCACACACACGCTCACACACACGCCCACACACACGCTCACACACACGCTCACACACGCGCACACGCTCACACACACGCTCACACACACGCTCACGCACACGCCCACACACACGCTCACACACACGCCCACACACACGCTCACACACACGCCCACACACACGCTCACACCACACGCTCACACACACGCACACGTTCACACACACGCTCACACACACGCCCACACACACGCCCCACACACACGCTCACACACACGCTCACACACACGCCCACACACACGCTCACACACACGCTCACACACACGCTCACACACACGCTCACACACACGCACACGTTCACACACACGCTCACACACACGCCCACACACACGCTCACACACACGCCCACACACACGCTCACACACACGCCCACACACACGCTCACACACACGCTCACACACGCTCACACACACGCACACGATCACACACACGCACACGCTCACGCCCACACCACACGCTCACACACACGCCCACACACACGCTCACACACACGCACACGCTCACGCCCACACACACGCTCACACACACGCCCACACACACGCTCACACACACGCTCACACACACGCTCACACACACGCTCACACACACGCTCACACACACGCTCACACACACGCTCACACATACGCCCACACCACACGCTCACACACACGCTCACACACACGCACACGCTCACACACACGCACACACACACGCCCACACACACGCCCACACACACGCTCACACACACGTTCACACACACGCACACGCTCACACACACGCCCACACACACGCCCACACACACGCCCACACACACGCACACGTTCACACACACGCTCACACACACGCCCCACACACACGCTCTCACACACGCTCACACACACGCACACGCTCACACACACGCACACGCTCACGCCCCACACACACGCTCACACACACGCCCACACACACGCTCACACACACGCACACGCTCACGCCCACACACACGCTCACACACACGCCCACACACACGCTCACACACACGCTCACACACACGCTCACACACACGCTCACACACACGCTCACACACACGCTCACACACACGCTCACACACACGCTCACACACACGCTCACACACACGCTCACACACACGCTCACACATACGCCCACACACACGCTCACACACACGCTCACACACACGCACACGCTCACACACACGCACACACACACGCACACACACACGCCCACGCCCACGCCCACACACACGCTCACACACACGCTCACACACACGCACACGCTCACACACACGCACACGCTCACACACACGCTCACACACACGCACACACACACGCCAACACACACGCTCACACACGCTCACACACACGCACACGCTCACGCCCACACACACGCTCACACACACGCCCACACACACGCCCACACACACGCTCACACACACGCTCACACACACGCCCACACACACGCCCACACACACGCTCACACACACGCCCACACACCACGCCCACACACACGCCCACCACACACGCCCACACACACGCTCACACACACGCTCACACACACGCTCACACACACGCTCACGCTCACACACACGCTCACACACACGCCCACACACACGCCCACACACACGCCCACACACACGTTCACACACACGCTCACACACACGCCCACACACACGCCCACACACACGCTCACACACACGCTCACACACACGCACACGCTCACGCCCACACACACGCTCACACACACGCCCACACACACGCTCACACACACGCTCACACACACGCCCCACACACACGCTCACACACACGCTCACACACACGCTCACACACACGCCCACACACACGCTCTCACACACGCTCACACACACGCACACGCTCACACACACGCTCACACACACGCCCACACACACGCACACACACACGCTCACACACACGCTCACACACACGCACACGCTCACACACACGCTCACACACACGCTCACACACACGCTCACACACACGCACACGCTCACACACACGCACACGCTCACACACACGCACACGCTCACGCCCACACACACGCTCACACACACGCCCACGCTCACGCACACGCTCACACCCACGCCCACACACACGCTCACACACACGCTCACACACACGCACACACACACGCTCACACACACGCTCACACACACGCACACGCTCACACACACGCACACGCTCACACACACGCTCACACACACGCTCACACACACGCTCACACACACGCACACGCTCACGCACACGCTCACGCCCACGCCCACACACACGCTCACACACACGCTCACACACACGCACACGCTCACACACACGCACACGCTCACACACGCCCACACACACGCTCACACACACGCTCACACACACGCACACGCTCACACACACGCTCACACACACGCCCACACACACGCTCACACACACGCCCACACACACGCTCACACACACGCTCACACACACGCACACGCTCACACACACGCACACGCTCACACACACGCTCTCACACACGCACACGCTCACACACACGCCCACACACACGCTCACACACACGCTCACACACACGCTCACACACACGCTCACACACACGCCCACACACACGCTCACACACACGCTCACACACACGCACACGCTCACACACACGCACACGTTCACACACACGCTCACACACACGCACACACACACGCTCACACACACGCCCACACACACGCTCACACCACACGCCCACACACACGCTCACACACACGCTCACACACGCGCACACGCTCACACACACGCTCACACACACGCTCACGCACACGCCCCACACACACGCTCACACACACGCCCACACACACGCTCACACACACGCCCACACACACTCTCACACACACGCTCACACACACGCACACGTTCACACACACGCTCACACACACGCCCACACACACGCCCCACACACACGCTCACACACACGCTCACACACACGCCCACACACACGCTCACACACACGCTCACACACACGCTCACACACACGCTCACACACACGCCCACACACACGCTCACACACACGCTCACACACACGCACACGCTAACACACACGCACACGTTCACACACACGCTCACACACACGCCCCACACACACGCTCACACACACGCCCACACACACGCTCACACACACGCCCACACACACGCTCACACACACGCTCACACACGCTCACACACACGCACACGATCACACACACGCACACGCTCACGCCCACACACACGCTCACACACACGCCCACACACACGCTCACACACACGCACACGCTCACGCCCACACACACGCTCACACACACGCCCACACACACGCTCACACACACGCTCACACACACGCTCACACACACGCTCACACACACGCTCACACACACGCTCACACACACGCTCACACATACGCCCACACACACGCTCACACACACGCTCACACACACGCACACGCTCACACACACGCACACACACACGCCCACACACACGCCCACACACACGCTCACACACACGTTCACACACACGCACACGCTCACACACACGCCCACACACACGCCCACACACACGCTCACACACACGCACACGTTCACACACACGCTCACACACACGCCCACACACACGCTCTCACACACGCTCACACACACGCACACGCTCACACACACGCACACGCTCACGCCCACACACACGCTCACACACACGCCCACACACACGCTCACACACACGCACACGCTCACGCCCACACACACGCTCACACACACGCCCACACACACGCTCACACACACGCTCACACACACGCTCACACACACGCTCACACACACGCTCACACACACGCTCACACACACGCTCACACACACGCTCACACACACGCTCACACACACGCTCACACACACGCTCACACATACGCCCACACACACGCTCACACACACGCTCACACCACACGCACACGCTCACACACACGCACACACACACGCACACACCACGCCCACGCCCACGCCCACACACACGCTCACACACACGCTCACACACACGCACACGCTCACACACACGCACACGCTCACACACACGCTCACACACACGCACACACACACGCCAAACACACACGCTCACACACGCTCACACACACGCACACGCTCACGCCCACACACACGCTCACACACACGCCCACACACACGCTCACACACACGCTCACACACACGCTCACACACACGCCCACACACACGCCCACACACACGCTCACACACACGCCCACACACACGCCCACACACACGCCCACACACACGCCCACACACACGCTCACACACACGCTCACACACACGCTCACACACACGCTCACGCTCACACACACGCTCACACACACGCCCACACACACGCCCACACACACGCCCACACACACGTTCACACACACGCTCACACACACGCCCACACACACGCCCACACACACGCTCACACACACGCTCACACACACGCCACACGCTCACGCCCACACACACGCTCACACACACGCCCACACACACGCTCACACACACGCTCACACACACGCCCACACACACGCTCACACACACGCTCACACACACGCTCACACACACGCCCACACACACGCTCTCACACACGCTCACACACACGCACACGCTCACACACACGCTCACACACACGCCCACACACACGCACACACACACGCTCACACACACGCTCACACACACGCACACGCTCACGCCCACACACACGCTTACACACACGCCCACACACACGCTTACACACACGCTCACACACACGCCCACACACACGCTCACACACACGCTCACACACACGCTCACACACACGCCCACACACACGCTCACACACACGCTCACACACACGCACACGCTCACACACACGCTCACACACACGCCCACACACACGCCCACACACACGCTCACACACACGCTCACACACACGCTCACACACACGCCCACACACACGCTCACACACACGCCCACACACACGCTCACACACACGCTCACACACACGCCCACACACACGCCCACACACACGCCCACACACACGCTCACACACACGCCCACACACACGCCCACACACACGCCCACACACACGCCCACACCACACGCTCACACACACGCTCACACACACGCTCACACACACGCACACGTTCACACACACGCTCACACACACGCCCACACACACGCTCACACACACGCCCACACACACGCTCACACACACGCCCACACACACGCTCACACACACGCTCACACACGCTCACATACACGCACACGATCACACACACGCACACGCTCACGCCCACACACACGCTCACGCTCACGCCACACACACGCTCACACACACGCACACGCTCACGCCCACACACACGCTCACACACACGCCACACACACGCTCACACACACGCTCACACACACGCTCACACACACGCTCACACACACGCTCACACACACGCTCACCACACACGCTCACACACACGCTCACACATACGCCCACACACACGCTCACACACACGCTCACACACACGCACACGCTCACACCACGCACACACACACGCCCACACACACGCCCACACACACGCTCACACACACGTTCACACACACGCACACGCTCACACACACGCCCACACACACGCCCACACACACGCTCACACACACGCACACGTTCACACACACGCTCACACACACGCCCACACACACGCTCTCACACACGCTCACACACACGCACACGCTCACACACACGCACACGCTCACGCCCACACACACGCTCACACACACGCCCACACACACGCTCACACACACGCTCACACACACGCTCACACACACGCTCACACACACGCTCACACACACGCTCACACACACGCTCACACACACGCTCACACACACGCTCACACACACGCTCACACACACGCTCACACATACGCCCCACACACACGCTCACACACACGCTCACACACACGCACACGCTCACACACACGCACACACACACGCACACACACACGCCCACGCCCACGCCCCACACACACGCTCACACACACGCTCACACACACGCACACGCTCACACACACGCACACGCTCACACACACGCTCACACACACGCACACACACACGCCAACACACACGCTCACACACGCTCACACACACGCACACGCTCACGCCCACACACACGCTCACACCACACGCCCACACACACGCTCACACACACGCTCACACACACGCTCACACACACGCCCACACACACGCCCACACACACGCTCACACACACGCCCACACACACGCCCACACACACGCCCACACACACGCCCACACACACGCTCACACACACGCTCACACACACGCTCACACACACGCTCACGCTCACACACACGCTCACACACACGCCCACACACACGCCCACACACACGCCCACCACACACGTTCACACACACGCTCACACCACACGCCCACACACACGCCCACACACACGCTCACACACACGCTCACACACACGCACACGCTCACGCCCACACACACGCTCACACACACGCCCACACACACGCTCACACACACGCTCACACACACGCCCACACACACGCTCACACACACGCTCACACACACGCTCACACACACGCCCACACACACGCTCTCACACACGCTCACACACACGCACACGCTCACACACACGCTCACACACACGCCCACACACACGCACACACACACGCTCACACACACGCTCACACACACGCACACGCTCACGCCCACACACACGCTTACACACACGCCCACACACACGCCTACACACACGCTCACACACACGCCCACACACACGCTCACACACACGCTCACACACACGCTCACACACACGCCCACACACACGCTCACACACACGCTCACACACACGCACACGCTCACACACACGCTCACACACACGCCCACACACACGCCCACACACACGCTCACACACACGCTCACACACACGCTCACACACACGCCCACACACACGCTCACACACACGCCCACACACACGCTCACACACACGCTCACACACACGCCCACACACACGCCCACACACACGCCCACACACACGCTCACACACACGCCCCACACACACGCCCACACACACGCCCACACACACGCCCACACACACGCTCACACACACGCTCACACACACGCTCACACACACGCTCACGCTCACACACACGCTCACACACACGCCCACACACACGCCCACACACACGCCCACACACACGCTCACACACACGCCCACACACACGCTCACACACACGCTCACACACGCTCACATACACGCACACGATCACACACACGCACACGCTCACGCCCACACACACGCTCACGCTCACGCCCACACACACGCTCACACACACGCACACGCTCACGCCCCACACACACACGCTCACACACACGCCCACACACACGCTCACACACACGCTCACACACAACGCTCACACACACGCTCACACACACGCTCACACACACGCTCACACACACGCTCACACATACGCCCACACACACGCTCACACACACGCTCACACACACGCACACGCTCACACACACGCACACACCACACGCCCACACACACGCCCACACACACGCTCACACACACGTTCACACACACGCACACGCTCACACACACGCCCACACACACGCCCACACACACGCTCACACACACGCACACGTTCACACACACGCTCACACACACGCCCACACACACGCTCTCACACACGCTCACACACACGCACACGCTCACACACACGCACACGCTCACGCCCACACACACGCTCACACACACGCCCACACACACGCTCACACACACGCACACGCTCACGCCCACACACACGCTCACACACACGCCCACACACACGCTCACACACACGCTCACACACACGCTCACACACACGCTCACACACACGCTCACACACACGCTCACACACACGCTCACACACACGCTCACACACACGCTCACACACATACGCCCACACACACGCTCACACACACGCTCACACACACGCACACGCTCACACACACGCACACACACACGCACACACACACGCCCACGCCCACGCCCACACACACGCTCACACACACGCTCACACACACGCACACGCTCACACACACGCACACGCTCACACACACGCTCACACACACGCACACACACACGCCAACACACACGCTCACACACGCTCACACACACGCACACGCTCACGCCCACCACACACGCTCACACACACGCCCACACACACGCTCACACACACGCTCACACACACGCTCACACACACGCCCACACACACGCCCACACACACGCTCACACACACGCCCACACACACGCCCCACACACACGCCCACACACACGCCCACACACACGCTCACACACACGCTCACACACACGCTCACACACACGCTCACGCTCACACACACGCTCACACACACGCCCACACACACGCCCACACACACGCCCACACACACGTTCACACACACGCTCACACACACGCCCACACACACGCCCACACACACGCTCACACACACGCTCACACACACGCACACGCTCACGCCCACACACACGCTCACACACACGCCCACACACACGCTCACACACACGCTCACACACACGCCCACACACACGCTCACACACACGCTCACACACACGCTCACACACACGCCCACACACACGCTCTCACACACGCTCACACACACGCACACGCTCACACACACGCTCACACACACGCCCACACACACGCACACACACACGCTCACACACACGCTCACACACACGCACACGCTCACGCCCACACACACGCTTACACACACGCCCACACACACGCCTACACACACGCTCACACACACGCCCACACACACGCTCACACACCACGCTCACACACACGCTCACACACACGCCCACACACACGCTCACACACACGCTCACACACACGCACACGCTCACACACACGCTCACACACACGCCCACACACACGCCCACACACACGCTCACACACACGCTCACACACACGCTCACACACACGCCCACACACACGCTCACACACACGCCCACACACACGCTCACACACACGCTCACACACACGCCCACACACACGCCCACACACACGCCCACACACACGCTCACACACACGCCCACACACACGCCCACACACACGCCCACACACACGCCCACACACACGCTCACACACACGCTCACACACACGCTCACACACACGCTCACGCTCACACACACGCTCACACACACGCCCACACACACGCCCACACACACGCCCACACACACGCTCACACACACGCTCACACACACGCTCACACACACGCTCACACACACGCTCACACACACGCCCACACACACGCTCACACACACGCTCACACACACGCTCACACCCATGCACCCACGCCCACGCAGGCGCTGCTGGCCATCGCGGTGCAGCTGCTGGCCAACCTGGCGTGCTTCGTGCTGCTGACGGTGCTGCTGGTGCAGCAGACGCAGGACGTGAAGGAACTCAACGCCGTGGGCAAGGCCGCCACCGCCACACACGACGCGCTGCTCAGCCTGCAGGTGGGTGTGCATGTGCGCGTGTGTGGGCATGTGCGCGTGTGTGACTTGCAGGAGTGCAGGGCGTACCGCACTGTGTTGTGTCAGGGTGTGTGCTGTGCGTGTGTGTCTGCGTGCGTACGTGCGTGCGTGCGTGCGTGCCTGCATGTGTGTGTGGTTGTGTGGGAGGGCGGGGTAGGCGCGGGGCGGTGTGTTGCGCACGTCACACACCGCCCGTGCTCCCACACACCACACTCGCACCTGCACGCCACGCCTCTCCCAACCACCCACCCGCCCAACCTCCCAACCGCCACGTGGCGGCACCCACCACACGCCCCGCCAGGTGATGGACAACATGTACTCCAACCGCTCCGCCGAGCTGGTGGGGCTGTACGACCGGATGTGGATCGGGCGGCTCAACAACGAGCTCAAGGCCTCGCTGGACGTGAGTGGCATTCTGGGCGCATCAGGCCACAGGGCGCTTGAGGCGCCGACTTTTGGGTCTGGCAGGGACGGCGCCTCCGTTTTGGGTCTGGCGTGCTGGTGCTGTGCGTGCTCTTGAGTCCACGCGCCTGCGACGTGCGCTGTGAGGGGCCCACCATGCGTCGCTCACTCTCTCTCATTCACTCACTCCTGGTTACGCACGAACACATGATTTCCCACTCGCCTTTTCCGCTGTCTCCAACGCACGTTCGCACAATCCTCACTCTCCCTGCAGGAGTCGTGGCAGGCGCACAACAACGTGTACCTGGGCACGGCCGTGCTCAAGCAGCTGCCGGCCGCCTACAACCTGTCGGCCATCTGGAATGACTACGAGCACCAGGTGGGGACCGCTTTGGGGGGGGACTGCTGGGGGGCCGCTGGGCCGCTGCACTGTCCACTACCTCGTCATGAACAGTCAAGAATGGAACCCCGCGGGGTGGGGCACTGGGGCTCAACCCCTCGCGCTGGGGTGGGGCTGCGAGCGCGGTTGGAGGGGTGGGGGCGCTGTGTCCGGGTGCACGAGGGTGTACGGCTTGTGGGCGCATGCGCTGCGCGGTGCGGCGCGGCGTTCGCGCGACGTCGCGCACCCCCTGGCTTTCATACCAGCACAAACGGTATGCACGCGCACCCACCCACGCCTGCCCGCACACCCACCCTTCCCGCCCACCCATCCCACCCCGCCCCACCCATGCCGCCACCCACCCGCAGGAGCTGACGTTCTACGGCCCCGCCAGCGCGCGGCGCTCCACCACGCTGTGGCGGCTGGGCAACGCCTTCCTGCGCCAGGGCTACGAGCTGAACCACCTGCACGGCGCGCTGGTGCTGCGGCTGGGCGTGCTGGCGGCGGCGGACCAGTACAAGTGAGTGAGGGCGCTATTAGATGCGCGGACGTGCGCGCGTTGTGTTGTGTGAGGTGGTGAGGGTCGTCTTCTGTTGTGGGGGCGCGGTGTTCAGGAGGGGGGATGAACGGGCGGCAGCGGGCGGCGTGAGGGGGATGCGTACTGGCGGCCGGCGGGGACTGGAGCAGCCCAGGGGGCGGGCGGCAGTGGAGAGCGGAGTGGGGCGTTGCACGGCCAAATCTTCACTGGCAATCTCAAATGCTCAACTGCGCAACCACGCCGCCCCCCCGCAGGTATATGCACAGCAACGGTCTGTTCGAGCTGTACAGCGGCTATCAGGCCACCCTGGACGCACTGGTGTACCAGGTGCGTGTGCGTGTGTGTGCGTGCGTGAGTCTGTGTGTTCCCGATGTATGGACACCACCACCACCACCACCACCACCACCACCACCACCACCACCACCACCACTCTCTCCCCTCGCACACACTCCCCCCGCCACACACGCACACACACACACATCCTTCCACCCACCCCACCCCACTCCCCCAGGCCGTGGACAGCTCCAACCGCATCAACCAGC
Source organism: Chlamydomonas incerta (assembly GCA_016834605.1). NCBI lineage: Eukaryota > Viridiplantae > Chlorophyta > Chlorophyceae > Chlamydomonadales > Chlamydomonadaceae > Chlamydomonas > Chlamydomonas incerta. The sequence goes on along the minus strand of JAEHOC010000001.1, from coordinate 4,493,533 downwards.
TGCAGCTGGTGCTGCTGGTGATCGAGGGCTGCTGCATCTGCGCGCTGGTGGTCGCCTACATGGCGTGGCTGCTCAAGAAGGTGCGGGCGGGAGGGGGGGGGCGTGTGTGTGTGTGTGGGGGGGGGGTAGTTTTCTCCAAGGAGGGGGGGGGGCGTGTGTGGGGGGGCGTGTGTGTGTTGGGAGGGGGCGTGCATTCGTATGCGGGTGGCGCGTGTGCGTGTGCGTGTGCGTATGCGTGTGCGTGTGCGTGTGCGTGTGCGTGTGCGGGTGCGGGTGCGTGTGCGTGTGCGTGTGCGTGTGCGGGTGCGGGTGCGTGCGCGAAGAGGGAGCCGGCAAGTACTGTCATGGTCTGCTCGGGGCTGACCTCTCCCCACTCCTCCACTTCACCCAGCCGCCTGCCTCGCTAACCTTGCAACTCCCCAAAACGCCGCTTGTTCCCGCCGCCCGCCCCCCCCCCCCCGCCGCCCTACCCACCCGCAGGTGGACAACCAGCGCTACGGCATGTACGGCGTGTTCCTCATTGTGCCGGTGGGCCTGGTGCGCGGCCTGGCCAGCAAGAGCGTCAGCGTGGAGGCGGACAACAGCGACGGCGAGGAGGAGAACGGCGAGGAGCAGGTGCGCGGAGGCGGGGGTGGGGTAGCCGTTGATGTGACGGCGCGGACTGGGGGGGGGGCGCGGCCGGGAGGTTTGCCGGCAGGGCGTGTGGGGGGGGGGGGGGCGAGCGCGCAACGGCGCCGCGCCGCGCTCCAATGGAGGTCCGACTGGAAATGCGCGCGGCCAAGCGTCATGTGTAAGACAGCGTCACATGGAAGGCAACTTACAAACGCTTCAAACCTCGAACGACGTGTGTGCGCGCAGGAGGACCTCGTGGTGCCCATGAACGGCGGCGGAGGCGGCGGCGGAGGGGGCGGCGGCGGAGGCGGTGGCGGCGGCGACATCCGCATAAACCTGGAGTCCGGCGGCCAGGCGCGCGGCCGCACGGGCAGCGGCGGCCCCAACGGCGGTGGCGGCGGCCCCAACGGCCGCAGCTGGTACGACAAGCTGGCGTTCTGGCGCAGCGGCACGGTGCGGCACGGCAAGCGCACCATGCTGCGCAACAGCAAGGAGAGCTTCTGGCTGCTGGCGCCCTTCGTGGTGTGGGGCCTGGTGGTGGTGGTGATGCACTCGCTGGGCTACGTCATGATGGAGCAGGTGGGCGTGGGTGTGGGTGTGGGGGGGGGGGTAGTTTTTTCCAATTCCCAAATCAACCATTGCCAACCCAATGGGTGTGGGTGTGGGTGTGGGTGTGGGTGTGGGTGTGGGTGTGGGTGTGGGCGTGGGTGTGGGTGTGGGTGTGGGGGGTGGGGGGTTGTAAACACCAGCCCAATCTAGACAAGGGACAGGCAGGGGTTTGTGGAGGGGGGCGGGTGAGTGGGGGTGCGGGTGGAGGCGGATGTCTGGCCGGGTGAGTTGGGCGGGTGAGGGCGGCTGATGACGGGTGGGGGCTGGCGTATCTGTCGGGGTATATGCTGCAACAAGCTGTCAACCTCATCTCGTCTTGATTCATCATCCTTGCAACCCCCACCCACAACCCACCCGGACCCTCCCCAGGCCTCGGCGCCCGTGGCCATGACCAACGTGGTCAACACGGTGCTGACGCAGCTGCACCGGGTGGTGTACTTCGCCCAGGAGCTGGCGGCGCAGAACAGCACCGAGGGCCAGGCGGCGCTGTACCCCGTGCTCACGGTGCGGCGCCCGCGGGCGCGCGAGGGAGTGTGTGTGGGGGGGGAGCGCGGAGGCGGGAGGATAGCAGTCACAGATGCAGCAGTCATGGGCGCACGTGCTAACTAGCAATGCAGCGGGGCGGGCGGCACGGGTATGGCACGGAGCGGGTCGGGGGACCGGCTGGCCTGAGCCAGCGACGAGCACACGCCCGGCTTTCGTTCACAACACCTCGTTCAGCAAATCCGCATCACCAACAACTCCTTTCCCCGCACACACGCGCGCAGCACGAGGTGTCCCGCCTGAAGACGGAGTGGGATGTGATGCTGTACGGCGCCAACAGCAGCCAGGCCGCGGACATACACTACAGCCTGGCGCGGCGGGGCGTGGCGTTCGAGAAGGGAGTCACGGTCAAGACGCTGTTCAGCGCGGGCACGGCGTGCTGGATGCCCAACACCACCGACTGCTACCCACCCTCGCACCCCTACGCGGCGGTGAGCTCGGGCGGGGCCGCGGCGGGGAGCGGGTGTGTTGGTTGTTGCGGCACACCAGCAGGAAGGAGCGGGCCACGGCATGCGTTAGTTTGTCCTTATAAAGAAGAAGAAATTGCTCTTTAAATGCGTACCTTTACCATGACTTGGCATACCCACCGCCGCCCCGCCACACCTCTACGCCTCCATACCTTTAATAATCATGAATGTCATCCGCCGCCCGCCGCTGCTCCTGCCCTCTCGCTGCCAGGTGGTGTACCGCGGCCTGAACGCGCTCATGCAGCGCTTCTTCGTGGAGTGCGACCTGCTGCTGCGCGACGCGCCGGCGGCCTGGACGCTCAACAGCAGCCGCATCGACTACATCTACAAGGAGGGCACCGGCAACCTGCACTGGGCCATGTACACGCTCACGGAGCAGCACCTGGACCGAGTGGTGGGTGTGGTGTGGTGTGGTGTGTGTGGTGTGGTGGGGCGAGCAAACGACTAACTAGCAGCAGCGGGGTGGCGCCACGGCCCTGGGTGGCGCGGGTGTGGTGGGGCGCGGCGGCTCGGATGGGGCGCGGTGGCCCGGATGGCACGGCCTTGGGTTGCGCGGGTGGGGCGGGTGGGGCGGGCACACACACACAGGCTTTACCCCGTTCGTTTTCTTCAAAACATGCGCGTGCCATGTTTTCCGTGTGCTCTCGCATACCCTCACACGCTCCAACACACGCTCTAACACACTCTTCTCGCACGCGGTGTGACTGTGGCTGCGGCGGCGGCGGCGGCGGCGGCGCAGATCAGCCTGTACGCCATGGTGGAGGTGTTCCACGTGGTGGTGTTCGTGCTGTCGTGGCTGCTGGCGGGCGTGTTCCTGTTCGGCATGCTGCGACCCTTCATGGGCCACACCAAGGTGATTAGATAGCGGCGGGGGGGATGGGGGCGGCGGCAGCCGGGCGGCTGGGCGGGTGGAGTGGGCGTGGCGCGGAAGGCGGGGGTGGGGAGGGCGGATGGGGAGGGCGGGGGGTTGCAAAGATGGTACATAGAAGTGTAGTGGCGTAGACAGCAGGCGTGGAGGCGTTCGTACCGGGGGGGGGGAGGGACACGGCGTGAAAGCAAGCATGGGCTGCGGTCAGGGTGGGGCGCTGCGGGGTGGGGTGGGGTGGGGTGGGCAGGTTAGGGGGGGTGCGAAACGAGACCCTGGGTGTGCGCTGGACGGCACTGCACACGCGCCCGCATGCATCGGCCTGAACCAACGTGCCGTGCCGTGCCATGCCGTGCCGTACGCAGCGCGAGACGGAGCGCATCGCCGAGATGCTGAGCCAGCTGCCGGCGGACGTGGACGTGGAGGGGCTGCTGAACCGCGCGCTCATCAGCATCAAGGGCGACGCCTCGGCCTCACGCGGTGGGTGGGGGCGGGTGCGGGTGCTTCTTTGCTCGCTTGATGCTACGTCCGTGTCCTTGCTGGTGCTAATGTGCGTGCTCGTATGCCCGCACGCGTTGGCGTGCGTGCGTGTGCGCGTGCCCCTGCTCGTCCGGTTGGCTGCCGCGGCGCTGAGGCGTGTGCCCCCGCGGTGTGCCCCCGCCGCCACAGGTGACCGCAGCGCCCGCAACAGCCGAGTGATGCCTGCGCCGCCCAGCGGCCTGGGCGGCGAGGGCGGCGACAGCGGCGGCATGGGATCCTCACGCATGTCGTTTGCCAAGGGCGGGTAACGGCGTGGCAGTAACAACGAAGCTGTGGACGTGAGGGCTGCATGATAATCGAGGAAGCCGATCCGGGTATAAAGCGGCTTGAGCGCGAGCGCGAGGCGTGGCCAGCAGGAAGACAAATGCAATCATGCGGGCTTCAGTGACCTGTGCGTACGTTCTGGAAACCCAGGGGGCGGCGCCCATGTAGACGCTGCTCCGTGGTGCATGAAGATTGGAGTGAGGGGAGGGAAGGCGAAGGGGAGAGGAGACGCGTGAGGAGAGGGGCAGGGTGGCGGAGTTTTGAGCGGCGTGCTTATGCGCACCTCCCCGCCTTGGAAACTCAAGGTTGCGAAACCCCGATTTTGCTACACCGTAGATTGGACGGATGGGCTCGGCTGGGCGACCGTTCGCTGTGCAGGACCTTGCGCGCGTGCGTGGTCCGCTGCGAACGGCGGTTCATGATTACTTTGCACTGCTGCATGCATTAGGGGACTCCATGGGCTGATGGGCTGTTGTGTGCGTGTAAGGGTTGGCTTGTGTTGCATGGCGGCCGGCTGCTCAGTCGGTGGCGTTGACCGGCAGTCGTGTTGGCGATCCGCCTTACACCTGTGAGGCGCACGGCGGGTAGCCTGCTGTTTACGCGGAGCGGGGTGCAAGGGTCTGCAGCGCCGCCACTGCTTTACTAGGTCACTGCTGAATGGCCAAGGCGCTGGGCTTAACCATTCATGGTTTGTGAGCAGGGATGGGACTGGTGAGATGCTGGTGTCAGGAAACGCAAACAGAACGCTTAAATACCGCTTATAAGTTGCTGCCTAGTGCCTACGTGCGCGGCGACACGCGCGCGCGGCGTGTGGAGCAGCAACCCCTTTATCCTACAGTAGTTACAATGTAGCGGCCATTGATCTTGGTGACCTTCTGCATGCGAGGTATCTGCCATGATGCTTTTTCGAAGAGATGTTGGGAGGTTTGGGAGGATGGGCGCGTCGCGTCGCGTGCTGGGAAGCGGGGCTAATGCATGCGGAGAGGCTTTGACGAGCTCGGGTTGACTTGTGGTCGCATCTTTTACGGCACCGTATCATGTGTTTAAAGTCGATGCGGAAAGCGTGGCATGGCACATTGCGGCTTGCATGGGCAGGTCTTGGAAGCGTTGAAGAGCGGCGAGCATGGCGGGTGCGGTCCCCCACACGCTGTTGGTCGCTGGCGGTGAGGGCGTGGTAGAGGACAAGTGCCTTCTGAACGCGCGCGCTCGGTGCTGCATTCTTGTCGGCGGGAAGCGGCTCGGTTGAATAGCCGCGGGCGGCAAGAGGTATCGTTTGGGTGCCCTGGGCGCGCGAGAGATGAGAGGGTGCTGCTGTCAGGCCTGGTCAGGCCATGCAAAGCGGGCTGTGAGATGTCAGGGATGGGCAGCAGGGCCACGAGCAGGGCTCACGCACTGACACTGGACGCTCCTGGACACAATGGATGAGATGGACGTCGAGCGAGTGATAGATGCTCCCGGGTACATAGGAGGGCGCATCAATAACGTGAGTCGGACGGAGCGTCTTACGCGCTGCCCGATGACCGTGCGCTCTTGCCAAGAGGCTTGCCAAGAGGTGGTATGTGCAATATACCTATGATGCACACCGCAGAAAGCTACGTGCGCGCGTCCCTGTGGCAGCCTTTTTCCTCAGTTACCGTACTGCTACGCGTGATTCGTGATACCAGAATTCGTGAAACGCAATTTTGAGCCCCGGAAATTTTCACCGTGTCACCAAATTTCGTGATTTGACCCCCACGGCCTCCCAAGCCAGCGCCCTCCAAGCGCCCTCCCAGCACCGGTTAGGCTACGCTACCGTTGTGCCCCACCTCAGTATACGTGTTTAGGATACGGCAGCCTAGTATCTCTAGGGCTCTAAGGCATGGGCAGGGGCGCCAAGTCCGGGAGCGTGTGCATCGGCGCACCAGGATTCGTGAAACTGCCAAGCCAAAACCTGGTCCCCGTTTTCACCTGCTACGGATTTCGTGATTTCACGAATTCAGGTATCACAAATCACGCGTAGCAGTACGGTATGGTTCAGGTGTGCATCAGTTATGAATGCGACATTACAAAGAAGGGACAGTCCGACCCAGCAAGGGTGCCCCGCACCCAGGTCAAGAGGGACCATCTCCGGTCCGAAGGGAAACCATCAGTTATGCTTCAGTTATTTGGCGCAGGCAGTTGGGGTTCAGTCAGGTCGGGAACGAGTCATAGGGTCACGGCAGGAGTCCCCTGAGCCACAGGCGCACACGGCCTCGCTTCCTCGTTAACCTGCCGTTCAATCGTGACAGCATCGTACGGTGGCATGTCGCCACTTCAAAACGGGCAGCCGTGGTAACACGAACGACGACATCTGCGGGCATCGGCTCCTGGTCACTGTTCCGACAGACCGCCGGAGCCCGGCTGGCAGCCCTTTGTACATTCAAGTCATCTGCAAGTGTCGACTCAAGCTTTCAAGGCTGCCTCTCCATGGTGCGGAGTGCGTCTGCGCATCGATGCGGGGCCCGAATGCATGAAACCCACGCCCCGCGCGCGCCTAAGAAGACGCCTGCGCTCGCCCAATTCATTACAAGCTTCGTTCAATATTATCCTGGCCTTTTGAAGGCTGCACGAACCCTTATATCCCATAGCAACCCAGCGTTCGTTTTTGCGCGCTTCCTCGTCCTTATTGCTGCGCGATACCTTTTGAGAGGCTAACATTTTAAATGACGTTACTTCGTCCATTCATATCTGTGGCCCAAGCGACGGCGCTCGATTGCCCGGGCGCGGCGCTTCGGGGCACGTGGGGTACCGAGGCCCCCGGGGGCCGAAGCGGGTAGTGGGCCGAAGCGGGTAGTCGCGGGGCAGAGCGTTTCCGGGCGCGGCCGCAGCGCTCACATATACTGTGGTAGCTACCATCAGAGCGCCGCTGCGTGTCTCGAAGACCTTGCTGTGCGCGCAGAGTGACCAACAACGGCGACTACTCACAAAGTGAGATTGCTGTGCTGACACTGCTGCACGCATTCAAAACAATACCACGGTGGATACGATGATGCAAGCAACTGCTGTAGCTAGTCTCACTCACCTGATGCATGTCGAGCCAGCGAAGATGACGTTGAACGCTGCTGTGCGGCCCGACTCGTAAGCTTGCTGTCATTCCAGTACATTTTATCATTGCTAGCATCCTTCACAGGCGTTGTCGTCAATGGGCCGTGTCGCACTCCTACCGCGGGGACGGATACTCGCCTTGCTGGCTCTTGTCCACCTTGGGGCGCACACGCATGCTCTAGAGGATCCAGGTTAGTAGGCTTTGGGCTGGGTGACAGCGGGCTGGGCGCCTCTATCTCGGCTTGGCGGGTGGAAGCAAGCGGGGCGGCCTTTGGGGTGGCTCCAAGCGGGTACCACTCAGGCGAGTCCTAGACTCCAGTCCTCTGCCGAGCTCAACTGGCCAAGGATGATGTTATATGTGTACCTACAAGAAGGCGGCGTCGAGTGGAAGGATTTGCCCGGGTGCTGGGGCCAGGACCTTGGGCCAGGAGCGCGGGCGGGCGGGTGGTGCTCATGGGCAAACCCGTGCCCGTCATCTACACCGCCTGCGTGGGGGGACTGCATGCTGCTGGTCCTGCCTGGCGATGTAGACTCCCCGCCGCCACCGTCGTCGCCCCGACCCCGTGTGTTCTGTGTACGGCGGGTGCCTGTGCTGCCTGTTAGTTCTTGCATGCGTAGGTGCTGTAGCCAGCGCTAGCGCAGCAGACACTGCCGTTTGCGGCTATGGAGGGCTTCGGCTTAGCTTCGACTCACGGTGTGGCAGCTGGGACACAGATTCTGATGCAAGGCGGTTGGTGAAGATCGGCAGATAGACAGCTTGGGGGAGCGGCTCAGTGCCCGTATCATGTAGATGGCTTTGGGCCCCCAGCGTCTAAACAGCGTAGGTGACCCCTCCCGCGCCATCTACACCTCGAAAATTTTCCTAGGGGCACGCCCCCAAATCCCCCAAACCATCTACGCTCCCTGTCTAAAAGACCGCCAAACCCGCCCAAACCGTCTACAGTCCTTAGATGCCGAAACCCAAACCCAAAACGTTTTCTCCGCCTTCGGCGGATTTGGGGCAAATTTCTACAGCGTAGATGGAAGATACGAGCACTCCCGAGGGCGGTTCCCCTTCGCGCTGGACCTCATGTCGCATTCATAGTGTAACCAGTCAAAACGCTCCGCGGATGCCAAGGGACGCTTTGATTCTGCAACCGCTGTGGCCGGCGCTGGGATCCGAGGACGGCTCCCGTCCCGAGGGGGGGGGGGGCGGATTGTAAGCGTCCCTTGGCATCCGCGGAGCGTTTTGACTGCTTACACATAGCCCCTCACGGAAATCGTATTTATAGCATGGTTTATGAATGCGACATTACAAAGAAGGGACAGACCGACCAAGCAAGGGTGCCCCACACCCAGGTCAGGAGGGACCATCTCCGGCCCGAAGGGAAACCACCCTCCCCCCAGCTGTCTGCCGACCTTCCACCAACACGTGCATTAGGTCCATGTCTCAGCTGCTAACCTCGCAAGTCGAAGCCAAGCCTAAGCCCGCCAAAGCCCCACAAAGGTCATCTATGCTGTGTAGACGCCGGGGGCCTAGCTAAAGCCATCTACATGATACGGGCACTACCCGGGCCGCTGGATGGTCTATCAGCTGCTGGTCGCGCGGAACTCCCCGGTTCGGCGACAACCTCGTTCTGCGCGCGCGCGGGCGCCAGAACTCGCGCGCTATCTGCATTGTACCTCCTCATAGCCTGATGATCACACGCATGCTATGTGCCACCTTGACCGTTGATTGGCCAGCCCCTGCCTGGGCTGCTGCGGCGTTAGTGATCGCACAAATGTTTGCCTGTGTGGCGCGCGTCTACCGGATAGATTTACCTCTACCTATTTGCATAGCACACGGCACATACATATGCATGTACGTTTTGTTTACTTGCGTAGCACACGGCACCGCATATGCATGCACATTCTCACAGCCTGATAGCATGGATGCTATGTCCCCACGCCGCCACATGCACGTGTACTTGCATGCACGCAGTCGACCCCTGTGCTTCCAGCCCCTGCCTGAACGGCGGCATGTGCGAGCGCTCCAACGACCTGAGGTCTCGCACCTGCACCTGCAACGCCTTCTGGACCGGGGCCAACTGCGAGACTGATGTGGACGAGTGCGGCGCCAACAACGGCGGCTGCAGCGCCAACGCAGTCTGCACCAACAATGAAGGCGCATCCCCCACCTGCGCCTGCAATCAGGGCTACCTGGGCAATGGCTTGACCTGCACAGGTGCTGAGCGTGGCATGAGTATGTAGCCGTGTTAGTTATTATGTTTCATGTGCCATCTGCTGGCCCACCACTTGCTTGAGTGTCAGCTTACGGTATGTTCTTGCTGCTATAATTAAAGGTGGCGGTCTTGCTTACGCTGCGATGAAGCTGACATGTGTGCATGAGTCATAATGCTTCCCTCCATCCATTGGCTGCTAGTATTTAGTATATTCGTACATACGCGACGGTTCGTGTCCCTTCATTCCATAGGCACCAAACTGCCCGCGGGTCTTGCGCCCACCAGTGCCCACTTTGACGGCGCCTGGCTTGGGCCTGCGGGCAATGGGAGCGCCGTCACCTCCTGGCCTCCCACGACATATGCCGCCACCCAGCCGCTGACTCTGAAAGGCACCTGCCGCTACGATAATGTCACGGGCAGCCTCATCCTTGACGGCACAACCTGCTACGGCCACTCCGTCTCCAGTCTGATCAACTGGGGCACGGCCACAACCTCTGCCTTCACAATCGTGACCATCTACAAGCTGAGTCCAACTAGGCCAATCACAACTCCGCAGGCACTCGTCGCGCTGTCGCGCATACCTTCCAATAAATTCAAAGCATTGCTCTACCGCAACGATGCACTGTCCATCACTTTTGCTTCTGGTGGGGGCAGCAAAACCAGCGCGCCGGCGGTCCTTGTCGCCACCAACTTCTGGAATTTCGACGCCGTGGTGCGGGACAGCGGCGGCACCACCGGCACCATCTACCGCAGCCAGGTCCCATCTGCCACCACCTACCAGCCCACCCTTGGTATTGCTAAGCAGCTGCTGAGTAGTCTGGCCTTGGGCATCGACGGCGACAATCTGGTTGTGGGCGCAGACATTTCCACTAGTGGCAGCCTCAGTTGGGCGCTCTTGGGCAATATTGCATGCGTGCTGGTGTACAACCGATCCCTGACAAAGATTGAGCTCACCTCAGTGTACCAGGCATACGCCCCCAGGTTCTTCCCAGGAGGTAGGTAACGGCAACGGTCAGGCGGTTGCGCTTCCAGGAAGCCATCCTTTTTACTTGATTGCTCACAAGGCCCTCGCCGACCATGACGACGATACTCCTACCGCCACACACGTGCTTGCTTGCATGCACGCAGCCGACCCCTGCGCTGCCAGCCCTTGCCTGAACGGCGGCACGTGCGAGCACTCCAACGACCTGAGCTCTCGCACCTGCCTCTGCGACGACTTCTGGACCGGGGCCAACTGCGAGACTGATGAGTGCGGCGCTAGCGGCGCCAACAACGGCGGCTGCAGCGCCAACGCAGTCTGCGCCAACAATGAAGGCGCACCCCCTACCTGCGCCTGCGAGAAGGGCTATATGGGCGACGGCATCACTTGCACCGGTGCGTTGACACCGTACGGCCTTGCGCACGCAACTGACGACGATTGCATGTTGCTTACCGCTGCAATCGAGGCACGTGCGTAGCTAGCGTGTTGCTTGTGCGCGGCGGCGGTATCGTCATCTTGTGACTCTGTGGTGTGTACGGCGGTTGGCCGGCTGCGGATGTCCCTGCATGCGTGTGGGCAGTGTGCGTTATTCATGCATGTTTTGTTTATTTTCGTAGCACATACATGCGGCGTCGTTTGCAAGCACGGATGAAATTAATGGCATGCATGCATGCTGTGTACTCGCGCCGCCACCTACACATGTACATGCATGCACGCAGTCGACCCCTGCGAACCCAGCCCTTGCCTGAACGGCGGCATGTGCGAGCGCTCCAACGACCTGAGGTCTCGCACCTGCACCTGCAACGCCTTCTGGACCGGGGCCAACTGCGAGACTGATGTGGACGAGTGCGGCGCCAACAACGGCGGCTGCAGCGCCAACGCAGTCTGCACCAACAATGAAGGCGCATCCCCCACCTGCGCCTGCAATCAGGGCTACCTGGGCAATGGCTTGACCTGCACAGGTGCTGAGCGTGGCATGAGTATGTAGCCGTGTTAGTTATTATGTTTCATGTGCCATCTGCTGGCCCACCACTTGCTTGAGTGTCAGCTTACGGTATGGTCTTGCTGCTATAATTAAAGGTGGCGGTCTTGCTTACGCTGCGATGAAGCTGATATGTGTGCATGAGTCATAATGCTTCCCTCCATCCATTGGCTGCTAGTATTTAGTATATTCGTACATACACGACGGTTCGTGTCCCTTCATTCCATAGGCACCAAACTGCCCGCGGGTCTTGCGCCCACCAGTGCCCACTTTGACGGCGCCTGGCTTGATTGGGCCTGCGGGCAATGGGAGCGCCGTCACCTCCTGGCCTCCCACGACATATGCCGCCACCCAGCCGCTGACTCTGAAAGGCACCTGCAGCTACGATAATGTCACGGGCAGCCTCATCCTTGACGGCACAACCTGCTACGGCCGCTGCGCTTCCGGTCTGATCAACTGGGGCACGGCCACAACCTCTGCCTTCACAATCGTGACCATCTACAAGCTGAGCTCAACCGCGGCTCGTCAGACACTCGTCAGCACGGCTAACATGGCTTCCCAATTCAAGAACTACTTGCTCTATTTCTCCGATAACATGTTCGAGTTTGGTGATTTTGTTACGGCCGGCTATACCTTTATCGGCAAGCAAGGCAACCCAACCGCCAACTCCTGGACCTTTGACGCCATGGTGCGGGACAGTGGCGGCGCCACCGGCGCCATCTACCGCAGCCAGACTGCTGCCACCACCACCACCTATCAAACATCCCTGGCCATCGCTCAGCAGCTGAGTGGTAAGGCCGTGCGCATTTACGGCGACTATCTGCTGGTGGGCGTAGACATTCGCAGCACCACCAGCGGCTGGTTTGCGGGCAACATCGGTTGCGTGCTGGTGTACAACCGGTCCCTGACAAAGACTGAGCTCACCTCGGTGTACCAGGCATACGCCCCCAGGTTCTTCCCAGGAGGTAGGTAGGCAGTCAAGCGGTTGCGCTTCCAGTAAGCCGTCCATTTTGCTTGATTGCGCACAAGGCTCTAGCCTACCATGACGACATGGCTGCAATAATCCTGCCGCCATGTGCTTGCATGCATGCAGCCGACCCCTGCGATCCCAGCCCCTGCCTGAACGGCGGCACGTGCGAGCGCTCCATTGACCTGAGCTCTCGCACCTGCGCCTGCAACGCCTTCTGGACCGGGGCCAACTGCGACACTGACGTGGACGAGTGCGCTGACACCTACACCGGTCCAAACCAATGCAGTGCCAATGCCGTGAGTTGTACCAACAACAACGGAAATGCGCCTACATGTGGCGCCTGCAAGCCTGACTACCTGGGAAACGGCATCACATGCACTGGTGCGTTGATACTATACCGTACGGTATTGCGCAACTGGCTGGATGTCGCTTACCGCTGCTATACATCTAGCTGCAAGCGTGGGGGCCGCTGCCGGCAGCAGTTGAGGTGTGCGTATGGCTGGCCTGCTGTGTGCGCGTGCCGTGTTTCCTGTGCACGGCGGCGGCGTCTGTGGCGTGCATTTGTTATTACGGGCGGGTGGCCGGCCGCGCATGTGCCTGCATGTCGGTCGATCGTGTGCGTAGTGGCAGTATTCGCGTTTTGTTTACTTGCGACACAGCATGTACCTTCACAGGCTGGTGACATGCAAGTTCCGTACCCACGCCGCCACACATGTGCATGCATGCACGCAGTCGACCCCTGCGCTGCCAGCCCTTGCCTGAACGGCGGCACGTGCGAGCGCTCCAACGACCTGAGCTCTCGCACCTGCCTCTGCGACGACTTCTGGACCGGGGCCAACTGCGAGACTGATGTTGACGAGTGCGGCACCAACAACGGCGGCTGCAGCGCCAACGCAGGCTGCACCAACAATAACGGCGCACTCGCCACCTGCGCCTGCAAGACTGGCTATGTGGGCGACGGTATCACTTGCACCGGTGTGTTGGTACCGTACGGTCTTGCGCAATTGACTGGATGTCGCTTACCGCTGCTATCTAGCTGCAAACATGCGTGGGAGCCAGCAGCAACTGGGTGTGCGTATGGCCTGTGCATGCGTGGCGTGTTCCTTGCTTGTGCGCGGTGGCGGCGTCTGTGGCGTGTACGGGTGGTACGGTCGGCATGTCCCTGCATGTATGTGGGCCGTGTGCGTTATTGTCACGTATTCACGCACGCTTTCCCAGTTTACATAGCACATGCATCCGGCGTCGCATATGCATGCACATCCTCACAGCCTGATGACATTAATGACATTCATGCTATGTACTCGCGCCGCCACAATGTACATGCATGCACGCAGTCAACCCCTGCGCTGCCAGCCCTTGCCTGAACGGCGGCACGTGCGAGCGCTCCAACGACCTGAGCTCTCGCACCTGCACCTGCAACGCCTTCTGGACGGGGGCCAACTGCGGGACTGCTGCCTCTCCCGCACCGTTGCCCAAGCCGTCGCCCACCCCCTCGCCCATGCCATCACCCGCCAAGTCGCCCATACCCTCGCCTGTGCCATCCGAGCACTCGACCGTCCCATTGACTACCACGTCGCCCGCTGCACCATCGCCTGTGCCCACGGCCTTCTCATCGCCCACGCTTTCACCGGATGCCCCGCAACCGTCCCAGCCTCCCCAGCCACGTCTGACGGCGGCTGAACAGGCAGCGGTAGGGCTGGGCTTGTCACCCACTTACGTCGTCAGCGAGGGGGCGCCTGCCGTGGTGATAATAAGCGTGCTGAGGGAGGCGTTGATAACGATGCCCGGCGGCAATGACAATGCCGCCGAGGCGTTGAAGGCGCGTTTCCCTGGCGCCAGCAACGTCACCGTAGTGGCCTACGTTGCCTCCGCCGCGCTGCGCGCTGCCGTCTCGGCTGCCGCAGGCGGGGGCACAGGCGGGGGTGTCAGCGCCACCACCGCTGTGATCGCCCCCAACGCGACGTGCGTGCCGGGGTTTGTCAACATCGTGTGCTCTGCACTGTCGGCACATGTGCCGGGCGGGGCTGGTGACGTCACTGTCCGCTGCAGCAGCCGCACTGCTCCCAGAACCATTATTAGCAGCGGTGGGCTGCGGCGGAGGCGTCGCAGCCTGGCCCAGCAGGCGGCACCGCCGACCGGGTCCACCGCCGCCGCCGGAGTGGACTGCAGCGACGCCACGACAGATGTGATGCTCGATCTGTCACTGAGTATTGCCAACACAACGGCAACGGGGGTGGAAGCGGCGACTTGCAACACAAGCGCTTCTGACCTGCTGCAGGTTGCCGCGTACGATGCACTGGTGTCTGCGTCGGCTTTGTACTCGCCACCCATGGCAAACTGCAGCGGCGGTGCACTGTCCTCACCATCGGCAGTGACAGTTGCAGCACGAGTGCGCGCCTTGTATCACGTGCCGCTCAGCGCTCAGGGCGCGCAGCTATACGCAGCGGCATGCGCCTCCGCCGCGTCGTCAGCCACCGCGTCAGCCTCCATCCCTGCTTCGCCGTCTACCCAGTCGTCGCCGGCAGCGTCCAATGTTTGTGCCCTATGGCACCCAAATGGTCGTAACGATGCAAAAGCGGGGTTGACGATCCACGAGCGCGGGGTAACGGCCGGTTCGTGCCTGGCCGGCCGGGCACACCCAGGATGCAAGCGGAGCGGCGCAGAAGTGGCCGTTTAGCGTATTGATATGCGTATGTGTAATGTAGAAAGGGTGGGGCACCTGAAGTCGACAATAAGTGAACATGCTACCATTCTTGGCTGAATTCCGTGTATTTACTTATGTTATGTGTTGATATAGTACACTATGCGGAGTGACAACCTTATTAAGTGTTTGCGGCCGTGAACGAGGAAGTTCGGGTGCGCTAGGCCGACTTGGTGACACTGTGACACAGGCCCGCGAGGGGGGTAACGACCATGGCTGATGGTAAAGATATTTACAGTTTACGCATACATTATCTTTATCGCCGTGGCAGTTTGACCCTCAAGTTCTTGGTCATGCTACGCACTGACGGGCGCCCCGTTAGAGGCTTCCATGGAACTTACCACGGGGCTTACGGTGACGAGGAGGAAAATTTTGACACCTACCAGCATGACCCTCACGCTGGCGAGCGTAGGCTAGGCGCCCAAACCCAGTTTGACCGAGACCGCAACAACGCGGTCGTGGCGACCGGCGTCAAGCGGCCACTTGGTGCACTCGGGCCTGGCTTAGACATTACGAATGACTAATTCTTCGCCAAGATGGACCGCGAGGTCTACTCGGCCTTTAGCGACCCGATGCGGAACCAGCTCCGCATCACCCTGCGCCAGAGGGGGCTGGACCTGCCAGGGATGGAGGACCACCTGTTCCACAGCTACGTGAACCACGGCCGAGATGACGCACGCAAGCTGCTGGGCAACTTTCTGGCAGACGGCCTGCTGGTGGAGTTGACCCTGCGCGCCTACGAGCCGTTGCTCGAGAAAAGGTGAGCTTATGTAGCACATTAAGACTGTTGGGGAGATTCGGTAACAGTAATACGCCACCAGAACAGATAAATTTCGTCGGTCAACTTTCACTTTGGCCCCTCCTGACTGCTGCAGACTCGCGGCCAACGCGGCCTCCAAGCAGCCAGCCAAGAAGAGGAAGGCAGTCACCAAGAAGCTGACGGCCGAGGAGGAGTGGGAGCAGAAGCTGAAGGAGGCCGAGTGGTCGGCACCCAAGGCCATCGTTCAGGACGGCAAACGGTTCCTGCCCCTGTGGGTCAAGTGCAAGACCCAGGTCAAGGCGTGCTGGATATCCCAGTCATACGCGCTCAAGTAGGTGCGGCGGAAGGAGGGGCTTGCAGCATAGTAGACACCAGTGCACAGCACGGCAAGGGCCGGGATACTCCTGCTAGTACCTGAGCCGCAAACACAGAAGCCCCAATGTCATTCAGATGTTATGCTACGCACACTAAGCTTTAATGTTACTCATGATTGCGGCAGGCTGGGCAGTGCTGGGATCAAGTGGGGCGACTGCAAGAAGGTCTTCCAGAACAAGGACGGCTCCAGCAACATCAGCGACTCCTTCGACCTGTACCGGCTGATGCGCGGCTGGTTTAGCTGCTACATTGACGAGACCACGAAGGTCAAGGACCTGGGCGCCGAGTTCCTGCAGATGGACCCCGTGGACCCGGTGGCCGCTGCTATCTGGGACAAGCTGGAGGCCATGGTGCAGACCTACTGTGAGAACTACCAGTCAGGCAAGTGGTGTTAGGAAGTAAGGGGGCGCTGTTGATGGGTCCTTTGATATATTTTGTCATTTGAGAGGGTGCAAGGCTCATGCAATTTCGCATACTTGCAGCTGATGTTTGCCTTTGGCCTATGTATCCGTGTGCAGAGGCCAAGTGGTCAGCCATGTACGGGCTGCAGCGGTTCGAGCCGCCCAAGGTGACGCTTCCTGGCATGACGGCGGACGAGATTCGCGGCGTGCTGAAGGACAACGCCAGTGCCCTGCACCGTGACTGGTACTACTACATGAAGGCCAGGAACCCGCCGATGATGGCCCGCCTATACAACGGTGACAACAACGCCACGCGAGGCACACCCGTGGCTCAGCTGGGCGGGGTGACAACGCCGCTCACAGGTGTGCTTACTAGCTGTACTGACTCAGGGCATGTATGAAAACTCAAGGGTCTTGGCTGCTGCCTGGCAATGTGCAGCCTTCTGAGTGTTACAGGTATGATGATATGTTCCAACTCGTATCCCGCTGGTGTGTGTGTGTACGCAGGTGCTGGCGGGAACCGCGCTGGAAACGGGCTGGCGGCGGGAGACCAGCAGCCAGCAGCGGATGTCGCGGCGCCGGCAGCAGGTGCGGCGGCTGGAGCGCCAGCGCATGGTGAAGTGGTGGAGGAGCAGCCCGATGGCGCAGCGGCGGCAGCGGTGATGGTGAATGGTGCGGCGCAAGCTCCTGTGACGGCGGCACAGGCAGGCATGGTAGCTGAGGTGACGGAGGCGGCAGGGGTGGGTGGAGAGGTGCCTGCTGGTCCCACGGGGGGGGGGCTGCGCGTCCCCGCCGCACGCGCAAGGGGGGAGCTTAGACATTGATAGAGTGCACGTGCATGCCATTGCAATGTGACTGTGTGTGTGTGTGTGTGTGTGTGTGTGTGTGTGTGTGTGTGTGTGTGTGTGTGTAGGGTCACAAGATGATTTGATGACTGTAGTTGTAGATATCATGTGAGGCTAGCAGTGCAGATCAATGATGTGGACTATTGCGTAGGTATTCATATAAAGAAACGATATGACACTGGAGAAACCCAAAGCGCAGGGTGCTGTCACAGCTGTCACAGCAGCTGCAGGCCATGGCTGGCATGTAACGGGTAAAGGTCCTCAAGACCGGGGTTACCAGTGTGCACTGTAGACCGTAACGGGGCGGTTACCATGCCAATCGTAGATGGTGACAGCATCGTAATGAGATCGTAACGACGCCGCAGAGGTAACGATATACGACCTAGGTAACGACCATCGTAACGATCGTTTGGGTGCCATAGGGGTGCGGATTGCGTAGCGTGCACCGTTGAGCAGGCAGCGATGATATCCGCGGCATTGCCGCCTGCGGCGGCAGCGGCCGGCAGTGACACTACCTCTTCTCTCGCGCACGCCGCAGCAAGTCCAACGGTGTTGACGACATCCGTCGCCGCGGCTGATACAGGCAGCAGCAGCAGCAGCAGCAAAGGTGGCATGAACACGGGCACGTTGGCTGCAGTGGTGGTGGCAGCGGCGGTGGTGGCGGCTGCGATGGCCGCGCTGCTGATAATCATGGTCGTGCGGCGCCGCAAGCGCGCTCGCGCAGCTGCAATGGCCGGTGATATGGACCGCAGTACCCCCAGCGGTGCTACCAGATCCGATTCGTGTGGCCCCGAACAGGAAGAGAAGGTGATGGAGGTGGCGGATGACTTCTTTGAGAGGCCGATCAAGGTGCGTGCGTGGCGTTTGAGTCCCTAGGGTGCGAGGAGTTCATGTGCGCGTCTATGCGGGACTACTGCCTACCTGCATGCTATTGCGCTCGGCAGCCTGCAAGGCCCGGCACTTTCAAGACGCTGCTTACCCATTCCCAAATGCCTGCAGCTGCCCTCGACGCCTGCTTTGGAGCGTATAGCAACCCTCTTGCAATCTAGCTGCGACGACAGCATTGACAACTGCGGCAAACACAACCCCGAATCTGCTGCGGCGTCCCGCCAGCAGTCCGGCATTGGCCGCACGCCGCCGCACCACCTTCTCGCCAGCCTACCGCCACCCAGCAACATTAGTCCGCAAGGCAGGACTCTGGACACCCCAGACGCAGTTGCCACGTCAGCGGCTGCTGACCCAGAAATGGCGCTATCGCCTGCGCCAGCAGTGACCTCCAGCGGAGCCAGCGGCGTTGCACCCAAGGGCGCAAAGGATGAGGGCGACACGCAGCAGCCTGCAGTGCACAGCATCCAACGAGGATGAGCAGCAGCCGGGTTGTGCCTACCACTACTACCACCGCTGTTGGTCAGGCAAGCAGTGTTGGCAGACAAGGAGCGGAGGAGAGTGCGCTAGCCATTCGGCGTTGTCATCACTCGAGCTTTACGCTGGCGAAGACAGCAGCAGCGGCAGCAGGCGTGCACGGACGTGCGGGCGGTGCGGGCGGTGACGAAGGCCCCAGCGTTGGGGGAGGAGCGGCAGCTGCCGCGGTGCTCCGCCGGCAGCACTCTGCCATGTTGCACAGCAGTTCGTTGCTGCGGTTTGCCGCACGGCCACGCGCGTCGTCCGCAGCAGTCGCGCCAGAGCCACCATCGCCCGCCGCCCGTCCCGCTGGCACCACCATCTTCCTACCGCCTGCCACGGTTGCGGTGGCCGACGAGGTGCCCAGCAGTGCCCAGCAGCAGGTGGTCAGTAGCGCGGCGGCGGCGGTGGTGGATATGCACACACAGGGTGCATGTGTTCGGACCATGCACGCAGTTTAACGAGTGTTAATCTATCGTGCCGGGCAGCAGATAGATGGCGGGCCAGCAGGCGCATGCGTGCAGGGTCACTGTCGTACACGAGCGCTGCTGCTACATACATATATTTCTTCGTGATTTTCATGCATGTTCGAGGTAGGCTGTGGCGGGCGCTTCTTAGGTTGTTTGCGTGGCTTGGAGGTGAGGGTATAGCGGGGCGCCGGCAGCGGCTAACAGCCCCGGAACGGGGATTTCGGCTTGTGCGGTTTGCAGTAGTGAGAAATGCCGTAGCTAAACGTTTGCCCCGGGAATCTAAGCAATCACGGCCTTCATTCCTGACATTCGTACGTGCAGTAACTCCGAACACCACTCCGGCACTTCCCTAGGGACTGCATGAGTGCAAGCCCCTTGACCGCTGAAATGGCATCATATCACATGTATTAAGGTCCCTGAATGGTTCCCGGGCATAAATTCCAGCGAGAGCCGAAGTCGAAATACTAAATGTCGCGGTCGCCAGGACCGAACAGACTTCGCCCGGCGCCATCAGGATTTCATCTACAGATCCAACGAAGCTAACTGCACTTGAGCTAGGCCCCAAACACCGCGTGTGCGAGATACGGGCTCCGGTCAATTTCGCGACTTGAGCCCCGACCAACGTGTTTTAGTCCTCTGACGAGCGCTACTGCCCAATAATGATGTAATTTATGTTCCTACATAAATGCAGCATCTAACTCGTGCGGTAGGATTTGCCCGGCCGGGCTAATGCTTGATGAAGAACCTATTTGAACGTTAAACGGCGCATCCTGGGCGCGGTGGCCGCGGAGGGCTTGAAGGGGTCCGCACCCCAGTTAAGGGGGGGGGGGTTAGTGGGGGTCGATAAGGTTAGGGGGCAAAACACTGACGTAGGGCGGGGTGACTCCCGGAGCCGTCGGCGCGTGCGGGTTGGCTGGGAAAATGCACCCCCCGGCATCCCTCGTAATGCACCAGACCGAACTGTCTCCTAGCGTCTCTACCATGCGAATGTCCACAATGACCACACCACCTACACATTGCTATGTTATAAGTCGTTGGGGGACAATCGGTCCGGTGGTTTCGGGCACCTCAAAGTTTTGGGGCCCTCTGGACTCAGCCCAAACCGGGAGTGGCACCCGGGTGACTCCGAAATGTTAATATTCGTGATGAGGGACGCGTGCGCGTCTGCTATTATTCATCATTCATCCGTTGCACGTTTGCCAACACTCGGGGAAATAAACTTGGAGATGTGCGATGTGCGAATCTGGGGGTTTCGGAGTCAAGTCCGACGACACGCCCGTACGACGTTCATTGAACCTATCGTGTGCCTGGTATGCAGTCATCAATACGGCTCTGCATCTGCGCACGTGTTGGCCTAGGTGTCACAGTCTCACAGACCCTAGGTGTCACAGTCTCACAGACCAGGAGCGTTGCGTCGGCGCGAGAGGGCGGCGTAGTCACGTTCTGGCTTGCATGCTAAGCAACTGAGTTTAACGTCCAGGGGACGGGTCCCTCGTTAGGATTAGTGCCCGTATCATGTAGATGGCTTTTGACCCCCGGCGTCTACACAGCGTAGATGACCGCTCCCGCGCCATCTACGCCCTGAAAATGTTTCCTAGGGGCACGCCCCCAAATCCCCCAAACCTTCTACGCTCCCTGTCTAAAAGACCGCCAAACCCGCCCAAACCGTCGACGCTCCGTAGATGCCGAAACCCAAACCCAAAATGTTTTCTCCGCCTTCGGCGGATTTTGGGCAAATTTCTACAGCGTAGATGGAAGATACGAGCACTGAAGGAACTGTCAAAGGCTATCCGCCTAGAATCGGATTGAGAGACGGCTGGAACGTGATTGGGGGGGTCGAGTTCGCGGTTTACGAGTTTACTGGCGGGGCGCTGTCTTCACTGCTGGTTTCGAGGTTGGGACTGAGGTGTGACAAACGGACCCAAGATTACTGATTCCGGGGCGCGGGGGGCTTGGGGCTCAGGGTTGGGGACTCGGTGGAATGAAGCGCAGTCTACTACTGCTGAATTTCAGGGGGGGGGCTGGCTCGAGATTTGGTATACCGTACCTTCGCGATATCACCACGCACATTATTAATTGTTTTCCCAAAAACGCTGCAATTCCACGCACTTTAGGGGGGTGCATGGTCAGAAAATAATTGTTTTTGGGGGGGTGCGTGGTGGCGCAAAGATACCCGGATGGGGCGTGCCGTGTCGCCAAAATCACCAAATCGCCAGCTTTTGGCGGTGGCGGTGGCGGTGGCAGTCACTGGGGCGGTGGCGGTGGCGGTTACAGCACACACAACAGTGCGCGGATAAACCCAGCGCTGGGTATCAACACTTCCCCCCCCACACACACACACACACCAATCACACGCACGCACACACAGAGACCACAAAGCACGCAGTTTTACGGCTGCGTGGTTCTGTAAAGTTGCTGCACCGGGGGTTGCGTGGTACAAAACATTTGCCGGTTTTGGGGTGCGTGGTGCAAATATAATTGTTTTTTAGGGGTGCGTGATGATCACGCGTACGTACGGTATGTACAGAGTTTTAAGGAATTACGGAGGGCACGGTTTGCAAGGTGGCACGGAGATTTTTTGATTTTACAGTTTACAATTTACAGAGGGCACAGGAATGCCACGGAGTGCAGGGGATGCGCCAGCGTTGCGGAGCTGTAACCATTTTCCATGCAGAGCCGGAAGGGGGAATAGGGCGGGGTGGAGAAGGGGCACGCGCGGGGTGGGGGGGGGTCCAGCACGGCGAAGGGAGAACTGCCACGCCCGTATCATGTAGATGGCTTTTGGCCCCCGGCGTCTACACAGCGTAGATGACCCCTCCCGCGCCATCTACGCCCGGAAACATTTTCCTAGGGGCACGCCCCCAAACCCCCAAACCATCTACGCTCCTTGTCTAAAAGACCGCCAAACCCGCCCAAAACGTCTACGCTCCGTAGATGGGCGGCCCCAAACCCCAAAACGTTTTCTCCGCCTTCGGCGGATTTGGGGCAAATTTCTACAGCGTAGATGGAAGATACGGGCCTTCTGAAGGCGGGGAGCAGAGCAGGGGGCGGTACAACAAGAAGTGAAGCGACATCACTGTGGCACGCGCACTAACTAATAATAAGTTACAGTAATGCATGCGTGCACGCAAGAATATGCGTGAAATTAGCGTTTTTGATATGATTGCGAGGTTACAAGAAGGGGACAGTGTAAACACCATCACGGCTACGAGGGAAGCCACCATTCCGAAGAATGCAGCAAACCGCAACCCCCGCTTGGCTGCCAACCCAACTCACAGCTGCGTAGGCGCGTCGAAGCTAAGCCGCAGCCCGCCAAAGCCACACCAAACAGCAGCATCACAAAGCACGCGGCTCATAAGGCACCGCAAAGTCTTCAACCAAGCCCGAAGGCGCAACACAGGGCAGCGCCCCAAACAGCAAGCAAACTGGTGTGCCTGTGGCACGATCTGGTCCCAGCCCGAAGGCTCAACACGGGGCAGCGCCCCAAACTGCAGGTCTGTGTGCCTGGGGCACGGTCTGGGCCTAGCCCGAAGGCTCAACACGGGGCAGCGCCCCAAACCGCTGTCTGATAACGCAGCACAGGGAAGCGCCCCGAACAAGCAGGCAACACCGGCAACCAACGCACACCGACACGCAGCCCACAGACATCCCTTCACCATACACACCAACGGAGCGTCCTCAATCTGGCTGAGGCCCTTTGCTCCTAAGCGATGCATGCGGCCGAGAAGGAGGCCGACGCAGGCCGATGCGGCCAGCTAGCACACCGACAACGCAGAAGCCAACACCAGCGGAGCGTCCTCAATCTGGCTGAGGCCCTGTGCTCCTGTACGACGCCGGCTCTTGAGAAGGCGGAGGCCCAGAAAAGCGAGGCCAGCAGCGCGCCATGGAGGCGCGGGGAACTTGTGCCTGCGGGCGCCGAGCCCCGGGCAGCCACGAGGACCACCCAGGACCGACGCGGAAAACGAAAACCAACGAGCCAAAACAACCCGCGAACCAGCCGCCCCGCGCGACCGGCCGCCCGAAACTTCGATGCCAGGTCTGGGCGCCGAGCGCCTGTCTGATTCCCACCCCGTCTGAACCAATGCCGCATCCAAAGAGCCCGTAACAGGCTACAAAAAGTTGGTAACGAAAGCCAAGGTCGACTACTAAAATGTTGTGCGCCCCCACGCGAGCTAAGGCTCGCGGGATATGGAATTTCAAAATTTTCCGGGGCGCTCCCGCCCCCGGGCCCCCGGCTGGGGGGGACACCCCCCAGAACCCCCCGGTGTGGAAATGTCCAGGAGGATCAGGTCACCGCCCGAAACGTGTTTGGATGCAAATTGTTCCCACCGCACAACAGTAATAAGGCATTCCCAAAAGACCGCAAAAGATCAGGCCGTGCTCGCGAGCCGACCAAACTGGGGGTATGAGGGCGCGGGGTGTGCCCGTGGCGAGTGGATGGTGGGTGTCGGCGAGCGGCGCGCGTGCCTCAGCGATCACGGCGGTTGGCCCGCGCGAGGCCGCAAAGAATTCAATACATTATAATGTGCTACAGATGTATTGTTTATGCTTGTGAAAATTGGGCGCGCTTGTGGGTGCGCTCGCCGCGTGCAAGCGTTGCTAGCGTTCCTGCGTTAGCGGCGGCGGGTCGAAGCCAGCAACTGAGTCGAAGTTTGGTTCGTAGCCGCAGCCCCCGTCGGGCGGGGTTACCTGGGAACTTCGACAGCAGTGTACGGGGCGGGCCTACCGTCAGTATAAAAGGCCGACCCTTTCCGGCGGTTAGCAGACCCAGAGCCACGCCGCGCCTACACAACGGCGAACACTTGGTTGACTGGTGAACGCTTTCAATACTTTCCAACACGTATTATTGTGCACCCAAGCTCGCACTTGGCTGCTCGAACTTGCCCTAACGGGCCTCCGGCCCTTGTAATCTGTGTGTTGATGAACCTGCCCGCACTCCCTTGCCCGTTCTAGTTGGGCCCCCCTTTCCTGCGCTGTGTGCGCCCCCACGACAGTTGGCCAGCCGTCTGCAACAGGGCAGCTCTGAGCCTAAGACCCTGCAGGAACCAGCCCACCGGACCAAGAGCAGTCCGCGCCCCTGCAGCTGCAACCACGTCAGCTGCCATCTAGTGCCCGCTCCCAGCACGGCGAGCGAAGACAGCAGTGAGCGAGCCAAGTGCCCCCGCTGGCTGTGTGCGTGTGCCCCCATTCGGCACCACCCTTCTCCCTGTCCCCCTTTCCTCTGGCGTGGCATTCTCTTGCCACGCAGTTCAGCCCGTTCACGCAAGACTTCCGCTGTAAGACGCATCTCGATTTAGTTAGTTGACACAGCTTCCGCACCCCTTTAGTATCCAACGCATTCCCATCTACGGTATCGAGCCAGACTTTCTGACGTACAGCGCACGCTCTGTCCCCATACAAACGTGTGCAGCAAGCTCTCATACGATCCTTGGGCCGCTCATCTGACGCTGGAAACGCAAAAATTTATGGGGTTTGGATGCGTTCCGCGCGGGTGACGCGAGTGGGCTGCACAGAAACAAATCCGGCGCTTCGCGCCGGAAATATTACTGACCATGTGAAACATGCTGGCCCTTACAAGTTGAAAAAAATGCTGACCAGGGGCAAAACGTAGCCTCACGAGGCCTCAGTATGCAACTGTGCCACAAACACAGCTATTGCAGGTCCATTTGCACGTCCTGGCGTGGACATCCACATGTCCACAAGTCGACACATGCACACCGACACGGCGGGGCTCTCAAGCGCTGGTGCGCATGAATTCATGTTTAACTAGGGTGCCAAACGGCAGAAAGTAGAGCGGGACCCTTTATTATTTGAGCGGTGGGCTGGGGCGGGGGGATTTCCATGGATAGAATCGTGTGTGCCGAAGTCCCAGAACATGAGGGGGGCGGTGGCTTTCGGGGCATGGGGTCTGGCACTTTGTTTCCTATCCCCCCCTGCCGGCTACTCGCGCACGCAAGCCGCGAGTCTCGCAGTCGCCGGACATCTGCAACCCACCGCTAGCGTTAGCGCAAACAAGTTCATGCCGCCAGGCATGTCACGACACACCCAGACCGCTCAGCCTTCTACCGTACTGCTACGCTAGGTTGGTGGTTTCGGAATTGGTGACGGCCATTTCTAGGGCTGGGATTAGGCACCCAGCGCCGAAATGGTGATGGCTTGGATGGGAAGGCAGCTCTCTGGCTCCCCAACCCCCAGTCGACATTGTTCCTGCTACCAAATTGGTGATTTTCACCAATCCGGTATCACCAACCTAGCGTACCGAGCGTAGCAGTACGGTACACATCCTGACGCTACGAATGCTGCCTGACCTACCGCACTCACCCTCTCAGCCTTACAACGCCGTTCTCTCCACTCACACTGGTACTCACGTACCTCGCCGCGTCACCGCCACAGCCTAACCGCCGCAGCCGCGCCGCCACAGCCGCGCCGATGGCCCCCTGTACGCGGCCGCTCACCAGCGCGCTCGCCAGGCCCGCCGCGCAGCCACTCCCCCTAACCTCACAAGGCCAATCCACGCGGGCGGCAGCCGCACCTCTGTCACGGATGCGACAACAGCCGGCCCGCCGCTAACGATTCAGCCCAGCAGCTACCGCCCCGCCGCAGCTCGTCACCGCTCTCACGCGGTGGCCTGGCGCCCGCCCGCCACCGCCTCAGCCTCGCGCTCCGCGCGGCTCAGCCGCGGCGGCACGAAGGGGCCCAGCTTGGAGTTGTAGACCTCATAGAACATCTCGCGGCAAGGGACCTGTGACGCGTGTGTGTATGGGTGCAGTAGATGGAGAGAGATGGACGGCAAAGCCAGGTCAGCGCCACGGCTTACAGCGCACGAGTCTGTGTGGAGGCCTTGCGGGCAGTTGGGTGTCCGCTACGGACGGCAGAAATCTATAAAGACGAATCCGCCTCTACAACACGGCCCAATCAAGCCAGGCCCCAAACCCCGGCGCACCCCCAGAATCGGCCACGCGCACACGCACACGGCACACAGGCCCGCACACCGGGGCACCCACCCGCGCCTTGAGCTTCATGCAAGCCAGGAAGGCACCGCTGAGCTTGCGGTGCAGGGAGTAGGCCTCCTCGGGCGGCGGCGTGAGGCGGTGCTTGAGCATCACCGCCCCCAGCTCGCTGACCCGGCTGGTCATGCCGCCGTGCGAGCCGAAGTCGTACAGACCCTGCGAGCCAGGCGTAAAGTCGGGGCCTCAGCTTAATGCTGTTGGCGATGCCGATCCTATCCGTGAAGCAAATGTGCCGTACGTACGTACCACACTCTGTGCAGCCGAAGGATTCGAGCCTGCGCCAACGCTGCGCCAACGCACCTGCGCCGCGAACGGCACGCCCACGATGAAGCCCGCCTGCGTGTGCGCGTCCATCATCACCTCGCTCTCGTCGCCTGGCAGCGGGGCAGCAGGGGGCGGGGGACGGGGGCCGGCGCGGGAGCGGCGGGCATTAGCATTAACGTGCGGGCGCTTGCGTGCGAATGACGATAGCGACAACTGCAATCGATCGGCGCCGCCGGCGCAACGCACTGCAGACAATGATCCCGCAGGCGCTGGGCAGGCCGCTGCAGCCAGCTGCTGCCTGCGCACACCCAAGAAGCCGTCAGCAGCGCACGTGCGGCTGCAGGTTGCCCGCACCCTCCGTTCGCGGCATTTCCCTCTCGCTCTCACCGGTGAGGAAGCCCAGCTTGACGGACATGTCGATGACGCCCTGGCGGTCGCGCTCCGTGCAGGCGGCCACCATTCGCATGTAGTCGGTCACGAAGTGCTGCGCACGCGTTTGCGTATGTGTGCATGTTGGTGTTGTTAAAAAGTCGAGAGGTTGCGTGTACCGTACTGTGTTTCTATGCGTGTTAAAAGTGAGGGTGCACACGCGCCGACAGGAAGAACGAGGCAGCACGGAAAGGACACTGGCACACACACTACACACGAACACACACGGTGTGTAGGCGCACCTCCGGATACTCCTTGGATGCGCCAAAGTCGATGAGGTTAAGCTTGTCGGCCTCGGGGTCGTACAGGAAGTTGCCCCAGTTGGGGTCGGTCTGCATGAAGCGCCACTCGAACAGCTCGCGCAGCGTGAGGCGCAGCAGCTTGGAGCCCACGCGGTCACGGACCTCCTGCGACAGCTCACACACCTGCAGCGGGGGTTGGGCGAGGGGGTGCATGTGTGATGCATTTGATGAGATGATGTTGGCAGGGCGTTGCAACAGAGCAGGGAGCGGGGAGTGTGCAGGGCAGGGCAGGGCGGGTAACCGGGATGCAGATCACACGGGGCATGGCGCGCAGGGGCCAGTGCTCGTGCGTGAGCTAACGCAACATTGAGCATGCCCAGTGTCACCGGAGTGGGCCAAGCGCGTGAGTCCGCAAGCGAACGGCTCACGTGAGGGCACCCGCAGTCCCCGCACCATCCCTTGCCACAGCCCCCCCCCACACACACACACTCTCCCCCTCCTTTCTCCTTTCCTTTCTCCTCCCTCTCCCCTCCTCTCTCCTCCCCTCCACTCTCCTCCCCCCTCTCCTCTCCCATCACCGCCTGCAACCCCCACTCGCGGTTCGCCCCCCCCAGCTTCAGTTTCCCCTTGCAGCGCTTCTGTTTCCTCACGGGCTGGGTCCACAGTAACCCCGGCTCACCCGGTCGATGGGCACGCCCTTGACCCACTCGCTGGTCAGGATGCGCGCGCTGGACAGCTCCGGCACCACGTCGGGCACGTGGAAGGCGCGGCCCAGCGCGGGGTCGGTCGCGAACAGGCGGCGGAAGCGCTGCTGGCAGGCCAGCTCGTAGGTGTAGTCGCACTCCAGCGCCAGCTCGCGCTTGGCCACCTGCGCAGGCGCGCCGGCGGGCCGGCCGGCAAGCAGTGTTCGGTAAGATAAGATGTATGTGCAAAGTCGGATCGATCGGGGAGTGCGGGCGAGCTGCTGGTCAGCTAGGTGGCTCGCTGCAGGCTGGGCAGCAAAGCACAGCGTGGAGGCGAAGCAGGGGAGTAATAACGAGCATTGATGGAGGCGGACACTCAGGCTCCTGCTGCGGCTGTTGTAGCTGCTGCCGTGATGCAGGCGCTGACGCTGGGTACACAGCAGTGCGCACGGCTGCCAGGCCACATGCGACCACGAGTGCCCGGGTGGTGCCCAGGTGCCCAGGCGGCCAGGCGGCCAAGCCGCCAGGCCAGGTGCCGCACCCACCTTGACGGCGTTCTCCACGTACATGCCGCGCGGCAGCACGTTGGCCACCGCGATGAGGCGCATGAGGTTGTCCACGTCGCTCTCAATGGACCGCGCCACGCCCGGGTACTGGATCTTCATCGCCACCCGCCGCCCGTCGCGCAGCACAGCCGTGTGCACCTGCCGGCACCAGAGCGCGTGCGGGTTGGGCTGTCAGGATTGGGATGTTTGTGTACGGTTTGGGTGTGCTTGTGCGATGCGTTGCTTCCTCGCATTCCCCCAGCATTGCTCGCTGCCACACGCGCGCGCTCATGCAAACACTAACACATGCTCGCACACACTCCCTCACACGCCCGCACGCCCCGGCCCACCTGCCCGATGGACGCCGCCGCCCGCGGCTCCCAGTCGAACTCCGCCAGGCCCTGCTGCCAGTCCGGGCCCAGCTCCGACACCAGCACGCCCTCCAGCTGGCTGCGCGGCATCACGTCCGCGCCCGCCCGCACCCGCTCCAGCGCCGCTTGCACCTGTGTGCGTGCGTTTGTATGTGTGTGGGGCGTGTGCGTGTGTGGGGCGAGATGGTAGGTGTGGAAGGGTGGGCGGGGGCGGGGCGCAGCAGAGCGTGTGTGATGCGGGGTGGCGCGCGTGCCGCAAGCCTGTCTGCTTGACGCAACAGTGCGCCTGCAGCCCCCACGCCCCCACGCCCCCACGCCCACGCGCCCCCACGCCCACACGCTCCCACGCTCCCACGACCCCACGACCCCACGACCCCACGACCCCACGACCCCACGACCCCACG